>CM040117.1:184656711-185256711 GCA_022559845.1 Amorphophallus konjac | reverse complement strand
AGTTATCATCACTCAATCACACATTAAGTTTAGTTATCATCAAAACCATAACACCAACAATCATCAAAACTATAACTTAACAATCACAACAATCATCAAAATCATAACTCAACAAAAATAACACCAACCAGGTGTGTGTCTCGGCATGATTTCACCATTTTCATCACAAGGGACTAATACTACACTGCCATTTTTCTGATTCATTTGTTATCTGTCTGTTTCCTCTTTTGCAAGGGTAACCAAAGAAGGCCCTCTCCGTCGGCCGGCCGAAGGGAGAGGAAGAAGCAACCCGCCATTTCCTGCTTTTGAGGTAAGCGCGATCACTCATCTTATTTTTTGGGTCTCCGGCCCCTGGAGATCACATCATATCTTTGAGGCCGCGGCGAGTCACTTCCCGCTATGGCTGTTTAAATTTCTGTCATTTAAATCCTGTGCCATTCTCATATATTCGAGGCCGCAGCGAGTCACTTCCCGCTATGACCGTTTAAATTTTTGTCATTTAAATCATGTGCCATTCTCATATCTTCGAGGCCGCGGTGAGTCACTTCCCGCTATGGCCGTTTAAATTGCTCCCAATTCTGCACCATTCCCATCCCCCGAGGTCACGGAGAGTCATTTCCTGCTATGGCCGTTTAATCCCTACATTTTATTTTGTTGTATCTGTTATGTATATCCCGCCGGAGTAATATCCCGTGGTGATCTCTCTCCCTCTTTCTGTGTCGCAGCAAAACGAGCCCGCGCCCTCCGCTCGCCGCCGCATCTGCGTGACGTCACTCACATCTTGACGATCACGGTGGGACCTCTTTCGCTTTCTCTTTGTTACCCTTGCGATTTCGACACCATCTTGTGATCCTCCACCCGGCACCCACTTGTGCCTCTCCTTATTACGCCCTCGCGCATCACAGTCATGCTCATAGCAGCATTTTCAGATCTCATCCTTCGTGCACCACGTGCACTTCACCCATAATCCCTTGTGATTCCTTGAGGTTTGCATTGTCATTTCTCTTGGGTGTTGATTATACTTCTGTTATCTCTGTTATTTTGTTATATATATGTTCAGCACTTCATTGCATGCATCCACCCCCTTTTTTTTTCTAAGGATCACCCTCTCACGGTGAAGGAAGGACTCTCCGTTCGGGAATTCCTCTCGACGGACTAGAATCTCCTCCACCGGGACCTCTGTAAGTCCCCGATAGCGAAGGATTCCCTCTTCGTTCACTGGGCTGGTTGTACCATTGAAGTTCCCTGGAGTTAGTTGACCCATTCGTGGTGAGACGAGTGATCCTAGTTGACACGGCGGTGAAACAAATTGAAATTAGGGTCCTTCCTATTTTTGTGTGAAATTTAGATCTCGTTAAAAACACACAAAAAATATCAAAACAAAAATAAAAAAGGGGCGTAAAGGTATATACTTGTTTGATAATCGCTGCTATCTGTTTGTTGGTGCATGTTTTTGTGTTCCAGAAGAACTTTGAAAATGGCCCATGAGTCTTTTGAGGAGAACCACCCTGGCCGTGGTCAGTCAGTCGAGCTGCGTGTCCATGCTATGGACTCGGGCCCTTCCTACGAGCCCTCACGCGAGGTGCAGGTTACCACAGGGGACACATCCCCCCCATAGGACATCTCCTCCTTGTTGGGTGTCCTCGCCAACACAGAGCTCACCTCTGAGCAACTCTGAGCCTTCCAGGCCATTCTAATGGGGAAATCTATTTCTCCCGCTCCCCAGGATTCAACTCCAGCCATTGCACCCCTCCAAGAGTCGGTGCAGGCCATCCCATCTCCTTCACCGATACAAGTCATTCCTTCTCCCTCACTGCAAGGGTAGGCAAGCCAACAACCTCTCTCGTTCCAGTTCCCTTCACAGTCTCAAACCCCTGTCGTTCCCCACACACCACTCCAGCCAGGGCCAGCTACCGGCAGGCCGCCATATCCCTCCCATTCGGGGTTCCCTCCTCAAGTCTCCGGGAGACATCTTCCTCCCCAGTGGCCGGCGCCACCTTCACCTCCCGCGGAGCTCGCCCAATCACTCCTCAACAGGTTCAATAGAATGGACGAACAATTTCAAAATTTAAAGAAAATGGTGGACGTAAAATCCACCCCGGAGGTTGCTTTGCCAATCCTTCCGGTGATCCATCTTCCTTCCTCCGAAATGCCTACCTACCGCAGGTACAATGGCACTGGCAACCCCTTTATTCACCTCAAGGACTTCATGTATGAACCCTCCTATTGGCAAAATGACCAGAGATCCCTGGCATACCTCTTTTGGAGATCATTGGACGGTCCTGTGCTAGAATGGTTCTATTCTTTGGAGCCCAGCAAGGCCGAGAACTTTGATACAGTGCAAAGAAGATTCTTGCAAAAGTATCAGGATAGGGTTGGTCCCTCTCTTTCCATTACTGACCTAGTGGCCGAGAAAATGAGGCCCAATGAAGATTTTGTATGTTATGTTGACAGATGGAGGTCTCTGGCAGAGAGGATAAGAGATACCCTCTCAGAGCCCGAACAAGTGAAAATGATTGTGTCCAAAGCCACCCCACAGTTCAGGCACGTCCTGGCCATGAACAATCTCACTACAATGGAAGAGCTCTATGAGAGGGCCCGATATATCCAGACCCAGTTAAAGGATTCCCCCATCATGTACATGTTTGAGCCGCTGAAGCCCAAGATGGTCAGAAAGGCAGGCACTGGTGTCCCTAGTGGAGCAACAGAAGGGGTCGTAACGAATGAGCAAGTGAGTGCAGTCAACAACGCCAACTATGCAGTCAACCCAAGGCATCCACAAATGCCTTGACTTCCCCTCCAGCAAGGTCCTTTCCCCTCTCGTCCTCCGCCCCAAAATAATATGTCTCAACCATTTCAACCCTAGCAACAACCCCGACCCCAGCAACAACAACCACCACCTCAGTACCACCAGATTCCACCCTCAGGGAATTACGGCCCCCCACAGCAACAAAGGAGGCCGATTGGCCCTAAGAGAGCCTATTACTCACCATTGTCAGAAACTTTGGCAGATATTTTTAAGGCCCTCATGGCCTCAAATACACTCATCCTACCTTGGAAAAAGCTCGCATGGCCCCCGAATGTTGATACCTCCAGATACTGCGTCTACCACAGGCAGCCAGGACACATAGTAGAGAACTATTTCTATTTTAAAGATTACATCTATGATATGAATGATGAAGGTGGAATTAACTGGGATGAAATGAGGCGATACATCGCCACTCTCAAAGCTAGGAGACCTCCTCCTAGACCACAGTTCCAACAACAACAACAGTTACAACAGTAGCCACAGCAACAACCACAACAACAACAACAGCCTCAACAGGCCCAACCACAATAGCCCAACATGTGCATAATCCAGAATCCATTACCGGAGCACCAACAACCCAATCACCAGGTCAACCCCATCTCCTCCTTCCCGGAAGTTGGGAGAGAACAGGGTTGGCACCCAGAAAGTACCTCCGTTCTTGCTGCCGCCAACCCTATCATCAGGCAACCCCCTCGCCTTGCCCGGGTAGCACCTCTCTCTCATCAACCCACATCACAACCAATAGTGCGGCCTTCACCATTTCCACAGCCATCACGCCCTCTCATCCGCACCCCTCCCACTAACTCACCAATAACCTATCAACCAACGACCTCCACTATGCCCCCGAACCCTCTCATCCTCTCTCATCCCTCCATTTTGCCATCCACCCCTACTACACCTACACCCATGCATTCCAAACCTCTCATCATCCATCAACCGTACGCAACCCCACCTACCTCCACCATGCCTCCACCAACGCCCTCAAAACCACTCATCACCCACCATCCACCTTAGAACCATTATCCATCTCAAGCCTTACCCACTTCCACTTTACCTCTGCCTCCACCTTCTAAGCCCTTTACCCACCATGGCCCGCATGAGACCCCCTCTACCTCCACTATGCCTCCACCTAACAAACCCCTCATCAGAGTCCCAGCTCCCATTGTCACCCCTACTTCACCAACCATTTCTTCGCCACTGCCCCTCAAACCCCTGCTAAAGCCCACACCTAACCCCATAGAGGTGCAAAAGCCGTAGGCAATGGTGCTCCGGAGTGGAAGGATTTTCCATCGGGTTTTTCCTCAGAACAGTCAGGACCCCGAGTAGTCTCAGCCAGAGAAGGATAATGGAGAGCAGCCAGAAAAATCCATCCCTAGGACACAGTATGATTTGTTAAAACACCTGGACAAGGCGCCTGCTCAGATCTCCATCCTTGAGCTGCTTCAGAGATCCACATCCCATCAGGCAGCCTTAATGGAATATCTTCAAAAGATCATGTTGAATGAGGACCTCCCTATAGAGAACATTTCGGCCGTTCTGACGCCGACAGACACACAGCCGGTCATTATGTTCAACAACCACGACCTAGCCCCCAAGGAAGCCCGAAAATATGCATTGTGTGTTTCGATAAAAATCAATGGGGTGTTCATACACCCGTGCTTGGTAGACACAGGTGCATCTATAAATATGATCTCCATGAGCACCCTTCAGTTATGTGGGGTCAATGAGGAACAGATAAAACCTTCCTCAATCACAGTCACAGCTTATGACAATAGCAAAAGGCCACCACAGGGGATGATTATCCTAAAGGCAGAATTAGGCCCTGCGTCAGTCTCTACAGAATTCCATGTCCTCAATATGGACCCCACATTCAAGGCTATACTGGGCCGCCCCTATATTGAAGCCATGGACGCCGTGCCTTCCACCAACCATCAGTGCCTAAAATTTCCATACAATGGGAGGATTATTAAAGTGATCAGTACACATGTCCTTTATACAGTGGATGCTATTAATACCTTTATGCCCCCTGTTTGGCCGTCTCATCGGCCCATATTGTCACTACTGGATGTGTGTGACCCATCCCGCATTCCTCTAACACCAAAGAAGCCATTTTTAGTACCAACGTCACGTCTCCCTTTTCATTCTAAAGGATGGGAGATAATGAGGAATATCGGCTATCAACAGGGCAAAGGCTTGGGCGCGCAGCTGTAAGGAAGGCTGAAACCACCAAATAAAATAAGGTTGAGCCACAAGTTTGGCCTAGGATTTGAAGGACTGCTCGAGGCAGATGAGAAACCCCTCACGTGGACCCTATCCTCTCACTTCAAGAAGGGTCTCGTTGTTCAGATGGGGGATCGCAGGAGACACATGGGGGATCGCATGTTGCATACTTGGCTGAAAGATGTTCAAACGCCACTAAGAGAGGCAAGATCAAAGATTTAGAATGAGAATGGAGCAAATGGTTTGACATACAAGATATTTCCATTGCACTAGAAAGAATGTTCTCACCCCCCGCAACTGGAAGGGCCGCCATCGATCTCTGAAATGCCGGGGGATATCACTACTGTTGTCGGAGTTCCAAACCACCCTCGCCTTGAGGACCGAGTCATTAACGGATCTTCATCCGTCATCAACATTACCATCGATGGCTCATTAGCCGTCATCCTCTCCATTCACTCACCTCAGCCCTCGTTGTTTTCTTCTTCATGTGCCAGACTGTTGTCCGACAATCTTCCCAGGTCCCCTTCTCTAGTTACATACATGCGCAGGTTTCTCAACCCGCGCCAGGCTTTCAATCATGATCTACTCTATGAGCCTCCCAACCCTTTAGCCATAATCACTTTTCCCCCTCCTCCGATTTCTTTTCATTGCTTTGTCATCAAAAATGAAAACGAAAAAAAAATGTCAATTTTCAAACTCCTCAACAACACATCTTCGTTGAGGAAACCTCCTACATCTCCCACGAGTGCATCCCGACCTGCGGGCCACTCATCCAAGGTCCCATGAGCGACCTTTTCCACCCCTCCTCTAAGGGGTCCTTCCCTGTACATTCTTCGGCATCTTCTTTACCTTCCTCTTCATCCGTAGGACAGCTCAATCAACCTAGGAATAATGGGTCAAGGGTAGTACCCAAAAGGAAATCCAAGGGTAAGCAGATCCCTCGTCGATTCCTTCTAGATCTAGCCAGTAGGTGTCAAGCGTGCCTGTCCATTCCTCAATTGCTAGAAAATCCCATCCAACTGCCAGAGATAGATTGTGAAGAAAATTCCATAATTGATGAAGGGTATGGAGTCTACGAGATTACGGATGAAGAATGCCTTATTGAAGAAGAGGATGAAGAATATGAGGACGTAGCCGGCGCGTATGCTAGTGGGATGAGGAGATTTGACGAGCCGTCAGCCGCCGTAGAAGAATCCACCAAAGAAGTCAACTTGGGAACTGAGGAAGACCCTAGGATTATCCTCATAAGTAATAATTTGCCATCATTTGAAGAAGAGGCATTAATTGAAGTTCTCAAGGAGTATAAGGACACGTTTGCATGGAGCTATGAGGATATGCCGGGTTTGGATTCCACCTTGGTCGAACACCGCTTAACTTTAAAAGTAGGGTCCGTCTCGGTAAAATAAAGGTTAAGACATTTCCACCCTCAGATGGCTTTAAAAATGAAAGAAGAGGTCGACAAGCTCCACAAAGCCAGGTTTATCAGAGTCATCCTTTATCCTCAATGGGTGGCGAACATTGTCCCGGTCATGAAAAAGGATGGGAAAGTCAGGATTCGTATCGACTTCTGGGACCTTAACCGCGCGTGTCCAAAGGATGATTTTCCCTTGCCTCACATTGACGTGTTAATCGATAACACGGTAGGCTATGAAACCCTCTCATTTATGGATAGATTTTCAGGATATAATCAAATTCGTTTGGTAGAAGAGGATCAGGAGAAGATGTCATTCACTACACCTTGGGGAACGTATTGTTATGTGGTTATGCCGTTTGGGTTAAAGAATGCTGGAGCTACTTACCATAGAGTTATGATGGCCATATTTCATGATATGATGCATATATATCTGGAGGTGTATGTGGATGATTTGTTGGTAAAATCAAGAACTGGGGCGGAATATTTGAAAGTCTTGGCTAAGGTGTTACAGAGATCAAGGGAATTCTAATTGAAAAGGAATCCAAAGAAGTGTGTGTTTGGTGTATCATCAGACAAATTGCTGGGTTTCATTGTGAGTAAAAGGGGAATTGAAATAGATCCCAACAAAGCCAAGGCCATCAGGGACATGCCGCCTCCCAAAAATTTGAGGGAAGTTCGAGGTTTAATTGGAAGGTTACAATTTATCCGTCGATTTGTATCTCAGCACTCACAAAGGTGTAGACCTTTCTACGAGTTGACCAAGCCGGGAGTAGAGTTTCATTGGGATTCTAAATGTCAGAAAGCTTTTTCAGGGTTAAAAGAATACATGGCTAATCCACCCGTTCTCATTCCACCCAAGCCAGGAAAACCTCTGATCATTTATATCTCAGTCTTGGATGACTCCGTGGGGGCCGTCCTCCCACAAGCCGATGAAGAAGGTAAGGAACGGGCAACCTATTACTTGTCCAAACTCCTCAATCCCTATGAGCAGAAATACACAATCATGGAGAAAACCTGTGCTGCCCTCGTTTGGGTAGTGTAGAAATTGAAGCACTACTTCCTGGCTCATGAGGTCCATTTGATTGCCCGCATGAACCCTATCAAGTTCCTCCTAGAGAAATTTATCCTCACCGATAGACTAGCACGCTGGCAGAGTTTCTTATCTCAGATTGACATCACCTATATCCAGTAAAAGGCAATTAAAGGCTATTCTATAGCTGAGTACCTCGCTCACCATCCTCTCCCCAAGTTCGATCCTATCCAATCAGAGTTTCCAGATGAGGAACTAATGTCCATCACCCAATCCGACAAGCCAATGTGGACATTATATTTTGATGAAGCTCTGAATTCCCAAGGGAAGGGTATTGGCATTGTCCTTCTGACGCCCGAAGGCGTTACCATCCCGGGGGCGTTTCATCTCGCATTCCCAATCACCAATAACATTGTTGAATATGAGGCTCTTCTAGCTGGCCTGGAACTAGCCCATTCTTTTTATATCACCGAATTACGAGTCGTGGGTGATAGTCAAGTTGTTCTCCGTCAGGTACTTACCAAATATCGCACCCTCGATCCCAAGCTCAAGCCCTATCAGGAGCTGGTCTCCGCTTATGCTAAACTGTTCACCAAGCTGATCTTTGTCTATGTCCCTCGCGAACAGAATATTCTGGCCGATGCCCTCACCTCCTTGGCGTCATCTTTTAGATTCCCTTTAGGTGTATGATCTGAATCCATCAACATCTACAAACGTCTCGTCCCTGCTGTTCAAGACCCTTACCTTCTAAGAATCAAAGAAAGAGTCCTACGGAAGCTTCGGGAAGGGGAGATTCTTGAGAAGAGGGAAATCATGTTGGCAGAACTTGAAGAAGAACTGGCTGATGAGGAGAAACCATGGTTCTATGAAATTGTCAAATATTGTAAAGATCGGTCTTATCCTGAAGAAGCCACTGCAGAAGATAAGAAAGCCATAAGGAGGGTGTCCCAGAAATACACCTTGGTTGGAGGTCTACTGTATAAGAGAAGCCTTACTGGTGTTCTTTTAAGATGTCTTGATGACAATGAAGTATGGAAATGCATAGAGGAAGCACACTTAGGTGTGTGCGGTGGCCATGTAAATAGCCAAATGCTCGCTAAGAAGATCATTCGGCAAGACTTTTACTAGCCCACTATGGAAGAGGATTATGCTGTCTATGTCCGTCGGTGCGTCATGTGTCAACTTCACGCCGATAAAATTCATTCCCTATCTTCCTCACTTCATCCAATATCCTCCCCATGGCCTTTCTCCATGTGGGCATTCGACATCATTGGCCCCCTAGGTGATCCCAACTCCATCACCAAGCAGAAATCCTTCATCCTCACTGCGATGGAGTACGTCAGTAAATGGGCCGAAGCAGAAGCTTACGCGGAAATCAAGGCGTCAATAGTATGCAAGTTCATCGTGAAGAACATCCTCACTAGGATTGGCATTCCAAGCATGATCGTCACCGACAATGGGCCACAGTTCATTTCTGAGGACCTTCAAGACCTCTACAAAAGGTACGCAATCGCATTGCATCATTCATCACCTTATTATCCACAAGGCAATGGCCAGGCAGAGGCCACCAACATGTTGTGCCTCTGTGATTTTGATGATAGCAAACACTATAAGTCAACATGTGTTTGCATGAAAGATTGAATGAGAGATTGAATGTTTATGCATCACGAGTATAATTGTTGTATGCATCACGAGTTTGATGAGCAATTTCATGGGTATGCTTGTGCATGCATCACACTGATTAAGGTCAGTACAACCCTGTTCATTCAGTAGAGAGTCCGTGCATGTTTTTGTGCGTGTAAGGGTCAGTGCATATTTGGTGTTAGTCTAAGTCGGTGTAGCTTTTACTGCAAGCACAAGTTGATGCATTTTGCTATAGCTCAAGTTGATGCATACTTTGCATTGGGCAGATCACGACGGTGCAAACCTTGCTTTGAGCATATACGTCTTAGCACACTTAGAGTCCGTGCAAATTTTGTCTTGCAGC
Source organism: Amorphophallus konjac (assembly GCA_022559845.1). NCBI lineage: Eukaryota > Viridiplantae > Streptophyta > Magnoliopsida > Alismatales > Araceae > Amorphophallus > Amorphophallus konjac. The sequence goes on along the minus strand of CM040117.1, from coordinate 185,247,251 downwards.
ATATCTCCAAGTCAGTGCATATCTAGGCTCATGCATGTTCAAGGGACATAGTCGGTGCAATGCATTGTAGCACACTTAGGTTAAGTCATTGCATATTTTATTTTGCGCATGCATATTAGTCTGTGCATCATTCATCCATTAGCTCAGCTCGCAGCTAAGTCAGTGCAATCCGTGTTCATTCTGCATACACAAAGTCTGTACATTCTTCGACGGCATGTCTGTCCATCTTTTGTACCATGCACTCAAAGTATGTACATTCTTTGGTGGCATATATGTGCATCGCTTGTACATTGCACGCAAAGTCTGTACATTCTTTGGTGGCATGTCTGTGCAACTTTTGTTCCATGCATACGTAAAGTTCGTGCATTTGAATATTAAGTCTACACATGGTTGCCTTGATGACTTAGCAAGTCTATACATTCTCGAACCAACTCTGTGCATCTTTCTACTATCCTCATATTGATTTTAACTGATATTAAGTCTGACCTTTGCAGGATATTTGCTCGAGGAGTTTAAGAAGGGCACGTGATCCAAGAATGGAGGATGTGCCAGGATCGTGACACATGTAAAGCAGTGAGCTGAAATGCTGCCACGTGGTCAAGGCGCTAGGGAGGGAATTCGTGGAGAACACACGCCCACCTATCTGCTACTACTATAAAAATAAGACTTCTCCATCTGGAGAAGATGATCGTGTGTGTGAGGATTGAAAAATACCTTAGAAGAGCAGAAGCAAAAAGAGCCTGCACGATCCAGAGAGAAGAGAAAGAGGAGAAAGAGAGAAGAAGAGAAGGAGAGAGAAAAAGAGAGAGAGTAGCAGAGAAGAAAAGAAACGAAGAAGAAGAAGAAAGATAGAGAGAGAGATAGAGTTAGAGGAGAAGAAGAGAAGTTTCATCAGAAGATCTGTCCCTATTGGAATCTGGATCATATCCAATCCAGTCAGCTCCATGGGAGCCACATCTGTGCAGATGTCGTTTACAGCTTTCAGTTGCTGTGTTTTCTTGTCTCTTGTTTTTCTTTTGAACCTTTATTCAAGCTGTTAGTCAGTGAAGCAAGCTATGTTGCTCAGCGGTTGTAGAGGAGGATTCCTCTGGTCGGCTAAGCTGTATTGCCCAGCGGGTCAAGCTGTTAGGCAGCGGATGGCTAAGCTGTACTGCCCAGCGGAAGCAAGCTGTGATGCTCAGCAGTTGTAGGCAAGCTGTGAGGCTCAGCGGTTTAAGCTGTGTTTCAGCGGAATCCACACTCTGGTTTGAGTGTGGGGTGGACGTAGGTCTGGAGGACCGAACCACCTAAAAAATCTTATGTGCAGTGGTTTGTTTGTCTTTTGTGTTTCGTTAGATGCATGCTTAGGCTCGATGTGTTCTTTCATCTAGTGAGTGGTTTATTCGCACACAGCATATTTGAATTAATATAGGTCTGCACACCAGTGCATACAGAGTAGATCAGAAGTTCAGTCTATCTGATCTTTCCATTTCGTTCGAAGAGAGCACATGTGTCATACAAGGCACCTATTTGTGTTAATTCCGCATCATTGTTCAGTTACAGGTTTTAATCGGACAAAATTTTAAATAGGGGATTCATTCAACCCCCCTTCTAAATCTGAGCCTTGCACCCATCAATTAGTATCAGAGCAGATTTCTGTACATTCAGATCCAACGATCTACAGAGGATCCTGCTGTTTAAGGTGCGCATCTGGAAAGGAGATCATGGATAAGATAACTACCATTCATCAGGAGCAAGAACAAATGTGCTTGATGGCCAACCGGAAAGATGATAATGAGGAAATTGCGTCTCAGGTAAGCTCCGGATCAGAATAACCCTCATTTGATGATTTGGTAGTTATGTATGAAGAACTGCTAGAATTATCAAGGAAAACAAAATCTGAAAATAAAAGATTGAAGAAAAAGATTGAACAGCATAAATCTGAATTCTCTTGTGAAAACTGTCCAAATTTGAACCAATCTTATGATGCATGTATGCTAGATGTTCATAACTGTAAGGAACAAATTGTGTCTTTGGAAAATGAGAATCAAACATGTTTAAACAAGATATCTGAACTGGAGAACCAGCTGAATGAGAAGAATGATGAACATCTAATGACCCTGTAAGAGTTTAGTAAGGTTAATTCTGAATTGGATAAACTGAAACTTGAGAATAAAGAATTTCAAAGGAAAAATGAAAATCTTGTGGCTAGAATAAATGAAATCAATGGGGAGGTTTCACATACTTCTTCTGTAGAGTCAGATTGCAACAACTGTTCCTCTCTAAAAGAACGCAATGAAGAACTCTACAGTGAAAATGAATGGCTAATGAAGCGGATTGCCTCTCTTAAAGAAGAAAACAAAGACTTATTGAATGAGAAAATTAAAGTCGAACAAAGAGAGGAGGAACTAATTAAAAGACTGAATTCTGTATCCAGTAGTGAAAAATGTGATGAAGAAACTGAGAAATTGATAAAAGAAAATGAAAAACTGAAACAATTGAATAATGCCATATCTGAAAGGCTTCTTGTGCTAGAAAAGGGAAAAGCTGCTGATATAGAAGAAACTGAAAGACTGTGCAATCTGGAACAAGAAGCTGAGAAATATAAACTTGCAAATAAGGTGTTAAGTGAGTGTCTTAATTATAGTGAACGGGAGATTTCCCGTTATGAATTACATATTGCTTCCCTAGAAAATAAGATTTATGATCTAGAAAACTCACCATCCAAGTCTGCTGAAAATAAAGGAAAAATGATAGTTGTCATGGAAGGTGAGGATGATGATTCAAGAAAGGGGACTAGTTACAATTCTGGTGTTAAGGAAATTATTAGAAACCAGCTATACACCACTTTTGTGCAAAGCTTTGGAACTAGTCAATCCCTAAAAAAAATGAAAATCTAAAAACACATTCATCATCTGTATTTCAATTTAAGGCTCAGAAAGATGAAAAACAAACAAAAGGTGTGAACAAGGGTAAAATTTTGAACAAAAATGACCAGAAAAATAAAGTCAAAAATGCTCCTGCATGTACTAACAAATCTGCTAGTTCTGAGAAATCTGACAGCACTAGACATACTTCTCACAGATCCTTCACTAACTTGTACGCACATGAAGAGAATATTTCATGCCATTACTGTGGGAAGCTAGGCCATGTAATGCATGTTTGCAACTTGATGGCTGAAGATGAGCAAGCTGGTGAAACAATGCATTCTAGGAATTCATTTGGTAGAAACCATGTCACTAGACAATCTAATGATTCATGTTATTATTGTGGTAGGCGCTGTCATTTCATGAATGAATGCTCCATCATGAAACAAGATGGTAGAATGCATGTTAAATCTCCTACATATCATCATGGCTACAAGAGGAACAAGTCTGTAACGACCCGAGAATCCGATTACCGGGAAGGCCCAATAACCCGAGACTCGCACCGCCACCCACGAGTCCGAAGACTCGGAAGGGTTAGAAGGATGGTGTGGAAACTACACAAGTATCACAAGTAATTGCAGAAATTAAACAGTTATAATATTATGCAGGAAATAAATTAGCATTTTACATGTCCACAAAATAACAACAGTAGTCCACAACTAGTACAGAGACAAGAAAGAAAAGTACAGCTACATGGGACATACCCCGGCTCTGACCTCTGGCACTACCTCTGGGCACCCGCACCACGCTGCACCCCATACGCGCTCCCCCGGGGCGGCGCCTGACCTGAAACACGGTGAAAATACGCAGGGAATGAGTCTCGGAACAAGACTCAGTGGGGATCACTCGAACCCTACCTCGTAAAATGGGAAACCACTACGCTAGCGGTAGGAGAGTACCTCGAAAAGGAAAGCCATGTACTCTACACAACAAAGACCCTACGGCACACAAACCGGCACACGTGCCACGGTGAGACAACCGAACTCAACGGTCGACCCGGCAAACCCGAAGGTCAAAGCCCCGAAACTAATAGTCTGACACTCCGTACTCGACAGGAGTACCTCCCACTAGAAGCACAGCCGGTAGCGTCCCCTGATGACTTGCACCGCGCCGCAGGTGAACCGCCTGACGTGGTAGCTCCTACCAAAGGCGCGAACACCATACAAGTAACCACAAACAAGTGACTAGCTGGGGTCACGCCCATCGACGTGGGTCCAACCGCCCCCAACCACGTGTGCACACACAGACCGCGCGTCCCTGGTCTGGCCCTCTGACCGGTTTCCCCCTCAGCCGGACTCTGGCTGCAAGACGTGGGGCCCAACGGTAACCAATCCACAAACCGTCTCTAAGGGTCAGCCCGTACACCACTCCCTGGTGCGACCAGCACACGCGTACTGGTAGGCTACGACTAGTGGAGGGTCACTGAAGGAGTAGACTCTCAAGTCAACGAAAAACAACGTCCGCATCCAACGACATACGGGGACCACCCCACGTACCGGCCCCGTCGCACATCGACCACAGTCAGACTAAAAACAGGGTTGCAACCCTCTCGGGGCAACCAGGCGCCTGACGGTCCACCCCTGGACCGTCACAGGCAAGTGACAAAAGCCGACAACGACATCTCCCGGTACACTCTGTATGACGAGAGACACGCCGACGCAACCCGTCCCCTTGAACGGTCCACACTGGGCCGCTTAGGGATGTGCGGTCACACAGGGACCACACAAGGGTTTGAACGGTCAGATCAGGACCATTCCACCCAGGGTCCAAACGGCAGATGAACGGCCAACACAGGACCGTTCAAACAGATGTGCGGTCAACTCTTGACCGCACGTGGGTGAGGAATGGTCAGCTCCTGGCCGCTCGTCTCCCAACGATAAAAAGCCTGGACGGTTAGTCCTTAGCTGCACTTGGGGAAGAGCGACTACGGCTTAGCTGTTCAGGGGTTGTGCGGTCAAGACCAGACCGCACATCCAACCATAGCACTAGGGGATGTACGGCCAGCACCTGGCCATACAAAGGGTTATGCGGCCAGCTCCTGGCCGCACATCCCAGTGCACTGCACAACAGTCACAACCAACAGTCAAAAACCCTAGGGTTTGGCGGTCGCTGTGGGGCCGCACATTAGGATATACGGTCCCACGATAGACCGTCCAAACCCACTGCGCGCCAAGCCCCAGCCAAAGCGCGCCGAGCCGATGAACGGTCCGAACAGGACCGCATAAGGGTTATGCGGTCACTGGTTCGACCGCACATCGCTCACCGACGCGAAAACGGCGAACCTCGCCAGAATCACCCAATCGGCCTCAAAACAAGCCCCATGGAGGGGGAAATGGCGAGAGAAGAACCCCCAAGCCCCCTAGCATGCTCCTACGCCCTTAAACCGCAAAATCGGGGCTCAAAACGATGGATCGGACGAACTCACCCTGCGGCATGATCAACCTTTCCCGGCTCAAAATAAACCCCTCTCGACCTTGTCTCGAGCCGAAACTCACGGGGAAGGAAGACAAGAGGCTAAGGAACGTCACCCTACCTCCGGTCCGCGACGAAACGCTCCGATCCGAGCTCGAAGCCGCGAAGAATGCCGTTAGAATCTCCCCTCCCCACGCTTCCCACGCTCGCCGTATGCCCGCACGATCGCCACTACGTCACCCACGTCCTCGCGCCGTCGCACCGCCGCCGTCTGCAGTCGGAACGGAGGTCGCCGCGCTCAAACGGGAGAGAGAGAGAGAGAGAGTGAGAGGGCGGCCACGGTCGTGAGAGAGGAGGAAGAAGAAAGGAAGAAGAAGAAGAAAAAGAAAAGAAAATGGGGGGTTTAAATAGAAAATCTGGAAAATCTGGAAAATATCGAAAAATAGAAAATTACATTTCCAGAATCCTCGGGATGCACCGATCGCAACGGTACCACTCGTGCCCAGGTGAATGACCCGGTTCACCCGCAGCGAGGTTCCGAAGGAATTGCCGAAACACACACCGGAAATCGGAAAACACGCGCGGAAAAGCTGCGGAACGCCTCCGGGCCTCCGAAACAACTCCGGATCGTGCCGACCCGAACACGAAAGATGACCGAAACGAAATTTCAGACACAACGGAGTCGGACACTCTGAAAAACCAGATCCGGGACCCACGAGGAAGGATCCGAAAGGTCTGGGATATTACAGCCCTCCCCCCTTAGGGAATTTCGTCCTCGAAATTGGGAACAACCCAAGGGGAAAGAAGAGGAAGACTCACTCAAACAGGTAAGGGAACTGCTGACGCATCTCATCCTCACGTTCCCAAGAAGCCTCACCACCAGAGTGTCGTTGCCACACCACTTTTACCAAGGGGATAACCTTGTTCTGCAGGCGCTGCTCTCGCCTATCCTCCACGCGGATCGAAAACTCTGGGAGAGAGTGATCTGGAGTCACCTCAGGCCATACAGCAATCTCGAGCACATGAGAGTCACCGGGCACATATTTTCGCAACATCGAGACGTGGAACAAGTCATGCACCGACGCCAACTCAAGGGGTAACTGCAACTGGTAAGCAACCTCACCGATGCGCTCCAAGATCACAAAAGGACCAATATAGCGGGGACTCAGCTTCCCACGCCGTCCAAAATGCATCACTCCCTTCATCGGAGAGACTCTCAAAAACACACGACCGCCTACGGCGAACTCGAGAGGCTGCCTCCTACGGTCAGCGTAGCTCTTCTGCCGACTCTGGGCCGCCAACATGTTCTGACGAACCAAGTGCACCACATCCACGCATTGCTGCACCAACTCTGGTCCCATCACAACACGCTCACCAACCTCAAACCAATCAAGTGGAGTCCGGCAAGGACGCCCATACAGAGCCTCATAGGGAGCCATATCAATGCTCAAATGATAGCTGTTGTTATAGGCAAACTCCACCAATGGTAGGTGATGAATCCAACTCCCCTGCCACTCCAGGCAGCAGGATCTCAGCATGTCCTCCAAAGTTTGGATGGTCCTCTCAGACTGACCATCAGACTGAGGATGATATGCCGAGCTAAAAGCCAACTCCATGCCAAGAGCTCGCTGGAAACTCCGCCAGAATCTAGAAGTGAAGCACGGATCCCGATCTGACACGATCGAAATGGGAATCCCATGCAACGGCACGATCCGCTCCACATACAAACGAGCCAACTTGGACACGCTCCAGCTGACTTTGACCGGTAACAACCGAGTCACCTTCGTCAGCCGATCTACCAGCAACCAAATACTGTCCTGCCCACCCGGGATCCTCGGCAACCCCACCACAAAATCCATGGTCACGTGGTCCCACTTCCACGTAGGAACATCCAAGGGCTGGAGAGTACCTCCTGGTCGCTGATGCTCCGCTTTCACCTGCTGACAGATCAGGCACCTGGCCACAAACTCTGCGACATCTCTCTTCATGCCAGGCCACCAGAACTTCCTCTGTAAGTTCCGATACATCTTCGTCGCACCCGGGTGTACGGTGTACCTGCTCCCATGAGCCTCGCGCAGCACCGCACGACGAATCTGCTCCTCCGCTGGGACGTACAGCCTGCCGCGAAACCTCGCAGCACCGTCCTCGTCGAGTTCCACATCAGCCATCACCAGAATCCGGGGCAACTCGGGGTCCGCATGCTGAGCCTCTGTCACCTGACGACGGATAGCAGGAGTGACAGTCAGACTCGCAAGCACTGCCAACCCTGGCTCCTGGGGAATCTTGAGCCTGAAGGATACTTCGGGCACTTGTTCCCAGAGCCTCCACTTCCTCAACATCAAGGCACTGACTGTGACCTTCCGACTCAGGGCATCGACGATGACATTCATCCTGCCAGGCTGATAAGACAGGGTGAATTCATAATCCTTCATAAATTCCAGCCAACGCCTTTGTCTGAGGTTCAGGTCCCTCTGCGAGAACACGTACCTCAAACTCTGATGGTCAGTGAACACCTCAAACTTCTCACCGTACAGATAATGCCTCCAGATCTTCAGCGCGAAGATCACCGCCGCCAACTCAAGGTCATGGGTAGGGTAGTTCTCCTCATGGGGCTTTAGCTGCCGAGATGCATAAGCCACCACTCTACCATGCTGCATCAACACAGCACCCAATCTGACCTCGGAAGCATCTGTACACACCACGAAATCTCCCGAGCCAGAAGGCAAAACCAACACCGGAGCCGAGGTGAGCAATCTCTTCAGTTCCCTGAAGCTCTGCTCACACTCCTCAGACCAGATGAAAGGCACATCCTTCCGTGTGAGTCTAGTCATCGGGGCCGCAATACGAGAAAAATCCTGGATAAACCGGCGATAATAGACCGCAAGCCCCAAGAAACTCTGGATCTCCGTCACCGACCTCGGCCTTGGCCACTGCATTACTGCCTCGACCTTGGCGGGGTCCATGGAAATGCCATCACCAGAAATCACGTGCCCCAGAAAGTGCACCTCGCCAAGCCAAAACTCGCACTTGCTGAGCTTCGCATACAACTGGTGATCTCGCAACGTCTGCAGCACCACATCCAAATGGTACGCGTGCTCCTCGGCAGACTGCGAATAAACAAGGATGTCATCCACGAAGATAACCACGAACTGGTCTAAATACGGATGAAACACCCTCTGCATCAAGTCCATGAAGGCTGCTGGGGCATTGGTGAGCCCGAACGGCATCACCAAAAACTCATAATGCCCGTACCTCGTACTGAATGTAGTCTTCTCCACATCGGACTCGCGAATTCTCAGCTGATAGTAACCGGACTGCAAATCAATCCGCGAGAACACTCACGCAGACTGAAGCTGGTCGAACAGGTCATCGATCCGTGGCAACGGATACTTGTTCTTAATGGTTACCTCATTCAGCTATCGATAGTCAATGCACAGCCGCAGACTACCGTCTTTCTTCTTCACAAACAACACGGGCGCACCCCAAGGGGAAAAGCTAGGACGAACATACCCCTTGGGCAACAGCTCCTGCAACTGCGCCCTCAACTCCCTCAACTCAGCGGGGGCCATACGGTAGGGAGCCTTCGCCAAAGGTCCCGTACCAGGCACAACCTCGATCACAAAATCGATCTCCCGCTGGGGAGGTAATCTAGGCAACTCCTCGGGAAAGACGTCGGGAAACTCGCACACCACCGGAATGTCCTCGACATTCGGTTCCATCCGGTCAGACACAACCACGGATGCGAGAAAACCCTGACAACCAGAATCAAGCAACCGACGGGCTCGAATAGCAGAAATGAGGAATCGAGAAGAGGTGGAACGGATACCTTGGAAATAGAAGGTCCGCTTGCTCGGATGTTGGAAGTAGACCCTCTTCATTCCACAATCCACCACCGCTCCATGAGTCTCGAGCCAGTCCATGCCTAGAATCACATCGTAATCTCAAAGCTGCAATGCATATAACATGCCTGGCATACTCCGCCCATCGATCCAAACTGGAACCTGATCGAAGCAATACGGAGTGATCATAAAATCACCCGAAGGTAACTCCACTGCCAAATCACAGGACAACTGGGTCACCGGCTCCTCGATGCTCAACGCGAAATCCTCCGAAATAAACGAATGAGACGTGCCAGAATCAAACAAAACCCGAGCCGCACAACCCAAGACTTGAACGGTACCTTCCACGAGCTGCGACGCCATAGCCTCCACCCTGGTCATGTGCGTGATCTGGCCTCGAGCTCTCTACCTGCCTCCCACACTAGTTGACCTGGGTAGCGGCGGATACTGTCCCTACTGCTGCTGTTGCCTCTGCTGCTGGGGAACCTGCTGCTGCGACGGTCTCTGAGGAGAGTCACGCGCCATGTGCCCTGGCTGGTCACACCGAAAACAGATAATCGGCGCTGTGCACTGCCTGCCGGGGTGGAACCTACTACATCGTGGACACGGTCCTCGCGACCCACCCACTGATCCCTGACGGTGCAAGGGGATCGACTGCTGTACACTGCCCGATGAAGCTTGCCCCTGATCCTTGGACTTCTTCTTGCCGAACGCTTTCTTGAAAAATTTCTTGACCTTCATGCCAAAGGACGCAGATCCTGTCACCGACGCTGCCTGTGCCGGCACTCCTGAACCACTCATCGCATGCTGGAAGGAACCCTACTGTTGGGTGGCCGACTGCTGGCTGCGACCTGACAAAGACTGCCCCTGGCTGATCGGTCCTCGGGTCCTTTGCATATCTATCTCCAAGGAAGCTGCAACACGAGACGCTGTCTCAAGATCAGTGGCCCCGTTCGCGATCAGATGGTGCCTCAGCTCCTGCCTCAAGCCCTGAACAAACTGCGCGGTCTTCACCCTCTCATGCTCCATGATGTGAGGTGCAAACCGACCCAGCTCGACAAATCGGGCCCTGTACTGCAACACAGACATGTCGCCCTGTACCAGCTCCAGAAACTCCCGCATCCGCTGCGTAGCAACAAAATCTGGACAGTACGTACGCTCGAAAGCACTTATGAAGTCATCCCACTCGACCTGCTCAAGTGGACGAAGCTGAAAGGACGTCTTCCACTCGGAAGACCACCACTTCCGAGCCGTACCCTGCAACTGGTTGTAGGCCAACACCACTCTGTCCTCGGCAGCACTCTTCGCAGAACTGAACACCCGCTCCATCTCATCAAGCCAATCACGAGCCGCATCAGGGTCTGCCTGGCCGCTGAAGTAAGGCGGATGGAACTGTAGAAAGTCCCTCACTGCTCGGCCTGGCCCACCCCTAGCTGACGAGCCCTCACCAGCCTCTCCACCGAACTGCTAAGACATAAGCTGGTACATGCCACGGAAGAAATCCTCGCCCCCGGAACCCTCGCAGTAGCCGCGGCCTCGGTAGCTCCTAGTGGCGCTCTGTTATGCTCCTCCTGGTCCCCCTGGACCACCTGCTGAATCTCCTGACCTCCAGCCGACTGCCCCTGCTGAGAGCGAGTGCTCCGCCTCGGCGCCATACTCGCTCCTGAAGCAAAAGACAGAAAATAAGAAAACGGCATGGTCAAGAAAAACACACGATGCCAGTGTCAACTGTACATCATTGCTGTGGACAAGTGGACCACTACACTTACCTATGATTCTCATGTAATTCCACAACCGCGCTCTGATACCAGCTGTAACGACCCGAGAATCCGATTACCGGGAAGGCCCGATAACCCGAGACTCGCACCGCCACCCACGAGTCCGAAGACTCGGAAGGGTTAGAAGGATGGTGTGGAAACTACACAAGTATCACAAGTAATTACAGAAATTAAACAGTTATTATATTAAGCAGGAAATAAATTAGCATTTTACATGTCCACAAAATAACAGCAGTAGTCCACAACTAGTACAGAGACAAGAAAGAAAAGAACAGCTACACGGGACATACCCCAGCTCTGACCTCTGGCACTACCTCTGGGCACCCGCACCACGCTGCACCCCAGACGCGCTCCCCCAGGGCGGCGCCTCACCTGAAACACGGTGAAAACACGCAGGGAATGAGTCTCGGAATAAGACTCAGTAGGGATCACTCGAACCCTACCTCGTAAAATGGGAAACCACTACGCTAGCGGTAGGAGAGTACCTCGGAAAGGAAATCCCTGTACTCTACACAACAAAGACCCTACGGCACGCAAACCGGCACACGTGCCACGGTGAGACAACCGAACCCAACGGTCGACCCGACAAACCCGAAGGTCAAAGCAACGAAACTGACAGTCTGACACTCCGTACTCGATAGGAGTACCTCCCACTAGAAGCACAGCCGGTAGCGTCCCCTGACGACTTGCACCGCGCCGCAGGTGAACCGCCTCATATGGTAGCTCCTACCAAAGGCGCAAACACCATACAAGTAACCACAAACAAGTGACTAGCTGGGGTCACGCCCGTCGATGTGGGTCCAACCGCCCCCAACCATGTGTGCACACACAGACCGCGCGTCCCTGGTCTGGCCCTCTGACCGGTTTCCCCCTCAGCCGGACTCTGGCTGCAAGACGTGGGGCCCAACGGTAACCGGTCCACAAACTATCTCTAAGGGTCAGCCCGTACACCACTCCCTGGTGCGACCAGCACACGCGTACTGGTAGGCTATGACTAGTGGAGGGTCACTGAAGGAGTAGACTCTCAAGTCAACGGAAAACAACGTCCGCATCCGATGACGTACGGGGACCACCCCACGTACCGGTCCCGTCGCACGGCGACCACAGTCGGACTAAAAACGGGGTTGCAACCCTCTCGAGGCAACCAGGCGCCTGACGGTCCACCCCTGGACTGTCACAGGCAAGTGACAAAAGCCGACAACGACATCTCCCGGTACACTCTGTACGATGAGAGACACGCCGACGCAACCCGTCCCCTTGAACGGTCCACACTGGGCCACTCAGGGATGTGCGGTCACACAGGGACCGCACAAGGGTTTGAACGGTCAGATCAGGACCGTTCCACCCAGGGTCCAAACGGCAGATGAACGGCCAACATAGGACCGTTCAAACAGATGTGCGGTCAACTCTTGACTGCACGTGGGTGAGGAACGGTCAGCTCCTGGCCGCTCGTCTCCCAACGATAAAAAGCATGGACGGTTAGTCCTTAGCCGCACTTGGGGAAGAGCGGCTACGGCTTAGCCGTTCAGGGGTTGTGCGGTCAAGACCAGACCGCACATCCAACCATAGCACTAGGGGATGTACGGCAAGCACCTGGCCGTACAAAGGGTTATGGGGCCAGCTCCTGGCCGTATATCCCAGTGCACTGCACAACGGTCACAACCAACGGTCAAAAACCCTAGGGTTGGGCGGTCGCTGTGGGGCCGCACATTAGGATATGCGGTCCCACGATAGACCGTCCAAACCCACTGCGTGCCAAGCCCCAGCCAAAGCGCGCCGAGCCGATGAACGGTCCGAACAGGACCGCATAAGGGTTATGCGGTCACTGGTTCGACCGCACATCACTCACCGGCGCGAAAACGGCAAACCCCGCCGGAATCACCCAATCGGCCTCAAAACAAGCCCCATGGAGGGGGAAATGGCGAGAGAAGAACCCCCAAGCCCCCTAGCATGCTCCTACGCCCTTAAACCGCGAAATCGGGGCTCAAAACGATGGATCGGACGAACTCACCTCGCGGCATGATCAACCTTTCCCGGCTCAAAATAAACCCCTCTCGACCTCGTCTCGAGCCGAAACTCACGGGGAAGGAAGACAAGAGGCTAAGGAACGTCACCCTACCTCCGGTCCGCGACGAAACGCTCCGATTCGAGCTCGAAGCCGCGAAGAACGCTGTTAGAATCTCGCCTCCCCACGCTTCCCACGCTCGCCGTATGCCCGCACGATCGCCACTACGTCACCCACGTCCTCGCGCCGTCGCACCACCGTCATCTGCAGTCGAAACGGAGGTCGCCGCGCTCGAACGGGAGAGAGAGAGAGAGTGAGAGGGCGGCCACGGTCGTGAGAGAGGAAGAAGAAGAAAGGAAGAAGAAAAAGAAAAAGAAAAGAAAATGGGAAGTTTAAATAGAAAATCCAAAAAATTCGAAAAATATCAAAAAATAGAAAATTACATTTTCGGAATCCTCGGGACGCACCGATCGCAACGGTACCACTCGTGCCCAGGTGAACGACCCGGTTCACCCACAGCGAGGTTCCGAAGGAATTGCCGAAACACACACCGGAAATCGAAAAACACGCGCGGAAAAGCCGCGGAATGCCTCCAGGCCTCCGAAATAACTCCGGATCGCGTCGACCCGAACACGAAAGATGACCGAAACAAAATTTCGGACACAACGGAGTCGAACACTCCAAAAAATCAGATTCGGGACCCACGAAGAAGGATCCGAAAGGTCTGGGATATTACAAAGTCTGTGTCAACCAAGTATATCATATGCTTTAATTGTAACAAGCCTGGCCACAAGGCTATTGAGTGTTGGTCTGGATCTCATTGGGATAAGACTGGATCTAGAGATAAGCACCTTAGGTGCTTCGAATGTGGAAAGCATGGCCATACAGTCAAGGACTGTTGGCATGCTCAGGAAAACTCTGTTAAATCCAAATTTGCTAAATTCCCTGTAAAAGGACATGCATTTGATAGGAGCTTCATAAGAATGAACTTTTCATGTTTCAACTATGGTAAGCCAGGTCATAAATCGGCAAACTATTGGTTACCCGAAAATAAGAGACAAACTATTTATGTTAACAACAGAAAATTTCATGCTCATGCACATAGGTTTCATGTTCATGCTAATGTGCATAATAAGATTAAAAATTCTGTTGTTTCATGTAAATACTGTGAAAAATTCAGACATTTTATGAATGACTACTCTCTAATGGAATTTGATGATCATCTAGCCAAGAGATCATTTAAAACGCCTGTTGAGGGTAAAACAGGACCCAAGACTGCTTGGGTTCCTGCTGGATCAAAATAATCCAATTATTGCAGGTGTGCCTTGGAATGGAATAAAAGGGGTAATAATCCAAGGCACGCAAGAATGAAACCCCCAGGACCCTGCACTATTCAGGTCAGTTCTGCAAACTCTCTTTAAATTTTGTCATCTGACATTGTGTGTTTAAAATAGTGCATTTCATGCTAATCTGTCTGCGCTTGATTGAAATCTTCTGAAAATTATGTTGTACATGATGCCTATGATAGTGATTCTTGGGGTGCACTACATATCTGTTTCTCAAGCAAAATGCATAAAAATGTGTTCTCGGCATTCATTGTATAAAATACACTTAATCAGGGGGAGTTTGACTGCATTCGCATGATGTTCATACTTTGAGCTATGTGTGCACATGTTCATTGAAGAAATGTTGAATTCATTCCTCATGCACTTATGCTTTGGTGCTTGAGTGTGCACATAGGAAAGGATAGAAACTCATGAGCATAGTCTACACATTCATGATGCATATTTTGTCAAAACTCTGCATTCTGTCATTGCACTTGTTGCATTTAAAATCTTCATACATTGTATATAGTCAGGGGGAGTTTGGTTATCCCTGCATAACGTTCATAACATTCATATTCAGGAAATATCTCTAGGAGAGTCATTGCATATGCATACATGTAGAGCAATGTATTGCATATCATCAATTTTGAAAAATCCAATAAGAAGAATCTCATTGCATCTAGACAGTGGGAGCATTTTAGTTTCATTAGTCTTTCACACTATGAACACCTCCTGTCTGGCTATCCGAATCACATATTCTCTCTTGATGATAAAATCCTTGCCCTCCATTCATTATCAATATATGACAAGCTGATCTGTCTGTATTCCAGACTCAGCTATTGGTTTCTTGTAAATCTATCTGATGCATATTGATCATAATTGTTGCAAGCATAAGTTCCATTTGTCTTACTCTCTATGCATGCTTGTTAAATGTCTCTTGCTGCTGAATGCTTCGTCTATGTTAAACGTATAGAGAAGTGAAGTAATATCAGTTTGTGTACCCTTTCACAAATCTGAAATCACCTTTAATGAAGAATCCTCCATTATACAGGTTTAAGAATGTTTGTTGATTTGAATTGGTTTAAGTATTATGTATTCCTGAGTTTTAATTTGAAGGACCTGAAAATATCTGAATTTTTTTTTATAAATCTTAACTGACTGTCTCATGTAAGTTCATGTAAGATCTTCCGACATATGAAAATTGAAACCTTGATTTACTTTGGTTGAAATGCATGTAACCTGTATTATTTTTAAACAAGTCACTTTGAAAATTAAAAGGGCAACAACAGCAAAATCATTATAAAAGAAATGAATATTGTGGCAGAGCAATGACTGAATTGTATTGAGAAACTGAACCCTCCAGCAAAGAAATGGAGAGAAATTTATGTCATGAAGTGTTTCATGTTACCTCTGTTCATATGGTCAAATCTATAGGGCTGGTTTCACATAGTAACTGGGGGTACTGGCATCTGAAAAACATGTACCCTTAATGCCAAAGGTGTAAATCATCTGTGTAGTTTTTGATCAGAGACAGATATGGTAGTTTATGCTTAGTAACTAGGGGTACTGGCGTCTAACCCACGTGTACCCTTAATGTCAAAGGTATAAATGACACATGTCTGGTCACTGAGCTCAATGTTAAAAGTAAAAGTGAAAAGGAATTGATGTAACCCTTGCAATTCAAAATTCACTAAGTGTCATTTTGTTTAAGCTCAATACTCTTGACTGTTTTTCCTAAAGAAGTCAAAGGAATTAATTGTGTAAGATGAAAGGAGTTTGTACTAGAATGTTATATGAGAAGTTGGTTCACTTTTATTAAAAAAAATTGCTTCAGATATGAGTATTGGATTTTATTGACAAAACTTATGTTCATCATTCTTAAACCATGCTTGTCAATCAAAGCCATTCCATAAGCCTTTATAATAGAAGATTCTGAAACCTTAAACATGGATATATAGATTGGGTACCCTACTGAAAATATTCTCTTCTCATATACTCTGACTTGGAGATCACACCTGCTCAGATTCTGCTTACTTGTAACTCATTGTGCCACACATCAAGTTGTGCTTCTGTTAATCCTTTCAACCTGTCATGATCCAAACTACTATATCAATGTACCAGGTATCAGACTTTCAATCTCACTGATCCTGTAGTTGCTGATCATCCATGATCCTCTTGTTGTATTCATGTTGTGTCATTAAGGGAGAGAATAACTTTTCTATGCCTTCATGACTTAGTCAAAGGGGGTGTTTTTTTTTACTTCAATCCTTTCATGCATGTTTATATTTCTCTCTCAAACTTGTTTCTTTTTGCTGAAGTCAAAGGGGGAGATTAATTTGCCATGAGAGTCAATGAGTCAATGTTGACTCATAGTGTTGCCATCATCAAAAAGGGGGAGATTGTTGTGCCTCTGTGATTTTGATGATAGCAAACACTATAAGTCAACATGTGTTTGCATGAAAGATTGAATGAGAGATTGAATGTTTATGCATCACGAGTATAATTGTTGTATGCAGCATGAGTTTGATGAGCAATTTCATGGGTATGCTTGTGCATGCATCACACTGATTAAGGTCAGTACAACCCTGTTCATTCATTAGAGAGTCCGTGCATGTTTTTGTGCGTGTAAGGGTCAGTGCGTATTTGGTGTTAGTTTAAGTCGGTGCAGCTTTTACTGCAAGCACAAGTTGATGCATTTTGTTGTAGCTCAAGTCGATGCATACTTTGCATTGGGCAGATCACGACGGTGCAAACCTTGCTTTGAGCATATACGTCTTAGCACACTTAGAGTCCGTGCAAGTTTTGTCTTGTTGGATATTGTGTTTTGATGATGACAAACACTATGACTCTCATATGTTTGATGTCATATGTGTTTACTTATGTTTTGATGATGACATAGTTTACGTGTGTTTTGATGATGACAAATTGATGTCATATGTGTTTACTTCATTCAGAACTGCTCATTCAGAACTTGGTACATTGCTTAACTGTGAGCATGGCATAGACTGTACACTCGTCTGTCTGCATGAGTCACCAAGTCCGCACATTGCATCGTGTGCTTTTCATGAAGTCTATACATTGGCATGCAGTGTCTCATGAAGTATGTACATCCTCTTCAAGCATTTCAAAGTCTATACATCGCTTGGAGTTCTTTCAAGTCTATACATTACTCAGCGTCTTGTGCACCATCTCACGTAGCGTCTTAGTTTCGTTCAGCAAGTATGTACATCGGTGCGTCTTCCTTTGCGTCTCATATTGCTTTCAAGTCTGTTCATCCGATCGTCTCTGTCAGCGTCTCAAGTTCAAGTCTATACAATGGTTCAGGGCTTCCAAGTATATACATCCGATCTTTTGAGCAAAGTCTATACAGACTCCACCGTCTCATTCAGCGTCTCAATCTTGCAAGTCTGAAGATTGCCTTTAAGCACTGTAAAGTCTATACAGTCATGATCGAACGTAAGTCTACACATTGTCTTCGACTTCAAAGTCTGTACAGTGGTTCAACCTGCCAAGTCTATACATTGGACTCTATTTTGCAAAGTCTATACATTGGACCGTGGTTCGCCAAGTCTATACATTGCTGAGCCATTCGACAAGTCTGTACATTGGCTTCAATTCCTCAAGTCTATACATTGGGTTCGGCTCTGCAAGTCTGTACACTGGTCGAGCATTCAAGTCTGAACATTCACAAAGTCCATACATCGGCACTGTAGCTTGCATAGCTCAAGTCTGCACATTGGGCTTTCACGTGAAGTCTATACATTGGTCTTCACTTGAAGTCTATACATTGGCTAAGGGTCTTCAAGTCCATACAGAGTCGTCTGATGCATATTGATCGAAGTCTATACACTCGTTTCCATTGCTTCAACTTTATACACTCGTTATCACACTGCAAGTCTATACACTGAGCTTCGCATGAAGAACTTCAACACTATACACTCTCTCAGTGTACACACTTGCTCATATGCTATTCTAATGTCTATACATTCATTTCTAAGTTCAAGTCTATACACTCGTTCTCAAGGCTTCAAGTCTATACACTTGTTATCACATCTTAAGTCTATACACTGCTGCTTTTATATGAAGTCTATACAGCCTATGGCTTGTACACCGACTGAACTCTTCATTAAACCTACAGGTGTCTGGGCACGTGATACGAGGCTGGCATCTAGCACGTGATCCAAGATGCTAAGAAGCCGCCACGTGGACTGAAGCTTGGGCGGGAATCGAAAAGAGCATTAGCCCTAGCTGCCTGCTGCAGGTATAAATATGGAGCTTCCTCCATCGGCTAAAGTGGATCGAAGAGCAGTGAGCCATCAAGAAAAATAGAAGAGCAGTGAGTGCCTCCACGATACAGAGAACAGAGAAGAAGAAGAAAAAGAGAAAGAAAGAGAGTGAGAGCAGTTGAAGAAGAAAGAAGAAGATTGAGCCAGAGAGCAGAAGAGAGATCGAGAGATCCAGTAGAAGAAGAAAAAGAGAAAGAGAGAGGGCTCGTGTAGAAGAAGAAAGAAGCTTCAGTTGAAGATCTGCCTACTGGACTTTGGATCAGATCCAATCCAGTCAGCTCCTACGAGAGCCACATTCCTTGTATTTCATTTACAGCTTTTCAGTCGCTGTGACTCTATTTTATGTTTACCTTTTCATTTGATATCTAGTCTTTCCGATACTCTGTAGAGAGGTCGGGGTCCCTCCTGTTGGTTCAGGAGAAGGGAGATTGCTATCTCCGGTTGCAAGTAGCTGGGTGCTACTTGTGGGTTCCCTCCTGGTTTGGAGGAAGGGAGATTTGTCTCCGGTTCTGGGCTTGTAGGTTTCAAGTCCAGGGGTCCCTCCGGTTGGGAGGAAGAGAGGTCCGAGACCTCTAGTTTGTAGGTGACTTGGTGTCACTTGTGCTTCCCTCTGGGTTTCAGAGGAAGAGAGACTTGGGTCTCTAGGTTCCCCTCCGGTTTGGAGGAAGGGAGGATTGGTCCTCCGATTCTAGTCTTGTGGGTTGCAAGACTAGGTGTTCCCTCCGGTTTGGAGGAAGAGAGACTGTGCGTCTCTGGTTTCCAAGTGGCTGGGAGTCACTTGGGGTGTCCCTCCGGTTGGGAGGAAGAGGGGAGGTTGTTCCCCTGGTCAAGCTGTTTGGCAGCATTTGTTGCAGACTGAGTCTGCTGTACTAGTGTTACTAGTGGAAACCTCACTCCGGTTGGGAGTGAGGGGTGGACGTAGGTCTTTGGACCGAACCACCTAAAAAGCTTGGTGTTCTTTTGTGGTTTGTTTGCCTTATGTGTTCACTTCTCTGCTGCGCTCACTAGATGTTTGTTTAGGATCGAGTGTGAGTTTATTCTATTGGACTGCTTTGCAATAGCTTCCTAAGTTTTCTCAATTTATATCTGCATCCGCTTTTAATTCCGCACATCTAAGCGGTAGAACTTAAATTGGGTAAAATTCTTTGAAAGATCCATTCACCCCCCCCCCCTCTGGATCTACGTTTATCTATCGCACCAAGCTAACAATTGGTATCAGAGTAAGGTTCTCTGATTGATCAGATCCAACGATCTGCAGAGGATCCTGTTGTCCCTTGGTGCATTTCTGATTTTACTCTTTGCTGCATTAATTTGCTTACCGATTTATTCAATGGGTTCTCCACCGGTTTTTAATGGCTCTAACTTTAACTCATGGGTTAGCAGTCTACATAACTATGTAAATTTGATGAATCCGGATCTGTGGAAGTTAATCTCACATGGTCCTCACAGACTGCCAAAAGAAAAGTCCAAATGGACTAAAAGTCACAGATCGAGAAATGAAGAGAATCAGACAGTTTTGAAATTAATGAAAGAAGCCACAGACAAGGCTCTACATTCTTGTTTTTATGACTGTAGGTCTGATAAGGACATTCTGGATCAGCTGAAGATAGCTCAGAGGATGAATAAGGACAGCTGCCTAATGGCTGACAAGAGCAACCATGGCAGTGATCAAGATGAATCCGAAGAACAGGATGATGAGGAGGTAAACCCTTTCGAGAATTTTTCTTTAGATGACTGGGAAGATTGTTGTGTGCTGTGATACCACTTGTTGGGTAGTGGCTGACTAATCTAGAGGGGGGGGTGAATAGATCTGCACCTCTTTTCGCAATTCAACCCTCTATAAAGCTAGACAGCAAGAATCGCAGCGGAATAAAAACTAGTTTAATGAAGAACACAATGAGTTGCTTAGCAAGATGAATAAGTAATGTGAATATTAAACCTAAGCATGCATCTAGCACAAGCAATCACACAAACAAACCATGAACACAATGGATTTTAAGGTGGTTCGGACTGAATCCTCAGCCCTACGTCCACCCCTCACCAAACCCGGTGAGGCTCCACTAGCGCAGCGCACCAAACCGCAAATCGGAAACCACCGATTGCCTTCCTACTAACCAACGGTAGAGACGTCAACACCGCAGATCGGAAACACCTCCGATTGCCTTCCTACTAACCACCTGGTAGGGACGTCAACCGCAAATTGGAACACCCTCCAATTGCCTTCCTACTAACCACCGGTAGGGACGAATCACAACTTCAATGTTTAACAATATTGAAAGTAAAACAAATGTGAAGGAACTAAAACAAGAGATTGAGTAAGAAGGAGTTGGCCCTTGAATGGAAATGATTTGTTGATCAGCAACAGGGATCTCTTCTTCTTGCAAATCAATCTTCTTGATTCACCCTTGAATGGATGAATGTTCTTCACGGAGTACTGTTCATATGAACAGTAACTGTTCTTCCAATCCTCCTCTTTGATCTTCTTTTTGATCTCTTTGAATGGATGAAGAAGTGAATAGATGCTACCTTGATCCTTGCTTCCTTCTTCACAGATCTTGGAAGATGATTGCTTTGATATGAACTTTGAATACCTTGGATTGGATGAAGATGTTCTTCACGGAGTACTGTTCACGTGAACAGTAACTCTTCTTCAATCTCCTCTTTTGATCTTCTCTTTGTATCTTCTTGAAGTGGATGAAGAGAGTAATTGATTCTACCTTGATCTTGTTTCTTCAATAGCTTGTAGGAGATTGATTGCTCAAAAATCACCTTGGATGAACTTGAAAGGATGAAGAAAATCACTTTGAGAAATGAGCTTCTTGGATCGCCTTGAAAGCTTTGCTTCTTCTCCTTCTTGGAAGTTGATTGAAGAGTAGAAGGTGATTGCTTCAGGATTGCTTCAGATCTTTACTTGAAACTCTTGAGTGGATGAAGAACTCATTCACGAACTACTGTTCATATGAACAGTACTTCGTCTCCTCTCTCTTGAAAACCCCTCTTGCAGCCACCCTTAATCCCAAATGAAGCATTAGGGTTTGCCTCCACCAATGTGTTGGTTTTATAGACCTTGAATGGTCCTTGGAGAAGCCCTAGACCAGATCCACAATTTGTGGGTGATTGGGAGACTTTGGGGTTCTTTGGGATTAAAGAAATCATGAGAATTAGGCAGCCCACGAGGTGGAATTCGAAGTCAAACATGGTTGGCTCGGGGCTGGCGGTCGACCTGCAGCTCCTGGCGGTCGATCGCTACTGTAAAACTTGCATTCGGGTGATCCCTGGGAATTTCGATCGACCGCCACTGGCTGGCGGTCGACCGCTAGCTCCTGTCCTGTAGAGTTTCAGTCCCTGGAATTTTAGGTCGACCGCTAGCTGCTGTAGGTCGACCGCTAGCTGGGAATTTTCCAGATTTCAACCGTTTCACCTCCGTAAACCCATTCATCTTCGTGGCATTGGTTTCTTTGAATTTAGAACATGTTGAACCATGGATTTGAACCTTGATCATCTTGGATGAATGCTCGGTCCTTTGTAGAAGCTTTGCTTCATTGCTTGGGCCTTTTCTTTCTTGCTTGGCCTTGCTTAGCTAGAGCCTTTTCTTCCTTGCTTGGCCTTGCTTGGACGTGTTCATTTCACTTTCATTTCGCCACCTCCATTCCATTCTTTGGTTGCATTCTGTTGAGCTTTCACAGTAGATATTTCCACTCCAATCAAAGTGTACTTGGCATCATGCACTTGGCATCATGAGTGACTTTTGATCGTCCTCCTGGGATGGCTTGCTCCTTTGGATTGATCTTGATTTGTGTGTTGCAAGCCATTCTTGATCTGCAAGTGCACTTGGCATCATGAGTTTCCACTTTGCATCTTGAGTGATCTTGGCGCCTTTGGATCTATCTTGATTTCTGTGCGGCCAATTGGTTAAGCGTTGCAAGCCATTCTTGATATGTTGAATTGGTAATATAATGACCTGAATTGTATGCAAATGGATTTTATCAAATGCATAGCAAATGCATAATGAATAGCAAAATGACTCTAAAGACATACATCATCAAAACACTAGAAATGAGTCATAGTTGAGTCATAGTTGGAATCACATCAAAACAATAGAACCAATTATTAGTTGAGTCATAGTTGGACATCATCAAAATAATAGAAACACTCACGTTCCACACATGCCCAACTTTAGCACAACATTCTCCCCAACATTCTCCCCCTTTTTGATGATGGCAACTATGAGTCATAAAAAGATTCAAGAACATTCAAGAACACTATGGCTCATTAAAGACATTCATATGGCTCAACCAAATCGACTCCACACAAAGAAAACCAAAATCTTTAAAATGGCTCATCAAATCTTCTCCCCCTTTGCCATCAGCAAGAAGGGATCAGCAAGAAGGAATCAAATCTTTTCCCCTTTTGCATTTGTGAGACCAAAGAATGAGATGAAGTATGCCAACATGGTCCAATAGAAGAGATAGATAAGACAGCCATAAAGTAATTTTGATTTCAGATTTTTCAATTTTTAGAGGTTTTCAAGATTTTACCTTTATATGGTGTTCAGGATTTTCTATGCAATGCATGGGAAGGCAAGATGCAAGACATATGTGCAATGCAAGGATGATCAAAACATGTGAATGCAAATATGTATGCATGAGCACAAAGTGATTTCACCCAATATGTATGCATGAGTGAACACAGATATGCATAGATGAGTAGAGCATGTGAATGCAAAGAGTTCAATGTATGATATGCTCTCAAATGAATTAACCCATGCTATGCAATGACAATGAATGAACACATGCTATGCAACCCCTTGCTCACAAGATGACATGTACCTCTCGTTCTTCTTCCCCTATATATGATGCTCACCAAACCACAATGCAAACAGCATCACAATGCAAACACTTACAAGAATATATGCAAACATTCTTCCCCTGTATGATGAATGACTCACCAAGTCACCAAGCCGTCTCCTCCTATAGAAATGAATGAACACTTTCTCCTCCTATCTAAATGAATGAACAAATTATGTAGGAAGCTGAGGGAAAGAGGAGTATAGAGCAAACCATTATAAGCAACTAGAAACATGCCGTGATGAATATGTATGGTTCAAAGCTAATGAATTCTGAATTAACAAGAGAAGTTGAAAAACAACTATATCCATGGTTTAATAGAAGTGAACCAAAAGTGCATGCTCTAGCAATGGTAATCCTCCATTATCTTACACAGCCATATTCATAATCGTCATCGGAAAAAGCATAACTTGTATTGAGGTTAAACAACCATGACAATTATAATGAATTCTATGTTGCAGCACTTTTTCCCATATATCCTTTTCAATGAAATTCATATCATTAGACCCATATTTTACGAGCAAGCGAGTCTAGTGCATACCGCCTAGCCGTAAGAATACACGCTGTCTAGACGCCAGTATTCCTAGATATTTGGTAAGACTGACTTTTATGCTTCAGATTTGAACAGAGATAGCTGAATCACCTCATGACATACCGATCTCATATCTTTGATGAGGAGATATATTTCTCAGCAATGTAGCCATTGCTCTGCCTTGAGTCTAAGCTATAGATAACAAAGATAACAAAGGCACTTCATGACATATCTATCCTCATTTCCTTGATGAGAAGACATATTTCTCAGTGACCTAATGTCATTGCTTTGTCTAAAGTTTTGCCTTTATGAATTCCAATATGTCAAGTTGTTTAAAAACAATACTAGACTTTAGCAACTCAACTAACTTGACTATGACATATGAATTTTCAGATTTCAGAAAGATTATTCAGGCACAACATGCAACCTCTAGTTAAAGTCTATTAAAGACTTGCTTGACATAGATGATTTCAAAATCATATATATCAGAATTTCAAAGAAATCATTAAATCTGAACCATTGTTATTTGATGGACAATCATCAGTGCATATAATAGAAAGCTCTTACACCATTATCAGACAATTACTCAAGAATGTTCAGATTGCAAGACTCCCCCTTAGGATGTGCATGGAATAGCTAGATCACTCATGAGATGGGCAAAAAGAAATATGCATGAATGCTATGACCTGACTCATGGTATGTAGCATGTGCATGAATGCGTCAAGGAGACAACTCCCCCTAACGATATGGCCTATATGCAAGAATGACACATGGTACATAGCGGAGGAGAATTTTCACGCATGGTGAGTGCATCTAGACAAGCACAGACTATGCAATATGATGCACCTAGACCTATCCGGTACTCGGCGGAGTTACAGAATCTGAGGATCCCCTCACGTAAGTGAATCACCTCTCCGATAGGCTTAACCTAACAGTCGGGCGACACCTTTTTATATACCGGGTGCAATGCAAGTTTAAATCATTCTCAAACAAGCAATTCAGTTTTATTATGCAACCACATGCAATGCTACACCATATGCAAATGACATTTTTACAGATGAACAATGCATGAAATCAATTTGCAAAAACACACAATCAAATTGAAGAAGATCATTATTTCAATTTCCATTAGCCTGAGGTTTAGCAATCTGATTTAGTGTATCAATAAAATGCAGTTGGTTGGTATGAATGAGAGAGAGTGTTGCATGAATGATAAACAGGAATGAATGAAGGAACACTGCCCCTGAGGTTATGCATTCTATGCAAGGATGTCAACAATGTGTAGAATGATGCAAATAGAGTTTTGATGTTGACTCCCCCTAGATCTATGCAAGGGTTTGCTATGAATGTGCAGCCTATGAACTATATGAATACACAATGCAGATGCTGCATGGATGATTGCACACATTTTTTTTTGTTTAGTTTTGTTTTTCTAAACATGATTTGCATTAAAGTATATAAGATCACAAGATGATGCAAACACAAATCATTCACAAGTTATTTTGAACTGATACAACATGATGATGCCAATTGCTAGACTCCCCTTTGAACAATGCTAATCGTGAATTAATGAGTTGAAAATTGCAACCATGGTATACACCATCAAAACCAAAATCTAGGAATTTCACATGGTTGGTAGCAAGAATTAAACAACTCATCATCATATCAGTAACATCAGCAAAATAAGTATTTCATGAACTAAGCAGCTGTGGTCCAGCATGGTATGAGCAAGAAATCTAGCTCAAAAGTTCATCTCACACCATGGGGGTAAAGCATTTCAAAGAAATCTAGCTCAGAATTTAATGACATTTGGCAGACTTATGATGCACTATCTACATGTTAGACTAAACATGCAAGATGATTGAAATTAAAAGGTTTATGTACATACATGTGCCTTGAGCTTTTATTTACCTGACCATTCATTTGTTCAGCTCCAAGGCATCCTGCACCTAAAATTCTTATTTGGAATTTTTAGGTACCCAAGCTTGCTTGGGTCCTTGTGGGTTAGCAACAGGTTTAGCATCTTGACTCATCTTTTTCAAGGCAATCAAATCATCTTCCCTCATTGTATGGCAACCATACATCTCATGCCCATTTTTACCACAGTAGAAACCACGCACAAAAGATTGATTATCCTTTTTATGTTCATGTGCATGTGCATGTGGCCTATACTTTTGTGGGCGAGCATGATTCTTACCTTTCATGGTATGAGGGTCGTGTCTTTCTTTCTTTCCTTGTTCTTTCACTTGCTGTCCTGCTCTAAGCTCATCATTTCTCAAGATAAAACAATCATGTACAGTGTGACCATGTCTACCATAATAATAACAATGGACATTCTTTTTGTGGAAAACATGATATTTAGCATTGAGCATGTTATGGTGCATGTTTGATGAGAATGCTGAATTTTACTTTTCTTTCGAGCAGTATGCCCTTTTTGGTGACCACATGAAGTGGTGGCTTCCGGTGAGCCAAAATCTTGGATTTGGGCAAACATTGACAGGAAATCATTCAAACCTTGAATTTCATTTTCAAGTGAAGAAATATGCTGTTTAGACTCATTAAGACCCTCTTCACATGCTGCCAATTGCTCATTGAGCATGCCATTTACAGCTTTAAGATTTTGACTTTGTTGTTCTAAAGCATGCAATGTTTCGGAGTGATCATCAATGATTGATTTGCCTTTTTCATGTGCAGCCAATTTTTCATGCAATTCTTCTTCAACTTTTTCACATTAAATTTTCTTTTCCAACAACTCTTTATTCTCTTCCTTTAGAGAATCAATCAAATTTTGTTGTCATTCAAGATCATCATGGAGACCAGCATTTATGTTTCTCAAGAATGAACATTTTTCACATGCAAAATTAGCAGAGCATGAAACAGAATTTTTATTTTCTTCAATCAACCTCTCATCATGAATAAGCCTATCGGCCATAGTTTGATCATTAGAGATTGCCTTAGGTTGGTTTTAAAGTTTTATTACAATTTCTTCCAACCTAGTGATTTCATCATGAAGATTTTCATTTTCATCTCTTAGACATGCAATGCTTTGTTTATGTGTGTCTAGATCAAAAGAGAGCTCTTCAAATGCAGAACACTTTTTACAAATCAAGCTTTCATGTTGGTTATTTTTCTTGAGATCCTTTTTCAACTTTTTATTTTCTGATATTGCCTTTTTGTATTGTGTAAACAACTCATCATAGGATTCCATAAGTTCTTCAAAAGTGAATTCCTCGGAATCAGAATTTACCTTTGATGAGGATGGTTTGCTTGACTCTTCTGCACGGTCGGCCATGAAGCATTCTTGTTCTTGTTCTTTTCCCTCACGGATTTTCACCAACTTGTCCAGTACTTGCTTGGCTGTGCTGTAGGAAGACACAATGTGAGTTAGTCTAATATCAATTGTAGCTATAATTAAGTTATATGCAGCAAGATTATCATTGTGTTTGGTCTCATGTTCGGCTGACCAATCAATTGAATTTGATGGCAGCTCATGAGGACCATTGTATATAAGATTCCACAATTGTGGATCTATTGAGCTAACATAGATGAACAATCTCCCTAGCCATGTAGAAAAATCTGAACCATCATAAATGGGCAGAGAAACCATCGAAGCACGTGTAGCACAAGAAGCCATTTAAATTACAATGAACCCGGATCTTTCCCTGCAGATCGTAGGATCTGAAAATAGCAGAGCTAGGCTCTGATACCACTTGTTGTGTGCTGTGATATCACTTGTTGGGTAGTGGCTGACTGATCTAGAGGGGGGGTGAATAGATCTGCACCTCTTTTCGTAATTCAACCCTCTATAAAGCTAGACAGCAAGAATCGCAGCGGAATATAACTAGCTTAACGAAGAAGACAATGATTTGCTTAGCAGGATGAACAAGTAATATGAATATTAAACCTAAGCATGCATCTAGCACAAGCAATCACACAAACACACCATAACACAATGGATTTTAAGGTGGTTCGGACTGAATCCTCAGCCCTACGTCCACCCCTCACCAAACCCGGTGAGGCTCCACTAGTGCAGCGCACCAAACCGCAAATCGGAAACCACCGATTGCCTTCCTACTAACCAACGGTAGGGACGTCAACACCGCAGATCGGAAACACCTCCGATTGCCTTCCTACTAACCACCTGGTAGGGACGTCAACCGCAAATTGGAACACCCTCCAATTACCTTCTACTAACCACCGGTAGGGACGAATCACAACTTCAATGTTTAACAATATTGAAAGTAAAACTAATGTGAAGGAACTAAAACAAGAGATTGAGTAAGAAGGAGTTGGCCCTTGAATGGAAATGATTTGTTGATCAGCAACAGGGATCTCTTCTTCTTGCAAATCAATCTTCTTGATTCACCCTTGAATGGATGAATGTTCTTCACGGAGTACTGTTCATATGAACAGTAACTGTTCTTCCAATCCTCCTCTTTGATCTTCTTTTTGATCTCTTTGAATGGATGAAGAAGTGAATAGATGCTACCTTGATCCTTGCTTCCTTCTTCACAGATCTTGGAAGATGATTGCTTTGATATGAACTTTGAATACCTTGGATTGGATGAAGATGTTCTTCACGGAGTACTGTTCACGTGAACAGTAACTCTTCTTCAATCTCCTCTTTGTATCTTATCTTCTTGAAGCGGATGAAGAGAGTAATTGATTCTACCTTGATCTTGTTTCTTCAATAGCTTGTAGGAGATTGATTGCTCAAAAATCACCTTGGATGAACTTGAAAGGATGAAGAAAATCACTTTGAGAAATGAGCTTCTTGGATCGCCTTGAAAGCTTTGCTTCTTCTCCTTCTTGGAAGTTGATTGAAGAGTAGAAGGTGATTACTTCAGGATTGCTTCAGATCTTTACTTGAAACTCTTGAGTGGATGAAGAACTCATTCACGAACTACTGTTCATATGAACAGTACTTCGTCTCCTCTCTCTTGAAAACCCCTCTTGCAGCCACCCTTAATCCCAAATGATACATTAGGGTTTGCCTCCACCAATGTGTTGGTTTTATAGACCTTGAATGATCCTTGGAGAAGCCCTAGACCAGATCCACAATTTGTGGGTGATTGGGAGACTTTGGGGTTCTTTGGGATTAAAGAAATCATGAGAATTAGGCAGCCCACGAGGTGAAATTCGAAGTCAAACATGGTTGGCTCGGGGCTGGCGATCGACCTGCAGCTCCTGGCGGTCGACCGCTACTGTAAAACTTGCATTCGGGTGATCCCTGGGAATTTCGGTCGACCGCCACTGGCTGGCGGTCGACTGCTAGCTCCTGTCCTGTAGAGTTTAAGTCCCTGGAATTTTAGGTCGACCGCTAGCTGCTGTAGGTCGACCGCTAGCTGGGAATTTTCCAGATTTCAACCGTTTTACCTCCGTAAACCCATTCAACTTCGTGGCATTGGTTTCTTTGAATTTAGAACATGTTGAACCATGGATTTGAACCTTGATCATCTTGGATGAATGCTCGGTCCTTTGTAGAAGCTTTGCTTCATTGCTTGGGCCTTTTCTTTCTTGCTTGGCCTTGCTTAGCTAGAGCCTTTTCTTCCTTGCTTGGCCTTGCTTGGACGTGTTCATTTCACTTTCATTTCGCCACCTCCATTCCATTCTTTGGTTGCATTCTGTTGAGCTTTCACAATAGATATTTCCACTCCAATCAAAGTGTACTTGGCATCATGCACTTGGCATCATGAGTGACTTTTGATCGTCCTCCTGGGATGGCTTGCTCCTTTGGATTGATCTTGATTTGTGTGTTGCAAGCCATTCTTGATCTGCAAGTGCACTTGGCATCATGAGTTTCCACTTTGCATCTTGAGTGATCTTAGCACCTTTGGATCTATCTTGATTTCTGTGCGGCCAATTGGTTAAGCGTTGCAAGCCATTCTTGATATGTTGAATTGGCAATATAATGACTTGAATTATATGCAAATGGATTTTATCAAATGCATAGCAAAAGCAGAATGCATATCAAATTGATTTTATCAAATGCATAGCAAATGCATAATGAATAGCAAAATGACTCTAAAGACATACATCATCAAAACACTAGAAATGAGTCATAGTTGAGTCATAGTTGGAATCACATCAAAACAATAGAACCAATCATTAGTTGAGTCATAGTTGGACATCATCAAAACAATAGAAATACTCACGTTCCACACATGCCCAACTTTAGCATAACATTCTCCCCAACAAAGATGCCTATGCCAATCTAACAAGATCCTATAAAAAACTAGGGAAGAAGTATAAAAGTCTGAAAAAGGAGCTAAGGAATCATGAGAATGCTAAATCTCGAGGTGAAAGCCTTGAAATTCTAAAAACTCAAAATGAAATTTTTAGAAGACAACTACAAGATTTTGATTCTATTACTACAGATCTAGATCATTTGAAATCTGAAAAACAAACCCTTATGAAACAAATTGGTTTACACAAAAAGGAGAATCAGGAGCTTGCTTGTGAAATTTCTGAACTAAAGGAGAGGCTTAGTTTAATTGATGATCAGGTTCATCACTATAATGCAGTTCAGAATGAAAAATTGGTGAGAGAATTAGAATGTGTCAACTCTGAATTTGAAAAAATGAAATCTAAAAATGCTTGCAATGCTTGTGCAGCTTTAAGAGACTTGATAAATGAATTTGATTCTGATGATAAACTTCAAAAGGATTTAATCAAATCTCTGAAAGAAGAAAATAAATCATTGCTAGAAAAGAAAATTGAAGCTGAAGATATGAAATCTGAAAATGAAAGACTCAAAAACCAGTCCAAGGAATTTGAACACAAATTGATGAGTCTTGAAAAAGAAAACAGATTGATTTCTGAAAAAATGGAGGCTGATAGAATAATGAATCTAGAGCTTCAGAAAAATCTCAACAAACCTCAATCTGAGAAACAACAGGAAAACTTTTATGAATGTCAGTCTTCCTTAGATGATTGGATGTTTGATGATGATCTCCTAGAGAAAAATAGGAAATTGAAAGAGGAAATCAACAAGCTAAATCATCTAAACACCCAACTGTCAGATAGGCTATTGACAATTGAAAAAGGCAAGGGTGTGAGCATGAATAATTCTGATAGGTTGGTGGATGCAGAACAAGAAATTGAGGGTCTAAAAACCATCAACTTAATGTTAAATGGAAATGTCAGTTGCAGTGTACAGAAAATAGCTGGATATGAGCTTATTATCACATCCCTTCAACAAGAAGTTGATGATCTTTACAAGTCCCTATCTGAAGTTGACAAGGAAATAGAATTAAAACAGGAAGTAGAAAAACTCAAAAGTCTGAATGATGCCTTGCATCAACAAGTAATTTCCTGTGAAACAGATTTGTCCAAATATGAAGCTAAAATTGCTGATTTGAATTCTGAGATTAAAGATTTGAAAAATTCTCTATCAAAATTTGTCAAGGGAAAGGACAATCTGAATAAGCTTCTGGGAAAGAATGATAACTCTCAGAGAGAGGGGCTAGGTTACAGTTCAACAAACAAAAGGATCAATAGCAATAAAACTTCAACTGTGTTTGTAAAAGCTTCTGATCAAAACACAACTGCTGGTCCTTTTGTTTTTCAATTCACTGCACAAAAGTCCACTGTGAAACCCAAAACTGTGGAACAAACTCCAAAATAGAAAAAGGGTGAAAACTCACAGAAAAATGACAAAGACACTCCTGTTGGTATAAAGAAGGCTGATGGAAACAAACAGAAAACTATTTTTGTTAAATGTTCTGAACAAGAAAAGCCTTCTACTTCATCTCCACCTCAGAACAAGGCTAAGAAAATAGAAAAACAGAACAAAAATACGAAAAAGACTGAAAAACACTCACATGCATCTAGGAAGAAGATGATATGTCACTACTGTCACAAATTTGGACATCTGATGCATGAGTGTAAATTGATGGAGAAGGATGATATGAATGCTAGGAAATTTCATGATAAAAATCCTTCATCTCATAAAAAGAAAATTGAATATTTTCACTGTGGCAAATTAGGACACACAATTACACAATGCTGGTTTTCAAGTGGTAAGAAAACATCTCATCCATATCATGCTAAATTCTCTGCAAGCCAACATGGTTTTAATAAGAACAAATTTGCTTCAATGAACCAGCACATCACTTGTTTTAACTGCAACAAGACTGGTCACAAGGCCACTGAATGCTGGTCAGGTTTTCATAGAATAAATTATTTTGTTTGCTCTCACTGTGGGAAGAATGGCCATACGGTCAAGAACTGTTGGCATTTTCAGAAGAACACTATTAAACCCTATGTTGTCAAATTCCCTACAAAACCATTTGCAAGATTTTCATGCTATAACTGTGGGAAGCCAGGCCATAGATCTGCTGAATGTTGGCTGGTTAGGAATAAGAAACAAACTGTTCATGCATACACCAGAAAATCTTATGATCATGTTTATAAACATCATCCTGCTGTTAATATGCATCATAAGAATAAGAAACCAATCACATCATGTAGATACTGTGGAAAGTATGGTCACTCTATGAATAATTGCTACCTGATGGATCATGATGACCATGTTGCTATGAATTTGCTTAGAACACCTGTCAGGGCTAACGCAGGACCCAAAGCTGCTTGGGTCCCTGCAGGATCAAATGATCAAAAAAAAACTTTGCAGGTGTGCCTTGGACTGAGGAATAAAGAGAGGTAAAATAAACCAAAGCACCCAAGTTGATAAAGCCCCTTTCAGGTAAATTCTCAGCACTTCTTGTTCTTAGAATAACTGAATAGCATGTTAAATCCGTCTTTGCACATTCTTTAAGTTCAGCATTGTCAAATTTGAATTCTCTGAACTCTCCTTATTTGCAGTGTATGTTTTGCACTCAACTCTCTTGATGGAAACTGCCTGATTAAGAATTCTTTCACATAATTTGTGTTTGAATGATTGTCTGAACTTGCATATGCTGCCATTGAAAAATCTGATGCACTATCATGATTGACCACAATAGTATATTAAATAATAAGCTACTAAAAGGCAGGGAAATCTGTCTGGAGGTTCTTACTATGTGTGAGATGGTCTTGTAGACCAAGTTCTTCGCCTAGTACCATGGGTCATATCTCATTATAGGGCAGTCTGAATGAGCATAAACCTTGAAATCATGTTTTAATGCTTTCATTGCATATCATGCACTTTGTAAGGGGGAGTCTGATTGATGTTTGCATAATTCTGATAATCTCATTTGCTGAATGCATACATGTAGTTAGTTGCATTGCATTTCCTTACATTGAAAAATCAAAAAAAAAATTGATTCCTTGCATCTAGATAGGGGGAGCATTCCTGTTTCATCTCTTCACCTCTTGAACTCCTTCTGTCTAGCAATCTGATCCATTCTTGGCAAATATGTGGTTCACTTGAATTCTCTATTGTCTACACTGATATAGCTGATCTGTCTGTATTCCAGACTCAGCCATTGATTCTGTCTACTATGAATTCAATTGGTAGCTTGGTCCTATCATACACATTTCTTCATATCTTGTCAAGACTGGTCAAAGCTAATCTGACTGATTTTTAGTCTTTAATGCTGGCTTCTGAATTGCTCTATTCTCTCAACTATTGGTATCAGAATTGCTCTCTGCTAATTTCTCTTGACAATGTCATTGATTCAGTCGAATGAGGAAAGATTTAATCAGTGCACCCTAGGCATAAATCAGACACTCTGAAAAGAAGAATCTTCTATTATACTGGCTTAAGAATGTTTTAATAAATCAAATTTATTTAAGCCTAATGTATTTTCTAAGTTTTGATGTAAAAGACTTGAAAATATCTGAATCATCATGCTTAATAAATCTTAACCAATTGCCTCATGAATTTCATGCAAAACTTTCTGAAATATGAAAATTTAAAAGACATGGCTTTCTTTGGTTAAGATACATGTAGAAAGTATTGTTCTTAATCATTTCAAGTGTACTGAGCTTTGTTTGAAGAATCTAAAAATAGTTAAAATTTAAAGCTAGAGCAATGACTGTGGTCACAGAGAAACTGGGTTTTCTATCAATGAAATAGAGTAAGCCCATGTCATGAAGTGCCATAGTTACCTCTTTTCAATATGGTTGAAAATCTGGCAGAGCAATGGCATGGTTGTGTTGAGTAACTGGGGATTCTGGCCTCTGATCAAGGTGTCTCCTCATGTAAAAAGATACTCTATTACTAACTCTGTTCTCTTTGAGAGGCAATACGGTTGTCACATTGAGTAACTGGGTCACTTCACCTAAGACGTGTTGTGCCTTATGTAAAAAGGTGTTGACTGAACCAAAATTGCTCAGGAAAAATAAGTGCTGCTCAATTGGTATCAGAAAATTCTGAAAATCTAAAGACAAGCTCAGTCTCATTTATTTTTGTTTAATCTCAATATGATCTTGTGTATTTTCCATAGGAGTCACTGAATTTAAATGAGTAAGATGGAAGGAGGTTAAACATGAATATCAAATGAGTTGTTGGTTCACCTTTATTAAAAGGTGTTTCAGATATGAGTATTGAATTTTCTTGATAAACTTTGAATACATCTCTCTTAAATCATGATGGTCAGTTTAAACTCATTCATAATCTATTATAATTGAAGAATCTAAAATTCGTTTACAAAGATTTATGAATTTGGTGTGCTAATGAAAATCTGTCTTCCTCATTTATTCACTGTGATTACAGTCTATGTTTTGTTAATATATGCTCATCACTTCACTATATCAATTGGCTTCACTCCATCATCTAATCAGGGGGAGCTTTCCTGTCTTGCTGAGTGTCTTTCTTAAAGGGGGAAATCTAGTCAGCATTCTTGAGTGTCCATGTGTTTTTGTTGATATTCTCCCTTCATCTCAATTGGTTTCAACCTTCAAAATGTTTCTGATCATATTGCCCTCTATCAATGTGTTTTGATTGACATTGGTTCTCTTTTATGTGACGCACAACTCTCAGAATTTTTTTTGGATAACCAGAGTTCATCCTTGTAGATTTCTCTTGCATCATGGATCATAAGGGCAGAATTCTCTGGTCTGTTTGAGACACTATATGCATAAGGGGATAATGTGCTAGATTGTCTGATCAATTTGTTTATCTGCAATAGCTCTATATCTTCTGCCATGTCAAAGGGGGAGTATTTGTTGCATATGCATGACTGCATAAGTTGTTTGACTAAGGGGGAGAATCGATTTAAATGATTCTGATATTGTGTTGCCCTCATCTTCTGAACTATTTTGAGTGTCTCATATGACATCACTAGATTATCAAAGTATTGTTTTTTTTTGATGAAGTCAAAGGGGGAGAATACTTTGATGAGTCTAGTCTGAATATTCCATTTATTTCATTCATAAGACTCATAGTATTGCCATCATCAAAAAGGGGGAGATTGTTGGATATTGTGTTTTGATGATGACAAACACTATGACTCTCATATGTTTGATGTCATATGTGTTTACTTATGTTTTGATGATGACATAGTTTACGTGTGTTTTGATGATGACAAATTGATGTCATATGTGTTTACTTCATTCAGAACTGCTCATTCAGAACTTGGTACATTGCTTAACTGTGAGCATGGCATAGACTGTACACTCGTCTGTCTGCATGAGTCACCAAGTCCGCACATTGCATCGTGTGCTTTTCATGAAGTCTATACATTGGCATGCAGTGTCTCATGAAGTATGTACATCCTCTTCAAGCATTTCAAAGTCTATACATCGCTTGGAGTTCTTTCAAGTCTATACATTGCTCAGCGTCTTGTGCACCATCTCACGTAGCGTCTTAGTTTCGTTCAGCAAGTATGTACATCGGTGCGTCTTCCTTTGCGTCTCATATTGCTTTCAAGTCTGTTCATCCGATCGTCTCTGTCAGCGTCTCAAGTTCAAGTCTATACAATGGTTCAGGGCTTCCAAGTATATACATCCGATCTTTTGAGCAAAGTCTATACAGACTCCACCGTCTCATTCAGCGTCTCAATCTTGCAAGTCTGAAGATTGCCTTTAAGCACTGTAAAGTCTATACAGTCATGATCGAACGTAAGTCTACACATTGTCTTCGACTTCAAAGTCTGTACAGTGGTTCAACCTGCCAAGTCTATACATTGGACTCTATTTTGCAAAGTCTATACATTGGACCGTGGTTCGCCAAGTCTATACATTGCTGAGCCATTCGACAAGTCTGTACATTGGCTTCAATTCCTCAAGTCTATACATTGGGTTCGGCTCTGCAAGTCTGTACACTGGTCGAGCATTCAAGTCTGAACATTCACAAAGTCCATACATCGGCACTGTAGCTTGCATAGCTCAAGTCTGCACATTGGGCTTTCACGTGAAGTCTATACATTGGTCTTCACTTGAAGTCTATACATTGGCTAAGGGTCTTCAAGTCCATACAGAGTCGTCTGATGCATATTGATCGAAGTCTATACACTCGTTTCCATTGCTTCAACTTTATACACTCGTTATCACACTGCAAGTCTATACACTGAGCTTCGCATGAAGAACTTCAACACTATACACTCTCTCAGTGTACACACTTGCTCATATGCTATTCTAATGTCTATACATTCATTTCTAAGTTCAAGTCTATACACTCGTTCTCAAGGCTTCAAGTCTATACACTTGTTATCACATCTTAAGTCTATACACTGCTACTTTTATATGAAGTCTATATAGCCTATGGCTTGTACACCGACTGAACTCTTCATTAAACCTACAGGTGTCTGGGCACGTGATACGAGGCTGGCATCTAGCACGTGATCCAAGATGCTAAGAAGCCGCCATGTGGACTGAAGCTTGGGCGGGAATCGAAAAGAGCATTAGCCCTAGCTGCCTGCTGCAGGTATAAATATGGAGCTTCCTCCATCGGCTAAAGTGGATCGAAGAGCAGTGAGCCATCAAGAAAAATAGAAGAGTAGTGAGTGCCTCCACGATACAGAGAACAGAGAAGAAGAAGAAAAAGAGAAAGAAAGAGAGTGAGAGCAGTTGAAGAAGAAAGAAGAAGATTGAGCCAGAGAGCAGAAGAGAGATCGAGAGATCCAGCAGAAGAAGAAAAAGAGAAAGAGAGGGGGCTCGTGTAGAAGAAGAAAGAAGCTTCAGTTGAAGATCTGCCTACTGGACTTTGGATCAGATCCAATCCAGTCAGCTCCTATGAGAGCCACATTCCTTGTATTTCATTTACAGCTTTTCAGTCGCTGTGACTCTATTTTCTGTTTACCTTTTCATTTGATATCTAGTCTTTCCGATACTCTGTAGAGAGGTCGGGGTCCCTCCTGTTGGTTCAGGAGAAGGGAGATTGCTATCTCCGATTGCAAGTAGCTGGGTGCTACTTGTGGGTTCCCTCCTGATTTGGAGGAAGGGAGATTTGTCTCCGGTTCTGGGCTTGTAGGTTTCAAGTACAGGGGTCCCTCCGGTTGGGAGGAAGAGAGGTCCGAGACCTCTAGTTTGCAGGTGACTTGGTGTCACTTGTTCTTCCCTCTGGGTTTCAGAGGAAGAGAGACTTGGGTCTCAAGGTTCCCCTCCGGTTTGGAGGAAGGGAGGATTGGTCCTCTGGTTCTAGTCTTGTGGGTTGCAAGACTAGGTGTTCCCTCCGGTTTGGAGGAAGAGAGACTGTGCGTCTCTGGTTTCCAAGTGGCTGGGAGTCACTTGGGGTGTCCCTCAGGTTGGGAGGAAGAGGGGAGGTTGTTCCCCTGGTCAAGCTGTTTGGCAGCATTTGTTGCAGACTGAGTCTGTTGTGCTAGTGTTACTAGTGGAAACCTCACTCCGGTTGGGAGTGAGGGGTGGACGTAGGTCTTTGGACCGAACCACCTAAAAAGCCTGGTGTTCTTTTGTGGTTTGTTTGCCTTATGTGTTCACTTCTCTGCTGCACTCACTAGATGTTTGTTTAGGATCGAGTGTGAGTTTATTCTATTGGACTGCTTTGTAATAGCTTCCTAAGTTTTCTCAGTTTATATCTGCATCCGCTTTTAATTCCGCACATCTAAGCGGTAGAACTTAAATTGGGTAAAATTCTTTGAAAGATCCATTCACCCCCCCCTCTAGATCTGCGTTTATCTATCGCACCAAGCTAACATGTCTTGCAGCATATCTCCAAGTCAGTGCATATCTAGGCTCATGCATGTTCAAGGGACATAGTCGGTGCAATGCATTGTAGCACACTTAGGTTAAGTCATTGCATTTTTTATTTCACGCATGCATATTAGTCTATGCATCATTCATCCATTAGCTCAGCTCGCAGCTAAGTCAGTGCAATCCGTGTTCATTCTGCATACACAAAGTCTGTACATTCTTCGACGGCATGTCTGTGCATCTTTTGTACCATGCACTCAAAGTATGTACATTCTTCGGTGGCATATCTGCGCATCGCTTGTACATTGCACGCAAAGTATGTACATTCTTTGGTGGCATGTCTGTGCAACTTTTGTTCCATACATACGTAAAGTTCGTGCATTTGAATATTAAGTCTACACATGGTTGCCTTGATGACTTAGCAAGTATATACATTCTCGAACCAACTCTGTGCATCTTTCTACTATCCTCATATTGATTTTAACTGATATTAAGTCTTACCTTTGCAGGATATTTGCTCGAGGAGTTTAAGAAGGGCACGTGATCCAAGAATGGAGGATGTGCCAGGATCGTGACACGTTTAAAACGGTGAGCTGAAATGCTGCCACGTGGTCAAGGTGCTAGGGCGGGAATTCGTGGAGAACACACGCCCACCTATCTGCTACTGCTATAAAAATAAGACTTCTCCATCTGGAGAAGATGATCGTGTGTGTGAGGATTAAAAAATACCTTAGAAGAGCAGAAGCAAAAAGAGCCTGCACGATCCAGAGAGAAGAGAAAGAGGAGAAAGAGAGAAGAAGAGAAGGAGAGAGAAAAAGAGAGAGAGTAGCAGAGAAGAAAAGAAACGAAGAAGAAGAAGAAAGATAGAGAGAGATAGAGAGTTAGAGGAGAAGAAGAGAAGAAGAGAAGCTTCATCAGAAGATCTGTCCCTACTGGAATCTGGATCATATCCAATCCAGTCAGCTCCATGGGAGCCACATCTGTGTTGATGTCGTTTACAGCTTTCAGTTGCTGTGTTTTCTTGTCTCTTATTTTTATTTTGAACCTTTATTCAAGCTGTTAGTCAGCGGAGCAAGCTGTGTTGCTCAGCAGTTGCAAAGGAGGATTCCTCTGGTCGGCTAAGCTGTATTGCCCAGTGGGTCAAGTTGTTAGGCAGCGGATGGCTAAGCTGTACTGCCCAGCGGAAGCAAGCTGTGATGCTTAGCAGTTATAGGCAAGCTGTGAGTCTCAGCGGTTTAAGCTGTGTTTCAGCGGAATCCACACTCTGGTTTGAGTGTGGGGTGGACGTAGGTCTGGAGGACCAAACAACCTAAAAAATCTTTTGTGCAGTGGTTTGTTTGTCTTTTGTGTTTCGCTAGATGCATGCTTAGTCTCGATGTGTTCTTTCATCTAGTGAGTGGTTTATTCACGCACAGCATATTTGAATTAATATGGGTCTGCACACCAGCGCATACAGAGTAGATCAGAAGTTCAGTCTATCTGATCTTTCCATTTCGTTCGAAGAGAGCACCTGTGTCATACAAGGCACCTATTTGTGTTAATTCCGCATCATTGTTTGGTTACTGGTTTTAATCAGACAAAATTTTAAATAGGGGATTCATTCAACCCCCCTTCTGAATCCGAGCCTTGCACCCATCACAACAAAACATTGATCAAAATCATAAAGAAAACTTACGAGTCTAGTAAGTTTTCAGACTGGCCAGAAAAACTTATCGAAGCTCTATGGGCCTATCGCACTTCAATCCGTACCCCCACCGGGCAAACTCCGTTTGCCCTTACTTATGGGATGGAAGTGGTTGTCTCGTATGAGACTCTGATTCCTTCTATCCAGGTACAATTGGATAAGGAATTTCTCCTCGACGAACATCGTAATTTACTCCTTGCTCAGTTGGAACTCTTAGATGAGAAGCGGCTGGCCGCTACCGAGCATGCGCGTGTTTATCAAAATAGACTCACTTTTTTTTACCAAAAGAAAGTCGTTGAGCGAAAATTCAAAATTGGTGAGATGGTCGTGAAAAGAATTTTTGTCAAACCTGGGGGGCCGCGTTCTAAACTTCAACCCAATCGAGAAGGGCCGTATGTGGTTCAGGCTGCATACCCTGGCAACGCCTACAAGTTAGTCAATGCCGAGGGAATCGAGTTATCCCACCCTTGGAACGGGCTTTATCTTAAGAAATACTACCCTTAGATAAGTGTAACAACTGGCATGGTATGAGCACCATCGGAGCTGGAAGTTCACTCTTCGGTCTTTGTAGTCTAACTCAGGGTTAACCTTCGCGCACTCCCACACCCCGCTTTCGGGATTAAACGAAGCGGAACTCAAGGAAAGCCCAAAAAAAAAACTAATGCTTGGTGTTCATCATGCAGTCAAGTCTTTGCATCTGTCCTTCATATTAGGATAGGACCCATTAATGTTCGGTAGGTCTCGGGTCTTGGTCCACCAGAATCATGGAGATTCCTGTCCGGTCATGTCGGCTTACGCCCACTAAAAGAAGGTAACATGCACACACGCAGCTGTTTTAGCCAAGAAGTTGGTAGTATTGCTTATTGTGGGGCTGTACCCGAAGGTCTCCAGGAAAGCCGTAATCTTTGTTCTCTTCTTTCTCGACCCAATGAGATAGCCGGCGCCCTTAAAACGCTGAGCATAAAGGAACCAAAGTACCATACCCTAAAGGCGAGAGTAGGATTCATCTCCTCGAACCCAAGTCAGAGCATGAGAAGAGGGCAGTGTCCCCGCAGGCATACAAGAGGGACTTCGACATATCAAATGATCATGTCTCCCTCAAAAAAAATAAAAACAAACAAAAAAAATAAAAAAATAAAAACAAAAACAAAAAAGGGGGATAAATCAAAGCCTAGTCGTGACCGTGCCTGATTTCGATAAACGAAACCCCTCAAAACAAAGGCTAAATTCCACAAAGGGGCAACGTGATTCTGTTCGAGGTTTGGTCCAAAGTCGCCCAGAAGGGGAAGGTCGAGTAGGTCCCGGTTAGCTCGCCGGGTTAACGGTTTTGCCATTCCTCTCGGAAGGTTTACCCCCCGTACTCTTCTTTCTCTCCTCAAAGATGAAAGCTCAATGAAAATCCTGAAAGGCGCGCCCCGCTAAGGCAAGCGCTCTCATTTTAGCAAAACACACATGTAATTGTCTACTTCAAAAAGCAAAAGCCATCGCCGCGAAAGAGTCTCGGTGTTTCTGGCCGGCCAAGACCTCTATCTACCACCTCGGTGGCTTCTTACTCCAACCTCGGGCTTAGGTCAATGCAAGCACGTCACTAATAGGTGCGACGGCGTCTGATTCCGGGTCAATGTCGCGCGGTTGGCCATTAGGATTCGAAGGTGTTCCATTCTATACCATCTAGAGTTGTGAGGAAATAGACCCAGGTCGGGCAAATCTTTTACCTTGAACACTCTTTCGGTGTATCCTTACGGTCAGAAGTAACTAGGAGCCTAAGCATGGCATGACGATTTTATCATCAAGTTAAGTCTTAACCGGCAGGATTATCATTTGAGGAGTCTAGGGGTCCAAATCAATCTAGATGTGCACACAGGATACCCGGGAGGTTAGTAAGAAACCCTGTCTTCATAAAGGTCAGGTGCCATAAGAACGGTCACCAGGCATTAGAAAAAATATGTCGAATCTAAAAAAATGGTAGCGATGTGATAAAGTGGCCCTTAGAAGACGCCATCGGATGAGCTCCCAAGCGGGAATTCTCTTGGAGCACGTTAACCCTACATTAAGCTACTTAAGAACGATTTAAACACCCCTGATCCAAGAACCATGCTGGTTATAATAATGAGTGTCCTTCATAAAAAAAAGAAAGAAGAAGAAAAAAGAAAATTCAAATAAAAAAACACACACAAAAATAATAATAACAACAAAAATAATAATAATAATGAAAAACATAAAAATCAATCAAAAAAAATTTTTTGCATTCATGTGATCTCATTTGTGTGCTACATTTTTACATTTTGTTCCCATTTGTGTGACCGTGTGTTGCATTCATCATCTTTGCTTTTGCCTTAATTGATAAAGGCTTGTCCCCTTGACTCATTATCAAGGCTAGTCTCAAAATAATCACTCGCTCCCTGAGGAAGGGGCCAAGTCAGAACGGAAAAACTAACTTGTTTCATCTAGCAATGTGTACAGGATTGAAGAGTAGGAACGAAGGCAGAAGATAGGAAACTGAACATTCCTTCCTTTATTTCCTTCTAGAAATTGTACATTAAGT
The DNA here is from genome assembly GCA_022559845.1 of Amorphophallus konjac. Lineage (NCBI taxonomy): Eukaryota > Viridiplantae > Streptophyta > Magnoliopsida > Alismatales > Araceae > Amorphophallus > Amorphophallus konjac. The sequence continues at coordinate 185,205,058 of CM040117.1, read as the reverse complement.
TTCGTCCCCTTTCTCAGCATTACCCCTCTCTCCACTCTCCAGGCAGGAAGCCCTGGAGGGTGTTGTCAAACCATGCGAGGCGGTCCCTCTACTGCTCTATACCCCTCTTCCCGTCTCTACTCCCCATCGATCAACAGGGGCAGCAAAGTAGCTACTAACACGAAAGTCACGCTCTCGTGTCCTTTGGTAGCGCTCTTCACCATCTCTTAGCCATTGTTCAGCAAGACCAAGGCTAGTTCGGAGCTCAAACAGTTGGGCCTCCATGGCCCTCCGCTCCTCCCTCTCAGCCAATCTGTCGCCTCTCTCTCTTTTGGTGTCTTTTTTCCTCTCCACGCGTTCTCTCTCTCTGTCCTCCCTTTCTAGCTGAAGGGTAATCCTCAGCTCCATGGCATCCCGAGAAGAGCCATCATCTGGACGATGTCGCAGTTATTCCTCCAGTTCTGCTATTCTGGCTTCCCCCTGCGCGGTACGGGTGAGTGCATCTTGCACCTCTTTCGTCTGCCATGTCCACCATTTTAGATATGTGGAGGCATGGATAAACGAAATTCAATGGCAGGACCCTCACCTGTGTGGAAAGCATTCATTCTGCCTCCGCGGCTCGCTGCGTAGTATGAGCAAGCTACTCATGAAGCAAATCGAGTTCCGAAGTGGGGATCCATAAACTGGAAGAGACACCATCCGCCCCCATTGCTGAGGAAGTCGCGTCAAGCTGGGTGCGCTGCAACACACATGAGGTGGCACTGAGGGTCTAGCACCAGGAATCTTGGTCTATGATCATGTATATGTAGAATTACCGAAGAACTCAAGGCTACGCGAGTATCATGTAACTGTTGCTCCGTACCCGTCAGGCGAGCTTGCAAGTTCGCTATCATGGTGTCGCGAGCGTCCTGTGTCTAGGGCATAGGTTAACATATATCAAAAAAAGAAAACAAAAAAATAAAAAAGAAGAAAAATATGTTCACCTCCACAAGTCCCTCGGGTTGGAGTCGCTTTGCATACATCACCTTATAGAGGCGTAGATAATCCTCGCTGTCTTGAGCATGTGACTCCACGAGTGTACCACCCCATTGCCAGTCCTCATATTGCTCAGGAAACCGCACTCGCCAATCAACAGAGATCGCCGGCCCACATGTTTTCCTCCCCACATGTGGTGTTGTAGTCATGTCCACCAATTCCTGGGCGAGCCCTAAGGTCCTCATGGCCAATCGTAGTCGAAGTGGCTCAATTTCATTCACACAGTGCATCCAGAGGTCACGCCCGAATCGGGCACGACTCGTTATGACCCATGGCTGATTGACATCGATCATGCCCGCATAAGGCCTCTAGATCACCTAGGACAGGTCACACATATCTTCTTAATAAAAAAAAGAAACCAAATAATAATAATAAAATAAAATAATAACCACCATCGCTGCGGGGAACTCTTACAACTCGCGTCTTAACACCATCAGCTGGTAGGATAGAGGGGCTGGGATCGTGATGGGCTGCCACCGCCTTGCCAGCGGCATCGCCACTGGAAGCCAATGACGGGCTTTTTCCCATTGGGAGGTAATAATAGCTCCACAACTGTACCATCATGTGTCATCAACATCAAAAAAAAATATAATAACGATAAAAAAAGAAGAAGAAGAAGAAAAAAGGAGGGGGTACCTGGATGAACGGCGTGAAACCACTTACTGTTATCTCTCGGTCTGCTCTTTCAGACAGACCCGCAAATAGATGCGCCAACATGGCTGCTCCCCAGGCATATCGCCTCACTTTCTCAAGGTCTACCAGGAATTCTAAGAAGCGGCAATGGATGCTTTATCCCTTTGAGCCCAGTAACAATTTCCCCAACAGGAAGAAGAAAAATCTTCTGAAATCCATGTTGGCTCTCTCTCAATTGCCCGCATCTACATAGTAGATGGTTCGGCATTCTCTTTCAGTCCTCTCCATGAACTCTTCCAAGGATTCATCATCACGAGGATGAACATCAGTAAGCCCCAACATCTCCATGATAGGCGTCTTGGCTATAGACCTGTTCTTGCGATCATCCAGGTCCACTCCTAGTAACCTCTGAGCAGCCTCTCTATAATCAGAGTATGTGACACCAATCAACACCTCGCCATCTACTTTGAGGCCCATAATTCGGACCACATCTTCCAGGCAGGGCACCTTGTGCCCCCAAGACATCAAGAAGGCACAGCTCATTGGATCCCACCTTTCAAGCAATGCTTGGACGAGGGCGAGGTTGAGCTTGAGTGGCTCGATCCGGAGGAAGGCTCCAAGCCCCATCACGTCTAGCCTAGCCTTCTTAAAATCCGGGAGACCCCTGTATGCTTTCACTACTAACTCCCATGAAATATGTGCTTTCATCATGCTCTGCGCATACACAAGAAATGGAGAAAGGGGTTTTTATTAAGAGAGAAAGAGGAGGAAAGAACTAAAAAAGGGGCGAGAAAGCTCATCTTATGAGTTGCGATTGGGTCCTTTCACTGAAGTGCCCTTCGAGGTCCGAGAGACTCCTAGAACTGCTACCGCTGGACCTGCTTCTCTTCGAGGAGTGGGAAGATTCACCCTCCATCCCGAACCTTAGAACTCTTAGTTCCTCCTTTTCCGTGGAAACTTGTACTCTTCGAGTTGGCTCTCGATGCCCCGGGGAGAACGAATGAGGGAGGTATTTATAGAAATGGGAGAAGTACGAGCAAAAACTGCCTCCATCATCTTTAACAATAGCCCTCGTGATAGGGCACCTTCCTCGCGGTCCCATGTGTCACTTCACTGCTCGCGCAGGGTAATTGATTGGATGGTGTGATGTGACGACTCGCTCCCTACGCAGCCTAGGGATGCCCTGTCATGTTGTAGAGGTCATCCGGGAAGGTTGAAAGGTTATCCGAGAGAAGGGGCTAAAAGCCGTCATTGTTGACATTGATGGCAGATTCTCGTGAAAAAATGGTCGCGGCGAGACGCGATTCCCCGTTTCACGGTCGGGTCTTGTCGAGCGCATCACATGGGAATAGTATAAAGGAGAAGAAGTATAGGGGAGAAGGAACGCGCAAGAGAATAAATGAAAAACAGAAAATCAAATCACTCCATTCATAGGTCTACATAAACAGTCATGAACATCACAAGAGAGGAGGCGGGTATGCTAACTCGCTAATTTCCGCCATCACCTTCACGCTCGTCCCTCTAGTCGTCTCTGTCCTCTCCTCTAAGGTGAGGGTCCCTAAGGGGCCTTCTAGAGCTCTGTGAGGCAGCATTTTCCTCACCCCGCATTGCCCGCTCTGCTTCGCCAGCTCGATGCTGCTCCCTTGGCATGGCGAAGAAGCTACCTGCTGAAAGGTAGCCGGACTGGCGAAGGCGCGCACCAAATTCTCGTGCTCTCTCATGACGCTCCTCCATGTCCTTCAGCCTCCGCTCTACAACTCGAAGGCCTAGCTGGACCTCCATCACCTGGGCCTCTAAGGCCTTTCTCTCATCCCAAGCCCATTATCGCTCTGCCCTTCTTTCCGCTCTCTCCTTCTCCCTCTCCACTCTCTCCCTCTCCGCCTCTCTCCTTGTGACCTGGAGGAAGTCCCTCAGCTCAAGGATGCCTCGAGGCAGTACCTCCGCCTCACGACACCGCAGCTCCGCTACGGTGGCCACCCAGGCATCACGCTCCTCCTCAGCTCGGACCGCTCGAGCTAGCGCATCTCGAATCTCCAACGCCTGCCAGAACAAAACCATCTCACAGGCCAGTGAAAGAGCGGCGAATGTTTAACACTCAAGCAAGGCAGGCACTCACCCGAGTTGAGAGCTCGTGCTCCGCCTCACCGGCGCGAGCCATTACACTAGCAAGTTGCTCACGAATGAAGGTTATCTCCAAGAAAGGGGCCTGGGAGCTGGAAGGCACCCCACCGGCCATCCCTGACATCGCTGTCTGCTGGGCACGCTGAAAAAACAATAATAAACAACAGCCATCGGCTAAGCCTCAAAAAAAAAGGAAGCTCCTTTTTCACCTCTACTGGTCTCCCAAACTGGGGATGCTCCGCATGGCCCCCCCTGCACTACCTTAGGTAATCGACACCGTCCTACACCGATACGACACCCTGCTGCCAGTCATGGAACTGAGCAGGGAAACGTGTGCGCCAATCTTCAAGTTTTACCTTGCCGCGACTCTCTCTCCGGATGCGATTCGGCTCATCCGTACTTGCCCACTGATCAGCCAAGTCCGGGGTCCTTGTCATACCTTGCGCATCAAAAAGGGAGGCCCACATCTTTTTTTCAAAAAGAAAAAATGTGTCTCTTGTCGAAGACGTGTTCATCATTCAAAAACAACACTCACCGAACCCTCCTCTCCCTCTCTACTTGTTCACTATAGAACCAAAATAAATTAAAGAGGTGGAGATCAAGGAGCTTACCGGACCGTGCTCGCCTCCCTCCACGTCTTCGGGCCCCTTAATAACCAAAAGAGGCCCTTCATCTTCCATACCCGCCTCTTCGACCCTCCTCGGAGGAGGAACTCCTCGCCCCCCTTTCCCTCCATCACGGTTCGGCCTGCCGTATTCCATAGATCATGGATGGGAGAAGACGAAGCTAGGCGAGCAAATCTTGACGAGGGGAGGGGTTGTTTGTGGGCGAAATGGTGAAGAAGAAAGGCCGTCCCGCGGTTCTCGGTGGTTTAAATTTGAATTCAAAAGGTTAGGACGCATCTTCGCGCCCAGACGTCCCAAAAAGGGGGAGAAGATGGTATGCCTTCGGCACAAGGTGTAATTCCCCATTTTCAGGGTAAGATCCTGTAAAGCGTATCACGAGGGAAGTGAGTAGAAAAGAAGAAGCGTGAAGGAAGGTACGTACACAGAAAATAGTCAAGTAACAGAAAGAAACTATTCCATTCCATATAACAAGATGTCCGTCATATACATCATAAGTGAGGATGGTGGGTGTACAAATCACTCTCTAACTCTCACCACCACCACCCTGGTCATCCCTCTGATCATCCCTCTCCTCTCTCCTCTGGCACGGATCCCCAGGGGGCCTCCGTGAACTCTGGGAGGTGGTGCTCGCCTCGCCCTGCGGTGCCTGGCCAGCCTCGAACGCGCGGCGCCGCTCCTCAGTCGAGGAAACTAGGAAGATGCCTATGGAGAAAGAACCAGACTAACGAAGTCGCGTCCCGCGGTCCTTCGTCCTCTGGTATCGCTCCTCACTCTCTCATAGCCTCTCCACTGCCATACCAAGACTCACTCGGAGCTCCATCATCTGGGGCCCTAGAGCCCTTCTGTCCTCCCTCAACGCCTCTCTCCTCGACACCTCGAGGGCAATCCGCAGCTCTAGCACGTCGCGGAGAAGCTTCTCAGCCTCCCGTCGTCGTCGGTCCTCCTCCAACTCCGCTATCTGAGCATCACGGGCGTCGCGCTCCTCCTTGGCAGAGACTGCACAAGCCAATACATCTCGAACCTCCGCCACCTATCAAGGCCCACATCCCCTTTGCAGTCAGTAGAGGAAAGGGAACACGTAGAAGGGGAGTCCGAGTCAAGTAAACACTCACCCGAGTCGCCTGGTCGCGCTCGGCCTCCTTAGCACGGGCCACTGCGCCCGCCAACTGCTCCTGGAGAGAAGAGAACTCCGGAGGAGGGGCCCGGGAGCTGGAGGCCGCTCCACCAGCCATCCCGGCCGCCGCCGCTTGATGGGTGCGCTGAAACGCAGAAATAAATGACAGTCAGAGGCTAAGCATCAGGAATCCAGGTGACAAAAAAAATAGTAATACATTTGAATAGGCTCACCAGGATGTCCAGCTCCTGACGAGTGACTGCCAGCTGCTGCCTGGCGTCCGCCAGGTGGGCCCGCAGGTCAGTGGAGATGGTGTCACGAGCATCCTGCATTCATGAGCATATAGATTAATGTCACATGCATTTGTAAATAAAAGAGAGAGAGAGAGAAAAAAAGAGAGCCTCATTTCGTACTTACCCCTGCTGTCCTCCCTAGGTAGAGGCGTCCTGCGTACGTGTCTCGGTACCGTCGCAAGTAGTCGGTGCTGTCCTGCACATGGGACACCACCGGAACACCACCTTGTTGCCAGTCCTGGTACTATACAGGAAAGCGCGTACGCCAATCCACGAGCTTCGCCTTGCCTCCGGTCTTCCGCCCAACACGGCTCGGCTTGTCTACCTCCATCCACTCCTGGGCAAGCCCCAGGGTCCTCATGACCAGCCTGAGTCGCAGTGGCTCGATCTCGTTCAAGTAGTGGACCCATAGGTCCCGCCCGAAACGAGGTCGGCCCGCTACGACCCAAGGTTGGCCAGCATCGGCCATGCCCAGGTAGGGCCTCTATACCACGTACATCATCATGCATCATGTCAATAAACAAAATAAATGCACAACAAAATTATATATAAAAACCAAAAATCATACCATGGCCTCGAGGTACTCGGTCAGCTCACGTCGAAGCGACGTCAGCTGGTAGGTGAGTGGAGCCACGGTCGTGACCGGCCTCCACCGCCGCGCTAGGGGTACGACCGACAGGTTCCATTGCCTGGCTCTCCCCATCGGGAAGTAGTAGTAACTCCATACCTGCATCCATCACATATCATTAGTACAAACAAACGCATGACTATAAACTAGGATTCAATGAAAAATACATTAATAAAATGTTTACCTGGAGGAAAGGCGCGAAGCTGCAAACTATCGTCTCCTTCTCTACCCCCTGAGAAAGATCAGCAATCAAGTGGGCGAGCAGAGCTGCTCCCAACGCGTAGTGCCCCACTCGGTCCAGGTCCGCCAGAATCCCAAGGAAATGACAGTGGATGTCGTCCCCCTTCGTCCCCAACAGAAGGCGGCCCAGTAGGAAAAAGAGGAACCTCCGGAGATCTAGGTCCGCCCGCTCCCAGTCGCCCGCGTCCTGGCTAAAAGCTCCCCGAGCTGCCCCCTCCAGCCACGCCAGGAACTCCGCTCCGCTCCGCTCTCGCCGACGTGCTGACGCGAGTCAACGAACCCGAACGCCTCCATGATGTCTGCCCGGCCGATTGTCCTGCTGTCTTTGTCAGTCGCGCTCGTCTCCAGCCCTAACAGCTCTAGGGCACTCTCTCTGTAGTCGGGGTAGGTGACCCCACTAACGGCCTCCCCGTCCACCCGTAGCCCGGTGATCCGGGATACATCCTCCAGTGACGGCACCATATGCCCCCAGGGCATCAGAAACTTTCGACTCGGTGCGTGCCACCTCTCCCTCAACACCTAGACGAGGGGCAAGTCGAGCCGAAAGGGCTCGATCTGCAAGAACGCCCCAAACCCCATGGCGTCCACTCGGGCCCTCTGGAAGTCCGGCAGCCCTCGGTATGCCGCCACCACCAAGAACCAGCTGATCCGGGTCCTCATCACACCCTGCACACCACAAAACAAAAAAGAAAAGGGATTACGTCAGTAAAAAAAAAATAGAGCCACAAATAATGAACAACATCATATATATATATATATATATATATATATATAATAAAAAAATAAATGTAACGGCGTCTGGGAGATTAGATGCTTTCATAATTTCTTTATTTTTCCTTTCGCTTAAAAAAAATATTATACGAGTCCAGGCGATTAGACGCCTTTATATTTTTATATTTTTTTAATTATATATAATAATTTTAAAAACGTCTAGAAGTCTGGACGCCTTAATAATTTTATAGTTATTTAAGTAAAATTAAATAATATAGAGACGTCTATACCCTATGACGCGTTCAATAATTTTTCTAAAAAATATTAAAATAATAATAATAATATATATTGAGGCATCCAAGGGATGGGACGCCTCAATACTTTGAAACTCGCCATCGTTCCAACCCCGTCTCTCGCCCCTTTTCTCACAGAAAATCACAAATAAGAAGTATTCCGGCGATCCCCACGATCCGAGTCCGAGCTGTTGAAATTGAATAGATTCCGGAAGCTCGTAACATTGGTCCCGATAAGCCCCAATTTATTGCTTCCTCTCCCCCAATAATGCCTACTCCCTCAACTCTTTCCAAAAAAATGGGATTTAGCGTAATAAAAAATGCATAGTTGCTAATTTATCCGATATAGAACACTCATATCGATAAAATAATTTGAACCATTTAGATGCTTTTTCAGACTCATTGTCGATACTAATACTAAGTAGCAGTCAAAAATTTGCAACAAAAGGAAGTTCTAGGGGGCCTACCGGATCGTACTCACCATCCTCTCCCACGCCACCGGGTCCCTCGGGGCCTTCCACGGCCAAGGGAAGCGCCTCCTCCTCCACGGCGGCTTCCTCCGTGTGATCCTGGGACCTCCTCGGGCGGCGAGCGACCTGCTTCCGCTTCTCACCACCCTGGCTCGATCCGCCGCGTTCCATGGACTTAGATTAGGGGTGGGAGGTCGAAATGAGGAGAAATGAGAGTTTGGAAGAGGGAGAGGACGTTTGTTTGAATGAGGGAAGAAGAAAGGCCGCGTGGGCGGCCTTTTTAAATTTTGGATTTGAAATTTTGGCACGTCCGCGCGCCAAGATGCGTCAATAAAAAAAATTAATTAAAAAATGGACGCGTCTCTATGCCTAGACGCGTCAACAAAAAAGGAAAATAAAAAAAGGAGAAGAAAATGTAAAAATAAAAAAAATGGACGCGTCTCTTTTCGTAGACGCGTCAGCGATTAAAAAAACAACAAAAAAATACAAAAAAGGACTAAAACTAATTAAAAATGATAAAAACATGGACGCGTCTAGTTTATTAGACGCGTCCATAATAATAATAATAATAATAATAATAAATATAATAATAAAAGAAGGGGGGTCAATATTCGAGACAACATCTTTGCATACAATAACTCCGCATTTATTTCATTAAAGCAAGAGTGAGCTACATCGAGGGTTTAGACGCTTCGGGCCTTAACTTCCCAGTTCAGTTACATAAGCTCTCCACGGCTCGCGTTCTTCCTCTACATGCACTAGTGCCTTTCCCGGAATGCTCGTCTTCCATAACACTTTGAGGGCCTTCACTTCCTTTGCATCTTCCTCCGTGCCCAACTTTCTCTTCCTCAAAGGAGCAATGCCAGATAACGTTGGGAACAAATGGCGGGGAAAGTTGATTTGAATACAGCACCGATGTGCGTTGTAAAGAACAAACTCAGTCGCACCTATAAGTTGAAGTTCAGCTTTATGGGAAGACCTCGTGAGGAGTTCGCGCAAGAGCAGACATGTCGGTGCACAAGTGAAAAAGCTTTGCGTCATAGTTTTGAAATGAGACCTCCAGTCTTCACGTTTCTTCAGCCATGGAACGCGATTTACTATATTACCACCGAAGTCTAACACATCGGCTATGTGATAAAGGGGGCTTTGTTGGAAGATCTTCGAGGAAGTTGGCATCCCCTCATGGTGATCAAATTTGAAATGTAAGTCAACACAGCAATTCAGAAGAAGCGCGCAACCGAAAGGAGGATTACCCATGCTGGAGGCAGTAAGGCCGTTGTAGAGGTAAGCAAGAACGGCAGGCCCCACCCTTTTGCCATCCCAAATTCCGTAAATGACGCTCAACTGGTCTTCCTCCACTATGTTGTCGGTAGAAGGGAATAAGAGAGCACCCGCCAAACAAATTGTGAACCCCTTCATAATTTCTTCCAAACGATCATCGTCTGGCAATCCTCTCAAGGCATCCATGACCCATTCCACGAGCTTTTGCAGGTTAATTCCCTTCTGAGTCTAGACGTTTCTAATGGCACCAGACGACATGAAGCTTCCAAGGACATCCTCGGAAGTCACCCTTTTCAGCATCGGCATGATCTTTATCCTGTCATCCCTTCTGAATCTTTTCAAACTGAGCAGGAGTTCCACCTCCTCGAGAAGGATGGTCGCCTCGAAAGTTTGGAAGATAAAAGTGTGAGTCTGATGATGCCAGATCTCTACTAGCGCACTCATAGCCGCCCAGTCCATGTGAATCATCTCGTAATGCTTGGCGTGAACCAGGAGCCCTTGAAGATGCCACCTCGTGATTATGGCCATCATGCCAATGGAAATGTTGGAAGTAAGCTTCAAAAGCCACGGTAGTTTGGAGAACTTCCTCGGGCCTGGAAAGAGGGGGTACGGTTGGGAAAGAAGAAAAACAAAGAGGTGAAAGAGAGGTCGTACAGGGAATTTGAAATGAATCAACTCACCATACACGACTGGACTTTCTCACTCAGATGTCCTTCGAGGTCGGAGAGCTGCTTGAATTCGCTGCTGGGCTTGCTCCTCTTCATAGGGCGGGAAGACTCGCCTTCCATTTTGAAAAAACCCAAGATTCCTCTCCTCCTCCTCTTAAGTTCCAAAGCTCTCGATTCACTCCTTAGTGCACTTGACTGAACTAGGCAAGGGGGGAGTATTTATAGGAAGGGAGGGGTTTAAAAGCCAAAACACATCACATCAATGATGAGTCATCATTGTTGACTTTAGCAAAATATGTTTTGTCTTGATCTCCCTTGTGCTGTGGTGCAATTCTGCTTGTAGAAATCCAGTAATAAAATTTTCAATTCTATAATTAAAATATTCATGAAATAGTTGAATTACATTTTTACTATATGAAATAAACTAGTTAAATGGATTTACTTGGAGTAAATAGAGATTAAATGCTTTAACCCTTAGATAAATCATAGGAAGCCCAATAAAAGTCCGTATAATGGACTATGATTATAATTGGCCCATTGGATAATCCATAATGGGTTGGATTAATGGATTAAAGGATTTATTAAAGGATAATTAGACCAAAATTCATAACACATGTTTAATATGGCATTTAAGGGATTAAAATAACCTAATTTCTACAAGATTGACTCAAAAATCAACTCCCACCTATCATTCCACTTTAGACCAGCTGAAATTACATTGTTTTCACACCAATTCACCAAAAATGGGCTAGATTAAGAAGAGAAATTGAATTTTTCTTCTAAATTCAGACTTAATGGGTTAGATAAAATTAGGTGAGGAATCTTGACAAAATTGACCATGTTTTGACTATAAATAGAACCCCAATCAACCCACAAACCATCCCTGGAGGCCTAAGCTATGCTAGTTTGAAGAATGAAGGAGATTTGAAGGAAGATTTGGGAGAAATCAAGGGCTTCATCTTATTTGGGGATTTTTCTTACCTCTTCTTTAGATCTGTAAAAATGTAGGTATCTCTCAGCCTAAATTCTAATTAAAACATGTTAGATTGTTCCTTTTTCAATGTTCTTTTCATTGATACCTTATTCACTAAATTTCATTGAGAAATGAGTGAGTTATAACCATTTTAATGATGAAAATCGAAAGTTGCAGAAAAAGTGTATATAAAAATTATATATACATACACACTCGATTTGGAATTCAACTTACAACTAAATAAATAAATATACTAAGATTTTCATATCCATTCAATTCAACTCACAACTCGAGCCCACATTCTATGTCCCTTGGGTCCTAACCCAAGGGTGAGCTCTCCAACATATAAAGCCATGCAAGTTTTCTAAACTTCCAATGTGGGACTAAAAATTAGTCACTACACATTATGAACACAATATGAACTATAGCATTTGGAATCTCCAATAATTAAAAGTATTTAGTCACCAAAAGTAAGAAAAGGTAATATTAGCATGTTTTAATTCTTACAACATGTTAAAAATTATTTTTGTAGAATGAAATTATTTTTGCATGTAAAAATATAATTTTTAACCATATTAATAAATTAATGCATGAAAAATATTTCCAGCATGTTAAAAATGACTTCCAACATGATAAAATTATTTTATACATACTGAGATATAAAAACTATTTTTAGCATGTTAAAATCTATTTAAACTATTTTTTTACATGCTAAACCTAATTTTTCTTATTAAATAATTAGTAAATTGATGCATGAAAATTACTTCCAACTTATTAAAATTACTTCCAGCATGATAAAATCATTTCCAGCATGTTAGGATTATTTTTAGCAGGTTAGAACAATTTTCAGCATATTAAAGCTATTTTTTAGCATGATAATTCTATTTTATTATCAAATAATTAGTAAATAAATATAAAAAAATAATTTTCAGCATGATAAAATTTATGTTGTTATCAGAGAATTTGTGTAATCAGCATGGTAAACTCATCTTTATCATCGTATTAGTAAGTTAATGTATGAGAATTATCTTAACATGTTAAGTATTAATTTTACCATATTAAAAATTAATTTTTAGCATGTTAAAAATTAAATCCAGCATGAAAATTTTATTTTTATCATATTATCAGTAAAGTAACATATGAAAATCATTTTCAACATGTTAAAATTATTCTCAGCAAATTAGAATTATCTTCAGCATAAAAATCTATTTTTCATAACAAAATTCTGATTTTTAAAAAATAAATCACCGTTTTTGGCTAAACTAATGTATCTCTAATGTACACAAACTTCCTGAAAATATGTCTAAATACTTGTAAATCAAATGCACACAAGATTAAACCATGGAATTAAATTAATTTTATTAAACTCTAATTACTTGAATTTTCTTCCTAGTTACCGTTCTTTCTTGAATTCCACGACTTAATGTCGTTAAACATGATGCCTTAAAATTATTGTTCACTTCTCTTGCTACTTCTGAGATTTTTGCTAGATCTGTACTTTTTACAAATGAGCTTATTCTTAAAATTCGTTGGCCATAGTGTTAAGTGGATGTCTAAACATACTTGGGATCTTTTGATCCAATGACCCAATGCCTGGTATTAATGGGGCCCGGTCTGGTCCTGGGAGGAGCGCCCGAAAATACTTGTACCCATGGAAGTTGATTGACCACGGTGTGGCATTGCACCGAAGTGCATGACTTGTTATATTATTTATGACATTCCACACTTCGTTATTGTATTTGTATACTTGTTACTTGAAATTACAGGATATATTTGACTTGCATGAAATGGCCAAATTCTTTCATGATATTCTTTATATGTTTAATATTCAATACTTGAAATTATCTTGGAACCTTGTTATCATGTTATTACTTGAAATTCCGTATACAATTTCCTACTTGCTATTCATGATCTTAAACACTTCCCGATTTACTTGGAAAAATGTCCAAAGTGATAAATACTTAAATATTACCTGATTATAGAGATATAAAATCCTACTGAGCTCTTTGCTCACCCTACGTTTTGGATAATTATTGCAGGAAATGAAAATGAACAAGAGAATGGACAAGAGTGAGAGAGAGATTTTCCTTTTACCTAGGTTTGTGTAGGTCATTAGTGTTTTTACAAGAATGATGTATTTTGGATTTGAAGATTGTGACTACCTTTATGGCTTATCAATTAGTGTTGTAAACTTCATTTTGATGGAATAAAAGTATCATTTCACATTCATTTCTGACTTTAGAAATGAAATTGTGCATACTCTGATCGACACGTTTTTTTACGACTCACTCACGCCCTCGATATTCCGCGTCGGGACGTGACACTGCTGCTTTTAATAATGTTGATCAGTGCAGGTTTCACTAATGGGCACCACTGTCCCATCTTGTACCGTCATCATTCGGTGACCGGTCCTACCATGTCATGCGTTGTATTATACGATAGTTACGCAACTAGAACGTGTAAAGGACCTTACGACCTGGATGAATCAGGAATTGGAGTTCCCCTTCAACAAAAACAGTGATGATTTCAGAGGAATTTGGGTTGTGCGGATAGGCCGTTAGGTTGTGATAGCGTGGGGACGATGGTTCCGTTCAGTGAGTTGGTGCGTGGATAAACGAGCCCTGGCTCAGTATCAGCTCACCGGATCGACATCCTGACCCATTCTTAACAACTTAACAATATTATCATTGGCTATCGTCTATTTTAGTTTGTTTTAAGTTTTCCTTTAAACCCAGCATGCATTCATGTAAGACTTTGATTCCATTGCGGAAGATCATTCAAAGTAATTCGATTGTGAAAGCCGTTGTGCTTAAGTTCTTATAATATGAGATATTCCATTCTGAATGGAGTACTGTGTTTCCCTGAGACAACCCTGGACTGTTCTTCTAAAAGAGACCCTTGTTTGGACTAATCCTCAAAAATTCCTTTACTTTTACTCTATTTGGCCCACCTTGGCCGCATCACTTTCACATTGGCTGGTAACCACTCCCCAAAGGTGAAACCTGCAGGTTTACGACCCAGGTACTTTCATACAGAGAAGTTGGTCCATTTTTCTGTCTGTGCCTGAGCGCACATGTTCTCCGTCTTTGTTTGATTTTCGTCAAAACAAATGTTGAATTTGGAAGACCTTCTTCAAGGTTGCCTCATTGAAACTCTGATTCCAAACCATAATGTTGAAAGCGTGTCTCATCACACCTTAGCATCTACTTTTCAGTCCGCTCTCACTCCATTTCATTTCACTTCTATGTCATTCCACTACATGCCACTCCCTTGCAAAGCAGACGCCAAGGCGGGGCAGTTGTAGACACGCCGTTTCTGACATTACCTCGGGTAAATCTCATATTACGATATGACGCCCCGCAGTGGATCTCACGTTTTTGAATTACTTGAGTGATTTCCTTTTTCGAGTTTCTTTTGCTTTTTTACCGTGGAAGGGTGACGCCCCGTTTGACGGGGTCCGGAAGGAAAGCCGCACCACTAAGGAAATCATGTAGCGCGAGGATGGCGCCGCTCCCAACCGGATGCTCCGAAAGAATTCAAACACTAAGACGTCTTGCTGAAGTAATGGTTGAAATACGACAGCTTTCCGATCCGGCTGATTTACTTGAGGCGTCTGGGACCCAAGACGCCTCACTTTGAGACGTCTGGGACCCAGGACGCCCCCTTGATTCACCACCCAGACGACGCTGATCCGCCGCTCAGTTTGACGTTTCGGAAGAATCCAAACATAACAACGTCTTGCTGATCAGACGCGCCCTTCGAGAGTCACGGTTGCACGCCGAAACCACTCGGTTTCTCCACTATCAATGGCCTCCCACGGTGATTCGGTGGGCGGAAGTAGGCGCGTCTGGGGTATTGGACGCCTCAACATTGAGGCGTCCCGGAGGGTAGACGCGCCAAAAATTTGAAAATTAAAAAAAATGATGGAGGCGTTTGATACCCAGGACGCCTCAATATTGAGGCGTCCATGTCCCAAGACGCGCCCATGAAATTTTCCTCTATAAATAGAGGACCCCCTCCCTCGAAATGAGAGAGCTTCAGATCCGACAGAGGAGAGGGAAACTCTGCCGGATCCCCTTTCTAACCCGTGGGTTTTGTAGGAGGAGGTCTGTCGGCTTCCCGGGTGCCCGCGCTCGTGAGAGGAAGGCTAACTCCATCCACCATGCTTCCACGTCATCCCCACGCTGCCAAAGCTCCGCCGGATCCCGCCATCGACATCTTCAATAAGCCATTCTCTCCCACTCTCTTTTGTCATTTCTGTTGCATGCACCATCCCGTCGTCCGTCATCTCGCTTCATAAGAGAGATCTATTTTTATGTACATTTGCATTATTTTCCATCTATCATAGCATTTTCCTCCTACTTGTGTCCGAGAGGGGTTTTAAAACAACACCAACCAGGTGTGTGTCTCGCCATGATTTCACCATTTTCATCACAAGGGACTAATACTACACTTCCATTTTTCTGATTCATTTGTTATCTGTCTGTTTCCACTTTTGCAAGGGTAACCAAAGAACGCCCTCTCCGTCGGCCGGCCGAAGGGAGAGGAAGAAGCAACCCGCCATTTCCTACTTTTGAGGTAAGCGCGATCACTTTTCTTATTTTTGGGGTCTCCGGCCCCTGGCGATCACATCATATCTTCGAGGCCGCGGTGAGTCACTTCTCGCTATGGCAGTTAAAATTTTTGTCATTTAAATCCTATGCCATTCTCATATATTCGAGGCCGCGGCGAGTCACTTCCCGCTATGGCCGTTTAAATTTCTGTCATTTAAATCCTGTGCCATTCTCATATCTTCGAGGCCGCGGCGAGTCACTTCCCGCTATGGCCGTTTAAATTACTGTCAATTCTGCACCATTCCCATCCCCCGAGGTCGCGGAGAGTCATTTCTCGCTATGGTCGTTTAATCCCTGCATTTTATTACGCTGTATCTGTTCTGTATACCCCGCCGGAGCAATCTCCCATGGTGGTCTCTCTATCTCTCCCTCTTTCTGTGTCGCAGCAAAACGAGCCCACGCGCTCCGCTCGCCGCCGCATCCGCGTGACGTCGCTCACACCGTCGTCACATTGAGGCCAGCAATCTACGGTATAAGGAGTTAGCCAATGCCCATAGACACCACCGTGAGTTCCAAGAGGGTGAATATGTCATGATCAGGGTAAGACCTGAACGGTTTCCCTCTGGAACCGTAAAGAAATTTTAAGCTCGCGGAGCCGGTCCATTTAGAGTGTTGAAACGCGTTGGATCAAATGCGTATGTTGTGGACCTGTCCGAGGAATATGGTATAAGCTCTACTTTCATTGTGTTGGATCTAGTTGCTTATAGGGACCCATCGGTGATCCCTAGTGAGCCTTTCGAGCCATCTCCTCCCATTGAGAGTGATCCCACACCTGAGTGTCCACCACCCGCCACATTTTCACGGCAGTGAGAGCATATAGATCATATACTGGATGAGCATGTGACTGCTACCAGGAGTGGATCCTACACGCGCTACCTAGTGTGATGGAGAGGGCGACCCGCCACCGAGGATACTTGGATCACCCGTGGAGAGTTACAGAGGATAGATCCGGACCTACTGGAGCGCTACCAGCGTGATGCATACCCTTACTCGACAGGGTCGAGTTTCTCCCACCCGGGGAGAATTGGTGCGGACACCAGAGCGAGCGAGAAGCACGAACCAGTGAGCCGTCGGTACCGTACGCGGAGCACCACTCGAGCTACATCGACTTCCATCTGGCTCCGAGACAGTATGGAGTCTCCCCCTTGAGTCTTAGTATTTATCATATTTATTGGGATTTTATTTGTGTGTAATGTGTGTTTATTTGGTTTTATTTGGATTGTAATAAGGATAGTAGATTGGGTTTATTTGTAAAATGAGATCACCTGGGTCCCGCGGGCCCCCCATCCCTTCTCCCATTGATCCACCTCAGCTCTTGGGCCCATGTGGGGTCAGTCAACCCTCCAAGGTAGGCTTCTAGAAGAGTTGGACCAAGGGGGGAGACAAAGGGTGAAAATTTTCAAAAGTTGGAACCAAGGAAGTCAAGGGGGTGCCCCATGTATAATATAGTTTATTAGGCTTGTAATTTTATTTTATTTGATCCAAACCACATGGGAGAAATAATTATGAACTCCCCCTTTTACCCCCACCAATTCTAGATCTAGGGATAGAACTAGTCTTTTTGCATTTTCTATAAGAACCTTGTATTTCCATTTTGATTGGAATTAAGACATAAAAATTGAGAATTTTGTTGGAGCTCCAAGCTTGGTGCGCCCCTCTCTCCTCCTCTCTCCCCTTCTGCAGCTGGGACGGCTGTATTTCTAAGGTGAGACGCCTCTTCTATCGGTTCGTGAGATCGCCATCGCCGCTGCCACCGCCATCGTGCCGCCGTTGCATCGCCGCCACCGTCGCCGGAGTTCTGTCCACTTAGGACAGCCAGCTCTTCCCGGAATTTCTGCTCTCAACCTCGAGATCTGTTGGGTTCCAAACTTTTAGGGAAATTCCACTTCTGCCCGGCCAGATCTGAGACAGAGATCAATCAGGTTCTAAATTCTGCCATCAAGAGTACGGTCCCGACGAAATTCCTGGAATCATAGAGGGTCGAAGGATTTCGAGTCAACTTTCCAACGGCACCGGTTTCGCGTCGATCCGACGTCAGTGTTGATCGCAACGAGCTTTGTCGCCAGAGCGCGCGGGTCTGAAACAGAGTTTCAGATCCGTGGGCAGCAGCTCCAACACTTGAAGATCGGAGCCGATCGGTCACCTCCCGAAGTTCCAATCCGGCCGCCGTCCAGGGGATCGCCCCTCTAGGTGTCCCCTTTGCAACGGGACCCACCCCGCCAGATCCGGAGGCCCGAGCAGTCGTGGGCCCCGCAGACCCGCCAAACGCGCCGTCCGGACAGCACCAAGTTGCGGCTTTCGGCACAGTCGGAGTGACCCCAACATGCTGCCTGTCAACCCAAATCCTGACACTCCTGGGTCCCACATATGACCTGTTACCTCCCTGCGTGGAGTGGGTCAAAAATTTGTACCACAGTGAAAATTGTTAACCAGGAGTGTGGATTTGGCTGGGGTTGTCTTCCCCACGCCGGGTGCGTGGAGGTAACGATCTTAACTTCTCGGCATTACACTTCCTTAGTTAGTATATGATCATATGCTGCTGTGAGTGCGTTAGGAACCTAGCCCGTGAGTTCATGTCACCACTGTGAGTAAGAGAGTGACCCATCATGTGACTTGATCCGAGCACGGAAGTGAGTCGACCACCCTTGACTCTGCCGGTTTCTCAACCGTGCGGATCCACGCTTTCCCTCGCTTGGGACGATGAGTGAGTTTGTGTTTCTGTTAGCGACGTATAGCCCATAGGAACTCTTAGTGTCGGGTCAAGGTGTCTCTAGTGTTCGCGTGTCGCTGGTCACGACTCCATCTAGAGTCTGAGGTTCGCATCACTTGGAGTCGGTCCCTCTGTCCATCCCGTATCAACTTGGTTCGGCATGGTTTATGATCGGTATGCGAGGTATTTTACTATTCTACAGGCTTGGCAGTTAGTAGTTTAGCGTGGTCATGTGAATTTATAGTGTTGATCTTTCTGCCTTGTTGTCTTTCCTGCTTATTGTTCTTTATGTCTTTTAATTACTGCACTGCTCGTTACGTTCTGTTGTGTTGGGGATCCGTGGGACCCCTACTGAGGCAATGAGATGAGGCTCACCCCTTTTCTTTTCAGGTCTGGTGTGCCTTCTCGCCGGACGGAGGCCTTGAGCAGCGCCGAGTGTCCTAGTGTTGCCAATTTCAGTCGGGGTATACCTTAAGGCTTTGTACTTTTCTTTTGTTGAGTTGTACCATTGGGACTTGTATATATGGACTAGAAACTGTGTAAATTGTGTACATTTGTTTATAAATGTAAAGTTTAATTTCAGCACTTTAATTTCTGCATTTATTTTAGATTTCTGTACACTCCTGTGGCACCTTTTGAACCCTTCCGAGCTTTCAGCTCGTTGGTGGCGGCGTAGGATCCGAATGGTATCGGGTTTGACTCGGTATCCAGATCTTGGGTCGTTACAGGTAGTATCAGAGTGGGGTTACGGCAGTGTATAGAAATGTAGAATAAATGTAGTGGTTAACAATCTAGAGAGTCTGGTATAGTCAACAACTGGCTTAGGATGTTCTGTTTTCTCACTGTGATTGCTTTCCTTGCATGTTTAAGGTCTACTATGATGCAGAGGGGGGAGGCGCGGTCCCCGGTGGAGCGGGCAGCTGGGGCTCAGGTAGGACACCGTGGAATACTACCCCCGCCGACAGCCATGGCTCCAGAGGCACCGGGACCAGCTGAATTTGTCTTGCGATCCTCTCAGTTTATGGCATTGAGGCAGGGGGAATCACCTGTTGCCCTATATTGGGCCAGATTCAGGGAGCTGAGTAGGTATGCACCACTAGTTATGGCGAACCAGACGATGCTGACCTAGTAGTTTATCGGAGGGCTGAGGCCCAAGATTCGTCGTACACTTGTGACAGCTGGTGTGAGTAACTTAGAGGTGGATTTTTGGACTGCGACAATCCTGGAGATGGAGTTTATGAGGGTTCAGGAGCAGACCCAGATGGCACAGCTTTAGCAAGGTGACCCATAGGAACTCCCCGTCCAGCCAATGGTGTTAGCTATGCCTCCTTCACATGCTCGTAGGCAACCTCGGAGGGGCAAGTAGATGGAGAGGCTCAGGTGGACAGGGTATTGGCAGCGCCATCAACAAAGGCAATAGGAGTGAAAGCAGGCTTCGATCGAGAGAGTGCTCCAACCAGTGGCCTGGTTACCGCCGCATGGGTTAGCGGTTCAGAGGGAGTAGTATCAGAGATGTGGCGGTCCCCACCTCAACCAGGCTTGTGTGGTGGTCGTTGCAGTTAGGAGCTATTTCACGTGCACCCAGGTAGGGCATGTGGCGCATGAATGCCCGTTGAGGAGGTGTTTTAGATGTGGTCATTCGGGGCACTATCGCCATGAGTGTCCCCAGCCGTCTCCTTAGCGCGGTTTTGCGGAGATGGAGGTCCCCGTGTAATACCCCAAAATTTTATATAAAGTATTTTGGAATTTTTTGAGATTTTCTGGAGTTAAATAGAGTTAATCCAAGCTTAATGGATTATTAAATGAATTAAGGAGTTGTTAATTAAATTAAAAAGGCCCTATACTAATTAATGGACTAGGTCCATTTAAATAGGGCCACATGACCTGCAAAGGTCTAGCCCATATTCTAGAAGCATCATTTAGCTATTTTTTAGATTTTTTAAAGGGATAAATAAGCTAATAATGGGAGATAATATCAAAAGAGTTTGAAATAGTTCAAATTCGGCACCAAGGGGTAAAAATGGTCTATCGAGCGACCGCCTGGGAACAGTAGCGGCCCTCCAATGACCGCTACTCTCTCCAGAATCCGTGAATGGAAGAAGACATCAAAAGTTGGGAGCTTTGGCATCTAAATCACCTAGGATTGATGATATCCCTTAGTTAGAAGAGTCTAGAATGCGATTGGGTCGATTACAAGTCCTAATTAGGACTCTAGGTTCGTTCTAATCTCCAAAACCCAAGCTAACCCTATAAATAGATCTCAAGTTTCACATGTGCGACACTTACTTTTGGCTCACGTGAAACTAAGGTAAGGAAACATTATTTGAGGTAGGTTCTTTAAAGTATTTTGTTCATACAAGTAAGGTCTAACTTCCCTCAAAATTTCATCATAGGAGATCAAGCCATCAGGAAGATAGAAGCTTGTAAAGTCGCTGGTTCGGTGCAAGCAAACCAAGAACCTGTGCAACGGACCCAGATTGATCAGTAAATTAGAAGCCCTAAATGAGGTAATTAGAAGTTGGTTCTTTAGACTTAATTGTTCACCTTAGTAATCTCTTTCTACCCTCAAAATTTCGTGGTATTAGGTGAAGTGGATCAGAAGTTAGAAGGTCACGAAGTTGCTGCTTTGGTTCAGAACGAGTAGAAACTAGGGTCAACTTCCAGCCCTAAATTCAAAGTTTAGAACTCTGTCTAGAGGTAGGTTATCTCAAGAATGGCTTAAACTTGATGTTAGAAGTAAAAGCCCTCAATTTTCAATCGTTTTCATGCTTGTACATGGAGCATTTTATGTTTTATTGAGATTGCGCAGTAAGTTCATATTCCATGCATACACCTAGCTCTAATGAGATAAAAATAGAAATTTCTTATTTATTTCTCACAACCTATGCATGTTCATGACCTAATTACCTTCTAACACGTCTTAGCTACGTGTTCACATCGTTTTCCAAGCATAACATGCCCTAGATTAGCATTTTTTATCACTATTTTGTAACTTCTGTCAGTCAGACATAAAACGGTCACCTAGGGACCGTAAGTCCTTCTTGCGGTCTAATGAAAAACCGTTTCCTTCTTACAAAACGGTCTATCGCGAGACCATCTTTAACTCTTTGCGTCCAGACCCTGACCGCTATTTGATTCTGTAAACCAAACCGAGCCTAGTTGAATTTTGCATATTAGAAACCCTATAATTATGTTATTTTTTCACTAAAAATTATGTTTATTTTCCTATTACACACCTTGTTACAGCATGAGCATGTTTTAAAACCTTATTTTTCATTATTATGTAATTTCATGCCAAATGTTATAATTTGTAATTAAATGATTTTCTATGATGTAGACATGATTTATGAGGTATTAATATCACGGTTTTTATCCGTATGTTTCAACATTACACTCTCATCTCTTGAGTCATTTTCTTAAGTACATGGTGTATACTCCGGTATGTGATCATTAGATACACGCTTACACTTATAGGCATATCTCTTGGACTTATGAACCTCTCCGCCGGATATTCCTTGTAATATCTTGGGTCTTTCGGATCCTTATCGGAGAGCTTTTGGATCACTTTTGTGGGTCATGAGTTGACTTTGACGATCCACGTGGGTTTTTCTCTCGTACAAGTTACGGAACCCAGTGGAGAGTTTATTATTGAATTCATCGACTCGAGGACGCTACAGTAGCGTTGTGCTCCTTCCAAGGATCGTTTAGACTATTTTTCCGTATTTTTCTGAATTGGTGCATTTTCGGGCTGAAAATCAGATTTTACAGAATTTGCATAATTTCCTAATTTTCTATTTCTTATTTCTTCTTTTCTCTCCTTCCTCTCTCCTCACCGTCGATCACTTCCTCTCTCTCTCGTTCTATCTCCTCTCTCCGCGGGGCGCGTGACCGTGGCGAGGTGGGCAAGGCAGGAACGTCGTGGAGTTGATCTAGAGCATGATGGGGTGATGAATGGAGCGTGGCGTTGGCGCGATCCCTCGGTGGATTCAAAGCTGGCGTGTTCGGGTTCGTTTGATCGATTTCGGAGTGGTTTAGTGGCTTCGGCGCGCCAGAACTTCGGTGTAGGTAGGGAGATGGACGTCCTACTCTTATTTTATGTTCCCTCGCGATTTGGAGCCAACGGTGTAAGAACGAGCGGGTTTAGCTTCGTTTTGGGTTAAGCATGCTTTGGGCGGTGTGAGACGTGTTTGCCTTCCTTGGCGATGATTTCTAGCCTAATTAGTGTTATTTCAATTCCTGGCATGTTAGCATTCCATTCCCGCTGGTTTCATTGTGATTGGTAGTCATTTGGGACTGGTATGAGCCCGGGAACCCATGTGACTCATTTTGGGTCGATTCGGTGGAATCACTTGTTTCTTGTGTTTTTGGTGTCGTTTGGATCCCTTCCGATCTGTGGAAGGCATGTATCACCATTAGGATTGTTTCCCCTTCGTTTTAGGGCGAAAGGGGCGTGGAAAGGCCGGGTTCGGCCATTCCCCTATTTTTCCCGCCGTGCCACCTTAGCGGTCGTTCCAGTGACCGTTTGGCCGTTTGCGTCCCTCTAGCGATCCAGTGGTGACCATTAGGTGCTTTGTCGGTTCTATGTCGGTTTGGGTCTTCGCGGTCACACGATGGACCATTTACGTCGGCTAGTGGCCCAAGGGAGGACCGCTAAGCCCTGTGATGTGGTCCAATTGAAGATCGTTATATATTGTGTGTGGTGTGTGTTAAGTCGGTTTGGCCAAGCGGTCATGCGATAGACCGCAAGGCTGGCCTTGGCGGTTTTGTGGACGACCGCTAAGCTCCGTCTATGTCGGTTCATGGGTTTTACGTCGATTTGGGCTAGCGGTCCTAGCCCCGACCGCTTGGTATTCTTGGAGGCCCATTAGGAGACCGCTAAGCTGGTTTGACTGGTTTAAGTCGGTTCAGGGTTGACTGGGTCTAGCGGCCACGTGGATGACCACTATGGTCATCTGGCAGCCCTGCGATAGACCGCGTGCCCCTATGCTTTTACGAGTTGGTTCGATGGGTCTTTCGAGTGAAGCGGTCATATCCTTGACCGCTTAACTCAGTAAGATGACCCATAAATAGACTATTTTTATCTCGGTGCAGACCTTTCAAGACCGCCCTGTGTCTGAGTTCTCTGTGTGAGGGTAGCGGACCTTTGGCTGACCGCTTGGCTTACCTAGCGGCCTGGTATGTGACAGTTTCCTTCCCAGAGCTTCGTTTTCCTGATGTTTGGCCTCCAATTGTCTTGGCTTGACCTTATGGGTTGCCCATAGTCTCGTGGATGTCTTGGGTATCCTATGATGGCAGTGACCATGTTGTGTAGTAGCCAGGAGTGCCATTATATCGAGTAGTGTTCTATACTACTTCAGAGTCATTATTGGTTTCTGGTCAACCTGGTTGTGATCCAATGGTTGATATATGACCTTGTGAATGTCTCGTTTATCCTGTATGGATCGAGACATGGTTTTTGACGTCTTGAGATACCGTCTTACCTCGGTTTGTGTGTCCATGTGCTTTGAGGGTCTTAGTGATCCCTCAGCTCCCCGTGATTAGTGTTATACGGAGGTGTGGATCCGGCCATCCTGTGCCATTTCCTTCATAAGTGTTTTACCGTGTTTGGCTTAGGGATTAGGCTGATTGGCAGCACGTTACCGCTTTTGTGCGACGATCTTGACCCCAAGTCTTGTGACTTAAGGATCGTTGTGTCAGCAGGTCTAGTTGTCTGTCCTGAGTCTGGTGGTAGTCTGATATGCTACCTTGTGTTTTGTGCTTGTGCCTTGTAGTACGTGCGACAGTGCATGCTTAGCCTATCCGTACTTCAGCGCTGATGTTTTGGAGTCTCTGTGTCGAGTGAGCTTCCACTAGTCATAGCCTCACGACACTTTCCTCTGTGTCGGCCCACCTAGGAGTGGTGGCGGGGTGAGTTTTCGATATACGATTTTTAGGCTAGTTTCTGTGGATTCCCTTGCCTTGTGGTAGCGTCCTACTGGGGGAGAAAACTAGCTAGAGGCCTGGCTCAAGGCATTGAGCTAGTGTGTGCACATGTGGTCAGGGGCGTTTGGACGAGCGCCGATAGGCTTGACCCTGACTAGTCACTCGTTACTGTGGCTTTGTTGCTCCTTGTACTAGGTACTGTTGTTCCTCGTACTTGGTTCTTTACGTGTGTCTCAGTTACCTCCATTCTAGGTGAGTACGAGATACTTGAGGCGCAGTGTAAGACGTCAGTGGACGCATCTAGCTGTTCTTCTAGTGAGGAGGTGCTTCTGTCACTTGACACATAACTCTCGTGACGCATATTTTCGTCATTGGTCTCCGAGTAGCTTGTGTGTGGCTTTACTCGAGGTCCAGTCTTGTGTAGCCTACACGACGGTGAGTTCGTGTATGTTCGTGCCTTTGACTGTGTAGGTCTTTGGTAGGCTTTTGCCTATTTTGGTAGGCTTAGGCTTTTCACGATAGGGTTTCGAGATTTAACGATGGATCGGTAACGCCCGACTTTGTGAGATCAGGGTTCACCTTTCTGTTGTTGTTTGGAGTAGCTTAGAGAGTCGAGGTTTGACCGGCTGCCGTGTTTCTGCTCAGTACGGCTTTACTCTTTCTTTTAGCTATTTTTACTCCTATTTTTACAGCTTTACTGTTGTAGTTTATCCCTGCTACTACTTCTGCTCCTGCTTTACTGTTTAGCGATGTTTAGCGTATTACTGCGTTGTTTCTAGTGGGGATCTGCGTGACCCCTACTGAGCCAGTGACATGAGGCTCACCCCTACTTTTCAGGTGTGGTCGTTCTTCTTCCTCGGTTCGTGGCGCGACGCGTCAGTTCGTAGTTGCCAGCGTTGCCTGTGTCAGGCTTCCCCCGACTTCAGGGTACATTCTCTTTTCTGTTGGACTGTACTTGTCTTTAATTTGGACTGGACTCTGTTAATTTAAATTGTTAATTGAAAAAGTAATTTTATTTTTGCTACCTTAGCAAACCTGATCATTGAAATATTAATTGCTTACTACTTTATCTGGGACTTCAATGTACCACACACACTCCTTTTTATCCCTTCGGAGCTTTACCGCTCTTGGGAGGACTCGCATGATCCAAGTGTTATCGGGTTTACTCGGTATCCGGAGCCTGGGATGTCACAGATGGTATCAGAGCTGTGTTGTGTGAAAGTACATGGGAATTCGAGATATTGCAGTAACTAGAGTCCTTAAGGTCCAGTACAATCGGTAGCTGGCATAGATTTTGTGATTGTTTGTCGCTTTGTTTTCGCGCGTGGTCTTGTGTGTGTTGTGTTAGCACTGTGCAAGATGGTTTTTCTCTCGTCGGGATGTGACGAGGTTCTTTTCTTTTGTCATGGTGTTTGTCTCGGTTATGCTATACTTGGCAGAGTTCACCGATAGGTGTGAATCTGTGGTGCGGTGTTTGAGATTTTTCTATGAATTTGTTCAGGTGGCTGGTGACTTTTCCGTTGGCGTGATGACCGTGCACATTTTTATGTTGCTTTGGTTGTCCCAACTTGAGATTTGTTCAGCCCCAGAGGTGTTAAGCTCGTGTTGAGTTGGTCGATTAGATGCCGTAATTGAGAGAATGCTCGGGTGTGAGCTACTGTTGGTCGAGCTTGATTCTTCTCATCTTGTTTGGTGGTATCTTTTCGAGGTAAGCCTTGGAAGTGGTGTCTCGGTGAAGCCTTTGTCCTGTGTCTGCTTAAGTGTGGATTGTGTTAATTCTGAACCTGATTTGCACTTGTTCGACGGTTGCTTGGCTTTGGACCCAGATTTTGTGTTTGGGAGCCGTTGTGCACCGTATCAGATGTGCCATGTTTGGCGGTTGTTGTGCTATGAGGGTTCAGTAATCGTATCAGGACGTGAGGATAAGCTGAGATAGGTGTTCCTTGTGCTTGTGCTGAAGCTGGTGCTCTTCTTGATTTGCACTTTGGCGACTTGTGATCAGTTGTTAGCAGGATCAGTACTCGAGGTGTGTTATGTTGCAGTTTGTGAATTGCGGTAACACCAAGTGTGTACTGAGATGCAGATGCCGAGTTGTCCTTGATGCCTATGTGCGTTGTGTTGAGCGTGTAGTGGAAGCGTGTGGGCTAATAACCCACGGTTCAGGATCGTGAAGTTAGAAGATTCTGACCAGCCGAGAGGTTTATTTTCCTCAGTGTGACTGTCGTCTTGGTTATGTGTGCCTTGATGATGTTGGTTGCCGTGCTGTTGCTGGAGGCATTATGGTTGTTGGCACTAGCATGTGTGAGGATTTGGGGAATCTGTCGACATATTTATTGGTTGAGTACCCTTTCTTCTTCTATATTTTCTTGGGAGTTGTGCTCTCAGGACGTGATCAAGGTCCTTGAGATGCGTTCTCCAAGATTATCATTGATGTTGTTGTGGGTCCTTGTTGGTGAGCTGTTCGCAGTGTGTCTTGTATGTGCTAAACGTGTGTTCAGCTGTAATTGTGCCTTAATATGACCCAGCTTGCAGTTGTGTCTCGTGGTTCTGTGTTGAGAATGGAGCTGGGATTCTGCAGGTGTTGTTATTGTTGTCGTTCGTTGGTGGTTGTGCTCAGCTTGGGAGGAGTTCCCTGTGAGTCTGATTCGGCATTGGGTGGACCGAGGTCTTGTCGGTTGGTTTTGCTGTACTCTTCTGTCATGATAGAGTTGACATGCGACTCGAATCAGATGTAATGTCTGAGTGAGGACTGACTTGATTGTGTTCGTGGTCCAGTGTTGTCATTGGCGTTCTGTGTGCCAGTTTTGTAATCCTTGGCACGGAAGCCGATGGTTTGATTTGTCAGCTGAGAGGACTGTGTTTCCTTGTTTAAGATGATGCTGCTGTGTCTGCCGTGTTTTATCAGTAGATGTTTTCATGGCATGAGTCATGTCTCCTTTCCCTGTCAGACGTAAGCGACGTTGCCTTGTTTTCGGAGGGGTTAGACTTGTGTTTTCTTTCATTGCTGTGCTGGTTCTGTGGATTGATTTTTCTTAAGATCTAGAGCGCGCGCCTGTAATTGTGGTCTGGCAGTGTTCCTCAGAATTGTGTTTTTTGATATTTGTGTTATCGTGTTTTGTGTTGTTGTTGGCTGATGCTTGGAGAGCGTAGCCAGTGTTTGAGTTTGTTCTTCCCTTGTTCACTTGTTAACTCCTTGAATTTCGAGGACAAAATTCCTGTTAAGGGGGGAGGACTATAATATCTTGGGTCTTTCGGATCCTTATCGGAGAGCTTTCGGATCACTTTTGTGGGTCTTGAGTTGTGTTTGACGATCCACGCGGGTTTTTCTCTCGTACAAGTTACGGAACCCAGTGGAGAGTTTATTGTTGAATTTATCGACTCGAGGATGCTACAGTTGCGTTGTGCTCCTTCCGAGGATCGTTTAGACTATTTTTTCGTATTTTTTTAAATTAGTGCATTTTTTGGGCTGAAAATTAGATTTTATAGAAATTGCATAATTTCCTAATTTTCTATTTCCTATTTCTTCTTTTCTCTCCTTCCTCTCTCCTCACTGTCGATCACTTCCTCTCTCTCGTTCTCTCTTCTCCTCTCTCCGTGGGGCGCGCGACCGTGGCGAGGTGGGTGAGGCAGGAACGTCGTGGAGTTGATCTGGAGCATGATGGGGCAATGAATGGAGCGTGGCGTTGGCGCGATCCCTCGGTGGATTCAAAGTCGGCGTGTTTGGGTTAGTTTGATCAATTTCGGCGTGGTTTAGTCGCTTCGGCGCGCCAGAACTTCAGTGGAGGTAGGGAGATGGACGCCCTACTCTTCTTTTATGTTCCCTCGCGATTTGGAGCCGAACGGTGTAAGAACGAGCGGGTTTAGCTTCGTTTTGGGTGAAGCATGCTTTGGGGGGTGTGAGACGTTTTCGCCTTCCTTGGCGACGGTTTCTAGCCTAATTAGTGTTATTTCAATTCCTGGCATGTTAGCATTCCATTCCCGCTGGTTTCGTTGTGATTGGTAGTCATTTGGGACCGGTATGAGCCCGGGAACCCATGTGACTCATTTTGGGTCGATTCGGTGGAATCGCCCGTTTCTTATGTTTTTGGTGTCATTTGGATGCCTTCCGGTCTGTGGAGGGCATGCATCACCATTAGGATTGTTTCCCCTTCGTTTTAGGGCGAAAGGGGCGTGGAAAGGCCGGGTTCGGCCATTCCCCTGTTTTTCCCGCCGTGATGCCTTAGCGGTCGTTCCAGCGACCGTTTGCGGCCCTCTAGTGGTCCAGTGGTGGCCATTAGGTGCTTTGTTGATTCTATGTCAGTTTGGGTCTTCGCGGTCACGCGATGGACCGTTTGCATCGGTTAGCGGCCCAATGGAGGACCGCTAAGCCCTGTGATGCGGTCCAATTGGAGATCGTTATGTATTTTGTGTGGTGTATGTTAAGTGGTTTGGCCAAGCGGTCACGCGATAGACAGCAAGGCTGGCCTTGGCAGTTTTGTGGACGACCGCTAAGCTCCATCTATGTCGGTTCATGGTTTTTATGTCGGTTCGGGCTAGCGGTCCTAGCCCCGACCGCTTGGTATTCTTGGCGGCCCATTAGGAGACCGCTAAGCTGGTTTGACTGGTTTAAGTTAGTTCAGGGTTGACTGGGTCTAGCGGCCACGTGGATGACCGCTATGGTCGTCTGGCGGCCCTGCGATAGACTACATGCCCCTATGCTTTTACGAGTTGGTTCGATGGGTCTTCCGAGTGAAGCGGCCATATCCTTGACCGCCTAACTTAGTAAAACGGCCCATGAATAGACCATTTTTATCTCGGTGCGGCCCTTTCAAGACCGCCCTGTTTCTGAGTTCTCTGTGTGAGGGTAGCGGACCTTTGGCTGACCGCTTGGCTTACCTAGCGGCCTGGTATGTGACCGTTTCCTTCCCAGAGCTTCGTTTTCCAGATGTTTGGCCTCCAATTATCTTGGCTTGACCTTATGGGTTGCCCGTAGTCCCGTGGATGTCTTGGGTATCCTATGAGGGCAATGACCATGTTGTGGAGTAGCCAGGAGTGCCATTATATCGAGTAGTGTTCCGTACTACTTCAGAGTCATTATTGGTTTCTGGTCAACCCGGTTGTGATCCAGTGGTTGACATATGACCTTGTGAATGTCTCGTCTATCCTGTATGGATCGAGACATGGTTTTGGATGTCTTGAGGTACCATCTTACCTCGATTTGCATATTCATGTGCTTTGAGGGTCTTAGTGATCCCTCAGCTCTCCGTGATTAGTGTTATACGGAGGTGTGGATCCGTCAGTCCTGTGTCGTTTCCTTCATAAGTGTTTTACCATGTTTAGCTTAGGGATTATGCTGATTGGTGGCACGTTACCGCTTTAGTACGACGATCTTGACCTTAAGTCTTGTGACTTAAGGATCGTTGTGTCAGCAGGTCTAGTTGTACGTCCTGAGTCTGGTGGCAGTCTGATATGCTACCTTATGTTTTATGCTTGTGCCTTGTAGTACGTGCGACAGTGCATGCTTACCTTGTCCTTACATCAGCACTGATGTTTTGGAGTCTCTGTGTCGAGTGAGCCTCCACTAGTCGTAGCCTGACGACACTTTCCTGTGTGCCGGCCCACCTAGGAGTGTTGGAGGGGTGAGTTTCCGATATATGGTTTTCAAGCTAGTTTCTATGGACTCCCTTGCCTTGCGGTAGCGTCCTACTGGAGGAGAAAACTAGCTAGAGACCTGGATCAAGGCATTGAGCTTGTGTGTGCCCACGTGGTTAGGGGCGTTTGGACGAGTGCCGACGGGCGTGACCCTGACTAGTCACTTGTTACTGTGGTTCTGTTGCTCCTTGTACTAGGTATTGTTGTTCCTCGTACTTGGTTCTTTGCGTGTGTCTCAGTTACCGCCGTTCTAGGTGAGTAAAAGATACCTGAGGCGCAGTGTAAGACGTCAGTGGACGCATCTAGCTGTTCTTCTATTGAGGAGGTGCTTCTGTCACTTGACACATAACTCTCGTGACGTGTATTTTTGTCATTGGTCTCCGAGTAGCCTGTGTGGCTTTACTCGAGGTCCAGTC
Source organism: Amorphophallus konjac (assembly GCA_022559845.1). Taxonomy (NCBI): domain Eukaryota; kingdom Viridiplantae; phylum Streptophyta; class Magnoliopsida; order Alismatales; family Araceae; genus Amorphophallus; species Amorphophallus konjac. The sequence goes on along the minus strand of CM040117.1, from coordinate 185,174,701 downwards.
TTGTGTAGCGTACACGATGGTGAGTTCGTGTATGTTCGTGCCTTTGACTGTGTAGGTCTTTGGTAGGCTTTTGCCTATTTTGGTAGGCTTAGGCTTTTCACGATAGGGTTTCGAGATTTAACGATGGATCGGTAACGCCCGACTTTGTAAGATCAGGGTTCACCTTTCTGTTGTTGCTTGGAGTAGCTTAGAGAGCCGAGGTTTGACCGGCTGCCGTGTTTCTGCTCAATACGGCTTTACTCTTTCTTTTAGCTATTTTTACTCCTATTTTTATAGCTTTACTATTGTAGTTTATCCCTGCTACTACTTCTGCTCCAGCTTTACTGTTTAGCGATGTTTAGCGTATTACTGCGTTGTTTCCAGTGGGGAACTGCGTGACCCCTACTGAGCCAGTGACACGAGGCTCACCCCTACTTTTCAGGTGTGGTCGTTCTTCTTCCTCGGTTCGTGGCGCGGCACATCAGTTCGTAGTTGCCAGCGTTGCCTGTGTCAAGATTCCCCCGACTTCAGGGTACGTTCTCTTTTCTGTTGGACTGTACTTGTCTTTAATTTGGACTGGACTCTGTTAATTTAAATTGTTATTTGAAAATGTAATTTTATTTTTGCTATCTTAGCAAACTTGATCATTGAAATATTAATTGCTTACTGCTTTATCTGGGACTTCAATGTACCACACACACTCCTTTTTATCCCTTCGGAGCTTTACCGCTCTGGGGAGGCCTCGTAGGATCCAAGTGTTATCGGGTTTACCCGGTATCCAGAGCCTGGGACGTCACATTCCTTCTGTCGGACTGGGGGATTATGTTTCAAGGCCTCCGTAAGTCTCCGTGAGCCTGGGATTCCCACTATGACGCCGAGCTGGTTGTACCCTTAAAGCACAAATTGTCTAGAAAGCACTCACATGACCGGTGTTTTATTTTCTGTACTCTTGTTAATTACGGCCCAATAGGAGACCGTTACTGATACTTGGCGGTCCTAATCAAACCGTCTTTGTCGTGAAATGGCCATCCTAAGACCGCTATTGTTCCAGAATTTTTCAAGTGTCGACTTTCCCTTCGTTCTGGTTGACACAGTTAGTTATGGCCTGACTGTGACTGTCTTTCTCTGGAGGCGGCCCTTTCTTGACCCCTAAGTTCTTGAAATGGTCTGGACTTGACCGCAACGTTTCTGTCAAGTGGTTTATCTATTGACCATCTTCTTCATGAAACGGTCCAGTAAATGACTGCAAGGTTCTATCATGTTTTAACCCAGGGTTTGACCCGAGGGTTGGTGATCCTATGATCTAATGGTGATCTAGAACCTAACATCTTATTCAAAAAGTCATTAATGAATTATGAAAGTTAAGGAATGTGCTGTTATGCTGTCGGATTTCCTCCGTAGCATAATGTCTATTTAAATCATCCTTGAAATGTCATGTTCTTAATTGAAGCGTTCTTACCTTGATATTGTTATCGTGAAACTATCATTGAACTTATTACATTATTGGCCGTACTTTTTTGTTATATCTCATTGAAGTAGCTGGATTTATAATTTGAAGATGCAAGATCGGGCACGGATTATGTCCAAGGGCTCTATGCTAGTCCCCTCGACTGATTGTCGGAAACGTGCTATAAACCATGGGATACGATGATACTGGCGTCGCATTATGCTGGGAGTACTTTTTTTATAAATAAGTGAAATCCACGAGGCTCATTATGGAAATTACATGGTTGTTAATGACTTTCTAGTTACATGCTCGTATATTCTCATTCATGAAAGGTCAAACTTGTTATCTTGACCAATCATAATATTGTTCTCACGGATCATATCTCTATAGTTCTTGTCTCTTGTTACGTTGGTGTATACCGTGTGTTCTATTGCATTACTGTTACTTAGAAAAAAAATGTTAATCATTTAAACATTTGCCATCATGTTGGTACAAAGATACCTACTGGGCATGTGTGCTCATACCTATTTTCTCATCTTTTCAAGAAATACTAATGAGTCGGATTCGGGTTGTGCAAGTAGCGGGTCCGAGAGCGATTGATGGTCTATTGGAATGAGAGAAGCCTAGTTATCTAGTGTCTAATCGAGTCAAATTGTACTTTTCTATTTTCTTGAGTCATATGATGTAAAGATGTCAAAGGCAATGGTCTTATGTACTTTTTGGTTATTATTATTATGAAATAAAGTTGGAGTTTGAGTAATTACTTGTGCAATTACTTTTATGTGATTATCTTGCGCTCTGATTTCTTGCTTGCTTGAGGCATACTAGCCGACTGTCCACGTTCTCGAGATTCCTTCCGTTGTATTAAAAGCTCGGGACGTGATAGTTAAAGTGGTATCAGAGCATTAGGTCTAAGGACTTACTTATTTCTAGGAAAATATGTCATGTCATAGGTTAAGTCCAAGCCTAAGGATCCATGCCTATGAAATAAGGAAAGGAATTCCCAACCCATGTGAGAATTGGGTAGAACATGAGGTGAGATAGTTATATAGAAATTATCTTAGGGTAAATCTTCCCAATTCTAAGAAAAATAACTAAATGTCCACTTTCTCAGGTACCTTGATTCTCGATGGCTCATCGTGTGAACTAGGACGAGATGCAGCAAACTGTTGCAGGTCTTACCTAGGCCCTGCAAACCATGGCCCAAGCTGGTGCAAGGGCTGGCAAGGGTAGCTTACATAGCAATTTTGGGAGTTTAAATCCTCCACAGTTCTTTGGATCTTCTAACCGAGATGAAGCAGAGAACTGGATCGATGAGATGAACCGGATATTTGACGTCATGCAATGCACCAGTCAAGAAAAGATTCGTCTTGCCACGTTCCAACTCAATAAAGATGCGCGAACTTGGTGGAAGTCTGTTCCGGCACCGCCTCCGAATGCTCCACACACTTGGGAGGGATTTCTCACTCTCTTCCGAGCCAAATACTTCTCCAAACATGTCAAGGAGAGAAACGCGGTAGAATTCGCATCGCTACGTCAAGGCATGATGACGGTAGCAGAATATGAACTACAATTTTCCCGCTTGGCACCATATGCTCAACATTTAGTGAGCACTTATCTTCTAAAGGCCAATCGCTTCATGGACAGTCTGCAACCCATCTTCATTCAACAACTTGGCCCATAAAATATTCGGACCTACGCCAAGATGGTCCAATGGACACACTTGTGTGAACGGACCTTGGAGATGGTTGATAAACTCAAAGGCAAAGGGGAGGAGCGGAGCCGAAAGTCTGATCGGCGAGGAAAAAAAGAGGAAAAATTTAGCATCAGCTACAACTCTCGGGATAACAAGAAGAGATCCTGGAATGGGAACGGCAAGGATGATCACCGGAATAAGAAGGTTAAAGAAGAAGATATGCAAGTCATGGCGGCTTGCTCTTTCTGCTGGAAATTCGGTCATTCGACCGAAGAATGTTGGAAGCGCTTGGGTGCATGCCTACGATGTGGAAGTCGGGAGCACCGCATGTCTGAATGTCCTCTTATGAAAGAGCAACAATCTACAAGGAACAATGGTGGACGAAAGCGGAAAACTAGATTAAATGCCATTCTGGATGAGGATGAACCAACCAAAGAAGGAGAACTTATTGAAGGTCCCATTCACATTCATTCACATCCTACTTTCGTACTATTTGATATTGGTGCTACTCACTCCTTTATTGCTAGTTCCTTTGCAAAAATATTGTCTATTTCACCTGTTCCCTTACCATCGGATTTAATAATAGTTACCCCTTTAGGGTCAGGAACGGAATTGAAAACCTATTTCCCCAATAGTGAAGTCACTGTAGAAGGTCATAATCTTCATGCTAATCTTGTATGTCTTGATATGGAAGGCTATGATGCCATATTAGGAGTTGATTGGCTTGTAGATCACGACGCCTATATAAATTGTCGAAATAGGATAATCTCTTTTCGAAAATCAGGTCTTCCTCGATTTTACTTTCTTGGAATCAAATATCGGAAGCATCCTACAATTATTTCATCTCTTCACGCTTGCAAACTCATTTCGCAGGGATGTTAAGCTTTCCTTGCCTCTATAGTGGTTACTAAGTCTAACGAAGTTCATATAAACAAAATCCTCATAGTTAGGGAGTTTCCAGATATTTTTCCTTCTGAGTTGCCTGGTTTACCGCCCGAAAGGGAGGTTAACTTCACCATTGAACTTACACCTGGAGCAGCACCTGTGTCAATAGCTCCTTATAGGATATCCCCCACAGAGTTGAAAGAATTAAAGAAGCAACTTCAAGAGCTGCTAGAAAAAGGCTTCATTCGACCTAGCACATCCTCTTGGGGTGCGCCAGTCTTATTTGTCAAGAAGAAGGACGATTCTCTCAGGTTATGCATTGACTATCGACAGTTGAATCAACTTACTATCAAAAACAAATATCTGCTTGCCGCATATTGATGAACTATTTGACCAACTTTCTGGCGCGGAGTACTTCTCCAAGATCAACCTCAAGTCGGGCTATCATCAACTAAGGATCAAGGGGGAAGATATTTACAAGACTACTTTCCGAAGCAGATATGGACACTATGAATTTATGATTATGCCGTTCAGTTTAACTAATGCACCTGCTGCATTCATGCAACTAATGAACACTGTGTTCCAACCATATCTTGATCAATTCGTGGTCATCTTCATTGACGATATCCTTATCTATTCTAAAACAAAAGAGGAACACGAGGAACATCTAAGGGTTGTGTTGCGAACCTTACTGGAACACCAACTCTATGCTAAGTTAAACAAATATGAATTTTGGCTTTAGGAGGTTTCTTTTCTTGGCCACATTATTTCTAAAGAAGGCATTGCAGTAGATCCTTCTAAAGTTGAAGTTGTTAAGAACTGGAGCCGACCGAACACCGTATTTGAAGTTCGGAGTTTCATTGGCCTAGCTGGTTACTATAGGCGGTTTATCAAAGATTTTTCCAAAATCACCGCTCCTTTAACAAGACTAACTAGGAAGGAAAGTCATTTCGAATGGACAAAGGAATGTGAAAAAAAATTCTTGGCTCTTAAGGAGCATCTCACCACGGCACATGTACTGGCATTGGCTGTTGAAGGTGGCAGATTTGAAGTTTATACTGATGCATCCGGCATTGGCCTAGGGTGCGTGCTCAAGCAAAATGGCAAGGTGATTTTCTATGCTTCAAGACAATTGAAGCGGCATGAGGAGAATTATCCTATTCATGATCTGGAGCCGGCTACTGTCATATTCGCCTTGAAGATTTGGCGTCATTATCTCTATGGGGAGAAATTTATTGTATATTCAGATCACAAGAGCCTGAAATACCTCTTTTATCAAAAGGGGTTGAACATGAGGCAAAGGCGATGGCTGGAGTATCTCAAGGTCTTTGATTTCGATATTCAATATCATCCAGGCAAGGCAAATGCTATAGCTGATGCGCTCAGTAGAAAACCAGTGGGAAAGCTATCAAGTCTGAAAGGTATGACTACTGTTATTTCTAAATTTGCTCAGTTGAATTTAGATATTGATATGAAGAAAGAAGATTGCTTTATAGCCAATATCCGGACACAGCCTATATTGGAGATTAAAGCCAATATGGAGCAACGACCAGATTTCTTTATTTCAAATGACGAAAGATTATTGTTTCGAGGTCGTATTTGTATTCCGGATCATGCTGATACTAAGAGGATGATCTTAGAAGAAGCTCATAGATCTAAGTATACTGTTCATCCTGCTGCTACCAAGATGTATCAAGATCTTAAAAGAAATTATTGGTGGCCCAATATGAAGAGAGAAATAGCAGATTATATATCACGTTGCCTTACTTGTCAACAAATTAAGGCAGAACATCAAAAGTCTACTGGAAAACTACATGCCTTGGAAATTTCAGAATGAAAATAGGAGAGTATAGGGATGGACTTTATCATGGGACTGCCTAAATCAAGAGGTGGACATGATGGGATATGGGTGATCATAGACCGTTTAACAAAATCGGCTCATTTTCTACCTATTAAAAGCTGATGGTCTGTGGATATCTTGGCTGCTTTATATATAAAGGAGATTGTTAAATTACATGGTATCCCTGTCACCATTATTTCTGATCGAGACCCTCGATTTACTTCATAATTCTGGAAGGGGCTATAATACTGTTTAGGGACTCGATTGAATTTTAGCACTGCGTTTAATCCACAAAGTGATGGGCAAACCGAAAGGACCAATCAAGTGGTGGAAGATATGCTAAGAGCATGTGTTATAGACTTTGGTGGAAGCTAGCACGACCATTTACCTTTAGTGAAATTTGCCTATAACAATAGCTACCAAGCTAGCATTCAAATGGCACCGTTTGAGGCACTATATGGAAGAAGTTGCCGTACACCTATATGCTGGGATGAGGTCGGTGAAAGATAAATTCTAGGCCCTGATCTTGTTTGGGATACAACCGACAAGGTGAAAGTGATAAGAGAAAGACTCAAGATGGCCCAAGACAGGCAAAAGTCCTATGCTGATAACCGAAGGCGAGACCTGGAATTTCAAGTGGGAGATCATGTATTTCTCAAGGTTTCCCATAGTCGTGGTATTCGCAGGTTTGGTATTAAAGGTAAGCTTACACCAAGATTCATTGGCCCTTTTGAAATTCTTGAAAGAGTGGGAGAAGTGGCGTATCGTCTGGCATTACCTCCACAGCTGGCTGGAGTTCATGATGTATTTCATGTCTCTATATTAAAGAAATATGTCTATGATCTGTTCCGCATTATCACTTATGATAATCTGGAGATTCAAAAAGATTTGACGTACGAGCATAAGCCAATCAAAATAATTGAACAAGAAGTACGTCAACTTCGGAATAAAGTTATTCCCATGGTCAAACTCCAATTGAGCAAATATTGACCATACGAAGCAACATGGGAGACGAAAGAAGCCATGCGCAGGTGATTTCACGAGCTATTCAACTGTAAGTACACTCTCCATAAAATCCATATTTTAAATCTGGGGATCAAATTCTCTTAAGTGGGGGAGGGTGTAATACCCCAAAATTTTATATAAAATATTTTGAAATTTTTTGAGATTTTCTGGAGTTAAATAGAATTAATCCAAGCTTACTGGGTTATTAAATGAATTAAGGAGTTGTTAATTAAATTAAAAAGGCCCTATACTAATTAATGGACCAGGCCCATTTAAATAGGCACATATGACCCAAAAAGGTCTAGCCCATATTCTAGAAGTATCATTTAGCTATTTTTTAGATTTTTTAAAGGGATAAATAGGTTAATAATGGGAGATAATATCAAAAGAGTTTGAAATAGTTCAAATTCGGCGCCAAGGGGTAAAAACGGTCTATCGAGCGACCGCCTGGGAACAGTAGCGGCCCTCCAATAATCGCTACTCTCTCCAGATTCCGTGAATGGAAGAAGGCATAAAAAACTGGGAACTTTGGCATCCAAATCGCCTAGGATCGATGCTATCCCTTAGTTAGAAGAGTCTAGAATGTGATTGGGTCGATTACAAGTCCTAATTAGGACTCTAGGTTCGTTCTAATCTTCAAAACCCTAGCTAACCCTATAAATAGATCTCAAGTTTTACATGTGGGACCCATACTTTTGGGTTGCGTGGAACTAAGGTAAGGAAGTATTATTTGAGGTAGGTTCTTTAGAGTATTTTGTTCATACTAGTAAGGTCTAACTGCCCTCAAAATTTCATCTTAGGAGATCAAGCTATCAGGAAGATAGAAGCTTGCAAAGTCGTTGATTCGGTGCAAGCAAACCAGGAACCTGTGCAATGGACCCAGATTGATCAGAAAATTAAGAGTCCTAAATGAGGTAATTAGAAGTTGGTTCGTTAGACTTAATTATTCACCTTAGTAATCTCTTTCTACCCTCCAAATTTTGTGGTATTAGGTGAAGAGGATCAGAAGTTAGAAGGCCATGAAGTTGCTGGTTTGGTTCAAAACGAGCAAAAATTAGGGTCAACTTCCAGCCCTAAATTCGAAGTTTAAAGCTCTGTCCAGAGGTAGGTTATCTCATGAATGGCTTAAACTTGATGTTAGGAGTAACTGCCCTCAATTTTCAGTCATTTTCATGCATTGTACATGGAACATTTTATGTTTTATTGAGATTGCGCAGTAAGTTCATATTCCATGCATACACCTAGCCCTAATGAGATAAAAATAGAAATTTCTTATTTATTTCTCACAACCTATGCATGTTCATGGCCTAATTATCTTCTAACACGTCTTAGCTACGTGTTCACATCGTTTTCCATGCATAACATGCCCTAGATTAGCATTTAATGTCACTATTTTGTAACTTCTGTCAGTCAGACATAAAATGATTTTGCATATTAGAAACCCTATAATTATGTTATTTTTTCACTAAAAATTATGTTTATTTTCCTGTTAAACACATTATTACAGCATGAGCATGTTTTAGAACCTTATTTTTCATTATTATGTAATTTCATGCCAAATGTTATAATTTGTAATTAAATGATTTTTTATGATGTAGACATGATTTATGAGATATTAATATCACAGTTTTTATCCGTATGTTTCACCATTACACTCTCATCTCTCGAGTCATTTTATTGAGTACATGGTGTATACTTCGGTATGCGATCATTAGATACACGCTTACACTTATAGGCATATCTCTTAAACTTATGAACCTCTCAACCAGATATTCCTTCTGTCGGACTAGGGGATTATGTTTCAAGGCCTCCGTAAGTCTCCATGAGCCTGGGATTCCCACTAGGACGCCGAGCTGGTTGTACCCTTAAAGCCCAAATTATCTAGAAAGCACTCACATGACCGGTGTTTTATTTTCTGTACTCTAGTTAATTATGGCCCAATAGGAGACCGTTACTGATACTTAGCGGTCATAATCAAATCGTCTTTGTCGTGAAACGGCCATCCTGAGATCGCTATTGTTCCAGAATTTTTCAAGTGTCGACTTTCCCTTCGTTCTGGTTGACACAGTTAGTTACGGCCTGACTGTGACCGTCTTTCTCTGGAGACGGCCCTTTCTTGACCGCAAAGCTCCTGAAATGGTATGGACTTGACCGCAATGTTACTGTCAAGCTGTTTATCTATTGACCGTCTTCTTCATGAAACGGTCCAGTAAATGACCACAAGGTTCTATCATGTTTTAACCCGGGGTTTGACCCAAGGGTTGGTGATCCTATGATCTAATGGTGATCTAGAACCTAACACCTTATTCAAAAAGTCATTAATGATTTATGGAAGTTAAGAAATGTACCGTTATGCTGTCGGATTTCCTCCGTATCATAATATCTATTTAAATCATCCTTGAAATCTCATGTTCTTAATTGAAGCATTCTTACCTTGATATTGTTATCGTGAAACTATCATTGAACTTGTTACATTATTGGCCGTACTTTATTGTTATATCTCGTGGAAGTAGCTGGATTTATAACTTGAAGATGCAAGATTGGGCACGTATTGTGTCCAAGGGCTCTATGATGGTCCCCTCGATTGATTGTCGGAAACGTGCTATAAACCATGGGGTACGATGATACTGACGTCGCATTGTGCTGGGAGTACTTTCTTTTATAAATAAATGAAATCCACGAGACTCATTATGGAAATTACATGCTTGTTAATGACTTTCTAGTTACATACTCGTACATTCTCGTTCATGAAAGGCCAAACTTGTAAACTTGACAAATCATAATATTATTCTCACGGATCATATCTCTATAGTTCTTGTCTCTTGTTACGTTGGTTTATACCGTGTGTTATATTGCATTACTATTACTTAGAACAAAAATGTTAATCATTTAAACATTTTTCATCATGTTGGTGTGAAGATACCTACTGGGCATGTGTGCTCATACCTATTTTCTCATCTTTTCAGGAAATACTAATGAGTCGGATTCGGGTTATGCAAGTAGCGGGTCCGAGAGCGATTGATGGTCTATTGGAATGAGAGAAGCCTAGTTATCTAGTGTCTAGTCGAGTCAAATTGTAATTTTCTATTTTCTTGAGTCATATGATGTAAAGATGTCAAAGGTAATGGTCTTATGTACTTTTTGGTTATTATTATTATGAAATAAAGTTATAGTTTGAGTAATTACTTGTATAATTACTTTTATGTGATTGTCTTGTGCTCTGATTTCTTACTTGCTTGAGGTGTACTAGCCGACTATCCACGTTCCCGAGATTCCTTCCGCTGTATTAAAAGCTCGGGGCGTGACACCCCGAGTCTGTGGTGTATTTTTGTCACGTCAGGGGCGTTGGTGCCCATCGTTAGAAGGTGTGATTATGATTTTTATTTGGTTTTTGCCTATTTTTGAAGTTTTCTCGTGTTCTGCTTTATGGGTTTTGTGTATCGAGGCATGTGTCTAGGGTTCACCTCAAATGTGGTGGATTGTTTCTAATGCTGGGAGGTGTCGCGGTACAATCAGGCAAGACTTTTGGCACGTGGTTGCCCGGAGGGGCTGTCCAAGCTGTCGCATCGATTTTTGGCATGACGAGGTAGGATTCTCGGGGCTACGAGATGTGCAGCTGGGCTAGCAAAAAGGTGCTCTACCTCGTGGCAGGTATAATTTCGAGATGATGGATTGGTGCCTCAAACGCATTTTCCTTAAATTTCGTTATTTTCCATTTTATTTGAATTTGTGTCCATGAGTCCCCGTGAGCGTAGAGAGAGTTGGAGGTTGCTTCATGGCAGGCGCCAGGATCTTTTTTTCTAGCAAGGCGTTTTGTGTAGAGTTGCACAGCGGAAGCGTGGTGGGCCCATAACCCACAGGTTCTCAGATCGATTCCAGGAGAGTTTGGAGGATATCCGATTAGTGCATTAAGTTATGGAGGTCATGTGGCTAATTTTGAGAGGTCGGCCTTCTGTATTAAGTGGTGTTGACTGTGAAGCCAGTATTGATTGGTATGCCGATGTAAGGGCGTCGTGCTAAGCATCATCAATGGGGTTAAGAATCAAAGGCTTTTGAATGGGAAGTTGTGATGCATCCCCTAGTTGATGTTTGTGTTTGGTATTTGGTTTTAATGATAACAAAATGATTGTGCTTGTGTGTGGTTCATTGAGCAACATGTTTATGCCGTTGATTGATGAGTTGCAGTCATATGAATCTTTTGTATTTAAGGAACTAATGTTATATTTATCTTGACTTGTAGGAATAAGTCCATGGCTCATGCTTGGAACTCAAAGGAGCGCATCAATGAAGTTCTTCTTCCACAAGGGAGTTACCTTTCTCATTGCATTGCATTGACTCTTACTGTGTTTTATACACTTCATCAACAAAGGTTTTTCGTGGTTCCTCCATATGAGATTTGGGTCATGAATTTATAAGACTTTCTACATGCCTCTTGTATACGCTCATATTTGCCTAAAAAGTATGGCTTAATAAAGTGTTTCTTGTTTGAGAAAGATTGGGCTCCTATGTGCTTGAAGTTGTGATGTGGAATGAAGTTTTAATAGCTTTTTATGTATGGTCTTGAATGCACTCCATGCATATTCTTTATAGGGTCTTGAGGCTAGTTTAAATGTTTGAGTTCATCATGTAAATCTTAGAAGAAATGAGTTGTTAGTGCTCAAGCTTAAATCTCATGTGAACTTTGGTAAATTTGGGTTGAATGATGCTCATATACATTGCATATACACTTGACAAATTAGACCCAATCGCATTGTTGAATGGCATCCTCATGATATATGAAATTTGGTTCAATGATGCTATCTTATTGCACAAATTGGATAGCCCTATGATCTTGATGTTATGTTATAGTTGATTGAGTTTTTCAAGTGTTTTCATTCTCCTTGTTAATGATTTCATGTATGTACTTCATGCATTCATCACTTGGGATCATTGGGCATGTTTTCTTACATGTTTACTAATGTTTTTATTTTTTCTATAGGTTTAGGTCGACCTAAAGGATGGTTTAGGTCGACCTAAAATTACTGTAGCCGGCTGTTGACCGCCAATAAGGTTTAGGTCGACCAAAATTCCCAGTGATGGGAGTTTTCAGCCCTGCAGAATTCCGATCGACTGCTAGCCCCGTGTAGGTCGACCGCCAACGGCGAAAAGTCAAAAATGTGGTTCCGAAACTCCTCTAAACCAAGTCAACAAGTGCCTAACCTTTTGTCCCTTTGTCCCTGGGTTGGTGGTAGACTTATTAGAGGTCTTTTGGAGGACTCTAGAAGGGTTATGATGGTCTTTTGGTGTCCTCTATATTTGCTTAAGTGAGAGCTACGAATTTAACATGCATTAACCCTAATGTGTTCGTGTTTTCCTTCTTGCAGGTGGAGAAAGAGGATATAGCAAGGAAGAGCTCAAGCCAAGGGGATTTGAGCTACATCCATGAGGATTTTGAGATCGTGCATGAAGAGAAAGTGAAGCGGATTGAAGAGAGGAACGCACTGACGTTCAAATTGACGACATCTGGCTTACCTCTGAATCGAGCATCAAAGAACATCATCATTCGGCCTGGAAATCGAAGGGGAAACAACTTACACATCTTACTCCTATCTATTTGTGATTGTTCTTAAGGGTTTCATTTGTGTCTGAGCATATCTTGAGTATGTGTTTTCATTTCCTCAACTCATAAAGATTCTCGTGTGTGTGTGACCGTCTATGTACGGTCGTGTGATTTCGGTGCTGCGGGTGTTGCAGCTCGTGTTTGTGTATGTCGTTTGCTGCATTTGTTGCGGCAAGTTTGTGTGCATTGTGATCTGGCGTTGGATCGTGTTGGAGACTCTGTCTCCGAGTTTGTGTGTGTGTTGGGGCGTGTCCCCGTGTGTGTGTGCAGGCATGTTCCTGCGTGTGTGTGCGTTGGAGCGTTGCTCCGTGTTGGGGATTCATCCCCGTGTGTGTTGGAGCGTTACTCCGTGTTGGGGATTTATCCCCGTATGTGTTGGAGCCTTGCTCCGTGTTGGAGAGTTTTCCCCGTGCTGGTCTATCCAGCAAGTAGAGCCTTACCAGTTGGTAAGGGGTGGATGTAGGGAGCTCGTCGTTGTCCCAAACCACCTTAAAAATCTCTGTGTTCTGTGGTTTGTCTTGTGTGGTTGCCTCCTTATCATCTACCTCATTCACAGGAGATTGTGTTTCAAATCATACATTGTTCACACACATTGCTTGATTGTCTAAATTTCACTGTATGTCATACTTGTTTGACAATTGTGTTTACTTTCCCGAGTTAGTCGGAAGAGATTGAGTGAACTTAGCTTACACTGTCTAGGTTAATCCCTTCAATCTTGTCAAAATTGTTAATTTTGCATAGTTAGTTTTTAATTTACCATTTTAAGTGGGAGACAATTCAACCCCCCCTTCTTGTCTGCTAGCCTACCCGGGACCACAAGCTGTACGTTGAGTGAGGACTATGGTTGCCCTAGTTTCTTCCCCTGAATCATCGTGTGTGGCTTATGGAGGGGCCATTGGTTTGTTGAAGCCGTGTGTATGGCTTGGGCAATGGAATTGGTCATCTTAGGAGTGAGTATGTGTTGCTCAGGATGAGGAGTTGATGGATCGGCTTCGATTTAGGTGGTGTTCTCCAGGTCAGTTCTAGGTCCGGAGATGAATATGATTGAAGAAATTGCTTCAGGGTCCTAGCGAGAGTATGGTGAGTATCAGTGGGGTTGATTGGACCTCTAGCACCTCAGTAATTATGCCAGTTGGTGCACCGAGTGTGCGGCAGTAATGGCAGCTGGGGACTCGGTGGAAGCTTTATAGAAGGTTGTGGAAAGAGGACCTGGACTGTGACCTTGGTTAGGCGTGCTTAAGCGGTGACGTGATGCGAGGTGTTGTCCTTAAGTTTAAATGGTCCCCATTGGGCGTGCGGTGCCGGTGTATGTTGCGTGGAGTTGAGTCGGTGAGCTGACCAGCCTTGATCAGGGGGAATGATCCAAGTATGAGGCCAAAGGTGATGTTGCCAGGTACGAGATTCTGTAAGGCTGTCGTGTGTAGTCAAAGGGGGCTAATCAAGCTGCCTAAGCACCCTGATAATGTGCGGTTTCGTGTACTAGTTGTCCGACAAACATGATGTTCAGGACCATATAAGCGACGTGATGGTTGTGATTAGAGACCCTGGTTTTGACAAGACTCGGGAGAGTTTGGAACTTGGTGCTTTCTGTGAGGCCACTGATCGGATTGTGGTGCTAAGTAAGAGGCTTACCCTGGCTCGGGAGGAGCCGTACAAGGGAACTATATGTGTGAAGCAAGAGATTGCCTCTCTAAGCGGTCTGTCGGCGGACCAGGTGGAACTGTAGAGTGGTTCAGTGTCAATTGGACGGTTGTAATATGGAACATTTGTTTCCTCGACAAAAGAATCCCCCGAAGTGTGGATGTAAAGTGGAGGCTCTGCCATTGAGAAGGGATTTGAGGCACTGTGCTCAGGATTAATGAGATTGAGGAGTTCGAGGTTCGCATGGGTAATTTTGTTGTCCTTCCTTCCCTTTTTGAGGAGTTGGAATTGGCTGGATAACTAGGGAGGATTAGGATGGTGTTCAGATGATGTGTGGCCCAGATATAGAGATAGTAGATGTTCAGGCCAACGGATGTGAGCGAACACCCGGAGAACCGACTGATGATGCTGTAGGGAAGCAGGAGAGGAATATGATTAGAGGATCCTTGGTCAGTGTGTGATCGGCCGCTGGTGGATGATTCTTCCCAGCCGATGCGTGGTGGATTGTGATGTCTCAGGCGGTTAATTGTCGATGCTCCACGGGTATTGGTGGAAACCGGTGAGCATTGGTTGTGGTTTGGCTTTTGAGGTGAGAGCCATTGGTTGAGTGGAGCTGGCGAAAGTGTTGGCGTAAGTTTCACTCGTGGCCAGAGTTGGGGTTGTGCCCTTGTGAGGGTACTCGATGTTCAGTATTTGAGGAAGTCGTCATCCTGAGTGGACTTCTGGTCATGGGATCCCCAGTAATGGATTGGAGTTGTGTTTGAGAGTTGGGTGTCTCTCTCTCCATGTGGAGCGAGTCAGATCTTGTTTGCGCCCTTGATGCTTTAGGAGAGCTGAGGTGACACTAGACTCATCCATTTATGTGCGCCACGATCAGTCTGAGGTCTAGTATGGATTGACGTAGTAGTTGGGAGGACCTTATTGGTTGTATTGGTATGGCGTTGTCCTTCGGAGTGTTGTATGGAGTTTATGGTGGTTGTGTTGCGATCAGTAGGTTTTTGCCCGTTGTGTGAGCTCTTCCCCGTGTTTTCTGTACGTAGTCCTAAATTTTGAGGATGAAATTCCTTTAAGGGGGGAGGTCTATAATGTCCCCAATTTTTGGATTATATTTTCCGCGGGTTGCGGATCGTATCCGTTTAGATTTCAGAATTTAATATTTGGGTTTCAGATCCTTAAACGGTATTTATGTGAGTCTTATTGGGTTTGTATTGGCGCGTTGAGTGATCTCACTTTTTCGAGAGAAAAAAAATTGACGTAAAAATGTATTTTTCAAAGATTTTTAGAGGTGAATGCATATTTTCTAAATGAGAAAAGAAAAATAAAATAAAAATAAATAAAAAATTAATTAAAACCCTTTTTAACGCCACCCCCACCACTCTCTCCCTCTTTCTCTCCTTCACATTCTCACCCTCACACCCCACCGTTTTTCTCCCTCTCACCCTCCACCTCTCCGGTGGTCGACGGGGCTTAGGGTGGGCCAGATCGAGAATGACTCAGGCTGCGTGCGGCGGGGACGGATGGGGGAAGCAAGGGAAGGTGGTGCGGCTTAGGGTGGTCGCGAGTTCGGGGTTCAAGTTCGCGTGAACGAACAATTTCTCAACGATTCGGCACCCAAATCGTGTGATTTCTTCGCCAAAAGGTAGGGGGATGGAATCCTCACACTCTAATCATGATTCCCTGTGGATTTATGTGATTAATCGCATACTAGGAGGCTTAATCTTTGAAATGGTTTAAATATGGAATGAGTTCTTTAATCCTTTTGATTTAAATGTGGAAATGCATAGATTTTTCATTATTTTTGGAGCCAAATGCGTGTGTATGGATGTATGAAAATAGGAATCAATGTTTTTGTATGGTTTGCCCCTTGATCGTGTCGAGTGGGATGGGCTTTAGGGTAGTTTGCCCTTGTTTGGATCGGAAGCGAGAATGCAGTCAGACTTTCGACCGCGTCTAGCTTCTGGTTTTTAACCACAGCGTACCCAGAGACTACCTCTAAGCGTGTTAAGGGGGATAAGTCAGTAGCAGAATGCAGTGGTCAGACCAACCGCGTTCAGCATTAACGCTGTCCATTGACCGACCGCGTCCCTGTTGATCGCGGCGCCCTTTCCGACCGTGTTAATGCAGGTCACGGCACCCTTCCTGACCGCGCTCAGTGTCACGCCCCGAACCGATAGCAGCGGAACGTGTAGTTCGGAACGCGGCAGTGATACAATCATGAATGATCAGAGCAAACATAAGACACAAAATTACACACTGGACAATGTGGGCCAATTTAATCTTTATTGATAATCAAATATTCAAATTACATATCTTGACTCAACTTACATAAGTGTAGGAAGGACTCACTATTACATTCTAATAAAGAGAAAGGACTCAAATAACAAGACGAGACTCAAAGAAAGAATAAAAGACACCAATACGATTCTCCATTACACTCTTCACTCTAGCCCTTTCCCATCTGTTGGACTATCTTCAATGTCGTTACCTGAAAAACATTAAAGATAGGCAGGTGAGTGAAACGCTCAGTAGGAATTACATCTCTCATCAAGCAGAATATAAGTGATTAGCCAATTAACGTATTCGTGACGATGCAATGCATGGAACTAGAAAATCATGAAGATCAATTTAATAGAAAAGATGAATATCAAAGTCAAAGGCGGATACGAGCTCAAGAGAAATAGGGATGAATTCCCATGCAGAGTCAAGGACAAGCTATCAGAATATAACAAGGACATATACTTAGATGAACATAACTTCAGAATTGGCTAGAATATAACAGAGTTCCAATAAATATAAGCAACATTGAACAATCTAGCAGAATATCTAAATTATCAGAATAACCGAACAACAAAGTATCAGAATAACAGAATTTTCAGAATTTTAGATATAACAGAATAACATAATATACTAGATGTACAGAGTTTGGTGAAATGCCACACTCAGAATTCCCATGGTTTACAGAATTGGACTTCCGTCCTACCTGGCACTGAAAAGTCGCGAACCCAGAGCCCTTTAATATTTCAGAATCAGATATGGCCAAATACAGAGTCAAAGGGTTATGTTCTCAATTAAGAATAGATTCCAAGGATCCCAGTTTCATAGAACGCTAGAGAAAATGACCATGATTATGCATGATATATAACTCGAGATGAATCCAAGATGAACCGGTTAACAATACTTCATGTGGTCACTTGATCTTAAGACAAGGTAGGCATGTAATCTTTCCAGAAATATCAATGGCATGGTTTTCCATTCTATTTGTTCAAAATAATCTCATGGCGTCCAAAAATATGCAATGAGGACCGATATACCATGTTTCATTAGAGTGACATGGCCATCAAGTAGTAACATGGGTTTAAAGGGTACAACCTGCTCGGCTGCCTTGAGGGAATCCAAGGCTAGCGGAGTCTTATGGAGGTATCTATGATAAAGTCATCGGTCCGAAGGAACGGAATGTCCGACGGAGGGTTCATCTATCACCGAGAAATATGGGTAATCAGTAAAATAATGTAAAATGTGAAACTATGTGTCAAAACATAACATACTAACAGTTGGTTATAGAAATCCACGAAGAACAAGAAACAGGGAATTGACGCCTGGGCTGGAGTCTTCATTTTATGAATTGATGCCCTTGTCAGGGTCGTCAGTTCAGTAAATGACTACCGTTCGCTCAGTCGTCTACCGTTGATATTAATATCTGTGAAATTTCTAAATTTCATATATTAGTTAATTGACGACTTGCATTAAGTCTTCATTTTATTAAAAAGCGCCCTAGTCAGGGGCGTCTTATATCAAAGAGATGGCAGGATATATGTCGTTATTTCCAATATCCAGGTATTTATGAAGATTTTCATAATTATCTTAAAATTTCACAATTTGACGCCTGCGTGCGAGGGCGTCCATTCAATTGACGACATTGATAGGGTCGTCGTTTATTCTCACGTGGCCAGGTGATCACAGACACATGTATTTTTGGAGTATTTCCAATCAACAAACTAGAGACATGGACAGATTAAGAAAAATAACAGGAACTCACTAATATAATCATGCATTGGTTATCATATCAGGGTTTGTAGTTATTAATTTTTGAACATACATAATTATTAATTAACTTGGTCAATTGACGCCTGTTTGCACGGGCGTTAAATCAAAATGACGCCTTAATCTGGGGCGTCTTTTACTGTAATCCTTTAAACTTGTAAAACTTTCATAGAAATCAAACTATAGACCTATATGCATGCTTGATAGGAATACAGAGGATTATTTAGCACTTGTTTAACTATTAGAGAGATCACCTACGAGAAACTAGATACTATGAACTCGAACATGAGCATGTTGTTTATGATCATAAGAGCATGTACCATCTTTGTTAATTGAGTTTAGCCATAAGAGAGAACACCTACCTTGGGTGTCGATTTGGTTGTCAGACAATGAAAATCAGTGATGAAATATGTAATATTCCGATACTCTATTTCCAACAGAGATCTTGACAGCAGCAGTATGAAGACGAAGCTTGGATGAATCAACAAGAGCAACAGCTCTTAGCAAAGGCAATAGCAGCACCCCCCCTTCGGAAGAATTAGAGAAACAGAGGCTTCTCACGTCGTAGGATGAAGACAACAAGAGCGTCCTTCATGCGAAAGATGAAGAACTGTGACGTTCTTCTCGTAGCAGTAGATTTGACGAAGAAAAGAGCCAACAGGTTAGCTCGATAGAAGGGAGTATTTATAGGAAAGGAATCCTAATGAGTTCTATTAGAACTAAAATTTCCTTGGTAGAGTCCTTACTAATCTTGATTATACACGTAGCAATCTCTTTCCCTAATCAATACTTACCCCGGATAACACCTCTGTTCGATCCAAATACCAATGGGTTCTGTTGGAAATGACGCCTAGGATTGGGGCGTTATTTCAATAAGTGACGCATGTATACATAGTCATCAATTATTTAATTGGCGATATGCTCAGAGGCATCCTTCATCTTTCAGCATTTGTTAATTTAAGGTGTAACGATCTTCCTAGATTTTTATCTTTTTTTCTTGATGTGATCTTATTGGGAAATTTTAGGAGTATGAGTTTTCTATTTTTCTCTATTTTTTCATGTAATTAGTTTTTCAAAATTCTTTAATTAAAAAAAATTAGCACTATTCATTTACAACAAAATAACGACTTTGTTTAAGTCGTTTCTTATGGAATCAACGCTTATACGTATGGGCGTCAATTGGCAATTGGCATTTCTCCATGCCCTTCAGAAGACTATTATTGTATATATATATATCCTTGTTACTCTGCACAAGTCCATACATTCTCCAAAGAGTCTATACATCCATAAGTTCATACAATGCATAAGTCTATACATTCCTCCAAGTCTACACACTCCTTCCCCAAGTCTATACATTCATCTCCAAGTCTACACATTCATAAGTCCATACATCCATTCAAGTCCATACATTCCATGACACAAGTCTATACATTGTCAAAGTCTTTGCATTCTTGAAGTCTATACATTCCTAAAGTCTATACATTCTACCCACTCAAGTCCACACATTCCTTCATCCAAAGTCTATACATTCATTCCTTCATCCAAAGTCTATACATTCCTAAAGTCTATACATTCTACCATTCATTCTCCAAAGTCTACACATTCCTTCATCCAAAGTCTATACATTCTACCATTCATTCTCCAAAGTCTACACATTCCTTCATCCAAAGTCTATACATTCATTCCTTCATTCTTCAAAGTCTACACATTCCTTCATCCATAAAGTCTGTACATCAGTCCAAAATCTGTACGTAAATCTTATATTTATATATCCTCCCTTTATAATGTAATAAATGTGGAATATTAAATTTGCTAAATTAGTAAAAAAATATAAATTGACCCTTTTCTTCAAGATTTAATGATTCTTAATTCAATAAAAATTATGTTGTGCATTTAATGCTTACATAAAATAACATGTTATTCTTAAATTTAGTATAATACTATAGTAGTGTCCATGAGTTCTTTTGTCAGACTTTTTAGGGTGTCGGGGGTTGTGACTCAAGGGCCCTTACAGTGTGTGTGGGTTTCGATTGGGTACAATGGTGTTCGGATTGGTCGGTTGCACGAGTGTTTGGGTTTTAGATATCTTGTGTTAATGGACCAAGATGATCAATTTATCATGGCCCATTAAGTTTTTATATGTATAACTTATTTGTCCTTCTCATGTAAGTTTAATTTATTTAGGAATTTTATTTCAGGGGTGCTGCACCCTCTCCCACTTAAAAGAATTTGGTCCCCAAATTCACCTGAAATTTCTCTCCAATATATATCAGTGGGGTATCTAGTTCTAGTTTCCATTCATAAGACAAAATCATCTAGGCATGCTAATAAAACAACCTAATGAACTAGGCCAAGGTAAAAGGGGTACCTCTAGTTACTTCATCATCAGTAGGTTCGATTTGTCTTATTGCTTGTAATTGTCCTCGATGCCGTGCTTCCTTGTGATCATTTGCCTGCTGAGGTTGTTGAACATGTGTGAAACATGATTAATTTTATGGTTTTGATGATATCTACCTCTGTAATCATTAATGAACTATACCTGCAATTGATAGTGTTAATAATCATTCATTTCAGGTCATTATACTTCCAGTGCAAAAGATCAAGCAAGACACACAAATCTAGGCAACTGGATACACAGATATCAAGGTCATTATACTTCCAACGCAAAAGATCAAGGATGACACACAAATCTAGGCAACTGGACACAGATATCAAGGCATATGACAATATTGGAGGCACAAAAATCTAGCATGTTTCAAGCATAGAAATCAAGTTGAATAGCATCACACATAAGGTCATTGTGTATTCCTTATATGATCAATTCATATCTTGCCTTATGGATGGTTCAAGGTCGGTGCAACTTCTGGATAGCATGCTACAAGATAATCCAAGAAATGGAGTGGTGTTGGCAAAGGTGAAAGCTCATTGATCGTGCCCAAGCCAAGATGCAAATCTCTTTTACAAGCAAAAGTCGGCATTTCACATTCGGCTCGTCACACATCCAAGGTCAATGCACAAAGAAGTATAGCCAAGAGAATCCAAGGCCAGAGACTCAGTTGATACCTTTTAGACTATCAAGGGAGATGCCACGGACATGAACGGGCTGCTAAAGAAGTCAAGCGGCGGAGCTGAAGCGGCTAACGGACCGACCCGGGCTGGACCGGGGGCTACCCAGCTGGCAGTCAACCGCCCCAGCCAGGGAATGCCAGTCCGTATGTCTTTCAGCTGGCGGTCGACCGCCAGCCCGTAGCGGTCGACCGAAAATTCCAGGGACTTATCCTCTACAGCGATTCTCAGTAGCGGTCGACCGCCAGAAGCTGCAGGTCGACCGCCAGCCCCGAGCCAACCAATGTTGACTTTGTTTTCCACTTCGAAAAGGGCCATTCAACATGGATTTGTTTAATCCAAAAGTCACCTAATCACCCATGATTTGTGGATCTGGTCTGGGGCTTGTCTATAGACCATTCAAAGTCTATAAAACCAACACAAGAGGGTTAGAAACCCAAGTTGATCATTTGGAGCAAAGAGAGATCAAGAGAGGCTAGAGAGGAGATTGGAAGAAGAGGTACTGTAGCCGTGAACAGTACTTCGTGCAGAAGTTCTACATCCAATCCAAGGGATTCAAGCCTACATCTGAAGCCTTCAATCTCCAAGGAAGAAGAGAAGCAAGCAAGCTCACAAAGGTGATCAAATCTTCATTCAAACCTCTTCGTCAACTCAAGGGAAGATCAAAGCTACATCCAACAATCTCTCCATCAACTCAAGGTGATTCAAGCTCATATCTCAATCCATCAACCTCCAAGGAAGAGTAGAAGCAAGCAAGGCTAATAAGGGAGATCAAAGGAGGCAGCAAGGGTGTGTTCAAGGGAGAGGAGTTCGAGTACTGTAGCTGTGAACAGTACTCTGGGAAGAAGTTCTTCATCAAATCCTCAAGAGATTCAAGCTCCAGCAAACCTCAGACAAGATCCTTTCTCTTAAGCATATTCTATATCTTGTTGAGTGTTTTTCATAAGTTGTTCTTATTCCATTTATTTCAAACACTTGAACTTGAGAATCATCCCTACCGGTGGTTAGTAGGAATGAAATCGGAGGCTGTCCGATTTGCGGTGTTGACGTCCCTACCGGTGGTTAGTAGGAAGGTAATCAGGAGTTCTCCGATTTGCGGTGTAACCGTCCCTACCGGCTTTGTGTGTAGGAAGATAGAAAGAAGGCTTTCTCTGTTTTGTGGTTGGGGCGTGTCCCCGGTCAAGCTGTGAGTCAGCAAGGAAGCCTCACCGGGTTTTGGTGAGGGGTGGACGTAGGTTGCGGGGTTACAACCGAACCACCTTAAAAACCCTGTGTTGTGGGTTGTTCATCGTGTGTGGTTGATCTATATCTTCTAACCCCATTCGCAGGTTCGTGTGCTTCCATACTTGGTTAGATTGTTCACACACATATGCACTTTGAGTGATCAACATAGCGCATACATACACGCACGGTTGTTGCAAGCTATTGCATGCTCTAGTGTTATGCTTTATGTTCACAAATGTGCTTAAAGAAGTGTGGACGTTTCATATCTTGTAATCCAAGTCTTTTCATTTGAGCCACTCTACTTAATTCCGCTGTGCATTGTGTCTAAGTGATTCATTCACTTTATAAGAGTGGTTTAAGTTTCTGTTAGCTAATAGTTTTAAATAGGCCAAAGCTTTTGATAGGATCTATTCAACCCCCCCTTCTAGATCCGTTTACACCTCGCGGGACCCAACAAGTGGTATCAGAGCGAGGCTCTGTCATTTCCAGATCCAACGATCTGCAGGGAAAGATCCCGGTGTTTGTTATTTAGATGGCTTCATATGTTACACATGCTTCGATGGCTTCTCCACCCATTTATGATGGTTCAGATTTTTCTACATGGGTTGGAAGAATGTTCATCTATGTTAGCTCCATAGATCCATAATTCTGGACTCTTATATACAATGGTCCTCTTGAGCTGCCATCAAATTCAATTGATTAGTTAGACGAACATGAGACCAAACACAATGATAATCGTCTTGCATATAACTTCATTACAGCTGCAGTTGATCTAAGACTAATTCATCTTGTTTCCTCTTGCAGCACAGCCAAGCAAGTATTGGACAAGTTGGTGAAAATCCATGAAGGGAAGGAACAAGAACAAGAATGCTTCATGGCCGACCGTGCAGAACAGTCCAGCAATACATCCTCATCACAGGTAAACTCTGACTCCGAGGAATTCACTTTTGAAGAGCTTATGGAAGCCTATGATGAATTGATCACACAATACAAAAAGATAAAAATAGAAAACAAAAATTTGAAAAAGGATCTCAATAAAATTAACCAAAATGAAAGCTCGATTTGTAAAAAGTGTTATGTTTTTAAAGAGTTTAACAACTCTCCCTCAGTTGATCTAGATACGCATAAACAAAGCATTGCATGTCTAAGGGAAGAAAATAAAAATCTTCATGATGAAATCACTAGGTTGGAAGAAATTGTAACAAAACTTCAAAACCAACCTAAGTCAATCTCTAATGATCAAACTATGGTCGATGGGCTAATCTATCATGCGAAGTTGATTGAAGGAAACAAAAATTCTGTTTCATGCTCTGCTAATTTTGTTTGTAAAAAATATTCATTCTTGAGAAACATAAATGTTGGTCTTCATGATGATCTTGAATGGCAACAAAAACTGATTGATTCTCTGAAAGAAGAGAATAGAGAGTTGTTGGAAAAGAAAATTGAACTTGAAGAAGCTGAAGAAGAATTGCATGAAAAATTGGCTGCACATGAAAAGGGCAAATCTGTCATTGAAGATCACTCTGAAACTTTGCATGCTTTAGAACAACAAAATCAAAATTTTAAAGCAGTAAACGCCATGCTCAATGAGCAATTAGCAGCATGCGAAGAGGGCCTTGTTGAATCTAAGCAGCACATCTCCTCACTTGAAAATGAAATTCAAGGTTTGAATGGTTTCCTGTCAATGTTTGCCCAAATCCAAGATTCTGGCTCACCGAAAGCCACCACTTCCTGTGGTCACCAAAAAGGGCACACTGCTCGAAAGAAAAGTAAAATTCAATATGATCATCAAAACATGCACCATAACACGTCCAATGCTAAATATCATGTTTTCTACAAAATGAATATCCATTGTTATTATTGTGGTAAACATGGTCACACTGTGCATGATTGTTTTATCTTGAGAAATGATGAGCTTAGAGCATGAGATCAAGTGAAAGGGTAAGGAAAGAAATAGGTCAACACTGGCAGAGGGCTTGCTCAACAGAATTCTGTACAGAATCACATGGAGAATCAGAAGTGCCGACATTCCTATCCAGACAGGTCGACACTCCCCATGGCCTTTAATAGAAATGCCTCTCTTTGCTGCTCTCATTATGGTAAGACTGGTCACACTGACCAGGAATCCTGGTATTTAAAAGAAAGACATCACCCTCTACCATGAAAGGTAAAAATTATGCTCGCCCACAAAAACATAGTCCACATGCACACGCACATGAACATAAAAAGAAAAATCAATCTTTTGTGTGTTGTTTCTATTGTGGAAAAAATGGGCATGAGATATATGATTGCCTCACAATGAGGGAGGATGATGTGATTGCCCTGAAAAAGATGGGCCAAGATGCTAAACATGTTGCTAACCCACAAGGACCCAAGCAAGCTTGGATACCTAAAAATTCCAAATGAGAATTTTGGGTGTATGATGCCTTGGAGCTGAACAAAGGATCATAAGGTAAATAAAAGCTCAAGACACAGGTATGTACATAAACCTTTAAGTTCAGTCATCTTGCATGTTTAATCTTGACATGTAGATAGTGCATCATACGTCTGCCCAATGTCATTAGATTCTGCAAACTGAATTGCTCTTAGAAATGCAAAACCCCCAAGGTGTGTGATGAACTTTTGAGCTTGATAACTTGCTCACACTATGCTTGATTTCAGCTGTTTAATTCATGAAAAACTTGTTATGCTGATGAAGTTGATGTGATGATGAGTTGCTTAAGTCTTGCTATCAGCCACTTCAAATTCTTGGACTTTGGTTTTGATGATGTATGTCATGGCTGCATTTTCAACTCGTTATTCATGTTAGCATTATTCAAAAGGGGGAGTCTAGCAATTGACATCATCATGTTGCATTCAGTTCAAAACCAATTATGAATGATTTGTGTTTGCATCATATTGTGATCACACATACCTTAATGCACATTATGTTTAGAAGATAAAAATGCGCAATCATTTTGTAGCATCTTCATTGCATTGTGTATTCACATAAGTCTTAGGCTGCATAATTCATTGCCAACCCATGCATGTACTCAGGGGGAGTCAACATCAATCTAGTTTGAATCATTTCACATCATCTCACTCTTGCACGGCCATGGTATATCAAATGTTGATGTATGAAAAGGCAGATTATGCTTACCTAGAAGCACTCAATATGCGTGAGGTTTCACCTCCGCCACGTACCATGCGTCAATGTCGCATATAGGCTATATAGTAAGGGGGAGTTGTCTCTTTGCAGCATTCATGCATATGTTTCATCTTCATTCTGTTGACATCATGGCATAGAATACATCTTCTCAGGGGGAGCTTGTTCGTCATGAAAATCCAGTCAAAATTTTGCCGGTCGACCTCACTCCTTTGACAGGTCGACCCCACATTTCTTTCTATCTAAAAATTACGCTTGTCTGAGCTCAGTGCATAACCTCATGGGGAGTGTTCTTCATCTATTCTTGCCTACCAGTTATGCAACACTCTCTTCTTGAACCAAGCCACTGCATGATATTGCTTAATCCTTGTGTGGTTCAATTTAGATTCAAAGTACCTTGAACTTCTTGGAGGATTCCCTATCTATTATTGAGGTTGTTTATCAGAGTAAATCTTCAAGAAGAATTTTCTCTTATAGAGTCTTGTGATTGCCTTGAACATGAATGATTTTGGTTTAACATTAATGATTTCTTGAGTCTTGAAGTTTGATGGTCTTGAACATGTTTGTGATCGAGTTTAATAGACTTAAACTAGTTTCTCATGTTTTGACTTGTTATGCCATCTTGAATCTAAAAAAATTTTGAGTACAAAGGCATCCTTGATCAAGAAACTTCAGCTAAGTATTGTTTTTAAACATTTGTTGAATCTGTTTATTTCAAAAAGTGGCTATACTTAAAGTAAGCTCAAGGCAGAGCAATGGCACTGTTGCTGAGAAATATATCTCCTCATCAAAGAAAATGAGGTTCGATATGTCATGAGGTGACTATGCTATCTCTGTTCTAAGTGAAGCAAAATCGTGAGCTACACTGAGTAACTGGGGGTGCTTGCGTCTGGTAAACTTGCACACTCACGTCAAAAGGTGGTTACTACACTTGACTGCTCGTAAAATGATGACAATCATCTTTCAAATGATTTCAAAAAGAAAAATCTGAATGTGTAGCACTCATGAATCAAATCTAAGTCATCTAAGTGTTTAGCCTCAATACGTATTGTGGTCATTCTCAAGGGAACCAATGAAATTGAATGAGTAGGATAAGAGAAGGTTAATCTGGTTTTGACATGAATTTCTGGTTCACTACTATTAAACTTGCATGCAAATGTCTATTTGTGATTCTACTGAGTAGGCCAGAACTCATTAGCATTAAACCAATCTGAATGTAAGAGCTGGTTCATTTGGGTTCTATAACTGAAAATTCTGAAAAATCCATAACTCTGATTTATGAACTTGGTTTTAGATTAAAGAACCTCCATTCTTTCTTGAGAAGTCATATCTTGATGCTCCTTCTTGTTTGTCTTCATCTGTCGTATCTACATAAATCATTCAGGCTGTCATGATTACATCACCTTGGTATAATCCAACAAGTGGTATCATCTTGATGCTCCTTTCAAGTCGTATCCAAAATCATTGATGTCTTCTGTCAAGTGATATGACATTGCTTTCTCATTCTTTGGCATGTGGCATAAGTCCTAGCATCATTAGCATCATGCTTTCATGCAATAGGGTGGCATGCACGTCTTACTTCATACAATTGTAGCTTGCATTTATCATTTTCATGCACTGCATAGAAAATCCAAAAAATCTGAAAACTAGAAAACCACTAAAAATCTTACAAAATTTGAAATCAAAAATTGCTCCTTGGATGCTCTATCCATCTCGTATTTGAGAAATTGAATCATGCTGTTGTGGCTCCACCTCTCCCACATACATTATCTTTGCCAAGCCACGGGACACCACCATGTTCGATACATCCATATCATTCACTGGTATCAGTCCCATAACTGGCTTTCCACAATTGGTTGTTCTCTTTGGTTATTTTGTCAATCATAATAAGTGTACAACCATTGGCATGTATTTCCACATCATCTTCTGGAATGTGGCCTGCAATGACATGTTTCTCCACATTATGGTTGCTTGTAATGATGTCACATAGGAGATGCCAGAGCTTCTTGTAAGTCATTTTGTGTGCGTCATTAATGCGAGTCTCTCTGTCTCTTTTCTGTATCTTTTGATGTTGTCAAAGGGGGAGAGTTTATGTGAGTCATCAATCAAAGAATGTGTATGTGAGTCATTAATCCAAGAATCCACTCTGTGTGTCAAAGGGGGTGAGGACCATGTGAGTCTTTGTCAAAAGGGGATAGGGAGAGAATCATCATCATCTTCTTCTTAAGAATGTTTTTGACTCATAATTGCCATGTGAATTACTACTGCATGTGAACTTATAATGACTCATAGTTCAGAATGACTCATAGTTGCCATCATCAAAAAGGGGGAGAATGTTGAACATGTGTGCAACATGATTAATTTTATGGTTATGATTATGTCTACCTCTGTAATCTTTAATGAACTATACCTACAATTGATAGGGTTAATATTCATTCATTTCATGTCATTATACTTCCAGCGTAAAAGATCAAGGATGACACACAAATCTAGGCAACTGGATACACAGATATCAAGGTCATTATACTTCCAGCGCAAAAGATCAAGGATGACACACAAATCTAGGCAACTGGATACACAGATATCAAGGCATATGACAATATTGGAGGCACAAAAATCTAGCATGTTTCAAGCATAGAAATCAAGTTGAATAGCATCACACATAAGGTCATTGCGTATTCCTTATATGATCAATGCATATCTTGCCTTATGGATGGTTCAAGGTCGGTGCAACTTCTGGATAGCATGCTACAAGATAATCTAAGAAATGGAGTGGTGTTGGCAAAGGTGAAAGCTCATTGATCGTGCCCAAGCCAAGATGCAAATCTCTTTTACAAGCAAAAGTCAGCATTTCACATTCGGCTCGTCACACATCCAAGGTCAATGCACAAAGAAGTATAGCCAAGAGAATCTAAGGCCAGAGACTCAGTTGATACCTTTTAGACTATCAAGGGAGATGCCACGGACATGAACGGGCTGCTAAAGAAGTCAAGCGGCGGAGCTGAAGCGGCTAACGGATCGACCCGGGCTGGACCGGGGGCTGCCCAGCTGGCGGTCGACCGCCAGCATAGGGGCGGTCGACCGCCCCAGCCAGGGAATGCCAGTCTGTATGTCTTTCAGCTGGCGGTCGACCTCCAGCCCGTAGCGGTCGACCGGAAATTTCAGGGACTTATCCTCTACAGCGATTCTCAGTAGCGGTCGACCGCCAGCCCCGAGCCAACCAATGTTGACTTTGTTTTCCACTTCGAAAAGGGCCATTCAACATGGATTTGTTTAATCCAAAAGTCACCTAATCACCCATGATTTATGGATCTGGTCTGGGGCTTGTCTATAGACTATTCAAAGTCTATAAAACCAACACAAGAGGGTTAGAAACCCGAGTTGATCATTTGGAGCAAAGAGAGATCAAGAGAGGCTAGAGAGGAGATTGGAAGAAGAGGTACTATAGCCGTGAACAGTAATTCGTGCAGAAGTTCTACATCCAATCTAAGGGATTCAAGCCTACATCTGAAGCCTTCATTCTCCAAGGAAGAAGAGAAGCAAGCAAGCTCACAAAGGTGATCAAATCTTCATTCAAACCTCTTCGTCAATTCAAGGGAAGATCAAAGCTACATCCAACAATCTCTCCATCAACTCAAGGTGATTCAAGCTCATATCTCAATCCATCAACCTCCAAGGAAGAGTAGAAGTAAGTAAGGCTAATAAGGGAGATCAAAGGAGGCTGCAAGGGTGTGTTCAAGGGAGAGGAGTTCGAGTATTGTAGCTGTGAACAGTACTCCGGGAAGAAGTTCTTCATCAAATCCTCAAGAGATTCAAGCTCCAGCAAACCTCAGACAAGATCTTTTCTCTTAAGCATATTCTATATCTTGTTGAGTGTTTTTCATAAGTTGTTCTTATTCCATTTCTTTCAAACACTTGAACTTGAGAATCGTCCCTACCGGTGGTTAGTAGGAATGAAATCGGAGGCTGTCCGATTTGCGGTGTTGACGTCCCTACCGGTGGTTAGTAGGAAGGCAATCGGGAGTTCTCCGATTTACGGTGTAGCTGTCCCTGCCGGCTTTGTGTGTAGGAAGACAGAAAGAGGGCTTTCTCTGTTCTGTGGTTGGGGCGTGTCCCCGGTCAAGCTGTGAGTCAGCAAGGAAGCCTCACCGGGTTTTGGTGAGGGGTGGACGTAGGTTGCGGGGTTGCAACCGAACCACCTTAAAAATTCATGTGTTGCGGGTTGTTTATCGTGTGTGATTGATCTATATCTTCTAACCCCATTCGCAGGTTCGTGTGCTTCCTTACTTGGTTAGATTGTTCACACACATATGCACTTTGAGTGATCAACATAGCACATACACACACGCACGGTTGTTGCAAGCTATTGCATGCTCTAGTGTTATGCTTTATGATCCCTGCACTACAAGGCTTATTTCTTTCAAGTTCACAAATGTGCTTAAAGAAGTGTGGACGTTTCATATCTTGTAATCCAAGTCTTTTCATTTGAGCCACTCTACTTAATTCCGTTGTGCATTGTGCCTAAGTGATTCATTCACTTTATAAGAGTGGTTTAAGTTTCTGTTAGCTAAGAGTTTTAAATAGGCCAAAGTTTTTGATAGGATCTATTCAACCCCACCTTCTAGATCCGTCTACATCTCGCGGGACCCAACAGAGGTTGATCCTTGGGAAGGGGGCAGTCAGCTACCTTATGTTCTTGACTTCCACAATGAAAACAAACTCCACTCTTCCAGTGACACTTCTTGGATTGATGACCCTCATTCCCACAATGCTTGCACTTCTCTCCTTTAGGCATCTTGCCACTCGGAACTCCATTCTCATTATTGGGCCTTTTGTTACCATTATCCACCTTTTTCTTTTCCATTCTAGCCTTGACCTTGTCAGATAATTCCATGGCATCTTCCAATAGCTGAGCTCTCTTAACCATCTCGGCATATGATTGAATATCCATTGGTGCTAATTGGGATATATATTATAGTCTTAACCCATTCAAGAATCTTCTAGCTTTCATTTTCTCTGTTGAAATCAAGTGAGGTGCATACCGTGATAACCTCGAGAACTGAGCCTCATATTCTATCACAGACATGCTTCTTTGTTTGAGCGAGGCAAATTCCCCTGCCTTTCTCTCCCGAACTCTCTCCGAGAAATACTTCTCGTTGAAGTGTTCTAAAAATTCAACCCAAGTTACTTGAATGTTTGGCAAAGTGGCTTCTACAGACTCCCACCAAGCCCTTGCGTCCTTCTCTAGTTGAAATGTTGCTAAAATGACCTTATCTTGGTCTGAACATTACATTACCCGGAAAATTCTTTCCATCTCCTTCGTCCAATCTTCCGCCATGTCAGGATCAGGGGTTCCACTAAACCTAGGGGGATTGAGGCTCCGGAACTCACGATGTAACTCTCCAGCTCCACGATTGGCTCCACCCTCGGCTACTTGTTGAAGAGCCTGAGTCAATCCTTGAACCGTTCTTTGCATCTCACGCCATTGGGCACGCTCGGCAGCCATTGTTATCCATCTAGTTCTACAAGACACAAACAATCTCAGGTAAGATTATCAAGTAATTCTCGTGAAATTTTACTAAGCTATCATCATAAACTAATCTTATTAGTATTTTAATCTCCTTTTTAGCTCTTAACCCAAGGTTTTACGCAATCTCACCGGGTAATAATGGGATTGAATCTAGAACTTATGGCAATCTATTGTCAAGACCTAGGATTTAATATACCTAGGCTCTGATACCACAAACTGTCACGCCCCGAACCGATAGCAGCGGAACGTGTAGTTCGGAACGCGGCAGTGATACAATCATGAATGATCAGAGCAAACATAAGACACAAAATTACACATTGGACAATGTGGGTCAATTTAATCTTTATTGATAATCAAATATTCAAATTACATATCTTGACTCAACTTACATAAGTGTAGGAAGGACTCACTATTACATTTTAATAAAGAGAAAGGACTCAAATAACAGGACGAGACTCAAAGAAAGAATAAAAGACACCGATATGATTCTCCATTACACTCTTCACTCTAGCCCTTCCCCATCTGTTGGACTATCTTCAATGTCGTTACCTGAAAAACGTTAAAGATAGGCAGGTGAGCGAAACGCTCAGTAGGAATTACATCTCTCATCAAGCAGAATATAAGTGATTAGCCAATTAACGTATTCGTGACGATGCAATGCATGGAACTAGAAAATCATGAAGATCAATCTAATAGAAAAGATGAATATCAAAGTCAAAGGCGGATACGAGCTCAAGAGAAATAGGGATGAATTCCCATGCAGAGTCAAGGACAAGCTATCAGAATATAACAAGGACAGATACTTAGATGAACATAACTTCAAAATTGGCTAGAATATAACAGAGTTCCAATAAATATAAGCAAAATTAAACAATCTAGCAGAATATCTAAATTATCAGAATAACCGAACAACAAAGTATCATAATAATAGAATTTTCAGAATTTTAGATATAGCATAATATAACAGATGTACAGAGTTTGGTGCAATGCCACACCCAGAATTCCCATGGTTTACAGAATTGGACTTACGTCCTACCTGGCACTGAAAAGTCGCGGACCCACAGCCCTTAATGTTTCAGAATCAGATTTGGCCAAATACATAGTCAAAGGGTTATGTTCTCAATTAAGAATAGATTCCAAGGATCCCAGTGTCATAGAACGCTAGAGAAAATGACCATGATTATGCATGATATATAACTCGAGATGAATCCAAGATGAACCGGTTAACAATACTTCATGTGGTCACTTGATCTTAAGGCAAGGTAGGCACGTAATGTTTCCAGAAATATCAATGGCATGGTTTTACATTCTATTTGTTCAAAATAATCTCATGGCGTCCAAAAATATGTCATGAGGACCGGTATACCATGTTTCATTAGAGTGACATGGCCATCAAGTAGTAACATGGGTTTAAAGGGTACAACCTGCTCGGCTGTCTTGAGGGAATCCAAGACTAGCGGAGTCTTATGGAGGTCTCTATGATAATGTAGCACCCCTGAAAATTTTAAAAGAATAAGATAGATTTTTAAATAAATAAAATCTATTTGTGCAAATTTGGTCGGGAATTAAATAAAATAAAAATTCGATGAAAAGAAAATAACCCAAACTGATAATGGGCCTTGCGCTTAAAAGATAAATGGGCCAAAATGAAATAACGCATTTCATTAAGACGTTAATTATAGTAAAGACGCCTTTAGCATGGGCGCTAATTCATACGAAGAAATTTGGAAATAAAGCGGCAAAATATAGAAATAATAAGAGGCGACCTAGGTTAAGGCACTAATTAATGAAAAGACGCCCTCTTTTAAGGCGCGACTAAATGAGAAAACGCCCTTGTCTCAGACGTCTTTTTCTTGAGGGAAAAACCGTGCTCGGTCGAATGCATGGCTAGGGTTTTCTATGCAAATGGAAGCAGGCGGCTGTTTAACTGGAAGGGAGCCGACCATGCATGGTAGGTTTTAAACCCTGCCAATCCCACACGTAAAGTTTTCTAATATCGAGCATTAGAACCCTCCAGAATCTTTCCATCACTAGTTCTATCACCCCGTTAAGGCCTTTCCTCCTCTATAAAAGCACTTCCCGATCGAACAGGCCTGGCCTGTTGATGCTGCTGCACTTCGTTGACGACCGTGAAGGGGCGTGAGGCTTCATCTTGTTGCCGTGTTCGTGAAGAACGTGGAAGTTCTTCAACCTCTGCATTCTTCTTCCTGTTGCTATGGAAGCGGTGGGAGCCATTCATCCACTTCTTCCATCTGCTTCCGTTTTACAGTTGCATGAAGGGGTTTCCTCCATCCCCTGTTCCTGCATAAAGAAACAGAGCATCATATTTATTGGGTTCTTCTTCTTATTCAACATTCAATCTTCAACAAAAGGTAGGTTTTCTCAAGGATTGTAGCCCAAACTAGCATAAGATTCATAATAATATCATATGTTCATCCATGCATATAGCTTTACTATGTTTCCAAAGCTTTCTGTGAAATTTTGGAAAGAGGCGACCCTCTCTAGGGCGCTAATTCATGTTCTAATGCCCGACCCAAGAGTCGTTAATTTTAAGAAATTGATAAATACTCATGTTTATCCTGGAAAGGAATGAATTAACGACAGCCAGTAGGTCATCTTTTATGAAAGTGACGCCCCACCCAACGGCGCTATTTTAAATTAATGGCTTAGGATAAGTCGTTACTTTCCTGAAATTTCTAAAAGTTATTAAATTCTGGAAAATGGTAATTAACGACACCGTGCAAGTCGCTTCTTTGTGAAATAACGCCCCTGCCTAAGGCACGTTTTCTTGAAATACAGAATTGGGTAAATTGCAGCAATCATAGAAATTACAGATGGGACGACTGTTCCAGCAGTCGTCAATTAGTAAAGAAACGGCCCAGAGAAGGTCGTGAATTTATTAAATAGTGACTTGGCGTAAGTCGCGAATTTCCTGCATATTTATTTTCCACGGCTCTGTGAACCGAGGGTTTTATATATATATATATATATATATATATGTATATATATATATGTATATATGTATATCGGCACTATATTCCATTCCGTGAGTATAGTCCCATGTTTCACGATAATTTGTCGCATTACCCACTAATTCTCGGTGACATACAAGCCCTCCATTGGACATTCTGTTCCTTTGGACTGGCAAGTTAGTCATTGGGACCTCCGTAAGTCTCCTCGTAGCCTTGGATTCTCTCAAGGCCGATTGAGCTGGTTGTACCTTAAACACCTTGTACCTTTTTGATTGCCACGACTTGTGGTAAGCCGGCCCTCTCATGTCGCCATCTTGGTCCGTGAGAGAAAAATCCTAGCCAGTGGAATGATGATATCCCACTAGGCGATGTCTTGGATTGAGTCCCTTATAGATGGGGTCAATCTCTCAGCTTGATTCATGTCCCTTGATTGGTGACAGGTTTAGTCATCCACTCAAGTTATCTCGGCTACCTAGTTAAGGTACCGATTCTACCCAGGTTATCAACATGTCATGGTTCTCGTTGGTTTTATCATTGACTATCTAATGTTCTTCCTTGAATTCCGTGGAACCTATCCACGAATCTACCTTGACATCCTACATGAGTTTGTTCTTGGAATTCCATGGCTATCACTAAAGTGGTTGTCTAGATATTACATGTAACAATGTCCGCGCATATAGGGCTCGATCTGGTCCTGGGAGGAGCACCCGAAAGTACTTGTGCCCATGGGAGTTATATTGATCGCGGTGTGACATTGCACCGAAGTGCTTGCTTGAATCTACGACACTCCACAATCTCTCTCTCTCTCTCTCTCTCTCTCTCTCTCTCTCTCTCTCTCTCTCTCTCTCTCTCTCTCTCGCATGCTTGACTTGATTGACTTGACTTGCGTGGCCCGGAATGGGCAAAGTACTTGCTTGTGAATAGCCATTATCTCATGACATGAAAACTTTATTGATATACTCGGTACTTGTTCAAATACTTGAAATCTTGAATACTTGAAATTCCCTATCTTGGATCAACCGCACATGTTATTTCCTCGCGTTATTATGTTCAAACATGTATCATCCTATTTTACATGTTTTACATGCTAGACTTGCATTTTCATTTGGAAGAAGTAATTACTTAAACCAATTGCTAGTTCTTGAGATATAATTCCTACTGAGCGTTCGCTCATCAAGTTCTTTTCCCCAACTTTTCAGGTAATGCAGACCCTGACTCGGACTCGGATGGGCAGGAGTAAGAGTGACGAGCGTAGAACCTACAAGCGTCATGCTGTTGCACTCTATCGTGTCATGTCGTCCCTAGTTTATTCTTGGAGTCTTGTTATTGGAACTTATGTCATTGCAAGAATTCTAATAATTAAGGCTTGTGGGCCTATTTAGACTTGTTAAGTCCTAGAGTTGTGACATTGTTTAATGGATTAGGTGGTTATCAATGGTATCAGTATTTGGTTATGTTTTAAGTTCTTGTCTTAATGCGCACTCTATGTTGATGTCGAAATTCTATTTGCTCTGATTGACATGATTGATATAAACTCGTCACGCTCTCCCCGGGTTCCTTCTACGCTCGGGGCGTGACAGTTTTTGTGGTATCAGAGCCTAGGATTTCAAATTTATAGGAAACCCAAGTCCAAGGATATGTCTATTCCTAAACCGTGAGGATGGGTAGTACCGTGGGTACAAGTCCTTGTACGGCATCCGACTACAAATTTCAACATGAAACTAATTAAGGTTCACTCCTTGTAGGACTATGGCTGTTGAACGCGCATAATGGCGTGAGATGCAACGAACTGTTCAAGGCCTGACCCAGGCCTTCCAACAGGTGGCTCAGGGTGGGGCACACCATGGTGCTGGCGACCTCCATCGGAGCTTTAGAAATCTCAACCCTCCGAGATTCTCAGGTTCATCAAATCCCGAGGATGCGGAGAATTGGATGAAAGAGATCGAGCTAATCTTCCGCGTCATGCAATGTGCGGATGGTGAGAAGGTGCTCTTGGCCACGTTCCAACTAGAACGGGACGCCCGTGCTTGGTGGGAGTCCGTCGGGGCCACCTGTGGACGCACTAAAATTCGAGGGGGAATCTGTTCATTTGTTGATTGGGGTTAATTCGTCTATTTAGTGCCAGGGTGTGCCAGTCACAAAGTGACGATTTATTCGGGCTTCGTGGAAGCCCATGGTGCGCGCGATCTGACTAATCAGATAATTGTGTGGTTCGTGTCGGGACCGAAACCCCCGGTGCCGTAAAGGCCACGGCGTTATTTACATCCCCCATACGGGGGAACACCCTTGATTGATTGTCGGGAATAAGGGCCCTACGGCCTAAAGGGAATACTAATAATGTAGGAGGATAGTGAAAGATGAACTATGCTAGAAACCCGTCTCGGGACGTGAATGTTCAGACTATGTCGGTCACTCGTGGGCCACTGCATGTTCGGACGTAGGTCCGTGTTGGTAGTATAAAAGATGATAACAAAAACCGCGCCAATGTCTGCCACGAACAAGGCAAGTTTAATGAGAATACGGGATTGGATCCCGGTAGAGACGGATCGAGTTGATAGACTGTTGGCTGGAGATGATTTCGGACTATGGCCATGTCGGAAATTCTGTAAACCACGTCCGATACCATAAGGTGTCGTCGATTTTCTCTTTGCACCCAGTCCGAGGGAGTGAATTATTAAGTGCGTAGCCCGAGCTCACTAACGTGCGCCCTCGCACGGGGTTCGACCTGCCCGGTCAGGTCGCGGGGGTCAAGGGGGCAGCGCCGGGTTAAGCCGTATTTCATTCTGTATGTGCTCTGTTTATTCTTTCTGTTTTCGTTCTTGTTTCTTCAACCTTTAGACTGACATTTTGATTGGTTTATTCACTTGATTGATGGGTTAAGTTGATAGAGAAGGTGGTTAAAGCTTTTTAATCATTTATTAAGATGAACGAGCATGAAGATTGAAGGAACTCAGAAGTTCAGGTTGAAAGCTGTTCTTTCCCCCACAGAGCTAAGTCTATTCGTCTGCTCTCGTGTTCGGAGAACTCATCCTGTTCATCTGTTCTTGAGTGTTCTTATTCTGGCGAAGATTGGGCAGCACCTCCCCCGGACTGGGAGTTGCCAGAGCAAAATAAGGGGCACCAAATAGATAACTCCGGGGTACACCTTAAATCTAGACCTCATGGCGGTCCAAAAACCCAAATGTGAGTGTTGGAGAGCTCGAGGACTAGCCTTCAAGAGCTCTCACAACTCACGGGTGATGACTTCATGGAACGGGACGGATGTAGGCCGTAGGTGGCCATGACTGTTCACCCTTCGAACGGGTTCCCTCAGAGTTCATGCCACAGAAGGGCAAGCTTCCGAGGACCCCAGGTGATTCAGAGAACCAGAGAAATGAAACGGAAGAAAAGGGGGGAAAGGATCAGAGCCATAGAATACTGCACATGCTTACAAAGTCATTCTTTTATTCATCCTCAAGGGAAAGGAAAGGAAGAATACAATGGAGAAGATAAAAGAGAAGCTAAGTGTTGAGGTGGGAAAAGAAGATACATCGGTGGGGGAGAAGGAGGAACAGAGCACAAGCTCTTCCCCCTCTCTCCCCTCTCTCTTTCTCACCCTCTCTCTTTTTCTTCTTCACCTTGCAGATGGGGATGGATGTAGCTTCCTCTTCTCTTCGGACGTTAGGGACCTTAGCCGAACCAGCAGCCTTCCCTTTTGCCTCTCCCTTCTTCCTCTTCTCTCTTCTTCTGTTCCCTTCTATTGGTGCCTCTTCTTCATTTCCTTCACAATGCTGCCCCTTATA
Source organism: Amorphophallus konjac (assembly GCA_022559845.1). Classification (NCBI taxonomy): domain Eukaryota; kingdom Viridiplantae; phylum Streptophyta; class Magnoliopsida; order Alismatales; family Araceae; genus Amorphophallus; species Amorphophallus konjac. Next base: position 185,136,849 of record CM040117.1, on the reverse strand, counting down.
TATATCAGCCAGCCTGGGAGCATTCCTGCCATTTCCACCTCGTCCGCAACGAAGTCGGGAGTTGACTGGCTATGCTGGACGCTGTTCATTTGTCTCGTACACTGCTGCTCGTCCGAGGATGGGACGCTCAGAGATCTGCCGGAGCTTGCCTTGCTGCTACTACTTGTGTGCTGTCAAACTAAGGTAGAAGCAGAGTCATGGGCATTGAATGTTCTCTGCACGCCATAATGATGCAAAACAGAGCATCGGAATGTGGATGGGACGGATTGTTTGCACGCCAAATTAAGAAGGGATGCAAGGGAAAGGGTGCGCGCCGGTTTAGCACATGATGAAGGGGAAAAAGGGCGCGCCGGTTTAACCCAAGATGAAGGGGCGCGCCGGTTTAACCCAAAATGCAAGGGGCGCGCCGGTTTAACCCAAAATGCAAGGGGCGCGCCGGTTTAATAGCCAACCAAGGAATAAAGAGGAAAGGGGCGCGCCGGTCTTAGTGGCGCCGTTTTAAGTGCATATCGCGCCGGTTTAAGCACCGAACGGATTCTTTTTCAAAGTTGAGGCCGTTTATATGAATGTCGGCATTCCCGACATGTTCCGGTTGCAATGTATGGCCTCCATAATATTCTGTTCGCAGCCTCCGAGACTCGGTCCCAGACTTTGCATGACTTTCGGTGCGTGCCGAGACTATGCCGGAGTTCCCGACTTTTCTCTGATTCAGCTCTCGGCATGGCCGGTCGGAGCATTGTAGCTGTATCTTCTGCTTAGGGGGCTTCCTTAGCGGGTAGCGGACCACCAAGCGGGTTCCCGTCCTGATTGGGCGAGGCATGAGGTTTATTCGGCATTTCTGTCTTCGACTCGCGCTCGAATGTGTAGACGCGAATGTCGTCATGATCATCATCGTCATTTTTTTGGCGTCCAAAAATGCCCCCCACTCGTGGGTGGCGCAAACGAGGGACGAGTGCGCGAGGCCCGCGAGTGTAGAGCTCTTCGACAAGATGTCTGTTCTTTTAGCCTAGTGGAATGATGGCCCGATGCAAATTCACGGGAAAGCGCTCACTCCTTCAGCGAAGGGATGAGGGGATCGCTTCACCGCATATGCCCGCGGACTAAGATGTTAGAGTGGGGGTTTAGTCATCGGCATGGGGTGAATGTCGAAGCGAGAACGAAGGGTCTATGCATCGTCTCAGGCAAAAGGCCCAAAACAATTTAGACGAGGCCAACCCCAAGGGGGAGTTATTGACTCGTGCTGGGTTTAGGAAAGTTGTTCATTCACTGACTCGGACGGAGGGTCCGAGCCGAGTAATGGGATGCACTTTTGTTTATGGACTGGGATGGATGGTCCGAGCCAGGCAAGGAGGGGTTTCTCTATGTTCATGGACTTGGACGGAAGGTCCGAGCCAAGCAAAGGCGGTCCTTTTTTATTCATCGACTTGGACGGAGGTCCAAGCCGAGCAAGGGGGCTCTTTTTGTTAATTGACTTGGATGGAAGGTCCGAGCCAAGCAAGAAGGTTCTTCTTTTCTCCTTTTTGTTCATTGACTTGGACGGAAGGCCCGAGCCAAGCAAGGAGGTTCTTTTTGTTCATCGACTTGGACGGAAGGTCCGAGCCAAGCAAGAAGGTTCTTTTTTTTTATCGACTTGGACGAAAGGTCCGAGCCAAGCAAGGAGGTTCTTTTTGTTCATCGACTCGGATGAAAGATCCGAGCCAAGCAAAGGCGTTTTTTTTTTGTTCATCGACTTAGACGGAAGGTCCAAGCCAAGGGTTTATTCGTCTGTGGGACTGGAGTTGTAATATTGAGGTGGCTTGTACATTGACACGGGGTTAGTGCCAAAGCAAGGGTATTTTTAGTCATGGAACTAGACAGAAGGTCCAGGCCATTGGTTCGTTCATCGATGCCGACAGGGAGTCGGAGACCGACATGGTTCATTCATCGACACGTGGTTGGTGCCAAAGCAAGGGTCTTTTCGTTCATGGAACCCGACGAAAGGTCTGGGCCACTGGTTTATTCGTCGATGCCGACAGGAGTCGGAGACCGACATGGTTCATTCATTGACACGGGGTTGGTGCCAAAGCAAGGGTCTTTTCATTCATGGAACCAGATGAAAGGTCCGGGCCAGTGGTTTGTTCATCGATGCCGACAGGAAGTCGGAGACCGACGTGATTTGTTTGTCTCTTGGTATTTTCATTGGTGCGGGGGCTGGTGCCAACGCAAGGAGCAAAGGTTTATTCCCCAACCCTGGACGGAAGGTTCAGGTGGGGTGTTCTTCGTCAGTGCCAACAAGATGTCAAGAGCTGACATGCTTGATTCATCTACTGAAATATTCGTTGGTACGAGCTGGTGCCAACGCAAGGAGAAAAGGTTGATTCCCCGATTTCGAACGAAAGGTTCAGGTGCGGTGTTCTTCGTCAGTGCCGACAGGATGTCAGAGGCTGACATGGTTGATTTGTCTATTGAAATATTCTTGGAGATAAGAGTGAGTGTTAATAAAGGGAGACCGATTCCTCCCCCCTTTTTCCTCTCTTTTTTCCTTCTTTTTTTTTCTTCTTTTTTTTCTTTTTCTTTTCCTTTTTTTCCTATATTATATTTTTTTATTTCTTCTTTTTTTTCTTTTTTTTGACATGCTAGATAAATAGTGCCCAATCCATCTGGACAATAGTAATGCAAATTCTCCCGGGACAGGGCGGAGAAAAGCATTATTCCTCGAATGGGGGAATCGGAGCACGGTACAACCTCAGATGCCTACCATTGAGGGGCGGAAACTGAACCTCCCCCCGATGGTCGACGATCACATACGCTCCACCCTCGTAGACTTTCTGGATCACATAGGGTCCAAGCCAATTCTCATTCAGCTTGCCCTTGGGGTTGGAAGCCATGACTTCTCTTTTCTTCACCATAATGAGGTCACCCTTCTTGAATTCGCGTTCCTTGACAAGCTTGTCGAAGGCACGAGCTATCCGGGCCTGATAGACCTGGATGTTCTGTTGGGCTTGGAGCCGTTTCCCCTCCAAGTTGGAGAGTTCTTCGAGCCTTCGCTCGACATTTGTCTGCTCCTCCCGGACCAACCCGTGTTGGATTGCGACCCGGAGAGAGGGTATTTCCAGCTCGATAGGGACAATTGCCTCTGAGCCATATACCAGGGAAAAGGGTGAACAACCCGTTGGAGTTTTGTACACAGTTCGATACGCCCACAGGGCCTCGTACATTTTCTCTTCCCAGTCTCTCTTGTTAGAACTAACAATTTTGGACAGGAGAGTGCAAAGAGTCTTATTGAAAGCTTCAGCCAAGCCATTGGCCTGTGGGTTGTAGGGGGTCGACATCCTCCAGTCGATCTTGTACTTTTCTGCCAGCCGGTAGACCTTCTGGTTGCGGAAGTGACTTCCATTGTCTGAGATAATTCGGTTCGGAGTGCCAAACCGGAATATGATGTTGCGACGGACAAATCTGGTGACGATCTCCCCAGTCACTTCTTTCAAAGCAATAGCCTCCGCCAAGTGGGAGAAGTAATCAGTTGCGGCCAAAATGTACTTGCACCCAGCTGATGACGCGGGTAGTGGACCCACAACGTCTGTTCCCCATTGGGCAAAGGGCCAGCTGGGCAGTGTTGGATGCAGGGGCACGGGCGGTCTCCTGGGCACCGTCGCGTGCTCCTGGCATTTTTGACAAGACTTGGCATACTTGCAGCATTCGTCGAACATTGTCGGCCAATAGTAGCCGAGCTTCTTTATTTCAATCTTCATTTTCGGTCCTGCCTGATGTGCACCAGCTGTTCCAGCGTGAACCTCTTCATGACCTTCCAAGCTTCTTCAGTGGATAAACATCGGAGGAGCACCTTCCGTTTGGCGTCTGCCATAATTCGGAATAGGATCCCGTTCGGACCTCATAAGAGTCCTTTGTTCTGATTAACTTGATCTTCTCTTCCCTTTGCCTGGGCAATTGCTGATATTTAAACCACTGCAAAAGGGGGTCTCTCCAGTCGGGCGGGCTAATGGCTTCCGCTGTGATGACCTCAAGTTCTTCTTCTCCTGGCCCTTCTATCATGCTAGGCACTTGGCGTTGATTCACCACCCGGATGCTGAGGGATCCATCTGGCGGGACTGCAATGAACTCGCCAATTTTGCCAGTGCATCAGCTTGTGCATTCTCTCCTCTGGCAACATGGCCTATCTCAATGAGGTAGAACTGCTACATGAGCCGTTTCGCCTTAGTGTAGTAAGGGAGTAACTCGGGTTTTCGGACGTCAAACTGTCCCTGGACCTGCTTGACGACCAGCAATGAATCGCCAAACACATGTAATATTTTAATCTCCATCTGTAAAGTGACTTGGAGACCAATGATCAGAGCTTCATATTCTGCCTCATTATTTGTGCAGGGCTTGCTAATGGAGCAGGATGTGTGCAATACTTCTCCCTCAGGGGATTTAAGGACGATGCCGGCCTCGGCCCGTACTTTTGTGTGCCCAGACGGGGTTGTTTCTGTTCTCGAAGCTCCATCAAAGTGCAGCTGCCAGGCGATCAGTCGGGCTTGGTCCACGTCCAGTGTTTCATCTTCAGGCAACTCTGTGGCCAGTGGGGAATCTTCAGGCACAGGGTGTGCTGCAAAGAAATCGGCCATGGCTTGACCCTTAACGGCCTTCTGAGGCACGTAGATGATGTCAAATTCCATTAACAGTACGGCCCACTTGCCGAGACGTCCCTTCAGACTGGCTGGGAGAGAATGTGCTTGACTGGGTCAGCCTTAGAGATTAAGCTCACTTCATGCGAGAGCATGTAATGCCTCAACTTCTTGACTGCGAAGACCAAGGCGAGACAAACCTTCTCAATCGGGGTGTATTTTGCTTCTGCCCCCATTAGTCTTCGGCTAAGGTAATAAAGAGCTTGCTCCTTCCCCTCATCATTGTTCTGGGCGAGCATTGCCCCCAGTGGACATTCGGTGGCAGCTATATATAGAATAAGCGGCCTCCCCTTGACAGGTGCCCCCAGCACAGGCGGGGTCTTTAAGTAATCCTTCAGCCGATCAAAGGCCTTCTGACATTCATGGTTCCAGTTGAAAGGTGCATTCTTCATCATTAATTTATGGAATGGTTGACAGCGCCCCGACAAATTGGAGATAAATCTTCGGATGTAGGCTAGCCGACCTTGCAGGGACCTTAACTCTCCCAAATTCTCCGGAGGAGGTAGCTCCTGAATGGCTTTTATTTTAAAGGGGTCGATCTCGATCCCCCTATATCGGACAATGAAGCCGAGAAACTTTCCACTAGAGACGCCGAAGGCACACTTCATTGGGTTCATTTTCAGCTCGTACTGCCGGAGTCTCTCAAAGATGACTCTAAGGTCATTCAGGTGATCCCCCCTTTTCTTTGTCTTGACGACCAGATCATCGATGTAGCATTCGACTTTGCTATATAGCAGTTCGTCGAATATCTTGGTCATCGCCCGCTGGTAAGTGGCGCCAGCGTTCTTGAGGCCGAAGGGCATCCTTTTGTAGTGGAATATCCCTTTAGGTGACCGGAAGGCCGTATGAATTCGGTCATGTTCAGCTATCCATATCTGATTATAGCCGGACGATCAGTCCATGAAAGACAAGGCCTCATGGCCGGTAGTTGCATCAATCATCACTTCAGTGACGGGCACCGGAAAGTCATCTTTTGGGCAAGCTTTATTCAGGTCGCGGAAGTCCACGCAGATCCTGATCTGTCCATTCTTCTTCTTCACCGGCACAATGTTGGCCAACCAAGTAGTGTATTGATTTTCAGCTACAAAATCGACATCTATGAGCTTGTCGACTTCTTTACAAATCTAGTTTTATCAGCTCCGGCCTCATACGCCTGGGGGGCTGCTTCACCGGCTCCACCTTAGGATCAATAGCCAGAATATGTTGAGTCACGTCGGGGCTCAGACCGGGCATCTCTTTGTAGTTCCAGGCGAAATAGTCTCGGAATTCTTGCAGCATCTTGACATATTGTCCCCTCTCCTGTGGAGGAAGAAGGGCACTCAGAAAGGTCGGCCTGGGGTCGCTTTCTATGCCTAGATTAATTTCAATGAGCTCATCCACTGTGGCCTTGCCGCCATCTTCAAATTCTGGAGGCGCTGGTAGTAGGTCAATGAAATCCTTGTCTTCACCATCTTCTGCTTCAAGGACACCATAGGTGTTTTCTTGCTCTGCCTCATTGGGTAACGAGGCTTTGCTTGTTTGCCCCTCTATTAGGCTTGCTGTGTGCGGCTCTGGGGGGCTCTCTTGTGTGGAGAAGTAAAGGACTTCTTCGGGATCTTCTTTGTAATTGTCATAGATGGCTCTTGCAGGGGCTAAGGTGATTGATTGCCATACTGGGGGCTGCTGCTCTGCTGGTGGCTGGGGTTGCCCATTCTCGGCTGCATCTTCAAAAATATGGTGCTGAACTGACACCATGTGAACACTTCTTTCATGGCCGCCTGCCACATGGGGGCGTGGCGGAGCGACCACATAATCTCTCATTCTGAGCTCATCTCTCTCAATCAGGTCTTGAGCAATGTCCTTGAAGACTGTAGCAGTCTTCGATGGAGTGGCCCAGTATTTGGTGATAGGGGCAGAACGAGGGGTCATCGCTTTTGCAAGCATCTTGCGACCTCTTTGACCTTGGGAGGGAGACCTTGCCATAGTAGCAGGCCCATTCAAAAATTCCTCGGGTTTTATTCCTTGGGAAAGAGTAGGGCCTTTGTATCTTCTCCCGCAGCGTGGGGCTTCGCTCGACTGATCGCCTGACCAGGGAAGCAGCTACATCCCTAGCCTCCCTTTTCAGGTGCCCGGGGGCGTTTAGGACGTCGTTCGGGGACCGGTGTGCGCCGATGCTTTGTCGACAGAGGATGCCTCTGATGAGTACAGTCATTTCCGCCAAGCGAACCTTCAGCATTTTGATCTCTCGTTGTTGCCTACAGTATAGGGCGAGTAGGGTAGAGTCGCACCGAGTGAGGTTCGGGGCTCGGCCCGCTTCCCCATCCTTTGGGTCAGTGTTAGACGAGGGCAATGGCACCCCGCTGCTATGGTCATTCGGGATTGGTCCCCCGGAGGAGGACGGGGTCTTCCCCTTATTCCTGCAGGGAGGTGGATTCCATAGGAATATTTCTTCATCTTGTTCTTCGTTGGCCAAAGGAGTAAGATGCTGACGGCCTTCAACCTGCCATGGGTCTGCATTGCCTGCGTGGCTATTGCTGCATGAAGCTGAGACTGATATCACATCGGCTTCATAGGAGTCTTCTAATGAAAAGCCCAACCCTAGATGCCGGGTGATTTGCAGCAACCTCCGGTCCAGGTTTGGTGGGTTCCACATTTTCTTGAACATTTCTTTCCGACTGGAGAGCTGGCAGAAGGGGATCCCTTGCTTTCTGGCCATCTTGACCACAGGACCGGCTGTGTCAGGAAGTCCCATTATTGGGACGAGTGGGTCGTGCAGCTCATCGGGAGTCTACAATCATCATCCCCCTTGACCGGGTGCTCCTTGGCCACATAAAAGATGGTAGGCAGACCCTCGGGGTTGGGCACCTCGAAGGTCCTTAACGGTTCAGCCACCTGGCAGTCAGCTTCTGCAAGAGGCTTGATGATCCCGGGAGGGACCCTGATGTCTTCCAGCAAGTCTTCAAGGTATGGTGTTCCCGGTGTAGGGTAGATGGGAAGGTAGGTGGCCCGAATACCCCTTCTGCTTCAGAAACGAATGACACCTGAGGGGGAGCCACATAGCCAGGCGGTGGTGGAGGGAACCAGCTGTCAAGCTCTGCCTTTTTCTTTCCTTTGTCTGAGTAGCTTGGGAGGCTTGCTTCGGCTTTTCCAAATAAAGATTAGCATCCGACAAGTGACATTCGAACACTTCGAAAGGATGGAGGTCGGCGAAGATTCTCTCCTCTTTCCCGTTGCCGGGGTACTTGATGCATTGGTGCAGAGTGGATGGTACCACCCTATTTTGATGTAGCCAAGGTCGGCCGAGCAACGCCTTGTAAGAGGTGTTGGAGTTGATCACATGGAATTGGACCTTGGTGGTGAAGTCACCGAGGGAGAGGTTGAACTCTGCGACCCCCATAGGGACTTCGCACTTCTGGTTGAAGCCGGCAATCTTGACGTTCCTGACCTCGACCAGGTGTACGTCAAAGTAATGCTTCTGATACACCCGATAGGGGAGTATGTTCACTGCTGCCCCAGGGTCGATCAAGACTCTGTTGATGGGATGCCCATTCAGCTGCCCCTTCATGTAGAGTGGCCTATTGTGACTGCAGGTTGGTAAAAGCATGTCCTCTTCAGTGAAGGCCACAGGTACCTCAGGTGACATTTCTGCAAGGCAGGCTTCAACATATGCTGGTGTCTGGAGTGCGGCGATGACAGCTTGTCGTGTTTCTTCATCTAAGGATAGGATTTCCCAGACGGTAAACCTGGCTGGGATCTTCTTCAGGTGTTTGACTATTCTGTTGCTAGCTCGGACTTCGAGCAACTTCATTTCTTCAGCTCTACTGCGCCTGCCCCCAGTCTAGGCCTGGGGAGTCGGCTCAACGGGTGCCTCCTCCACTGGGTCAGATGTCGCTTGAGCTTGTGGGGCCTGCTGGGTCACTTCCTTTTCTTGCAAGAACTCGACAAGATTTGGGATGTTGTCGGGCTCTTCCCTTGGCCGAGGAGGGATTGCTACAGACGGAGCCGAGGGGCTGCCTGCCCCTTGGGTCTGTCGGGACTCACGGGGGCATGACTGTCCTCCCCTCTGAGTTGTAAGAAATTCAATGAATGACGGGGCACTCTGGCCACTTGGTTCTCCGGGGTAGAGGCCCGATGGAGGGGGGATCTCCATGCCTTGGACCCTAGGCTCGGGGATGTGATATGGTTGTTCTCCCCTAAGCAGGATGTTGTGGTTGGCCTGAGGAGGGCGTCCCCACGCTCTTCCCGACCTGGTGGCATGTTGGGAGGTGGATGTTTCAGCCTGATTCACCTCTGACGGCTCAACAGGCACTTCTTGCTCTTCCTCTCTCAGGGAGAGGGCTGTGTCAAATAATGCTGAGAGGGTGTTGCAAGAGAGGACCACCCCACTCTTCTTCTTGTTTCTAGGTCTTCTCTTCTTCTTTTTCTTTTTCTCTTTAGTGGCTGGCAACTGCTCTTGGGGAAGCTCAACCCATAAGAGAGGCTCTTCTTTCGTCTCGGCTTCCGCTTCTGGAGCGAGTTCGAGTGACTCGAACTCCTCCCAGGGGACATATGTTGTGTCCCTATGATTTTGATGATGTCTCACACTATAAGTCATTTCTTTATCTCAAGATAATCTTCTGTTTCATCATGTAAGTGAATGGATTAAACAGTAAGGGAATGTCCTGTTCAATTGAACTATTTGACCAAATGAATTTTAGTGTTGCCTGAGTCTTAATGTCTTGATGGTTTCAACACTATGAATTTCTTGTGAACAAAAAAGTTTCTCTGTGTTAACGTAAATCCTCGAGCCACTTCAGGTAATTTTGGGAATTGTTTTCGTGTCACTTAAGCCACACTTCGTGTTGCTTTCCCTCACCAACACGAAATGATTTCGTGTCGTCTGAGCGTACAACACTCCGTGTTGATTTCCATGCTTGACAGGAAAACTCGTATGAGGTAATACTTCGTGTTGTTCTACCCTTGTGCTCTCTGTCTTCGTGTCGTTTCTCTTTGTCGCTTTGTGATTTCACCTCGTGTAGGTTTCAGTTTTGGTCTTCGTGTTATTTTACTCTTTAGACTTCGTGTCCTTCTCGCCTTGACCACACTCCGTGTCAATTCCGTATCATGTCTTCGTGTCGTGTTTCTGAAGCAGCTCTAATAGTTCTGATGAACTTCGAGTCGTTTCCCTGTAGACCTCGTGTCGTTCCTGTTTAGTAACCACACTTCGTGTCGGTTACTGTTGTTTGTGTGTATTCCTGTCGTTTTTGTTCCACTGCGTGCAGAACATTGCAGCACCTCGTGTTGCTTTCTGTGCCACCTCGTGTCGTTTCTGTGTGAACCTCGTGTCGCTTCTCTCTGTCCTCTAGTTGCATCTCGTGTCATCTTTTATGTCTTGCTTGTTGTTGCAACCACTTCGTGTCGTTCTTCTTTTTACCTCGTGTTATTTTCAACTCGTGTCGGTTATTGTTTTGTCTCCATGTTGTTCTCGTGCCGTTCTCATTACTGGTTATTATATCATGATGTTTTTACTTCGTGCTGTAGTTATCGTATGTACCTCGTGTCGTTCTTGTTTCACTTCGTGTCGTTCTCTTCGTTGTGTCTGTTCTGTTACAGTGTACCTCGTGTCGTTCTTGTTTCACTTCGTGTCGTTCTCCTCGTTGTGTCTGTTCTGTTACAGTGTACCTCGTGTCGCTCTTTTCCTATCTCATGTACTGGTCACGTCGTTCTGTTATCATATACCTCATACAGCTTTAGTTTTAGTGGCCATACTGCGTGTTAATGGTTTTTATCTTCTTACAGGTACGAGGAAGATTATTCCCTAATAAAGGGAGTGCACGTGATCCTAGACAATAGGAACCAATCCAATAAGGTCACGTGGCAGGAAGGTTCTGGATCGAGCGTGGGAGGCACACGCGTTTTGTGCCCTATCCACCTGCTGCCGCTATAAATAGAAACCTTCGTCCACCGATGAAGGTGATCAGAGCCAAGAAAGAAAAGGCAGTATTGCAGAGAGCTCGATCCACCAGTAAAGAGAAAGAAAAAGAGAGAAAGAAAAAGAGAGATAGCAGTGAAGAGAGAAAGAGAGTTTGCAGTATCGGGTTTCTGAAATTGCTTCTCAGGAAGCTACATTTGTATTAACTCTCAGTATCGAATGTTTTCTCGATCAGTCTTTAGTTCCTTTTCTGATTTTCTTTATGTGTTCTTCGTCTATTTCTGATCTGTTCCCCTCCGGTGTGTGGAGGAAGGGAGTCTATCTCCGGTTTCCCTCTGGGTTGCAGAGGAAGAGAGATCGCTGATCTCTGGTGTTGCTAGTGACGGGTTGTCATTAGCAGGTTCCCTCTGGTGTGTGGAGGAAGGGAGAGGCACTCTCCGGTTCTGTTCATGCTGGGTGCTAGAACAGGTTACAAGCTTTGTGGGTAGCAAAGCTTGGTTGAGGGATTTGTCTCCCTTGGGTTTTCAAGCTGTTTGGCAGCAAGTTGTTCGCAGACTGAGTCTGCTGTGCTCTAGCAGTGGCTAGTGGAATCCTCACTCTAGTTGGAGTGAGGGGTGGATGTAGATTGCAGACTACAGTCGAACCACCTAAAAACCGGTTGTCTTCTCTGTGATATGTGATCTTTATCAGCGCTCTCTATCTGCTTGTCTCTTCGACTAGTTGTGTGTTCATCTCTTATCATCATTTTGTTATTCGATCTTGATTGGTACCTGCATTTGCAATTCTTTGTGTGCTAGTTTAGAAGGGGCATAAGCGGTAGATTTATTTTCTCGCCTAAGCTTTGCAAACTGGGAGTGATCTATTCATCCCCCCCCTTCTACATCACTCTCGCTGCGCTAACAATTGGTATCAGAGCAGGTTTACGCCATGTGGACGAACGGTCAAGGAAATGGTGGTGGTCCTAGAACCTTCATGGCCGAAGGTCAATCCATTAGTCGCCCTCCTTATTTCGATGGTAGTAACTATCTGTTTTGGAAGAACATGATGGAAGTGTTCATCAGAGCTCAGAGTCATAAATTGTGGAGAGTAATCACGGTGGGGCCATATGAGCTGCCACCAAATGAGGATGCTTGGACAGATGATCATGTGAAGCTCTCGTCACTCAACTGGACGGCGCTAAACATAATCCAGTGTGCTGTTCATCCAGAGGAATATGCTCGTATATCTGCGTACAGAACTGCCAAGCGAATGTGGGATGAGCTGCAATTAATTTATGAAGGTACAGCTCAAGTGAAAGCCTCGAAGGTAAATCTCTCCACCTCCAAGTATGAAATGTTTAAGATGAATGCAGATGAGAATATAACCGAAATGTATGCCAGGTTATCCTTGATCACTAACACTCTTAAAGGGCTAGGGAAGGATCTTGCAGAGGCAGATATAGTCAGGAAAATCCTTAGATCTTTATCTCCGGCATGGCACACTAAGGCCATTGTGATTGAGGAGTCAAAAGATTTGACTGTCTTAACTGTGAATGAACTCATAGGATCCCTGATGACCTATGAGATGAACTTCCAAGGAGGTGGAGAAGGAAGTGAGAGGAAGGGTAAAAATGTAGCTCTAAGAGCTTCCCGCAACAAGGGTAGTAACAGTGGGAGCAGCAGCAGTAGCCCCGAGTCTGAGTCTGAGCTTGAAGGTCTGTCAAATCTCGACCAGGAGGAGCAGGCAATGCTCACTAGTCAGTTCAGAAAGTTTCTGAGACAAAGGGGAAGACCTTAGGAAGAAGAAGCCACACTCTTTAACAAGAATGCTGAGTTTACCAGTTACAGGGATAGAAATCCTAAGAAACTGACTTGTTTTAACTGTAACAAACAGGGACACATGAAAGGCGAATGCCCAGACCTCCAGAAGAAGGGTCCCTATCTTCAGAAGAAAATATAAAGGTGCAGAAGAAGAAGAAGCACAGGCGATGGTCTGCACATGGAGCGAGGAAGAAGAAGACCCTGAAGAAGCTTCCTCAGAAGAATATGAAGATGGAATTTGCCTTATGGCAAACAGTGAAGAGGAGGTAATAAACATTTTTGAAAATTTCTCAATTGATGACTGGGAGGATGCTTATGGTGACTTGCTAGATAAATTTAATTCTCTTAGTAAAGAGCACAGAGTTCTGAAAAGAAAATTTAACACAAATGTTGAAGAACAAACTCTGGTCTGTGAGGAAAATGCAAAGCTAAAAGAACAACTAGAAGAAATGACCTCACTAAGGAAAGAGAATGATAAGCTTAGGGAGAAAGTCAAGAAAGTCAAAAACAGCTCAATGAATTCAAAACTAAAATTGAAGAAGGCATGAGTGAAATTAGAGTGAATTCAGAGAAATATGAAGCTGTGAAGAAAGTAAATGCTGAACTCCTAAAGAATTCTGAGTATCTCAAAAGGAGCTGGAAGACAAACAGAAAGTCTTAGAAAGTTTGTCCAAGGAAAGACTAGCCTAGATGCTATACTAGGGACTAGGGTCAATTTCAATAAGGAAGGTCTAGGCTATGACCCAACCAACAAGAGACCCTTGCAATTCAAGACTATCACCTTCTGTCCAGAGAAGGGAAAAGAAAAGCTGGACACACCATCCAGCTCAAACAGCTCTAAGAAACTCAAAGTCCTAAAGAAACACAACAACCAGTACTGGACAACCATTCAAGATTGGAATGAACTTTATGAAGAATAACATTAAGTCCATTCACCAGAACACAAATGGTAGCTGGACCAAGAAAACAAATTAGAATAATAGCTGGAATTATAACAATCAGATGGGTCCAAAAAGACCTACTGGAGGAACAACTTTCATGGTCAAAGATATGCCAATCAACAAGCCTACAGGAAATTTCCTAGGAATAGGAAGACCGATGAAAGGAATAGAACTCACTTCTCCAGTTAGCTGGATTGAACTTTAATAAACCAGAAAGGAAGGTGCCAGAGAAAACCATGCTGAAACAAATCTGGATACCAAACACTTGATCAGAGATTTAAACAATGTCCTTGGACCCAACTCATCTTGGGTTCCAAATCACTCTGCTTGATATACTTGTGTAGGTCGGCCTGGCAGCTGAAGACAACAAGTGGTACCTCGACAGTGGCTGCTCCAGGCATATGACAGGAGACCGATCCAAGTTCAGCAAGATAGAGATGAAGCCAGGAGGTCTGGTCAAGTTTGGAGGAAAGAACAAAGGTAAAATAATTGGAGTTGGCACAGTAGGTAAGTCTTCCACAAACTCCATTGAAAAAGTATTACTTGTGGAAGGGCTTCAACACAACCTGATTAGCATTAGCCAATTATGTGACAGGGGTCACAGGGTTGTATTTGATGATAGTTCATGCAAAATCTTTGAAACAAATTCTGACATGGTTAAATTTGTAGCCAACAGGATTAATAATGTCTACATTGTAGACTTAAATGAGAAATCTGACTCTACTATTTGTTTGTCTGCTAACTCTGAAATTGATGCTTTTGAATGGCATAGACGTCTAGGTCATGCTAGCTTTTCTACTTTAAATAAACTGGTCAAACTTGATTTAGTTAAAGGCATGTCTAAAATTAAATTTAATTCCATTTCAAAATCATGTGATGCCTGTGCTCTAGGCAAACAGACCAGAAACTCTTTCAAATTAAGATCTGAGCCATTATCTTCTAGACCAATGGAACTTCTTCATATGGATCTCTTCGGTCCAACCAGAACTCAGAGTCTTAATGGTAACAGGTTTGCCTATGTCATCATAGATGACTTCTCCAGATATTCATGGATATTTTTCTTAGCAAATAAGAGTGATGCATTTCAAAAGTTTAATCTATTTTTCAATAAGGTCAAACAAGAAGGAAAGTTCAAGGTTAGTTCTATTCAATCTGATTATGGAGGTGAGTTTGAAAATTCCATGTTTACTGAACTTTGTGACAAAGAAGGACTAACTCATAGGTTTTCTTCTCCCAGGACACCTGAACAAAATGGGATTGAGGAGAGAAGAAATATAACAGTGATAGAGATGGCCCGAACCATGTTGATTGAAAGTAAATTACCTAGAAGGTTTTGGGCAGAAGCGGCCAATACAGCAACCTACATAATCAACAGGGCCATGGTAAGACCCATACACAAGAAAACACCCTATGAGCTTCTAAAAGGTAAGAAACCAAACTTGTTTCATTTCAGAATTTTTGGAGCAAAATATTTTATTCATAACAATGATAAGAAAGATTTAGACAAGTTTGAAGCTAAGAGTTCACCTGGAATATTCTTGGGTTACTCTGAAGTGTCAAGGGCATATAGGGTATTTAACATATCAGATCAGAAAGTGGAAGAGTCTCCACACATCCTTTTTAGTGAAAAGAAAGATGTTTCTAATGTTGAAAATCTTGACAGGGATTCCAATCATGGTGGAGATTTTCTAGAAGACCAATAGGAAGAAGAGAAGACTCAGCCGAGTGGAGAAACAAATTCCTCAAATCAGGAAGGTCCAAGAGAAACATGTGAGTCTTCAACAAATATTAGATTCTTAAAGACCATCCTTTAGATAATGTCATAGGCAATCCTGAAGAACCTCTAAGGACTAGATCTCATTTTAGAAATGTGAATAATGACGACCTAATTGCTTTAGTCTCACAAATTGAACCCAAAATAGTAGAAGAGGCCTTAGCTGATCAATGTTGGGTAAATGCTATGAGTGAGGAATTAGGTCAGTTTGAAAGGAATAATGTCTGGGAGCTTGTCCCAAGACCAGATGGTATTAATGTCATAGGAACCAAGTGGGTGTTCAAAAATAAGATAAATGAAGATGGAATCATCTCAAGGAACAAGGCCAGACTAGTAGCCAAAGGCTACTGTCAGGAATTCGGTGTAGACTTTGATGAATCTTATGCACTAGTTGCTAGGATGGAAGCCATAAGATTGTTGCTTGCCTTTGCTTGCTCAAAGAACATTAAACTCCAACAAATGGATGTTAAAAGTGCCTTTTTAAATGGAGTTATTAAAGAAGAAGTCTTTGTTGAACAACCTCCTGGATTTCAATTTTCTCCTCAACCTAACCAAGTTTTCAGGTTAAACAAAGTCTTGTATGGTCTACAGCAGGCTCCAAGAGCTTGGTATGAAAGATTATCTGAATTTCTAATCAGCAAGGGCTACAAAAGAGGTAAAGTTGATCAGACTTTATTCACCAAGGGCATGAGTAAAGATCTCATCATAGTTCAGGTATATGTAGATGACATTGTATTTGGATCAACTAGCCATGAACTATGTGATGAATTTTCTACCATGATGTCTGCTGAATTTGAGATGAGCTTGGTTGGTGAACTAAAATATTTTCTTGGATTGCAGGTACAGCAGCTAGAAGATGGGTGCTTCATCAACCAAACCAAATACACAATGGAATTGTTCAAAAGGTTTGGCATGGAAAACTTAAAGCACATTACTACACCCATGGGCACCAATACATCATTGGATGCAGATGAGACAGGTAAAGAAGTAAATGCCAAACTTTATAGAGGTATGATTGGATCACTTCTTTACTTACAGCCTCTAGACCTGATATACAATTCAGTGTAGGAATGTGTGCAAGATATCAGTCTAGACCCACTGAACTACACTTAGCTGCAGTTAAAAGAATCTTCAGATATTTGTCAGCTAGTCACTCCCTTGGTTTATGGTTTCCTGCTTCTCGCACATTGAATCTAGTAGCATACACAGATGCTGACTATGCAGGCTGCAAACTAGACAGGAAAAGCACAAGTGGCCATTGTGAATTCTTGGGTGGGTGTTTAGTATCTTGGGGCTCCAAGAAACAACATTCTGTGGCCCTCTCCACTGCAGAAGCTGAATATGTGGCTGCAGGGAGTTGTGGAACACAAGTAATATGGATTAAACACCAACTTCAGGACTACCAAGTAGACCTGGGGTGCACACCTATTTACTGTGATAATACAAGTGCCATCAATCTTGCTAAAAATCATGTTTTGCATTCTCGAACAAAACATATAGAGATAAGACATCATTTTATAAGAGATGAGGTGTCTAAGAATAACTTTGAACTAATTCATGTAGGAACAGATAATCAGATTGCTGATATTTTCACAAAACCTCTGGATAATGAAAAGTTCACTACATTAAGAAGAGAGTTAGGCTTATACAAAGTGTCTCAATTATGAAGCATGTTCCTGTTGTGAGGGGGAGGTTTGTCTATCTGTTGGTTAGCCTTCTTGCTTGCTGGTTTAAGGGGGAGTTCGAAATGCTCACTGGTTAGCTTTCAGGAATGCTCTATTTTGAGGGAAGCCTTGGGATTTTGCTGAGATGTTTTATTGAGGTATGCTATGTCTTAGGGGGAGCTAAGTTGTAATGTGAGAAGAGAAGTTCTTTGAAAAATTCAAAAGGAGTGTCCAGATGTGTATCTCTGCTGGTTTTTCATGACTAATCTAGTGTAGTTCTCTCAGACAGTAGAGTGTCACTTATCTCTTAAGTCAATAAGTCAGTGTCTCTAAAATCCAATTAGAATCTTTTCTTTGGCACTCGCACAGAGACATGGACTAATTGCATAAAGTATATCTTCCTACATTGTCATTGATTATGGTTCAGGCCAAAAACACGTATGTCTTGATATCTGACCCAATCAACTTGAAATCTAGACTTCAAGACTCAATACAAGAAAAGTCCTTCTCTTTTGGTATTGTCTTCAATCATTCTATCTCTTTAACTCAAGGGCTTAACTGAACAAACATGTTCTGTCTTTGATCACTGAGAAACTGGGAGCTTCATCAATGAAATGAATATTTCTCCCAAGTCATGAGGTGTCAGATACTTAAAATAAATGAAAAGTCATGATAGAGCAATGGTGGCTTGCTGGTGAGTAACTGGGGACTCTGACCTCTAATCAAGGTGTCTCCTCATGTCAAAAGCCACAGTTACTAACTCTGTTCCTTTAAAAAAAAAGGGGGGGAAGTAATGAGGAACTCACTCTGAGTAACTGGGGATTCAGGCCTCTGATCGAGGTGTCTCCCTAATGTCAAAAGATGTGATCTACCAACTTACTCATTGATCTTCTTGGAAATCATCTCCAACTAACATTCTTGTTGTTATGCAACTAATGGATTGCTTTTCCTCAATACCTTGAGAACACCTCTCTGATTTAGACTCTTGCTGTCTTGTGGAATAGTTGAATGATCAGCTCCATTTGGCCATACTTGTCAACTACTACTCTACATCATGCACTATGTATGCTGATATACTCTTCATAATTCTATTTCTCCATTGTGTACTGAAGCTTAAAGAATCTTCTCTTGATGTTAGAACCTCACTTATTTTCTTAAGACCTATTCGTGACTTTCTGCACTAAGATCGTTACTGCACTTCTTCTTCATGTCTCCAGCATTGTTATGTCTTCTGCATTTCTTTTTGTTGATGTTAAAGGGGGAGAGAGGTTCTGCTATATCAATGATTTAATCAGTTGGTTGTGGCTAGTCGCCTAGGGGAAATTCCTGATTATGAGTTGTGGGGGAAATGAGAGTGAGTTAATGAGAGTGAGTTGTAGGGTTTGTCTAATCCATTTGCATGAGCATTCTAATTCATTTGCATGAGCATGCCTTGAAGTTAATCTGTTGTTGCAGCTGGTATTGATTTCATGTTAAATCTTGATAAACCTTGATATTGCCTGATTCATAGTGTTGCCATCATCAAAAAGGGGGAGATTGTTGTGTCCCTATGATTTTGATGATGTCTCACACTATAAGTCATTTCTTTATCTCAAGATAATCTTCTGTTTCATCATGTAAGTGAATGGATTAAACAGTAAGGGAATGTCATGTTCAATTGAACTATTTGACCAAATGAATTTTAGTGTTGCCTGAGTCTTAATGTCTTGATGGTTTCAACACTATGAATTTCTTGTGAACAAAAAAGTTTCTCTGTGTTAACGTAAATCCTCGAGCCACTTCAGGTAATTTTGGGAATTGTTTTCATGTCACTTAAGCCACACTTCGTGTTGCTTTCCCTCACCAACACGAAATGATTTCGTGTCGTCTGAGCGTACAACACTCCGTGTTGATTTCCATGCTTGACAGGAAAACTCGTATGAGGTAATACTTCATGTTGTTTTACCCTTGTGCTCTCTGTCTTCGTGTCGTTTCTCTTTGTCGCTTTGTGACTTCACCTCGTGTAGGTTTCAGTTTTGGTCTTCGTGTTGTTTTACTCTTTAGACTTCGTGTCCTTCTCGCCTTGACCACACTCCGTGTCAATTCCGTATCATGTCTTCGTGTCGTGTTTCTGAAGAAGCTCTAATAGTTCTGATGAACTTCGAGTCGTTTCCCTGTAGACCTCGTGTCGTTCCTGTTTAGTAACCACACTTCGTGTCGGTTACTGTTGTTTGTGTGTATTCGTGTCATTTTTGTTCCACTGCGTGCAGAACATTGCAGCACCTCGTGTTGCTTTCTGTGCCACCTCGTGTCGTTTCTGTGTGAACCTCGTGTCGCTTCTCTCTGTCCTCTAGTTGCATCTCGTGTCATCTTTTATGTCTTGCTTGTTGTTGCAACCACTTCGTGTCATTCTTCTTTTTACCTCGTGTTATTTTCAACTCGTGTCGGTTACTGTTTTGTCTCCATGTTGTTCTCGTGCCGTTCTCATTACTGGTTATTATATCATGATGTTTTTACTTCGTGCTGTAGTCATCGTATGTACCTCGTGTCGTTCTTGTTTCACTTCGTGTCGTTCTCTTCGTTGTGTCTGTTCTGTTACAGTGTACCTCGTGTCGTTCTTGTTTCACTTCGTGTCGTTCTCCTCGTTGTGTCTGTTCTGTTACAGTGTACCTCGTGTCACTCTTTTCCTATCTCGTGTACTGGTCACGTCATGCTGTTATCATATACCTCATGCAGCTTTAGTTTTAGTGGCCATACTGCGTGTTAATGGTTTTTATCTTCTTACAGGTACGAGGAAGATTATTCCCTAATAAAGGGAGTGCACGTGATCCAAGACAATAGGAACCAATCCAATAAGGTCACGTGGCAGGAAGGTTCTGGATCGAGCGTGGGAGGCACACGCGTTTTGTGCCCTATCCACCTGCTACCGCTATAAATAGAAACCTTCGTCCACCGATGAAGGTGATCAGAGCCAAGAAAGAAAAGGCAGTATTGTAGAGAGCTCGATCCACCAGTAAAGAGAAAGAAAAAGAGAGAAAGAAAAAGAGAGATAGCAGTGAAGAGACAAAGAGAGTTTGCAGTATCGGGTTTCTGAAATTGCTTCCCAGGAAGCTACATTTGTATTAACTCTCAGTATCGAATGTTTTCTCGATCAGTCTTTAGTTCTTTTTCTGATTTTCTTTATGTGTTCTTCGTCTATTTCTGATCTGTTCCCCTCCGGTGTGTGGAGGAAGGGAGTCTATCTCCGATTTCCCTCTGGGTTGCAGAGGAAGAGAGATCGCTGATCTCTGGTGTTGCTAGTGACGGGTTGTCATTAGCAGGTTCCCTCTGGTGTGTGGAGGAAGGGAGAGGCACTCTCCGGTTCTGTTCATGCTGGGTGCTAGAACAGGTTACAAGCTTTGTGGGTAGCAAAGCTTGGTTGAGGGATTTGTCTCCCATGGGTTTTCAAGCTGTTTGGCAGCAAGTTGTTCGCAGACTGAGTCTGCTGTGCTCTAGCAGTGGCTAGTGGAATCCTCACTCTAGTTGGAGTGAGGGGTGGATGTAGATTGCGGACTGTAGTCGAACCACCTAAAAACCGGTTGTCTTCTCTGTGGTATGCGATCTTTATCAGCGCTCTCTATCTGCTTGTCTCTTCGACTAGTTGTGTGTTCAGCTCTTATCATCATTTTGTTATTCGATCTTGATTGGTACCTGCATTTGCAATTCTTTGTGTGCTAGTTTAGAAGGGGCATAAGCGGTAGATTTATTTTCTCGCCTAAGCTTTGCAAACTGGGAGTGATCTATTCATCCCCCCCCCCTTCTACATCACTCTCGCTGCGCTAACAACATACTCCTTCAACTCCATAGGCTGGATTTCGGGCTGTTCATAGTCTTCAAGCCCATCAATGATGGCCTGGAGCCTTTCTACCGCAGGGCTGGTTTCCTTGTGCACCCGCATCGGGATGTGTTTCTTCTTGTTGTGAGTGGGCCGTCTCATAACGAGCCGGGGGGCTGTGTCATGCAAAATAGGTGTCACAGGTGGCGGTACTGGTCGGGGTGTAACACCCCTTATGCGAACCTCTGGAGTGGGCCGAGGAGCTTGTCTTCTTCTTCTGTTCTTCGTTGGCGCGGGTTGCCAACCTCCTTGATCATGAGCTGGCGCCATGACGAAGGCTTGATAAGTGGCCTGTGTACTGGCCTCCGCCCATTCTTCAGGCAGCTGTTGGTATAAAGATACCATGTTCACAGTGGTGCCAAGGCTCGGCATC
This sequence comes from Amorphophallus konjac, assembly GCA_022559845.1. Lineage (NCBI taxonomy): Eukaryota > Viridiplantae > Streptophyta > Magnoliopsida > Alismatales > Araceae > Amorphophallus > Amorphophallus konjac. The sequence goes on along the minus strand of CM040117.1, from coordinate 185,115,891 downwards.
TCGTGCGGCTGCGGAGGATCCACTCTGAGCTCCCCCATGTCCAGCTCTCCCTTCTTGATCAAGGACTCAATGACATCCTTGAAGATGTAACAATCCTCAATGGTATGCCCAAGCATCTGATGGTATGGGCAAAAACGAGGATCATCCTTCTTCTTCAAGTCACCAGGCCTCTTTGGATCTGGTAATGTGATCTTGTTGTACCTGGTGGCCCATTCGAACAGGACTCGGGCTTTGTCTCGAGGAAAGGAATACAATTTGTTCCTCATCTTCTCCCGCAAGGAGGGACCTTCCCGCCGTTCAGTGGAGGTGTTGGCCATCTCTTTGGCTTTCTCTTTCTGTTTCTCAAAAGCTTCAAAGTCTAGTGTATGAACTTCTGGCGGTGTTGGCCTCCTCTCAGCCTGCCTGACCCTCTGACTCGATGCAGCTGGAGCAGAAGAGTATCGAGCAAGGAATGCTTCGATCTCTGCCACTATGTTGTTCAGACGGTCGAACGACCTTACCTCAGCACTGATCATCCTCTCAAGGATCTCCTTCTTCAGATTCTGTTTACAGATCTGCACTGCGTCCTCCTGATGCGGGGGACGTTTGCACCTCATGCTGAGGTTCCTCCATCTCTTTATGTAGTCGAGTGCCGACTCATCATTTCTCTGTCTCGTGGCGTAAAGCTCTGCCACGGTCACCTCCCACTCAGCTATGTAGAATCTTTCCTTGAATTTCTTCTGCATATCAGGCCAGTCTGCAATGGACCCGACGAGCAAGCTCGAATACCACTCGAAAGCGAGCCCGGTAAGTGTCGAGCCAAAGAACTTGAGGAGATAAGCTTCATCCGCCGCTAGATCCCCCATAACATTCACATAATAGGCAATGTGCTCCCTGGGAGACCCTTGCCCATTAAATTTCTCAAACTTTGACGGCTTGGTGATGCCGACCGGTAGCCTCTTGGCAGCATAGTGTGCCGGGTAAGAAACCCGGTATACATCGAATGGCGTGTGATCACCATCGCTCCTCTCTGCCAACTTCATATCTATCATTTGTTCGAGCATTAGTCTACTTACTGTTGTCGAGTCAACCAGGTTTGGGTAGAAATGGACCGGTTGTGCCAGCGGCGTTGTTAACACTGTTGCCTGAGGTGCAATAGTGGACCCCTGGAATGGCAGGTTCGGTGGCGGGGCCGGTGTGACATGTTGTGGCTGATGCAGGGGTACGCCTCCAGTGTAGGTAGGTATTGGGGGAGACACCGTCGCCTGTGGAGAAGCTTCCGAGGCCTGCCCGTTGCCCCCAGGGGTCTCTGGTAATGCTTCAGTCTGCCCGGATGTTGAGGGCTGAGCGGCTTTTTCAGTCAGTTGTTTCTTCAACAATTCGAGCTCCCATTGATATTGTTGCATCATGTGCAATACCGCGGGGTCGTTCATGGGAAGGCTAGGGGTGCCCCCCCCTTTCTTCGATCGGCACCTCTTCGGATGAAGTGGATGGTCCTCCCGCCGTGCCTTCTGTAATAACATTGGCAGCCAAGGATGTTGAAGGTTCCTCATAGTTAGCTCCTCCAGTGTGGACTTGTGTCTTTTCAGCTGCCGCTTTCCCTCTTCTGGTAAGAGGTCCTGGCCTTGTGGCAAGCCTGGCTACTTCTTCGGGCTCGGTTGGTAGAGCCCCGTACCGGCCAGATACCCCTACCATATTGCAAGTATAAACTCTTAGGTCTCTGCCTCTTCTTGTTGTTCTTCTCGATGGCCTACCTGGAAAGACCAATCTGTCAAAGACCGCTCTCCGCGGCTTCACTTCTTCCCTCGGCGGGGACTGATAATGCTCCTCAGAGTAGTTTCTTGACTCGGCACTAGGCACTGGCCGGGTCTCTTCTTCTTCAAAGGCAGAGGCTACTACCCCCAGTAATCTCTGGCGACCCAGAGGAGTGCTCCCCGGGCCCCGCAAGTAGTTCTTCATGGCCTGCTCCACTCCTTCCCAGACCTGGTCAGGAGGAGAAGCCGGTGATGTCGCCCTGTTGGTAGCAACGGGCATGTGGGTTGCAGGCTCCACACGGGCAGCCTGATAGTGACGTCGGTAGTGTCGACGGTGGATGTTGTCCGGCGGGGCCGGTGTAGTTAATGTCGGCTGGTAGACTGGGGATGATGTCCTGACCCGATCTCCTTGTTGTGCCCTTGCCAGGCGGAAGGTGCTGGGCCTCGCCTGGGCTGGTGAGGTGAACCAGCCCCCCTTGGGAACCCAAACTTGCTTAGCTTTGGTGGGCCTGGAGGCCAACTGATGTCGCGGCACTGGGGCCTGAATGGCAGGCGTCATCCTGCCCTTCATCTTCTCCAGTGCCTGAAAAGAGTTGCGCACTGGTACGGCGGGTACAATGCGATCCGGGATCACCTTGGAACGTTGTCCGTTAAGATGCACCCGGAAAGTCCCGACGACAGCCGACTTGCCGGTGCTGGAGAACCGGCCTCGGTATGATGTTGTGGCATGGCTCCTTCAGAGCCTCCTTTGGTGAGAGGCTGACCCTGGGTGAGAAGGGCCAACAGTTTGGTGCATGTGGTGCACGTTGCAGCTTAGCGTCCCAGTCGGGACGGTCTTGGAAGTCTCGGCCATTGATCGGCCGACAGCAGCTTTGGCGGCCCCCTGGATGGGAGCGTTGCTTTCAGTCCTATCAGATGCTTCCACGTCCAGTAGGTTCGTGAAGGCTACCCCAAGGAAGTTGGGGAAGCCTACCGCGGGAGGGAAGCTCCCGAAGCTGAGGGGGACGGCCAAGTAGCCGTTTCGAACATGGCTCTCGACGGCCTGTTGGCCGAACGTGGAGGCCATCCTGGTGTTCGGAATGCAACCTGCATTTGCCAATCAAACAATTAGTATTACAAGAAAGGGGCCGTAGGGCCCTTAGTCCCGGCAAAGAGATGAAGGGTAATTTCTGTCCCACCGGGCGTGCCAGACTTGTGGACGCACTAAAATTCGAGGGGGAATCTGTTCGTTTGTTGAACGGGGTTAATTCGTCTATTTAGTGCGAGGGCGTTCCAGTCACAAAGTGACGATTTATTCGGGCTTCGTGGAAGCCCATGGTGCGCGCGATCTGACTAATCAGACAATTGTGTGGTTCGTGTCGGGACCGAAACCCGCCGTGCCGTAAAGGCCACGGCGTTATTTACATCCCCCATACAGGGAAACACCCTTGATTGATTGTCGGGAATAAGGGCCCTACGGCCTAAAGGGAATACTAATAATGTAGGAGGATAGTGAAAGATGAACTATGCTAGAAACCCGTCTCGGGACGTGAATGTTCAGACTATGTTGGTCACTCGTGGGCCACTGCATGTTCGGACGTAGGTCCGTGTTTGTAGTATAAAAGACGATAACAAAAACCGCGCCAATGTCTGCCACGAACAAGGCAAGTTTAATGAGAATACGGGATTGGATCCCGGTAGAGACGGATCGAGTTGATAGACTGTTGGCCGGAGATGATTTCGGACTATGGCCATGTCGGAAATTCCATAAACCACGTCCGATACCATAAGGCGTCGTCGATTTTCTCTTTGCACCCAGTCCGAGGGAGTGAATTATTAAGTGCGTAGCCTGAGCTCACTAACGTGCGCCCTCTCACGGGGTTCGACCTGCCCAGTCAGGTCGCGGGCAGCGTCTGGTTAAGCCGTATTTCATTCTGTTTGTGCTCTGTTTATTCTTTCTATTTTCGTTCTGGTTTCTTCAACCTTTAGACTGACATTTTGATTGGTTTATTCACTTGATTGATGGGTTAAGTTGATAGAGAAGGTGGTTAAAGCTTTTTAATCATTTATTAAGATGAACGAGCATGAAGATTGAAGGAACTCAGAAGTTCAGGCTGAAAGCTATTCTTTCCCCCACAGAGCTAAGTCTATTTGTCTGCTCTCGTGTTCGGAGAACTCATCCTGTTCATCTGTTCTTGAGTGTTCTTATTCTGACGAAGATTGGGCAGCACCTCCCCCGGACTGGGAGTTGCCAGAGCAAAATAAGGGGCACCAAACGGATAACTCCGGGGTACACCTCAAATCTAGACCTCATGGCGGTCCAAAAACCCAAATGTGAGTGTTGGAGAGCTCGAGGACTAGCCTTCAAGAGCTCTCACAACTCAGGGGTGATGACTTCGTGGAACGGGACGGATGTAGGCCGTAGGTGGCCATGACTGTTCACCCTTCGAACGGGTTCCCTCAGAGTTCATGCCACAGAAGGGCAAGCTTCCGAGGACCCCAGGTGATTCAGAGAACCAGAGAAATGAAACGGAAGAAAAGGGGGGAAAGGATCAGAGCCATAGAATACTGCACATGCTTACAAAGTCATTCTTTTATTCATCCTCAAGGGAAAGGAAAGGAAGAATACAATGGAGAAGATAAAAGAGAAGCTAAGTGTTGAGGTGGGAAAAGAAGATACATCGGTGGGGGAGAAGGAGGAACAGAGCACAAGCTCTTCCCCCTCTCTCCCCTCTCTCTTTCTCACCCTCTCTCTTTTTCTTCTTCACCTTGCAGATGGGGATGGATGTAGCTTCCTCTTCTCTTCGGACGTTAGGGACCTTAGCCGAACCAGCAGCCTTCCCTTTTGCCTCTCCCTTCTTCCTCTTCTCTCTTCTTCTGTTCCCTTCTATTGGTGCCTCTTCTTCATTTCCTTCACAATGCTGCCCCTTATATATATCAGCCAGCCTGGGAGCATTCCTGCCATTTCCACCTCGTCCGCAACGAAGTCGGGAGTTGACTGGCTATGCTGGACGCTGTTCATTTGTCTCGTACACTGCTGCTCGTCCGAGGATGGGACGCTCAGAGATCTGCCGGAGCTTGCCTTGCTGCTACTACTTGTGTGCTGTCAAACTAAGGTAGAAGCAGAGTCATGGGCATTGAATGTTCTCTGCACGCCATAATGATGCAAAACAGAGCATCGGAATGTGGATGGGACGGATTGTTTGCACGCCAAATTAAGAAGGGATGCAAGGGAAAGGGTGCGCGCCGGTTTAGCACATGATGAAGGGGAAAAAGGGCGCGCCGGTTTAACCCAAGATGAAGGGGCGCGCCGGTTTAACCCAAAATGCAAGGGGCGCGCCGGTTTAACCCAAAATGCAAGGGGCGCGCCGGTTTAATAGCCAACCAAGGAATAAAGAGGAAAGGGGCGCGCCGGTCTTAGTGGCGCCGTTTTAAGTGCATATCGCGCCGGTTTAAGCACCGAACGGATTCTTTTTCAAAGTTGAGGCCATTTATATGAATGTCGGCATTCCCGACATGTTCCGGTTGCAATGTATGGCCTCCATAATATTCTGTTCGCAGCCTCCGAGACTCGGTCCCAGACTTTGCGTGACTTTCGGTGCGTGCCAAGACTGTGCCGGAGTTCCTGACTTTTCTCTGATTCAGCTCTCGGCATGGCCGGTCGGAGCGTTGTAGCTGTATCTTCTGCTTAAGGGGCTTCCTTAGCGGGTAGCGGACCACCAAGCGGGTTCTCGTCCTGATCGGGTGAGGCATGAGGTTTATTCGGCATTTCTGTCTTCGACTCGCGCTCGAATGTGTAGACGCGAATGTCGTCATGATCATCATCGTCATTTTTTTGGCGTCCACACCACCCTGCTTGAAGATCATGTTTCATGGGCCGAATTTGTCGAGCACTTCAATAGCAAATACTTCTCAGACCGTATTCAGGAGAAAAAGGCCGCAGAATTTGCTGCCTTGAAGCAACGATCCCTGTCGGTAGCTGACTATGAAGCCCAGTTCTCTAGGTTATCGAGATATGCACCACATTTAGTATGCACTGAAAAGATGAAGGCTAGAAGGTTCTTGAATGGGTTACGACCCCAGTACATCACCCAGCTCGCTCCCTTGGATATTCAAGTGTACTCAGAGATAGTGCGGCGTACCCAGCTGTTAGAAGACGCCACGGAATTGTCTGACAAAATCCGTGGTAAGGATAAAAGGGAGAATGTCACAAGCCCCAACACTTTTAAACCGTCTTTCAAAAAGCGGACCAATAATGGAGGCGAACCCTCCAAGGTGAAGAAATTCAAGAAGGGCAACAACAAACCTTTCTCCATCACGGCACCGCCAAAGGAGAATTGTAAATATTGCGATAAGCCGGGTCATCAAGCTGCGGAATGCTGGAGAAGGCTCGGAGCATGCCTTCGTTGTGGGAGTAAAGAACACAGTATTCCCGACTGTCCAATGATGAACGAGCAGAGTGAGCCGGAGACAAAGGAAGAGAAGCGTCCGACAAAGAAGCAAGGATGTTTACAAGCTCTCCAAGAGACGGAACCAACCGAGGGTGGGTTGGTGGAAGGTATTTTGACTGTCTGCTCTAAATCTGCTCAAGTACTATTTGATACTGGCGCCACACATTCTTTTGTTTCAAAGAAATTTACTGCTTCATTCTCTATGGAACCTGAATGGATAGACTTGGTAATTTCTACCCCATTAGGGAATGAGTCTGATGTCACTTTCCATTACCCAAACTGCAAGATTATAGTTAAAGGTCACAACTTACCTGCAGATTTAATATGCCTAGACTTGAAAGAGTACGATGTAATTTTTGGGGCCGATTGGCTATCCACCCATCGGGCAACTGTAGACTGTCGAAATGGAAAAGTAACTTTTATGGATTTCCCGGAGTTAACTTACATTACTCCCCGGAAGAGATCACCAGTTATCTCCGCTCTTCGAGCCCATAAACTTATCAACAAAGGATGCGAGGCATTCTTAGCATTTGTAACTGCCACAGAGGCTAAGGTAGCTAGACTGGAAGACATTCAAGTGGTTCGGGAGTTTCCCGATATTTTCCCTGAGGACTTACCTGGTCTACCACCAGTGAGAGAAGTCTCATTCACTATAGACCTTGTTCCGGGGGCCGGACCTGTTTCCAAAGCACCCTACAGGATGTCCCCCACAGAATTGAAGGAGTTGAAGGAGCAGCTTATGGAGCTATTGAAGAAAGGATTTATCAGACCAAGTACTTCCCCATGGGGAGCACCAGTGCTGTTCGTCAAGAAGAAGGATGGATCATTGAGGTTGTGCATCGATTATCGGCAGCTGAACCACCTCACTATCAAAAATAAATACCCACTGCCGAGGATTGATGAACTCTTCGATCAGATTTCGGGAGCAAAGTATTTCTCAAAAATTGATCTTCGATCGGGTTATCACCAATTGAGGATCAAGAACGAGGATATTCACAAAAGTGCATTTCGAAGCAGGTACGGGCATTATGAATTTACTGTTATGCCTTTTGGACTAACAAACGCCCCTGCAGCTTTTATGCAGCTTATGAATAGCATCTTTAGACCGCATCTGGACAAATTTATTGTGGTTTTTATCGATGATATCCTGATATATTCAAAGTCTGAAGAGGAGCATGAAGTGCATTTGAGGATAGCATTGCAGATATTGAGGGATAATCAATTATATGCCAAGTTTAGCAAATGCGAGTTTTGGTTGGAAGAAGTGTCCTTCTTAGGACACGTAATTTCAAAAGATGGAATCTCAGTGGACCCCGCAAAGGTCGAAGTAGTAAAGAACTGGGAACAATCGACAAATACAACAGAAATCAGGAGTTTCCTTGGTCTTGCTGGTTATTACCGGCGTTTTATTAAAAACTTCTCGAAGATTGCAGTACCACTCACCAGGCTGACTCGCAAGGAAGTACCATATGAGTGGAATGAGGAATGTGAACAAAGTTTCCAAACGTTGAAGGACCATTTGACCACTGCTCCGGTCTTGGCCCTTCCTATTGAAGGAAAGAAGTATGAGGTATATACCGATGCTTCTGGTATTGGCCTCAGTTGTGTATTAATGCAACAGGGAAGAGTTATTGCATACTCTTCTAGGCAGTTAAAGAAACATGAGGAAAACTACCCGGTGCATGACTTGGAGTTGGCCGCGGTGGTATTTGCCCTAAAGATCTGGAGACACTATCTCTACGGAGAACAATTCACAGTATTCTCCGATCATAAAAGCCTCAAATACCTATTCTCTCAGAAGGAACTTAATATGAGACAACGTCGATGGCTGGAATATTTAAAAGATTTTGATTTCACTATTCAGTATCACCTCGGAAAAGGGAATTTGGTAGCCGATGCCTTGAGTCGAAAGCTGAGAGCCCTCATGGCCAGCTGTATGATACGGGAATGGAAATTATTGGAAGAATTCTCTAGATTAAATATAAGCACGGACCAGAAAGACGGGTGCATTACTCTCTCTCACATGAGTGTGCATCCGGACTTTCTATCCGAAATCAAGAAGTTACAAGATGAAGATCCTGGAATGATTGAAATCAGGGAGAAACTAGAGCAAAGAACCGGGTTCAAGCTAACAGTTGATGGAAGACTAATGTTTCAGGAAAGGACATGTGTCCCGGACTGTCCTGAGTTAAAAAGGAAAATTCTAGATGAAGCTCACCGCTCTAGGTATACCATTCATCCTGGAGCAACTAAGATGTACAAAGATCTAAAAAGAACTTTCTGGTGGCCGAACATGAAGAGGGAGGTAGCGGACTTTGTATCTTGCTGTCTCACGTGCCAACAAGTGAAAGAGGAACATCAAAGACCCGTCGGAAAGTTACACCCCCTGGATATTCCTAAATGGAAATGGGAAGGAATTGGTATGGATTTCATCATGGGACTGCCTAAGTCTAGAGGTGGACATGACGGTATTTGGGTAGTCATCGACTGACTGACCAAGTCAGCGCATTTCTTGCCAATTAAAAGTCGATGGTCGGTTGATGTTTTGGCCGCATTGTATATTAAGGAGATCGTGAGATTGCATGGAGTCCCAATATCAATCGTGTCTGACCGAGACCCTCGCTTCACTTCTCATTTCTGGAAGGGTCTACAACAATCTTTGGGGACGAAGCTCAACTTCAGTACTACTTTCCATCCCCAGACCGATGGTCAGACTGAGAGAACGAATCATGTAGTTGAAGACATGTTACGGGCTTGCATTATTGACTTTGGCGGAGGTTGGCATGATCATTTGCCCCTAGCCGAGTTTGCATACAACAATAGCTATCAAGCCAGTATACAGATGGCTCCATTTGAAGCCTTGTACGGCAGGAGTTGCCGATCTCCTATATGCTGGGATGAAGTTGGCGAGAAGCAACTACTAGGGCCAGATATGGTAAGAAACACAACAGAAAAGGTTGAACTTATCCGAGAAAGACTCAAAGTAACACAATCCAGACAGAAATCTTATGCAGACAATAGAAGAAGGGAATTAGAATTCCAAGTTGGAGACCATGTTTACCTTAAGGTCTCACCCGGTCGAGGAATAAGAATGTTCGGAGTTAAAGGCAAGCTTACACCGAGATTCATTGGTCCATTCGAAATATTGGAAAGAGTTGGCGAGGTAGCCTATCGTCTTGCTTTGCCTCCGCAACTGTCGAAAGTGCACAATGTGTTCCACATTTCCATGCTGAAGAAATATGTGCACGACCCTTTCCACGTCATTGATCATAGTAACTTAGTGATTCAAAAGGACCTCACTTATGAACAGAAGCCAAAGAAGATTCTTGATCGAGAGGTCCGAGTCTTAAGAAACAAGACCATTCCCATGGTAAAAGTGCAATGGAACAAATGCTTGGAGCAAGAAGCCACATGGGAAACTGAAGAATCTATGCGAAGGAGATATCCGGAATTATTCTAAACCGTAAGTACTCTATACCCTCCATGTCTCCATTCACGCAATTGAATTTGGAGACCAAATTCTTTTAAGTGGGCGAGGGTGTAGCACCCCTGAAAATTTTAAAAGAATAAGATAGATTTTTAAATAAATAAAATCTATTTGTGCAAATTTGGTCGGGAATTAAATAAAATAAAAATTCGATGAAAAGAAAATAACCCAAACTGATAATGGGCCTTGCGCTTAAAAGATAAATGGGCCAAAATGAAATAACGCCATTCATTAAGACGTTAATTATAGTAAAGACGCCTTTAGCATGGGCGCTAATTCATACGAAGAAATTTGGAAATATAGCGGCAAAATATAGAAATAATAAGAGATGACCTAGGTTAAGGCACTAATTAATGAAAAGACGCCCTCTTTTAAGGCGTGACTTAATGAGAAAACGCCCTTGTCTCAGACGTCTTTTTCTTGAGGGAAAAACCGTGCTCGGTCGAATGCATGGCTACGGTTTTCTATGCAAATGGAAGCAGGCGGTTGTTTAACTGGAAGGGAGCCAACCATGCATGGTAGGTTTTAAACCCTGCCAATCCCACACGTAAAGTTTTCTAATATCGAGCATTAGAACCCTCCAGAATCTTGCCATCACTAGTTCTATCACCCCGTTAAGGCCTTTCCTCCTCTATAAAAGCACTTCCCGATCGAACAGGCCTGGCATGTTGATGCTGCTGCACTTCGTTGACGACCGTGAAGGGGCGTGAGGCTTCATCTTGTTGCCGTGTTCGTGAAGATCGTGGAAGTTCTTCAACCTCTGCATTCTTCTTCCTGTTGCTGTGGAAGCGGTGGGAGCCATTCATCCACTTCTTCCATCTGCTTCCGTTTTGCAGTTGCATGAAGGGGTTTCCTCCATCCCCTGTTCCTGCGTAAAGAAACAGAGCATCGTATTTATTGGGTTCTTCTTCTTATTCAACATTCAATCTTCAACAAAAGGTAGGTTTTCTCAAGGATTGTAGCCCAAACTAGCATACGATTCATAATAATATCATCTGTTCATCCATGCATATAGCTTTACTACGTTTCCAAAGCTTTCTGCGAAATTTTGGAAAGAGGCGACCCTCTCTAGGGTGCTAATTCATGTTCTGACGCCCGACCCAAGAGTCGTTAATTTTAAGAAATTGATAAATACTCATGTTTATCCTGGAAAGGAATGAATTAACGACAGCCAGTAGGTCGTCTTTTATGAAAGTGACGCCCCACCCAACGGCGCTATTTTAAATTAATGGCTTAGGATAAGTCGTTACTTTCCTGAATTTCTAAAAGTTATTAAATTCTGGAAAATGGTAATTAACGACACCGTGCAAGTCGCTTCTTTGTGAAATAACGCCCCTGCCTAAGGCGCGTTTTCTTGAAATACAGAATTGGGTAAATTGCAGCAATAATAGAAATTACAGATGGGACGACTGTTCCAGCAGTCGTCAATTAGTAAAGAAACGGCCCAGAGAAGGTCGTGAATTTATTAAATAGTGACTTGGCGTAAGTCGCGAATTTCCTGCATATTTATTTTCCACGGCTTCTGTGAACCGAGGGTTTATATATATATATATATATATATATATATATATATATATATATATATATATATATATATATATATATATATATATATATATCGGCACTATATTCCATTCCGTGAGTATAGTCCCATGTTTCACGATGATTTGTCGCATTATCCACTAATTCTCGGTGACATACAAGCCCTCCATTGGACATTCCGTTCCTTTGGACTGGCGAGTTAGTCATTGGGACCTCCGTAAGTCTCCTCGTAGCCTTAGATTCCCTCAAGGCCGACTGAGCTGGTTGTACCTTAAACACCTTGTACCTTTTTGATTGCCATGACTTGTGGTAAACCGGCCCTCTCATGTCGCCATCTTGGTCCGTGAGAGAAAAATCCTAGCCAGTGGAATGATGATATCCCACTAGGCGATGTCTTGGATTGAGTCCCTTATAGATGGGGTCAATCTCTCAGCTTGATTCATGTCTCTTGATTGGTGACAGGTTTAGTCATCCACTCAAGTTATCTCGGCTACCTAGTTAAGGTACCGATTCTACCCAGGTTATCAACATGTCATGGTTCTCGTTGGTTTTATCATTGACTATCTAATGTTCTTCCTTGAATTCCGTGGAACCTATCCACGAATCTACCTTGACATCCTACATGAGTTTGTTCTTGGAATTCCATGGCTATCACTAAAGTGGTTGTCTAGATATTACATGTAACAATGTCCGCGCATATAGGGCCCGATCTGGTCCTGGGAGGAGCACCCGAAAGTACTTGTGCCCATGGGAGTTATATTGATCGCGGTGTGGCATTGCACCGAAGTGCTTGCTTGAATCTACGACACTCCACAATCTCTCTCTCTCTCTCTCTCTCTCTCTCTCTCTCTCTCTCTCGCGTGCTTGACTTGATTGACTTGACTTGCGTGGCCCGGAATGGGCAAAGTACTTGCTTGTTAATAGCCATTATCTCATGACATGAAAACTTTATTGATATACTCGGTACTTGTTCAAATACTTGAAATCTTGAATACTTGAAATTCCCTATCTTGGATCAACCGCACATGTTATTTCCTCGCGTTATTATGTTCAAACATGTATCGTCCTATTTTACATGTTTTACATGCTAGACTTGCATTTTCATTTGGAAGAAGTAATTACTTAAACCAATTGCTAGTTCTTGAGATATAATTCCTACTGAGCGTTCGCTCATCAAGTTCTTTTCCCCAACTTTTCAGGTAATGCAGACCCTGACTCGGACTCGGATGGGCAGGAGTAAGAGTGACGAGCGTAGAACCTACAAGCGTCATGCTGTTGCACTCTATCGTGTCATGTCGTCCCTAGTTTATTCTTGGAGTCTTGTTATTGGAACTTATGTCATTGTAAGAATTGTAATAATTAAGGCTTGTGGGCCTATTTAGACTTGTTAAGTCCTGGAGTTGTGACATTGTTTAATGGATTAGGTGGTTATCAATTGTATCAGTATTTGGTTATGTTTTAAGTTCTTGTCTTATTGCGCACTCTATGTTGATGTCGAAATTCTATTTGCTCTGATTGACATGATTGATATAAACTCGTCACGCTCTCCCCGGGTTCCTTCCGCACTCGGGACGTGACAGATAAAGTCACCGGTCTGAAGGAACGGAATGTCCGACGGAGGGTTCATCTATCACCGAGAAATATGGGTAATCGGTAAAATAATGTAAAACTTGAAACTATGTGTCAAAACATAACATACTAACAGTAGGTTATAGAAATCCACGAAGAACAAGAAACAGGGAATTGACGCCTGGGCTGGAGTCTTCATTTTATGAATTGACGCCCTTGTCAGGGTCGTCAGTTCAGTAAATGACTACCGTTCGCTCAGTCGTCAACCGTTGATATTAATATCTGTGAAATTTCTAAATTTCAGATATTAGTTAATTGACGACTTGCATTAAGTCTTCATTTTATTAAAAAGTGCCCTATGTTAGGGTGCTAGGCCCGGATACAGAGGGGGGTGAATGTATCCCTCTAAAAATTATGGCCTAAATTAAAGACTCTAAAGCTCGGATATGTGGAATAGGGACAATGAGCTTTCCGAGATAAGATAATAATCAACCAATTGATCAAACAGTTGGACTGCAACAATGCAGCCACCTGATCAAACTAGAAATGCAGACAGAACAGTGCAACCCAATGCTCAAGGTTACTGCTGATAGGAACAATATAAACAAACCAAGATAACACAGCTAACCAGCATGCATAACCTGTGAATGGGAGGTAAGAGGCAAGGAGCGAACGCACAAAACAAACCACTGCACAGTAGATTTTTAGGTGGTTCGGTCCTACAGACCTACATCCACCCCACACTCAACCCGAGTGTGGCTTCCACTAGCTCACGCTAGAAACAGCAGACTCAGTCTGCAACAGGTGCCGCCACACAGCTTGACCAGGGGAACAACCTCCCCTCTTCCTCCCAACCGGAGGGAACCACTAGTGACACCAGTCACTAGCAAACCAGAGACGCAAGTCTCTCTTCCTCCAGACCGGAGGGAACACCTAGTCTTGCAACCCACAAGACTAGAACCGGAGGACCAATCCTCCCTTCCTCCAAAACCGGAGGGAACCAACCGGTGACTTCCAGTCACCAGCAAACCAGAGGTCGAAGACCTCTCTTCCTCCAGACCAGGAGGGACCCCTGGACTTGCAATCCGCAAGCCCAGAACCGGAGATCAGATCTCCCTTCCTCCAAACCGGAGGGAACCCACAAGTAGCACCCAGCTACTTGTAACCGGAGATAGCAATCTCCCTTCTCCTGAACTAACAGGAGGAACCCCAACATCTCTACAGAGTATCGGAAATACAGCAAACCAGAAAACAAAGGAAAAACAATAAACGAAAATAACTTCAGCAAAACAGAAAGCTGAAAAATGAAATGCACAATGTGGCTCTCAACGGAGCTAACTGGCCTGGATTTGATCCACGGTCCAGTAGACAGATCTTCAGGTAAGTTTTTCTTCCTCTTCTCTTCTCTTCTTCTTCTTCTCCTTCACTCTCTCGATCTCTGCTCCCCTATTCTCTTCGGCTCACACTTTTATCTCTCTCTTTCTCTTCTTCTCCTTCTGCTCTTCTTCTTCTTCACTCTTTCTTCTCTTTTCACACGAGCACTATCTCTCTTTCTTTTTCTTCTTCTGCTCTCACTCTCTTCTCTACTCTCTTCTTTTCTTTCTTTTCTTCTTTTTCTGGATCGAAGGGCTTTCTACTCTTCAAGCTTTCTGCTTCGATCACCTTCATCTGAGGACGAAGGGTTCTATTTATAGCAGCAACAGCAGGTGGATAGGGCACAAAACGCGTGTGCCTCCCACGCTCGATCCAGAATCTTCCTGCCACGTGCCCTTTTCGTATTTGTTCCTTCAATATCGGATCATGTGCAGCCAGACACCAATGAATGTTCTTCCTCGGACCTGCAAAGAGATAAAAACCATTAACCTTGAGTGCCATAAGAACTAGAACTGCATGAAGTATGTGGTAGCGACTCTAGATGCACTGAGAACGACACGATATACATACTGTAACAGAGATAACACTACAAAGAGAACAACACGAGGACGATGAAAACAGCACGGAGTAAAGAACAACGACACGAAGTATAGTGGTGACAAAAACACACACTACACAGAGAACGACACGAGGTGGCACAGGAAACAACACGAGGTGCTGCAATATTCTGCACGCAATAGAACAACAACGACACGAAGTAGAGAGAAAACAACACGAAGTAGAAGACAAAAACAATACGGAGATACGAAGACAAAAAACAACACGAAGACACGAAGACAAAAACAACACGGAGACACGAAGACAAAAACAACACGAAGACGAAAAGTGAAACCGACACGAGGTGAAGACAACACGAAGACGAAACACAGGCCAACACGAGGTGAAGACAACACGAAGACGAAACCTGAAATCGACACGGAGTGTGGTCAAAGCGAGAAGGACACGAAGTCTAAAGAGAAAAACCAACACGAAGTAACAAGGAAACAACTCGAACTTAGGACAACACTAGGAGAAGACTGCACGAAGTGAAAACAACATGAAGACAGAAGATGCCACGGCTATCACGACACGTGATGAAGCAGTGAAACCAGAGACAAAGGAAACGACTCGAGGAACAACAGTAAGTGACACGAAGACACAATAAAGGGAACGACACGAAGTAAAAAGCAACTCGACATAACGAATATCAAAGAGAACGACACGAGGACAAAAATAGAAACCAACACGAAGTGTGGTTTCAACACACGAAAGACACGAGGTCTAGGAAGAACAACACGAAGACGGAAATAACAAAGAACCGACTCGAACTAAGGACGACATGGAGACAGCACAGACACGGGCTTGAACTTAGAGAAGAGTGCACGAAGTAAACTCAACATGAAGACAGAGCAACACAAAGACAATGAACACTAAAACAACACGAAGACGATGGATGCTACAGTGCAATGTCTAGACATGAAATCCAATGCAAGCGGCTGTACAGACTTGAAGAATAACCCAGTGTATAGACTTGAAGATTGAAGGCGATGTACAGACTTTGATGCCCAAAGGCGATGAACAGTGAATCAGTGTATAGACTTCAAGGTTCATTGAAGAATGTACATACATCAAGAGATGCTTCATGCCAATGTATAGACTTAGACGCAACATGCTATGCAATGTACACACTTCACTGAACAGGATGTGCAGACTTTGTGAGCGCCAAGTGATGTACAGACTTGGATGACCAACGCCAATGTATAGACTTCCAACGTGAGTGATGCGCTGTACAGACTTTGTCTTAGACGCTAAATGAGACTGACAATGTATACACTTAGCCAATGCAATGCACTGTATGGACTTCTAAGAGACGCTCAATGTACAGACTTACTGCCAATCAATGTATAGACTCTGTAAATGCATATGAATGCTTTATGCAGCAGATAACAGTCTGAAACTTCAATTGCAATGATTCACAGTGTAAGCAGATAAACTAACAGAACATATGAAAGCCTGAATGAACATTTCAGCAAGATGACTCACAGTGACTCACATCAAACACCAATCATCAAAACTAAATCAATCATCAAAACAGAACATCAATGCATGGTGACTCACAGTGATTAAGTCACATTAAAACCAATCATCGCAAACCCCTAAAGCCAATCATCAAAACCACAAACCACAGGGGCCAGGGGCACAACACCCTAGTCAGGGGCGTCTTATATCAAAGAGATGGCAGGATATATGTCGTTATTTCCAATATCCAGGTATTTATGAAGATTTTCATAATTATCTTAAAATTTCACAATTTGACGCCTGCGTGCGAGGGCGTCCATTCAATTGACGACATTGATAGGGTCGTCGTTTATTCTCATGTGGCCAGGTGATCACAGACACATGGATTTTTGGAGTATTTCCAATCAACAAACTAGAGACATGGACAGATTAAGAAAAATAACATGAACTCACTAATATAATCATGCATTGGTTATCATATCAGGGTTTGTAGCTATTAATTTTTGAACATACGTAATTATTAATCAACTTGGTCAATTGACGCATGTTTGCACAGGCGTTAAATCAAAATGACGCCTTAATCTGGGGCATCTTTTACTGTAATCCTTTAAACTTGTAAAACTTTCACAGCAATCAAACTATAGACCTATGTGCATGCTTGATAGGAATACAGAGGATTATTTAGCACTTGTTTAACTATTAGTGAGATCACCTACGAGAAACTAGATACTATGAACTCGAACATGAGCATGATGTTTATGATCATAAGAGCATGTACCATCTTTGTTAATTGAGTTTAGCCATAAGAGAGAACACCTACCTTGGGTGTCGATTTGGTTGTCAGACAATGAAAATCAGTGATGAAATATGTAATATTCCGATACTCTGTTTCCAACAGAGATCTTGACAGTAGTAGTATGAAGACGAAGCTTGGATGAATCAACAAGAGCAACAGCTCTTATCAAAGGCAATAGTAGCACCCCCCCCCTTCGGAAGAATTAGAGAAACAGAGACTTCTCACGTCGTAGGATGAAGACAACAAGAGCATCCTTCGTGCAGAAGATGAAGAACTGTGACATTCTTCTCGTAGCAGTAGATTTGACGAAGAAAATATCCAACATGTTAGCTCGATAGAAGGGAGTATTTATAGGAAAGGAATCCTAATGAGTTCTATTAGAACTAAAATTTCCTTGGTAGAGTCCTTACTAATCTTGATTATACACGTAGCAATCTCTTTCCCTAATCAATACTTACCCCGGATAACACCTCTGTTCGATCCAAATACCAATGGGTTCTGTTGGAAATGACGCCTAGGATTGGGGCGTTATTTCAATAAGTGACGCCTGTATACATAGTCGTCAATTCTTTAATTGGCGACTTGCTCAGAGGCGTCCTTCATCTTTCAGCATTTGTTAATTTAAGGTGTAACGATCTTCCTGGATTTTTATCTTTTTTTCTTGATGTGATCTTATTGGGAAATTTTAGGGGTATGAGTTTTCCATTTTCTCTATTTTTCCATGTAATTAGTTTTCCAAAATTCTTTAATTAACAAAAATTAGCACTATTCATTTACAACAAAATAACGACTTTGTTTAAGTCGTTTCTTATGGAATCAACGCTTATACGTATGGGCGTCAATTGGCAATTGGCATTTCTCCATGCCCTTCAGAAGACTATTATTGTATATATATATATCCCTGTTACTCTGCACAAGTCCATACATTCTCCATAGAGTCTATACATCCATAAGTCCATACAATGCATAAGTCTATACATTTCTCCAAGTCTACGCACTCCTTCCCCAAGTCTATACATTCATCTCCAAGTCTATACATTCATAAGTCCATACATCCATTCAAGTCCATACATTCCATTACACAAGTCTATACATTGTCAAAGTCTTTGCATTCCTGAAGTCTATACATTCTACCCACTCAAGTCCACACATTCCTTCATCCAAAGTCTATACATTCCTGAAGTCTATACATTCTACCATTCATTCTCCAAAGTCTACACATTCCTTCATCCAAAGTCTATACATTCATTCCTTCATCCGAAGTCTATACACCCATCCATTCATTCTTCAAAGTCTACACATTCCTTCACCCATAAAGTCTGTACATCAGTCCAAAGTCTATACGTAAATCTTATATTTATATATCCTCCCTTTATAATGTAATAAATGTGGAATATTGAATTTGCTAAATTAGTAAAAAAATATAAATTGACCCTTTTCTTCAAGATTTAATGATTCTTAATTCAATAAAAATTATGTTGTGCATTTAATGCTTACATAAAATAACATGTTATTCTTAAATTTAGTATAATACTATAGTAGTGTCCATGAGTTCTTTTGTCAGACTTTTTAGGGTGTCGGGGGTTGTGACTCAAGGGCCCTTACAGTGTATGTGAGTTTCGATTGCGTACAATGGTGTTCGGATTGGTCGGTTGCACGAGTGTTTGGGTTTTAGATATCTTGTGTTAATGGACCAAGATGATCAATTTAGCATGGCCCATTAAGTTTTTATATTTATAGCTTATTTGTCCTTCTCATGTAAGTTTAATTTATTTAGGAATTTTATTTCAGGGGTGCTACACTCAGCATGAGGGTCGACCGACCCTAGAGGCATGTCGACTGGGTTTCTAACTCTTGTGGAGTCCGGTCGACCGACCCCCTTGAGCCAGTCGACCGAAACCCCCAGCCCTACTTCAGAAATTGGCCTTTTTGGCCCCAGGAACTTGGTTTTTCGCTCCGAAACTTAAATAGAGGTATTTTTTTGAATAAAATCACCTAGAATTTAGCCGTATGAACCCCACGAGGGCTGTCTCATGGTGGGACGCTCGATGAATTTGTTTAAAATATGTGGGTGTATCCCATGGCGAGGAATCGTGAATAGTTTATGCTTTCCCGAGATAGTAGCCTCGGCGCCCTTGTACCTTGTAATATAGACCCGTATTTTGTGCGACGTGCTTGTGTCCACGATCGGTTACACGTTGTTAGTTTCATACTGGGCCCTTACTTGGAGTGACATCTCTTCCATTAGTCGTACCTTGCCTGGGTACGCTTGTGCCGACCCACTTGGGAGTAGTGGAGAGCTAGATCCTAGAGAGACTGTTTGGGGCTGGTTTCTGTAGGGCCTCCCACTATGGCGGATCGAGTCCAGGTCGGGAGGAAAACTAGCTAGTGGACCTGACGTAGCACAATTAGTCAGTGTGTGCACGCATGGTCAGGGACTTCGGACGCGTGCTGACAAGCACTACCCCGACTAGACCCTTGTCTTGTGTTCTGTGTACGGTGTCTCATTTTCTGCCTAGGGCGAGTAGGGAGACACCTGAGACTGGACTAAGTCAGTCATGGACACATCCGGCCTTGCTTCTAGTGGATAGTACTCATGTCACTCTGGTGTGGCGACCCTAGTTTCTTACCGTTGTGGCTTACTATTTAGGCAGTCGAGGGCATCCGATGGTACGGTATCGATTTGTGGGTTACGATGATTAGCCGTGGTACACGTGTGATTAGGTTCAGAGTTTTGGCGGCCCCGTGTTCTCGTTAGGCATGATTGAAACGTAGCTCCTTGCTACCTTCGAGAGCCTTGTTCCGGTAGTATAACTGCGCCCCTCCAAGAAACCGATCGAGTCTCTACCCGATAGCCTAGATTTTAGTGTTTGCTTGCCAGTGGGGACGTTTCGAGACAGGTTTCTGTGATCCAGTCGTTTAGACCAAATTATGTGAACTTGGTTCAGCATGATTTATGACTGGTATGCGAGGTATTTTACTGTGCAGGCTTGGCAGTTAGTAGTTTAGCGTAGCTATGTGAATTTATAGTGTTGATCTTTCTGCCTTACTGTCTTTCATGCTTACTGTTCTTTATATCTTTTAATTATTGCGCCGCTCGTTATGTTCTGTTGTGTTGGGGATCTGCGGGACCCCTACTGAGCCAATGAGATGAGACTCACCCCTTTCCTGTTCAGATCTGGTGTGCCTTCTCGCCTGACGGAGGCCTTGAGCAGCGTCGAGTGTCCTAGTGTCGTCAGCTTCTACCAGTCGGGGTATGCCCCAAGCCTTTGTATTTTTTCTTTCTTGAGTTGTACCTTTGGGACTTGTATATCTGGACTAGAAACTGTGTAAATTTTATAAATTTATTTATAAATGTAAATTTTAATTTCAACACTTTAATTTCTATATTTATTTTAGATTTTTGTACACTTCCGTGTTACCTTTTGAACCCTTCCGAGCTTTCAACTCGTGGATGACGGCGTAGGATCCGAATGATATCAAATTTGACTCGGTATCTAGATCTTAGGTCGTTACATAAAATCTCCAAAAATTATCCCATGGCAACTTTCTCTCTCTATAAGAAATTTAAAAAAAATTCTCCCACCTCCATCCTTTTCAAATGCGCCCTCAATTATGTGAACTTTGAACTGAGTGCATCGTACCTGGTAGGGGAGCACCTGCCCCCCCCTGTCCTTGTTGACGGGGAGGGAGTTAAACGCTGAGGAAGATTGCGACACCTCATATATTGTTGGATCGAGTGGACAACCAACGCAGAGAGGATCCACACACCCCCACCCCCTCTGTGAAATGATGGGCCATCATGCTCCATTTAACAGTTCGAACCCTTATGAATGTGTCTTCATTTCTCCTCCTCAATGCCCACAAACCCAACATCACATGTATTTTCAGGGTGGAACAAGTCAAGTGGATTAACTTGGGATTGTGTCTTATTCTAATCGAATTAACTTTTTTGGTCTACCAAATCAAAAAAGGGATAGATTAAGGGTTATCTCCGGGACAAGTGGAGGGTAACCCCCAATCAAAGTGGGGCTTAAAGACCTGCTGCCAACCTGATTCACAGGCAACTTTGTATGGCAATATCATATCATGAGAGGGGAAAAACCCACATTGAGTTGAGTAAAAATAGAAAGACTGTGGTGTGTCCCATTGGCATAACGCCAACCTGATTCACAAGCAACGCAAACTATATATGTATAAAACTATAAATATCATATGAGAAAACCCATATCGAGTGTGATAACTATGTCGGGGCATCAAACCCTTCTAACACATAAAACAATCAGCAACTTGATGATGATTGCCCCCTCTTTTGATTATGGAAAGCCTTTGATGCCTCTCCATGTGAGACCATGGCACTTCGATCATCATTTCACCGTGCCTCTTCCATGCCGGACCATTTTGGATTCTGTACTTAAAATCACATTCAAACCATATTTGTTGGAATCCCAATGTTTTGGCTTTTATATTAAAGATCTGCTGCCGCATGATCCCCTCTCAGAGATCTCAAATGATTTTCTTTCGGAGGGGACTCGTGGGTGGGACGATCCAATTTTGTAGTGCTCCGCCGGACCACCGGAACGCAGAACCAGTGAAAGCAACCTCTCGCGGCGAAAAGGGTTAGACCGAGCTAAAGAACCAAGTACCGTGCCTCGCTCGGCAGTCCTGCGGCTCCCGTCAGCCCTTGGATCATACGATGACTGCATCTGACGGGTGGGCCCGGAATCACCCTATCGGTAGCCGTCCATCGTATACGGAGGGAGCGTCTTTGTTCGCTACATGTATCCGGCATCCGAGCTCATTCCCCTTTGAAAAAGGTGTGAGATCTGTCATGATACTATGATTGGCAATTGGCAAGTGCGCTGAATTTTTGATCCGTATATATATATATATATATATATATATATATATATATATATATGAAGAATAAATATACTACTATGCTATTCATTTTGCCATTTTTTTATTGTTCAATATTTTACTTAGAAAATTGGATTATGGAAAAATGCTAGACTAAGTTTGAATGGCAATGATTTCATCTAAGCCATTCAATCTCAAGATTGGACAGAATAACACTATAGCACTCTCGTACATTCAAATAAGTAACATTTTTCATATAAAATGTAAAAATATTGAATAAAATATTGAATAAATTTTAAACTATTGTTAAAATAAATATTTGAAATTATAATGATCATTGAAAGTTTTAAAATAAAATATTGAATTTGAATGTATCTGTTGGATTATGACCAAATGTATGGTGGAAACTCTTTGTTACAAAGACAAGCGCCAGCCAAATTATGAATTAAATTTAGTCAACGTCACTTAGATTTAAAGATATCAACTCTCATATGTGGAGATGCAAATTGATCGGATGGTCCCAATCTCAATTCGATTTCGAAATCGACCTGATCTCATTTTCAACCCAGTCCCAAAATAATGACCTATGAAAAAAAATAACACAGTGACACTCGGATCTACACAGAATGTGAGAGACTTGAGTTCAAATCCAACAACACCCAACTCACGCGTACGACTTTGAAAAGATATCAACTCCCGTCGATAGATAAAATTGTAAGCTAGGTACCGACACCCAAGGTTTACGAAGGGTATCAACTCATGGTCTTCACCTGATCCGGAGGGATCCACTATGTAAAAGATATTTGATCAGTCCACCGTTTGGGTTACCAATGATTCAGACCTGTAATTAGACAAGTAGATTAGTTCTTGAAGCAATTTTGAGTTACCCTCAACTCTCGTAATCTTTTTCTTATAATTTTAAGAAGTTGTATTCTCGATCTTGTGTAATGCTTAATTGAGATCAGTGTCCTCGGCAACAAGACGATGACATAAAGATTTCCTCCTCAATAAGGTATTATGCTCAAACTTTACCTCCACAATTGTGAGAGCATCTGTGAGGGAGTACTCCCAACAGATGATGGAACCCATAAGAAGTAACATTATTCACTCCAATGGCGTCTCTCCCTAGATTTGAAATAATCACAGAATTATCACAATAATATAAGAAAATCCAATATTCAAAAATTACCCGGGAGTTGTATTTTCCGCGGGAGAACTTATAAAAGAATCAGACAAAAAAGAAAATAAAAATAAAAATAATAAAATATAAACATTGGACCAACCAAAATCTCCCGCGCTCCCCTCTCCACTGCACTGTAGCACGACCCAAGCTGACCTCGTCAACAAACTCCTCCGCTTGCTTAACCCCGCCTTCCACTCGGAGAACACCCCCCCCCCCCCCCCCCCCCCCCCCCCAAGGGTGACGCCGCTTCCGCGTTCTTGTGTCAAGACTTACCAAGTTGACCAATCCACGAAAGGAGTTATTCGAGGCGTCACACGTTGGCGTCCGTCAAAAATTCCACTCCATTGTGACCTCAGCAACGCTCCAGTGACATTTATATACTCCATTATTTAATATTTTCCTCGTCGGATCTGAGAAGACCTGTACCCCTTCCGCACCATCTTCCCGTGAAGCGTCTGCCTTCCCCCTCGTCAGATGTGAACATGGCGGAGCGTGGGGGAGTGATGGAGACGCCGCAGTAGGGGGTGGGGGAGTGTATCGCGATCGCATTCTGCGGTTGATCTCTTGCTCTCCGGTCGTGGTGCCTGCGGCGGCGGCTGTGGCTGTTCATGCCGGTGCGGGAGTAGGAGAATGATAAGCCGAGCGGCGGGAGAGTCCTTAGCCGGCAGACGGAATATGCCAGCGGGGTCTTCCCTCCCCTTGATGCGCCGGCAGCAGCAGCAGGGGAGGCCGAGGGGGCTCGGCGGCAGCGGAGTCGCCGGGGAGGAGGGAGGGGACGAGGGCTTGGATCTGTTCTCGAGGGATCGGCGGAGCGTCTCTGTCGCTGCGGGCGGGGAATCGGACGGGCAGAACGGTGAGGACTCTCTGTGTGCTTGTGTGTGTGTGTTTCGCTCTCTCTCGTTCTCTATCAGTTGACTGGAAAACGGCTTCGTCGGTGAGATGGAGTGTGTATGTGGAGTGACGTGTTTGCTCGAAGGAAGATTAGGAGCAGATTTGTTTCTGTAGTGTTGAAGTGATTTGGTCCTTCTGAATAGCTTCTGCGATCTGAATCCGGAAGTAATGATATATGTCTCTGTTAATCGTTTCGGAGATGTTTTGAAAGTTTTGACGAAATTGAGATGGGTTCCGTCACTTTCGTTTTTTGATGGATTTCTTCACCTTTCTTATCTTTCTGCTTTGCTGGTTGGTTATCCGTGTGACATATGTTGTTCAGTTCCATGTTCTGTTGTTCAGCTAATTCCTGATATTTCCCTCTTCCAAGGGCGCTTGAGTGGGCGGCTGATATTGCCGTTCTTCATTTGATTCCAATGTCATGTTGTTTTGCTTCTCTATTTTTCCTACATCATTCAATTTCGGCAGAACCCCTTTTTTGTTTTTTACTGTTTTATGTTGAACTTGTTGTTCGTCTTGGACTCCTAGTTTGTTCGCCTTCTCCGGTAGAATATTCTTTTTTTGGTCACTATATTGAACTCTTGACACTGATGCTTTTTGGATGATTTCACTGCTTTGGTTGCAGTACCACCTCATTTGGGTAGGATATCTGTTGGATCAGCAAAGTTAGTGAGGAGCGGGATGGATGATCTGCTATCAGCTGCAGATATGGGAAAGCATGATTATGATTGGTATCCTAAAAATAACGTTTCATGTTTCTCAGCAAATTTTATTCAGCTTTCTGACCACTTTTTAGATTCAAGATCTGCTGTCCAATTGGTTGCTGTAAACACATTATTCTGCATTATTTTCCACTCTCAGGGTTTTGAAAAGTGGAAATAATTTTGACTATTCATAAGAAAAAGTACTGGATGATCATGGGCAATCTTTATCATTAAGAAAACTCATACTGGTTTCATTATCTGCTCATAACCTGAGCTTAAACTAAGGGAAGAGCCTCATTCATCTTGACAGGATATAGTGGATCCTGATTATATATACCAATTTACCACCTTATCAGCACATTCATACATGCTATTCTTGAAGCAATGGAATGGAAGAAATAATTTTTGATAATTGTCAAGAATAAATGTAAATGATGAATTCACTGGGCTGGCCTCTTAAGAATAGGTGTAGATGAAATCTCAATTTTCTGTGACATGAGTAATTCCTACAGTTATGAGTATTATGGCATCATCTGAAATGTCTGGATGATGAATTTGTTGAAATATAATGACCCGCTTAGTAACCTTTTTTTTTAGATATTAGTTTTTCTTTTGTTAACAATGGAAGATTAACCTTAGTGGGAAAGTGCAATAACTTACAGCTTTATCATCATATCCATTTGTCCAGGCTTTTAACACCCCCTGGATCTCCTCTCTCATTGCTGGATACAAGGGAATCCCATCTTTCCTCGGTATCTCCAGCTCCAAGCAGCAATCCCTCAGCTAGATCAGTTTCAACTGCTAGGACTTCAAGGGTATGCATCTGCGTCTCTTCTTTTCCTAGTATTTAACCTATATATCACATTTTGGTAATGGCTACCTGTGACACTATATTACTTTTCCATTTGCTGTTGTCCGCTTGAGTAACTGACTGCAAAACTTCCATAAGGAAAATCTCTTTAGTTAAATGTCGAACCTTTTACCAAGCCCTAAATAAAATTAGGCTCCTTCACGTTTTACTCTCTTGTGTTTGACTTGGAAGCTGGTTTTATTTATGATGATTGGGAACATTTATACCTTACCGGATGATTCTAATT
Source organism: Amorphophallus konjac (assembly GCA_022559845.1). Classification (NCBI taxonomy): domain Eukaryota; kingdom Viridiplantae; phylum Streptophyta; class Magnoliopsida; order Alismatales; family Araceae; genus Amorphophallus; species Amorphophallus konjac. Next base: position 185,090,167 of record CM040117.1, on the reverse strand, counting down.
TTTAGAAGATTGTTTCTTTTGGCATGAAGATGTCTGTCATGTATGTCAGCCAGCATTCTTGAATACTCAATTCTGTTTTCATTATGATTCTGCATTATCTTTTAATTAAGCAGTTTTCATTTCTAAACAATGAAATGAGTCTTTTGCTTTATTAACATCATCTCATAATATTGTCACTGCGATCAGAAATTATTGGTGGGAATCATTTTTTGACAGGATTTTTCATCATCTTTTAAATGAATTTGTGCTCAATCAATTGGTCTATGCATGTTGTATCGTAAGTGTATATTTTTATTGGACTATCTTCTTTTTGTCTGCATTTCTTATCATCTACATCTACTGGGGTCTGTCTAAGATCATGTCCATTAAACAGTTACAGGAGTAAATTAACCACCAGAATCTAAATCTCTATTTCTTTTGCAGTTTTTTACGGGACAGTTAGAGAACAATCATTCAACAAGGCCAGCCAGAAGTAGTTCAGTCACACGCCCTTCCATTTGTACCACTTACTCCTCTGGTAATATCTCCAGCAACTCAAACAGAACATCAGTCCTTAATACAAGTACAATTTCAGTTACTTCTTCACGACCATCGACCCCTAGTAACCGCTCGACAACAGTCTCGAGTACCAGGCAATCTGGCTCAACATTGCCACGTCCAACATCACGTCCCTCAACCCCTTCCAGAAACAGGACAGCCCCTAGCTCTTCTAGTCATGGTTCAAGGCCTTCGACTCCAACACCACGGTCCCAAAATTCTGCTGGTTTGAATTCAAACGCAACTTCCACCATTGCTCGATCAAGTTCCAGGCCATCAACTCCTATTCGACGAGCACCTGTTCAAACTTCAGCTCCACTGGTTACTTCAAAATCAACTTCAAGTTCCACTGTTGCTCGATCAACTTCCAGGCCATCAACCCCTACTCGACGAGCACCTGTACAAACTTCAGCCCCACTAGCTGGACATTCCCATTCTGTTGGACGAAACCTGGCTACAAATGGTCGAAATTCTGCACCTGCTTCTCGGGCCAGCTCCCCTGGGCCATGTGTCAGGGTCCCCTTGCAGCCCCCAGTGCTCCCAGATTTTCCACTTGACGTGCCTCCAAACTTGAGAACAAAAATTCCAGAACGGCCTGCTTCTGCTGGCAGGTCTCGTCCAGGTCTTCCGTTAACAGTTCGAGCAAATTTGAACCCAGAGGCAGTGCCTCCCATGAATTCAAATGGAAGGCGTCCTTCCTCTCCTAATGTTACACGAGGCAGGCTTCCAGATAATTCCCCAAAGCTGCGCTCACCAAGCAATGGGCATGAGATCAGCCCACCTGAAATCCAGAAGCGCATACTACAAGAGAATTTTAAGCAGAAGCCTATCAAGACAGCTACAACCAAGGAGAGTACTGGCTTTGGGCGGACAATATCGAAGATGTCACTGGATATGGCTGTTAGGCACATGGTATGCCCCTCATTGCATCTATGGTACTCAACCCTATAGATAATGTACTAGTATGGCCAATTGACAGACTGTAACTCATCATCATAAGAGTTTGGTTTATGAGTTGGATCTGTCCTGGGAGATACTGTATTACCCACTGCCTTTTGTTTTCGTCTTATTTTTGCTTGTCAGTCACATATCCTCATTTCATATCTGTACTGCATCGTGTGGCCAATTACTCACCTTTGATCCTTTCGGTCTACATTGCTATTTAGGATATTCGCCAAGGCATGGGAGGGATTCGTGGTGCCTCTCTTTTTCCGCAAAGCATCCGGTCAACTGCTCCAAAAACCAGGCCGGCTCGCATGTCTGACCCAGTGATTCCAGTTTCTAGTAATGGGGGGACTGATACAGAGGACAACAGTTGCAGTGGGATGATGTCCACAAGTTGTAGTAGTGCTGCTTCGGAAAATGGAGATGTCGAGGTGAAGTCTGTGGAGAAAATGTTCTTTGCTGGGAGGGCAAGTGATCCAGATATTTATGAGAGCTCCCGTTACGACACACTTCTGCTTAAAGAGGACTCGAAAAACCTGAATTGGCTTCATAGCATTGAGGACAAGTCTGACCAAAGCTCTGTATTCGATCATAGCTTTGAACCACTGCCGGAACCTTTTGTCCTGCTATGACGTTGTGCCCACCATTTTTTGGGTAATGTTTTCTTTTATCATTATCTTCTGCCGCCAAGGAAGAATGTGTTTGGAATTGTTGTAGTATCTTGTGCATCACATAGGAATATTTGTTTCAGAGGGGTGTGAAGAAATATTCATTTCCGAGGTGTACTGAAATTGGTAACGTTTTTTTTTTTTTTTTGAGTACGAGATGTCAGGGTAATTAACCATTGGATATTTGCGTGTGACCTGTATTCCTTTGTTTGGGCCTTTGAGGTATTCTATCTGGTTGTTTGATTATCCACGTGGCCCACTCCAGAAGTCATTGTATCAGATTCCTCGGTACTCGTTCAGGAGAATATGTTTTCTCATCGGCTTTCATTTAAATCGTTCAGAATGTTGGCTCCCTCATATTTGCCGGTTGGTGGTCAATACTTTCTCCGTCCAGGTTTCGGGTCCAATCTTGATGAATTTTTAGGACTGGATGCCAACGGTCTCCACGGAGGTTGACGAAATGAAGTTGCGCGCCCCCCCATTTATAAGGGAGCCTCGAAACTAAATCCATGGACATGGAAATCCTTTTTTGCAAATGGAGTTATGATTTCAAGAGATATATAAACATAGAAGATTTTGGAGGAAGGGGGTTGATGCAGTTGTATAGAGCCAAAGAAAGGACGCTCGCTGAACTACTACTACTCTCTATGTCGCAGTCACCTCGAGGCGATTGACTTGCTTAATAGAAAAAAAAATTGTAGAATCCAAACTACTACTTGCAATTGGTTCATAATTTGTTGGGTGGTTCCAAATCTCATGCGCTTAATAATTCTGTTTTTAGCTGTCAATATATATATATATATTTAAACTGGCCCAACTGAGTTGAACTCAAAGACGTCTAAAGGCTATACCTATAACGAAGAACGACATCCTCTTTTATTCACGTCTTGACAAAAAGAAGAAAATGAGGAAGGACGTATGAGATATTAAGGTGGTTAGGAGTCTCTTCCATGTCCAGTTGGGGGGACGCTGAAAAGTTGAAACTTTCAGGCCGGCACGACAGGTTGGCTCGAGTGGGCGGTCGTTAGCCATCTTCATCCATCACTGGCCATGGGAATGGAAAGGAATGCTGGTTAAGTAATAAGCGTTCATTCCTGCTGAAGCCGAGCCAATGTGCGTGCCCTCATTACAAAACCCGAGGGAAGGAATTAATCCCGTCGCAGGAGTGAGTGAGCTGGATTCCATCAGAAATGCTGCATGGTTGCCAATGTATGCATGTTCATCTTGTGAATTTATCATCGACTGGTCCACAATAATGAAAGCTCCCATTAAAGAGACCTATACTCTTATCTTCTCTTTAGTTTCTTCATCGATATATATATATATATATCCCCCCTCCAAATCTCATCATCTCATGTCACTAATCAATAAATAACTTTACAACTAGGCATAAACTGTACATTATAACGTGCAGCAAGTATCACTCTTCCATCAGTTGCGGTTCTTAACTAACTACTTCACGCATCCATTAAATTTTTGAAAAGATCTTCGGTGCCAAGGATGATATAAAGGTGGGCCAAGTGCTTGCTTGTTCGGAGGAAGGAGCTAACCGGTCGAGTTCAACTGTTTTTACGTTGCTGAGTTTAGGTGTTCAGGCACCAGAGAAAGGGGCTGATGAGCCAGAATATTCTTTAAGTCAAGGTCATGACTTAAAGACTCTGTTGCTTTCTCCATTCACAAATGTTTGAATTTTGGTGCTTCCCCTCTCATGCAGTGGGGAATTCTGGGGTTTGGGGAATGAATTTTCGGCTAGGTGTCCTGATGTGAATGTTGGAATTCGATGTTAAGTATCATAGTTTGCTTTCCTTTGAATGTAATGTTTTTTTTTCCTTCTGTTTTGTTGTCTGAATTGTGAATCCAAATAAGGGTCTTGCACCCCCCCCCCCATCATTTTGCGGCATCTGGAAGCTGATTGATTATTTTCATTATTTACTATATATTCTGCTTTCAATTTCCTTATATGTGGGCCACATATGGTGCACTTCATTCACGGTAGTTTCGTGACGGGCAGTTAAAAGGCATTGGACCAGTCGGATTTAGCCCCTCTGCAACTCGAACTTTTTTTTATCTGTATTCCTTTCGGGCCATTTTGAGAACGGAGTGGGGTGGCTTACTTGCGCCCCACCGGTTAGGGAGGGATGGGTGTGAGAAGGGTGGGTGGGACCCACCGTTCTCACTCATCGGTTGGGATATCTCAACCCGTTCTCAAACTGACCCTTTAAGGGGCTCTTTGATAACCAGTTAAGGGTAGAATAGGGTGAGTTATCCTATTGAACAAGCAAAAAAATAATTTGATAAGACGGGTGGGATATCACACCACTAAACTGCTTTAAGGGTAGAATAATTGATTCGAGCAAAATACTAAAATTAGCTATCCAACCTCCATTAGGATAGCCATAATTGTTTTCCAAAGCAAAAGTAGAGGCATCCTACCTTAGCATCAATTGACCGGGGTTTTCCTATCCCTTTGTCAAAGAGTTAACAAAGAATGCAAGAGAGTAATTGACTTTATACACCTAGACCTTTTAGCCACTTTCAATTAGTAAAGTCCAGCTCTTCTCTTTCTGGTGTACTCTCCTCTTTCTGTTAGGAAGCTTTGAAGTGTAATCACTCTGCATATTGTGTAAGCATTCATCATCAATGCTTGATGTGGTAGGGCCATTTAATTGTGGCACAGCCGATTAGAAATTATAGGGATGTTCTTTCATGTCTCTGTGCAGACAAATTAAATCTAAACAACACCATTCAAACAAGCACATTTTTCCTTCACATATTGGAGGCTACATTTCTCCCCGCCATGACATGTTTTTATTTATCCTCTTAAATCATGTATAAGAATCACATTGATAAAGTAGTATTCTAACGAAACGAAGGGCCACCCATATCAAGTTTTGACCCCCCCCCCCCCCCCCCCCACGAACGGGTATCACAACAGAAGAACTAATAAGAGCGACACCTGTTGCACACGAGGGTGTGCAGCAACAACGCCCGTACACCTCTATCCTATATGTTTCATGTCACATCAGTACCTCTTTGTCTTTTCAGCCCTGATTAAACTAATGAGATGAGGATGTATAACACACAGAGTGCACCACACCACGAGTGTGCAACAAGGATTATTGAATGATTCAAGAACTAGAGGCATGCTTGAAGGCCGGCGAGATCGTGGATACACCCCTATTTCTGCAACTTGAACACCAACAACTCGTTACACAGAACATGCCCTCTGAGCTACATTCACCCGCCGCAAAATCATGGCAGGCCAACAAAATCACGAGGATTCTGTCTTGTGCAGGTGAACGCGTCGTACGCAGTGGGCACCGGGGGAGACGGGATCCGGTGCATGCATTGCGGTAGATATTGCTTGAAACCAATAAGAGGACGTACTCATTTGAGGCAAAATAGCACGCAATTTCATGGTACTACATCGAGGACTCCATTGACCGCGGTACCATGACGCCCTTGCTTCGTTCCCATATAGAAAGGCACGAATCCGATTCGCACTCCCTTCTCCACCGACATCTGTACTCTTACACGATGGTCTCATCATCCTCGTTTAAAGTACCGTTGCCCACTTCACTTCATTTCACAGGGATCTCCTCAATGATGGGAGGTTAATATCAAAGTCTGCCTTGTCATTCCGATCTATCGGATGTATCAATATTTTTTTATCAGTACGATGTATTATAACATCGCACCGCACTGTATCATTACATATTGTTGAATAAAAAATTATATAATAAACATATATTATATTAAAATATGACAAATATATATATATAATTTAATGATTAATAAATGTGTTTAATATTTTTGAAGAAAAGAGTTCAAAATTCATCATTGCCATGAATGTTTTATTTTTTCTTAAAAAATAATAAATAAATAAATAAAAATTAACCCTCGTGAGTTTCAAACACAGATTTTATCATTTCAAAAAAACATTACGAACTAACTTACCTATAAAACAATATTTGATATAAAATAATATATATAATATTTAATAAATAAATAACATATCGATCATGTATCACACACCGATGGTACTAATATTCAACTGATATGATCGGATACGTGTGATACGAGATATACCGTATCAATTTGTCGAACCATGGTTAATATCTTATCCTCAAATACCACGAGGGATCAGAAATCAGCCTCATCAATGCTCCTGGGCAAGAACACATGAAGAAAATCAGCATATGAATGTCGGCCTGACCAAGTGAAATAGATCTGGATTAATGTTATGTTAGGCAGGGCACCCACCTGAAAGACTCCTCATATTTCTTTGGATCACAGTTGTTGGATCCTGAACCCAAAGATGAAACATGGCTAAGGTTATCATGATCTTAAAAAGACGGGGAAAATGTTTTAAGAAACTTACTGCAGAGATGATGCAGTAACCCGCTTCACGCCACCAACAAAGGGCTGAGGTTTCTAGACTTAACGATCAAGTTACGTCTATGCGGTAAAAATTAAAAGTTGGAAAGACTTCATAAATCTAAAGAATAAGCTTGAGATGGCAGATGAACCTTCAGAGGAAATGGTAAATTTTTCATATTACACGGGGAGAAGGGGAAGGAAAGGAGAACGTTTGAAGAAATAAGAGAAACAAAATAGAGAACGAACAAAATAGCTTATACAACCCCAAAGGATGGGGAAAATCTTGTGTGTAAACTACTGGTAAGAGGAGAAGAAGCTGATCGTGTCCTTCATTGCTTCTATGAAGACATCAACTTCTTCTTTTGTATTGTAGAAGTATAGGCTTGCCCGTGCACTCGCATTGACACCCAAGGAACGATGGAGCGGTTGAGCACAGTGATGTCCTGATCGGATGGCTACTCCATGCTGTGAGGGGAAATAAACCATTATATACAGACCTGTGTTAAAATAACTTTTGGTTCCATCGAGCATTGAGCTAGAACTTAGATGAATAGGGGGGGTGCAAGGAAATTATTTTGTGCTCTAATCACATGGGATATCCAACATCTTCACAGAACAAGGAGAATAAATCAACCAACCAATCAAAAAGACAAACACGATATCCTCTCTTTTCCTCAGAGGATGTTCAGGCAAAATCAACCAAATTAAACCATGTTTGGGGATTCTTTTAAATTATATGTACTGGGCTTGGACAAAAAGACTACTCAGAAACAGAGACGATCACACTGTAAAAGGGAAAAGACACGCATGGATCATTCATGATGTTAAAACCATAATCTATCAACACAGAAAAAACAATACATCACAAAAGCGTGGTAGTATAATTATTTGATAGTTTACTATATCCAGGGCTGCAAACAGAACCGTTATTCCAATATTCTGACCCAATTTTGATGTTGTAAATCGGATTCAGACACAAAATATTATCACCAACGGTATCAAAAATTCCAATAGCTTAACAGAATCAGAATATGCATAACCCCTATCCGGTTTTCCGATATATTTAATATGAAAATTTTTCAACCTTCAGATAAAATAGGATCTAGTGGCTGTTCTCTCACACATAAAAAGCAAAACCCTTGGTCTTCCCCAACCCATTCTATTGCAAGGGAAGGCTGCTGCCGCCACCCTCTCCCCTCCTCCCAACCCACTTCCATCGCAAGCAGGGGCAAGCAAGGCTGCCGCTCCCCGCGTGCCGCCACCCCCCCCCAGTCACCACCACCCACCACCTGCCCCAACCACCTTCCATCGCGAGCAGGAGCAGCCAAGGCTGCTCCCCTTCCCCCTCCAATGCAGGCAACCACCACGTCCTAAACTTCTCTCGCTGCTGGCAACCATCATCACAATTGCCGCCACCCACATTGCTACAGGCCACCCATCGCACGAGCAACCATCACAGTGGACCCCCATTGTGAGGACAGCCATGGTGGTCAACCCCATCATGACCAGAAGCACAGGCCACCCAATTGTCAGCCGAAGCAGCCATGGCTGCCGGCCAGCCACCTCACTGGGAGCAGAGCAGCCATTGCAACCACCCCAGTCGCCGCTGGCGACCCCATTGTGAGCAAGCCATCACCCCCAGCCACCCCCCATCGCGAGAAGCCATCGTGGTCATGCCCCATCAACACCCGATAGTGACCAGATTTCCATTCGATCTACATAATGAACTTGGAAAGGAACAAAATCAGAAACTACGTATTCTGATTTTAACAGAATCAGAATAAAAAACAGTCCATTATCAGGATCGTAATTGGAATCACTTGTTTCCGGATTCGTCTGCGACCCATTTGTAGCCCTACTGATAACAGAATTACACCATATGAGAAACAAATACTTCTAGCAACAAATATTATATTACAGGTAAGATAAGTCTTGTATTTTAACCATAACTGTATCACCTGCTCATCAAGAAAAGTTGCAATGTCTGTGGGATGAATCTTCTCCACATTAAATGCACAGAGAGCAGCTCGGTGGACTGTATCTGAAGGAGCAGGCCCATAGATACGCACTTTGGGCACAGATTGCAGGCTTTGATATAGATAATTTGCTAAATCCTTCTGAAGATGGAAAAATCATAACACAGTAAGTGACAGAATGAAAAAAACATTGCATACAAGGGGAAGGGATAGGACACGACTGCTAGATGTGCAACTGGACAAGAAAATGGCCATCATGATTCACAAGTTCCTAGACTACTATCAAGAAACAGAATTATGGTTAGCCCCCGCATAATGTACTGCCATTTAGAGAGGGTAAGCACCACGAGCCAGACTTGACAATAAATAAGAGATCGAGACAATTTAACAAAATGAATGAATGAATAATAACAACCACCTCAGAACAAAAGTCCATAAAAATATACTCACAATGTAAGCACTAAACAAGACAAGAAAACCAAGCCTAGGATCTCGGAAACTCAGAGAGATGGATGTCGATGCGCACTTGGCTATATAGGCTTCTCATGTAGGAGGCTATATACCATATTTATTCTCTATGACAGCTTGGTACGAAAGTCACAATTTCATTTATTATTCAGCAGCAACACTAGTCGGGCTGCATGGGTTCAAGGTCTTTCTCAAACGAGGCATGCACAAGTATATTTCAAGAGGTAATGGAGGGTCAGCATATAAATATGGAAAGACCATCTGGCCTTTTGGGTCAAAATTGGATGCTCCTCTTTCCTCTTGCCACTTGCAAGAACATATAAAGAATCCATTTTTTTAATGTGGGTGGTACGTACCGGTACAGTACTGGTCCCCATTCCCCTCGCCCCCCAGTTCCCCATTCCCCAACTCACCAGAGAAGCCCTGGACTTGGCTGATGTTGGCCGGTCCACCGCTGTCGCCTGTCGGAAGGGTGTGCCGGTGAGCGGCAGCCATACTGGTGGCCGCCGGAGGGCTACAGGGGCCAGGGGGGGCTTCCTTTCGTCACTTCCTCAGCGCCAACGGCTCCAGCGCTACAAGGTGGGGAAGATGCATAGTATCGGGTCCGAAGGACACGATATGATATTTTTTGCAGATCCGGGTTAAAAGATGGCTTCAGGCGAGTTCCTGGGCTGCTGGGGGTAGCAGTTCCGGTTTGGACCTTGGGTTTTAAAGGGTTGCCCTTGCCCCCGACCCCACCCCGCCCCCACCGATCGAAGCAAAACCCTAGCTCCCTTGCCCTCTCGACCTGCTTGCAGAGTCGCAGATCACCCCCCTCTCGCGCGTGCATCTCCTCAGCCAGCGGCGAACGGCGATGGCGACGATCGACAAACGGCTGCGATCTCTGTAGTCTGTACGCCCTCTCTCTCCCCCCCTCCCAACCTCCATAGTCGTCACCACTGTATCGATTCTCTCTCTCTCTATCTCTCTACCCCCTCCCGACCTACACAGTCTTCACCACTGTACCGGCCAGTACAGGTACCGAATGTGCAGAACCAGACCAGCCGGGCCCGGTACCGAGACTTACCGCCCAGTATCGGTACATACTGGGTGGTACTGCAGACCATGGTACCACAGATGTATTAAGTATGAAAGGGACTTACACGTTTAGAATCATTATTTACTTTTTTCCTTTTATAATTTTGGTTGCAGGTTGCTTGCCAGATTTCTAGTGGAGTGGAGGCAGAGATATTTATACCTCGCCCCTCTAGCCTAGTCCCATCACAACTACTACCACAGAAAAAACTAAAAAGGGTAAAAAGGGCACACCACAATAGAGGAGAACGACTTACATTCTTTACTATAATAGATGTGCTCTTGTTTCAAGATGTGCACGTAGGTCAATTAGCAGGTTCCTAATCTTGAGTTGCTCTTTCTCTGTTTGGGCCATCTTCTGTGAAAAGTATCTGTAACCTATTTCCTAGTTCAATTTGATCAAAAGCTTAAAAAACAAAAGCGAGTTTTAGTTTTTACCTCCTAGATATTAGGAAAAAGCCCCCCTAATCTACCTATTTAGTTAAAAACCCTCAAATTCTTTAATCCCTTAGTAAACAACCCCTCAAATTAACTGCCATCCGAAAAGTGAAATATGCCATCAGAACATTCCATCCTCCCACTCCCCTTAATTTGTTCTTTCCTGTTTTAACCTCCCAACCTCTCTCTCTCTCTCTCTCTCTCCCCCCCACACCCCCACCCCACTGAGTGGAGGTGCCGACGCCAGAGGGGGAGACCCCCACTGGCGTCGTCCCTCCCCCTTTTATCGCTCTCCCACTCTCTCTCACCTTCTCGTTCTCTATCCCTCTCCTTATCACTTAAAATCCCACAGTAGGAGCGGGTCATCAAGAACATCTGCACCCTCTACTTCGACCCCGACGCGAAGAATGACTCCTCCGGCGACAAGGACGACGATCAGGGCTGGTCCAGTGGGGCAACGAAGAGAACGACGGCTAGAAATGGGTGATCAGGGAGATCTGGATCCCCCCTCCCTCCCTCCACTACCAACGCCAACACCGACGACAACTCTTCCATTTCAAAGAACCCCCACAAAAGATAGAAGCTCCCGAGGACTCTTCCTTGATCGACAGGCACCATGGCAACCCCCAGGTACAGAGGGGTCCGATAGCAGCCGTGGGGCAAGTGGGCAGGGGAGATCCGACGACTGACGAAGACGTCCTTGAGGCACCGACAGTAGCTGGCGAACACCATCGAGCCACTCATCGCGATGCTCCGGGCCGATAGCTCCGAGTGCAATGAGTCTGCCTTGCTTGGCCTCCTCAACCTCGCCGTCAAGGAGAGGTGCGACGACGGCCGTCTCTCTCTCTCTCTCTGGACACTCACTTAACACAAGGGTATTATGATCCTTTTCACCTTCCAAGTTAGGGTAGACCATGGTCAGGTTAGCCTAATCATGTAACCGAGAAGAATTTGGAGACTTTTAGCTAAATAGGTGGATTAGGGGCGTCTTTTCCTAATATCAATCTTTTTTTAGGGGCTAAAAACCAAAATCCCAAAACAAAAATAAACTTGAAATGGATGATGGTTCCCACATATTTGAGAGCATCCCACTCATTTTCCCGTCTAAATGATTGCTATGCAACCCTAATCTAATCAGGTTGGGTCAAATTCCTATATTTGACCTGGATTTAGGGATTTAAAAGGAATGACGTGTGTAAAATAGTAAATATTTTTTAGCAATATAAAATTATTAAGAGAGTCTTGCCCATCTAGCTAGAACTAGAAAAAAAAAGGGTTTAAAATGGCTGAATAGCACCTCACCACAAGACATACCAGAGACTGTGGTGGGACACAGGCCCAATCCAATAGTTAGACCCGACTCAGGTTTACAAGAGGTGCGACCGCACTGCACTGCGGCTCGATGGCGTGGCGATGTGAGCATGTATGTTGTTTAATCTCGTAGGAGTGTCTTCCATTATGTTTTTTTTTATTTTTTAGAGAATTTCAGAAGTGTCCTTTGTGTTTCCCGCGAGTATTGAGTGGTGCCTTTCTACTTTTTCAATGGGCCACCATTAGACCCTTGGTTTTCCTCTTTTGAGTCTTTAAAAGGGCATCATATACTCTTTTTGAACTTAATAGTTGAACCTTGAATTTTCCTTTGGCTTATCCAGTACTTCTCTGGGACGAAGATTTACCATTGGAGTGGTGGGACACCCTCCTACGTATCATTATTTACAACCCTTGCACAACCATTGACCACCCCTCCTTATCCCACCAATTCCCAGTACGAAACCCACCCCCACCTTTTCTTCTCACACGCAACAACCCCCCCCCCTTTCGTGCATTCTGGTAGAACCACAGACACCCCCCATCCACCTTTCCTTCCTCCTCCTCCTCCTCCTCCTCCCTCACACCACAACCACCCTCCTTCCTCCTTCCCGCACCGTCATCGACCTCCACGAGCCAATCTGCCACCCTGCACTGCAGCCTACACCTTCTCTCCGCCCCACAACCCCCTGCGAGGCCAGCTTCACCGCCTCCCCTGCACAGGCCCGCTACAACGCCTTCCCCCTGCTCATCGCATCGGTATCCACCTACAAGCACTCCGACGGCCCGGCCATCTACTCGCAGCACCACCGCCGACCCAGCCCGCCGTCGTCGCCTCAAGCCGCAACACCCTACACCTCCACCGGCCACCACCACCATACGTCGTCTAGGTCATCCGCTACTATTCCCTTCTCCCACCTCCCTCCGCCCTCTTCTCATTTCTCATGTGCGTGAACAAGAGTGTTAGCCCCACCTCACCCTGGCAGAAACACGTGAGTCACTGGGTGGCTTGTGTTGCCACGACAGTGTGCCATGGGCCTCCTCCAAACCGGCAGCGGCTGCAATGCCGCCCTCCGTCACTCCGTCGACTCTTGCAGCCACCCAGCGACCCGCCGATCATCCTCTGCAAGTGAGCAGTAGAGTCCCAATAGTGGCAACCAGCAGTCACCGCCAGCACCGCCAGCCCCACCCCACCACCGCCATCTTGGACAGTGCCCACACATGCACAGTGGTTGTCGGTCCTCGGCCCCTCTCTTTCCTCCCTCGCTGCTTATTTTGCTCAATACCCCCTGCATGAGGTGAGCCGATGGTTATAATTCAGAGGGGGTCGGGTGGCCTCAACATCGCGCTTAGGTATACATCTGACTCGCTCTCGATTTCAATTTGAGCATGTTCGTTATTTTAGCATGCTTTTGAATGATGTGCGCCAACGTGTGAGTCGTAGTTAGGATTCTTATCATATCGTGCTGTTGGCAAGAGAGAGATTAATTTTCCTACTCTAATGCACCGGTGAGCATTGAGAGTCAAGCTACCCTATCTACTTGATGGTTTCCACACCACTGCGGTCCATTCCCAAGTTTCGAGACGTGGATGTCACACTCTGTGCCTGTGGAACACTAATCAATACTAGATCAAGATCGAAACCTGTTTGTGGAAATTTAGAAATTGAATGTTCATCTTGCCCCACGTCAAATTTGATATCAGAGCCCTAGGTCTGATAGGGTACATCTCTCATTGACATCTCAAAGTGTGCATGTGCACTCGATCGGGTCGTAAGTACTCGGCCATACAAAATCAACCCATACCCAACATGAGAGACAACCCACTTGAATGAGCCAAGTCCCTCATGGACAGATTTGAGTGATTTTAGAGAGAAAAAAAAGAGCTTTTCGATAGAGTCACCCAAGTTGTCAACCAAGTCGGCCAACTAGAAGCCAACAATATTCAGGACGATAGGAATGAGTTTGAGCAGCAGGTAGACGGGGCAATCGTGATGCCCGTTGAGAACATGACCATCTGGATAGGGTCCCACTAGATCACGTCAATCCTACAGAACTGGTGGTCCACAATGTGAAAATAGAGACTTCGTACTTTTAACGGGTCTCTTGATTCTCAAGTCTATGTCAACTCGGAAGTAGATATGGATTATTACTTTGAATGGTACAACCTCACTGAGGAACAGAAGGTTTGTTTTGCCCAAATGAAGTTGACGGGCCAGGCCAAAATCTATTAGCGCAATACTGAAGACCTCCTCAGAAGGAGGTGACAATGCCCATTACCACCTGGGATGAAATAAAAATGAAGCTAAGAGAGAAGTATAAGCCTCCTTCCTACAAACAACGTCTCCTAGATCAAAGGCAAATGAGACCCAAGGAAACCAAACCGTCTCCGAATATATCACCCGATTTGATGAACTCCTTTTGTGGTGTGATATATCCAAAGATGAAGAAATCACCCTTTCTAAGTTTAGGACCGGATTAAGAGAAGAAATCCAGAGAGAGGTTTACTTTCGTGATATCCAATCCTTAGAACAAGCCTATCAAGTGGCCCAAGATATAGAGGTTCAATCGACCACCATATCCAAGAAACATAGCATCCCATCAATCCCTTTCAGAAACCTTACCCGTGCGTAGCCAAGGGCTCTGATACCCAACATTCCACCACCCGCACATCACCCATGGCCCCACGGGTAGACAAGGGAAAGAGAATCATGACTAGTTAAACATCAAAGGCTGCTAGTTAAAAAACACGATGCTTTTGATGTGAGGGGTTGGACCACTATGCCAGTCATTGCCCAACATGAACCCTACTTGGCAGAGAGCTACCCAATGATGAGTAATCCGGGGAACCACACCAAGATCTAATTCCACCTTCAGATAACTTAGAGTCTGAAGAGTTTGCCCAAGAGGGAGATGCTTTGAGATATCTAAGGCTCGAAGAACCTTCTGATTCAACTCTAGGGGTAAAAAAGTTCACTCTAACCCAACCTTTTGAAAATGAGGATTGGCACATTACTTCCACTTTTCACAACTTTCTCAAAATAGGGGGTAAGGTCTGCAAAATCATTGTAGGTAACGGCAATTGTATCAATGCCATCTCTATCAACACCATGGCTTGCTTATGGCTAAAGTCTGTTGATCATCCAAAACCTTACAAAGTGGCTTGGGTAGATTCTTCCACCATAGCGGTCCAAAAGAGGTGTCAAGTATCTCTCCACATCAACTCCTATCAAGACCAAGTTTGGTGTAATGCTATTCCCATAGAGGTGGGTAGTATCATTTTAGGACAACCTTAACCATATGACAAGAATGTTGCACAATTTAGGAGATCAAACATTTGCATATTCATACACAACCACAAGATCACTTTATAACCCTTTCAACCCAAATCCAATTCTCCCCAACCCAAGGATAGTGAAGATGAGAAACCAACCCCAGACCCAAATCCCACCAAGGAGCTACGCTTCATAGGGACTGTTGAGATAGAACGAGAGGCTGACATCGGATCACCAATCTGGGTCCTTATTGTGCGAAGGGTAGGGGAGGACATTCCCAAAGAAAAGTCACCAGAGATCACTATTCTACAAGAATTCTAGGATGTCTTCCCAGAGGACTTACCAAATCAGCTTCTACCATCCAACATGTTATTGATTTGGTACTTGGATCAAGCCTACTGGTGGGGACACCCGAGCGTTGGACCGGGCCGACCGGGTCCAAGTTTACCGCAGACGGAGGCGACGAGCAGAGACGACGGCGTCCATTTGGCTGGGCGACTTGCTCCCGTGTCACTAGCATGTTTATTTTATGAGTTTGGGCATTTAATTGATGTAATAAGGCCCATTTGAGACCCATTAGTGTTTTTCCATTTTTCTGTGTATTTTCGGGTCCGGATTTGGGCTCATTTTAGGCTTGAGGGTATATTAGTCCACGTTTGAGTCAGTGAGGGCCATTAGGGTTCCCTCCCTATAAATATAGTTGTAATCTCTTATTTTAGAATTAAGGAAGATTTGAAGTAAGCCTATAGCAGCCGCCTCCGAGTCTTCTCCTACAGCGGGGTGGAATCCCCAGGGCGGAAGCCCCACCGTTCTTGTTTTTATATTTCTTCCTCGTATCTCCCTTTCTCTTTCGCAGTGCCGCATCATCATTGGTATCAGAGCCGGCATCGGCTTCTCCTACGTAGCCGAAACCTTCCCGACTGCCAGCCGCTTCCCGGCGCGTTATCCCGCGGCCCCACCGTTGGCTTCGCCCGCGCCGCTGCCCAGGCTTCCCACGCGGAAGCCGACGTTGCCCACCCCATCCACCACTACCGTCTGCCGCTGCCGCTGACGCCGACCGCGTGCCACGACCGCTATTGTCGTTCCTCTCCACACCGGACCGCACCCGCCACCCTGCAGCAGCCGGCCTGTCGGCCTCCTCGCCGCCGCTACCACTGCGGCTCCCACCACCGTCGTGCCTCCGCCGGTCTGCTCCGCCCTGCTGCAACTGCCGCGGCCTTCCCGTCATCGTCGCCGCGAGCAGACGCCCCACCCGCAGAACCCCTCCGCACTGCTGCCGCGCCGCGACCTCACCGTCATCGTCGCCGTCACCCTGCGGCCTCCCTGCCGCAGAGAGGTACCACTGCGTCGGGGCCTCCACGCGTCTCACGCGTCCAAGAGACCCCCAGCCGCCCGCCTGCCGATCACGGACACCCGTCCGGACGCGGCCGCCTCCGTCGTTCGCGCACGCCCTGCCGGTTCCGCCTGGGACGACCCCGGCCACCCTTCGAGCCGTAGCCGTCCGTAGCCGCCCCCGTCGCCGGTGGGCCCTCCCCAACCGCAGCCGTTGTGTCTCCACCGCTGCGCCCTTGCCGCCACCGCTGCAGTTGCCACCGACGCTTGAGCCGCCGGCCGCTGCTGATGTGCCTCTCACAGGCCGCTACAGTTTTCTTCCATCCCCCCCCCCCCGGACCCGGAATGAACCTGCACGGCGTCAAGAACACCGACGGAGAACACCCGGTGTACGTCTACCTGCCGACGCTCCCACACGAGGTATTCCAGCCTCGCCGACCTCGTACGCCCCCACGTCGGCACCCGGAGCGACTGGCAGCCTCGCCCCCTTCGGAGAGATACGTGGAGTCCGTGCAGCGCGCCCTCGCCGCGTTAACGCTCTCGTCAGCCCAGGACAGCAGCATGCGCCTGACCTCGGCCCAGTGATTCCGAGCATGTACACACACTCTCGGTGGACCTCGCTCTTCAGCGAGTCGGTTAGCGCTTACAGCTCGCTCTCACCTCTTGCTCTACTTGTATTCGATTGAATTTGCCGTCGTGAATGTGTGGTAGGAATATCTAGCCCGTTCAAGTTATTACTGCGGACTTTGAGAGTTAGTTGTGTCCATCTCTTGATATCAGTTTGTTATATTAATAGTGGAATATCATTTATAAATGTGAAAAATTCTTTGATTGCTTGGAAAATGTTTCGCCCTACTAGGACCGGCCATACCTGATTTTTTGTAACATCTATTTTAACGCACTCACCTTCCTGGACGCGTGCACGACACAGTAATTGCTGCAACCTGATTAGTTCGCTCTGCTGATCTCACTCGTCATATGTTTGTCGTGTCGTAGTTGTAGTCGTAGGTTAGATAGTTTTACGAGTCGTCAAGGAGTCGTTGCATTAAAATTTCTAGACAAAAAACAAAAAAAATTGTTTTGTCGTCGGTTAGTCGTTACATGTTAGTTTAGCTTTGTCTGTGTCTCATGCCCACACGTAGCGGTGCTGAATTCCACATTTCGGTACCGATGTCTGGATCTCAACAAGCAATGTTTGGGAACCGTCTTCCCCCTCAAGGCGCTCATGCTAACCCTCCTAGGGACCCGACCTTGACCGAGTTAGTGCTACAGCTCAGAGAGAAAATACGCAGAATGGACCAATGTATGAGAGGTCTTACTGGTATAGAGGAGAGGGTCACCGAGTCTGCCTGTACTGTGCAGGGGATTATGGGTCGCATTGTGGCCTTGGAAGGGGCTACTCGTGAACCGAGGAGAGATCAAGCCGTTGAGAGACCCCAACCGCAACGCCCCCTTTCCCCTGTAGCCCCTCGGCACCCTCAGCCTAGGGTCGCCTTAGCCGGCGATCGGCGTGGTCGATACAATGACTACAACCGGGACAATTTTGAAGAGGAGATTGATGAGAACCCCAGGGTCCCTATTGCTCGTAGGTATGGGAGGTATGGTAGGAGGCCTGACAGGGAGTTCGATGAGGATGAACGATGGGCATACCGGGATCGAGACCATGATATCCGGAATGCCCGCATCGAGGCTCCCAGCTTTGACGGTTCATTGGAACCTCAAGAATATCTTGACTGGGAGGCTAGGATGAATCGCTATTTTGATTGGTTGGGGATGTCTGACCCTCGGCGGGCTTTCTTCGCCAAGACCATGTTAAAGGGTCGAGCATTAACCTACTGGACCAATCTTGAGGAGTGTCTTGCTCAGAGGTATGAGGAGCCAATTGATACGTGGGATGAGATGAAGGCCAGGCTTCGTGAGAAGTACGTCCCCGCGACGTACCGTCACCGATTGATTGATAGATGGCAGAACATCTCACAAGGGTCTAGGAAAGTGTCGGAGTACATTGATGAATTTGATGATCTGTTATTGAGGTGTGGAGCCCGTGAGGAGGGTGCATTAACCCTTTCCCGTTTCCGGAGAGACCTACGCCGGGCTTATCAACAAGAGCTTTTCCGTCAGCATGTGACCACTCTTGATCATGCCTATCAGGTTGTGCGTGAAATGGAGCAGTTTGAGCAAGAGTGGGAGTCCTCTCGTGTTAAGTCCACTTATCAACGTCCTCTGGACCCGCGAACTGCCCCAGGGCCCACTCAGAAGACCCCAACTCACCGGATTCCTGAAGGACAACGCCAAGGGGAGGCCCCTCCCGCCTTACCTCCTGCCAGGCGCAATGATAGAGGGAAGGCGCCCATGAGGGAGGCCCGGCGTCCGGGTGATAAATCCCACGATCGTTGTTATCGTTGCCAGGGGCTAGGGCACCATGCGATTGACTGCCCCCACAAGGCCCTAGTCATTGGTGACGGTGATCCTTCAGAGCAGGAGCAGCCCCTCGTGGATGTTAACCACGAGGGAGATGACCTGGCCGACGAATATGAGGGCGAGTTTGCTTACATCGGCGAGCCCGTCAACTTTGTTGAGGCGCCCGAAGAAAACAGGCTAGGCGTGGTCCGGTGTATCCTCGCCCATCCCAAGGAAACAGAGGATTGGCGCCGTACGGCAATCTTACAGACCTACTGCCGTTTGGGCGGCAGGGTCTGCCGCGTTATCATTGATAGTGGGAGTTGCATCAACGCTATCTCCACCAACACGGTTGCCCATTTGGGCTTAGCGACGGAGGATCATCCTCGCCCCTATCAAGTCTCTTGGGTGGACACCACTTCAATTCCTGTGCGCCTGAGATGCCTCGTTCCTATTCATCTCCAATCCTATGAGGCTGAGATCTAGTGTGATGTCTTGCCTATGGAAGTCGGGAGTGTTATCCTTGGCCGGCCATGGATCTATGATGTGGATGCGGCTCTCTACGGTCGGTCCAACACTTGTGTCTTCAAGCATGGCGGTCACCGCATCACTATCCAACCCTCTTGACCTCGTACCGTCCCCTCTCCGGAGAGCCCCGCTCCCAGCACCCCTTCTAGTGCTACCGCCCCTCAGCTGGTCGCCCCTAGCGACCCGAGTTCTTCTCAGCCGAACGCTACTGCAAGTGCTTCGGTGCCCCTTGCCGGGAAGCCCCCTCCTACTCGTGCCCCGAAGACGAGTACCCCGGCAACTATGACGTTACAGTTGATCACCGCCCGAGAGTTCGAGCGTGAACTATTTGTTTATGACGTCATATATGCTCTGATGGTTAGGGAAGCCGAAGAGGAAGGTGCCGAGGAGGCACCGAGTGAGCAGCCTGAGGACATCGCCTATCTCCTCCATGAATTTGCGGACGTCTTCCCTAACGAGCTACCTGAGGGGTTGCCTCCGATGCGTGACATCCAGCACGCCATCGACCTAATCCCCGGATCTTCCTTGCCCAACCTGCCCCATTATCGCATGAATCCCACTGATCACGCTGAATTGCAAAGGCATGTTGAGGAGTGCTTAAAGCAAGGCCGCGTGAGAGAGAGCATGAGTCCTTGTGCCGTTCCCGCATTGCTAGCTCCTATGAAGGATGGAACATGAAGGATGTGCGTGGATAGCCATGCGATCAACCGCATAACGGTGAGGTACCGATTTCCCATTCCCCGCTTGGATGACATGTTGGATATGATGGCGGGAGCCACTCTGTTTTCAAAAATTGATCTGAGGAGTGATTATCACCAGATGAGGATTCTACCTAGAGACGAATGGAAGACCGCCTTCAAAACGAAGGACGGACTCTATGAGTGGTTAGTCATGCCATTTGGTCTTTCAAACGCCCCGAGCACCTTTATGCGGCTTATGAATCAGGTGCTACGCCCATTCATCGGGGTGTTCCTCGTTGTGTATTTTGATGACATTCTCATTTATAGCCACACGAGGGTAGACCATCTGGACCACCTGAGGCAAGTTTGTACCACCCTGCGCCGTGAAAGCCTCTATGGTAACCTCAAGAAGTGTGCTTTCGCGACCACTCGAGTTACTTTCTTGGGATTTATCGTCTCTAGTAAGGGTGTTTCTGCTGACCCGAATAAAGTCAAGGCAATTGTGGATTGGCCGAAACCGCAAAACCTTCATGAAGTTCGTAGTTTCCACGGTTTCGCCACTTTCTATCGTCGATTCATTAGAGGGTTCAGCACCGTAACTGCTCCCATTACATACTGCATGCGAAAGGGGACCTTTGTTTGGACAAAGGCCGCTGCCTCAGCCTTTCGTGACCTTAAGGAGCGTATGACCCAATCACCTGTACTCAGACTGCCGGACTTCTCTAAGGTGTTTGAGGTTGCTTGTGATGCTTCTGGCGTTGGCATAGGTGGAGTACTGAGCCAGGAGAGTCACCCCGTAGCTTTCTTCAGTGAGAAGCTAAGTGACGCCAAATTAAAGTATTCCACCTATGACAAGGAATTCTACGCGGTAGTCCAGGCTCTGAGGTACTGGAGACACTACCTTCTACCGCACGAGTTCGTGCTATTTTCGGACCACGAAGCTCTTAGATTCCTCCACGCCCAAAAGAAGCTTAACCCGAGACACAGTCGTTGGGTGGAGTATCTCCAAGCCTACACATTTACCCTCAAACATAAGGCTGGCGTAGAGAATCGTGTGGCCGACGCCCTGAGTCGTCGCGCCTCATTGCAGGTCGTCGTCTCCACAGAAGTCACGGGCTTCAAGAAGTTGCGGGATGACTACTTCAATTGCCCGGACTTTGGCCCCATCCTCTCGGCCCTCTAATCAGGCCCATCCCAGATATACAATGACTACGTCTTTAAGGACTGGTATCTATTCCGGGGGAATAAGCTTTGCATCCCACGTACCTCTGTGCGTGATTTTCTTGTGTGGGAAGTGCATGCTGGTGGTCTGGCGGGACATTTTGGACGCAATAAGACCGTCGAGTTGGTGGAGTACCGGTTCTACTGGCCGAGCGTAAAACGTGATGTGGCCCAATGCCGCACCTGCGCTTTGGCCAAACAACGAAAGCAGAACACCGGTCTTTATACTCCCCTGCCCGTGCCCGACCGCCCGTGGCAAGACGTGAGTATGGACTTTGTCTTGGGTTTGCCACGCACAGTTCGCCGACATGACTCCATCATGGTGGTGGTGGACAGGTTTTCCAAGATGGCCCATTTTATTCCTTGTGCCAGAACCTCTGATGCTTCCAGGATGGCCCGTATCTTTCTCGCTGAGATCGTGCGTCTCCGCGGGCTTCCCAAATCTATTGTGTCGGATAGGGATGTGCGATTTGTTAGCTATTTCTGGAAGACCCTGTGACACCTTTTAGGCACAAAGCTCAAGTTCTCCACCGCCTACCATCCCCAGACGGATGGTCAGACTGAAGTGGTCAATAGAAATCTGGGTGATTTGTTGCACTGCTTAGTGGGTGAGAATGGTCGGAACTGGGATTTGGTCTTGCCTCTGGCTGAATTCGCATACAACAACTCGGTCAACAGGTCCACTGGCATGAGTCCGTTTGAGGTAGTCACAGGGTATAGGCCTAGAAGTCCTGTAGATCTTGTCCCATGTCTCATCAGTCCCGTGTCTCCGAGTCTGCACAGTCATTGGCCGAACACATTAGAGGTCTGCATGATAGTATTCGTCACCACATCGAGATCAGCAACAAAAAATTACCGGACAGCAGCAAATTTACATCGTCGCTTCCATGAATTCCAAGAAGGTGACTACGTTATGATCAGGGTCAGACCTAAACAGTTCCCCTCAGGAACCGTTAAGAAGCTACAATCTCGGGGAGCTGGGCCCTTCAAGGTTCTGAAACGTATTGGGTCCAACGCATATGTCATTGATTTACCACCAGATTATGGCATGAGTTCCACTTTTAATGTCTCAGATCTGGTAGCTTATAGAGCCCGCAGTAATTCTCAGTGATCCATTCGAGCCTTCGCCACCCCTTGAGAGTGACCCCACCCTAGAGTGTCCACCTCCAGCCATAACTCCTGCACAGCGTGAGCAAATTGATCAAATACTTGATGAGCAGGTTGCCACCACCCAGAGCAGAGACTGTCAGCGTTACCTGGTTCGCTAGAAGGGTCGACCACCCACCGATGATGCGTGGATCACTCGCACGGAGCTACAGCAGATTGATCCGGACCTCTTGGAGGGCCACCAGAGAAGTCAGGACCCTTACTCGACGGGGTCGACTTCTTCCCAGGCGGGGAGGATTGGTGGGGACACCCGAGCGTTGGACCGGGCCGACCGGGTCCAAGTTTACCGCAGACGGAGGTGACGAGCAGAGACGACGGCGTCCATTTGGCTGGGCGACTTGCTCCCGTGTCACTAGCATGTTTATTTTATGAGTTTGGGCATTTAATTGATGTAATAAGGCCCATTTGAGGCCCATTAGTGTTTTTCCATTTTTCTGTGTATTTTCGGGTCCGAATTTGGGCTCATTTTAGGCTTGAGGGTATATTAGTCCATGTTTGAGTCAGTAAGGGCCATTAGGGTTCCCTCCCTATAAATATAGTTGTAATCTCTTGTTTTAGAATTAAGGAAGATTTGAAGTAAGCCTATAGCAGCCGCCTCCAAGTCTTCTCCTACAGCGGGGTGGAATCCCCAGGGCGGAAGCCCCACCGTTCTTGTTTTTATATTTCTTCCTCGTATCTCCCTTTCTCCTTCGCAGTGCCGCATCACGTACCCAATCTTCCCCATTATCGGCTTAGTCCAACTAAGAGTGAGGAGCTAAAGAGACAAATCCTAGAACTCATCAAAAAAGGATTCGTAAGAGAGAGCCTAAGTCCTTGTGTGATCCTTGTTTTACTAACACCAAAGAAAGACGGGACTAGGAGGATGTGTGTCGACAGCCGGGCGATCAACAAAACAACTGTGAAATATCGTTTCCCTATACACCGGTTGGATCACATGCAGGACACCATGGCCGGAGCCACCATCTTTTCTAAGATTGACCTGAAAAATGGCTATCATCATGTTCGCATTAGATCAAGTGATGAGTGGAAAACTACTTTTAAAACCAAAGATGAGATGTATGAGTGACCGGTCATGCCTTTTGAGCTTTCCAATGCGCCCAACACTTTCATGAGGTTAATGACTCACGTGTTACGACTTTTCATGGGCAAATTTGTGGTCGTATATTTTGACGCTATCCTCATATATAGCCAGACCAACGAGAAGCACCTAGACCACCTTTGACAAGTTTGCACCACCCTTAGGAAAGAGAGTCTGTATGCAAACTTAAGCAAGCGTGCCTTTATGACTGACAAGGTCACCTTCTTAGGGTTCATAGTCTCCTCTGAAAGAGTCATTCCTGACCCTGCCAAGGTCAAAACAATTGTAGAATGACCTAAACCCAAGAATATTCAGGAGGTCCGAAGTTTTCACGAGTTAGCTACCTTCTACAGAAGGTTCATTAGAGGCTTCAGTTCCATCATGGTTCCAATCACGAGTGCATATGAGTGGACTAAAAGCAGCCAAGGCCTTTCAAGAGGTCAAGGAAAGAATGACCCAAGTCCCAACCTTGAGACTTCCCGACCTTTCCAAGGTGTTTGAAGTGGCACGTGATGCCTCTGAGGTTGGCACAGGGAGAGTCTTAAGTCAGGGAAATCACCCGGTTGCCTTCTTCAATGAGAAGTTGAATAATGCCAAACTGAGATACTCAACATATGACAAGGAATTCTATGCCATTGTGCAAGCACTCAAGTATTGGAGGCATTATTTTTGCCTTAGGAATTCATGCTATACTCCGATCATGAAGCCCTTTAGTACCTAAATTCCCAAAAGAAACTCAACCCCCAACATGCCCGATGGGTGGAACTTCTACAAGCCTATACTTTCGTGCTCAAGCATAAACCTGGGGTTGAAAATAGGGATGCCGATACCCTCAGCCGCCGAGTTGTCCGTTTGGTTTCGGTAAGAGTAGAAGTCATGCGCTTTGAGAGGATCAAGGAAGCCTAGAGTGATTGTCCGGACTTCAAGAAAATAGTTGAAGCCCTTCGGAAGGGGCCTTCAAGGGAATACAGTGGGAACCTACTACAGGATAGGTACCTTTTCAAAGAAAATCGATTGTATGAACCCAACACCTCAATACGAGATTTCCTTGTCTGGGAGATGCATGCTGGAGGTCTTGCCAGACACTTCGGGAAAAACAAGACCATTGCAACAGTCGAGAGTCATTGGCCTAGCCTCAAGAGGGATGTGATGAAAATTGTACCCAATGTTGCACCTACACCATAGCCAAACACAGGAAGCAAAACACTAGACTATACACTCCCCTCCCTATGCCTGATCGTCCCTGGCAAGACATCAACATGGACTTTGTCCTTAGTCTTCCCAAAACCCAAAAGAAGCATAACTCCATTCTAGTAGTGGTGGACAGGTTCTCAAAAATAGCCCACTTCCTACCTTGTGCCAAAACATTGGATGCCTCAAGAGTGGATCTTTTTTGATGAGATAGTAAAACTCCATGGCATCCCAAAAACCCAATAGAGATGTGAAGTTCATGAGTTACTTCTGAAAGACCCTATGGCACATGATGGGAACTAAGTTAAAAATTTTCACAACTTTTCACTCTCAAACCAACGGTCAAACAAAAGTTATCAACAGGAACTTAAGGAGCTTGTTAAGGAGTCTTATGGGAGACCATTTGGGAACTTGGGATTTGATTCTGCCAAGGGCTGAGTTTGCTTACAATAGTTCAATCAACCGAACCACTGGGATGAGTAAATTTGAAATTGTCCATAGGTACAATCCCCATAAACCAGTAGATCTCATCCTATGCCAATACATGCTAGAGTGTCAGGATTTGCAGAGTCATTTGCACAACATATACAAAGTCTACATGAAGAAATAAGACAGCGCATCAGGGCTAGCAATGAACCATACAAATTGCATTCTGATTTTCACAAGACGAGTTCAATGAAGGAGATCTGGTAATGGATAGAGTTCGCCCAGAGAGATACCCCTCGGGGGTCACCAAGAAGTTGCAAGCTCGCAGCGCAGGCCCCTTTAAAATCTTGAAGCAAGTTAGACCAAATGCTTATGTGGTAGATCTACCACAAGATTGGGAGATAAGTTCTACTTTCAATGTCTCTGACCTGGTTGCATATCAGGAGCCAACAATAATCCCAAGAGATCCATTTAAGCCTTCCCTTCCTTTTGAGAGAGAACTAGAACCTGAATGTCCACCAACCATAGTCCCAACACGACGCGATCAAATAGAGAGCATATTGGATGAACAAATAATCTCCACTAGAAATCGAGGGTATAACGTTACTTGGTGCGTTGGAAAGGTCGCCCGACTTCAGAGGACTCATGGATATCTAGAGAGGAGTTGTATCAGATAGATCCAGATCTACTTCAGAGATACCAGAGCGACGTCGAGCCTTTCTCGACAGGGTCGAGTCCTACCCACCCCCGGAGAGTTAGTGGGGACACAGGCCCATTCTGGGAGTTTGACCCAACTCAGGTTTATGGGAGGCGCAACCGCACTGCACTGTGGCTCGACGACGTGGCGATGTGAGCATTTATGGTGTTTATTCTCCTAGGAGTGTCTTCTATTATGTTCTTTTTATTTTGTTGGAGAGTTTAAGAAGCGGCTTTGTGTTTCCCGTGAGCATTGAGTGGTGTCTTTCTACTTTTTCAAAGGGCCACCATTAACTAAGGTGACCCTTGTTTTTCCTCTGAGTCTTTAAAAGGACGTCATGTACTCTTTTTGAAATTAATAGTTGAACCCTAAATTTTCCTTTGGCTTATCCAGTACTTCTTTGGGACAAAGATTTACCATTGGAGTGGTAGGATGCCCTCCTATGTATCGTTATTTACAACCCCTGTAGAACCATTGACCACGCCACCTCCTTATCCCGCCAATTCCCAACACAAAACCCACCCCCACCTTTTCTTCCCACACGCAACAACCCCCCCCCTCTTAAGCTCAACCACATGCACCCCCCATCCACTTTTTCTTCCTCCTCCTCCTTCCTCACCCCAACTGTCACCCTCCTCCCTCCTTCCCACACCGTCGTCAACCTCCACGAGCCAATCCGCCACCCTGCACCGCCACCTACACCTCCTCTCCGCCCCACAACCCCCTGCGAGGCCAGCGTGACAGCCTCTCCTACACAGACCCACCGCGACACCTTCCCCCTGCTCATCACCACTGGTATCCGCCTACAAGCACTCCGAGGGCCTGGCCATATGCTCGCAGCGCCACTGCCGGCCCAGCACGCCGTTGTCACCTCAGGCCGCAGCACCCTACGCCTCCACCGGTCACCACCACCATCTTTCATCTGGGTCGTCCACTACTATTCCCTTCTCCTACCTCCCTCTGCCATCTTCTCATTTCTCCTGTGCGTGAACAGGAGCGTTGGCCCCACCCCAACCTAGCAGAAACACCTGAGTCACTGGGTGGCTTGTGCTGCCACGATATTTTGCCATGGGCCTCCTCCAAATTGGCAGCGGCTGCAACGCCGCCCTCCGTCGCTATGCCAGCTCCTGCGGCCACACGGCAACCTGTCGATCATCCTTCGCAGTGAGCAGTAGAGTCCCAACAGCAGTAACCAGCAGCAGCCGCCAGCACCGCTAGCCCCGCTTGGCGCCACCTCCTGCACCCCGCCGCCGTCATCCTAGATAGCATCGTCGCCTGCACAGTGGCTGTTGGTCCTCGGCCCCTCTCTTTCCTACCCCACTTCTTATTTTGCTCAATACCCCCTGCATGGGGTGAGCCTTTGGTTGTAATTCAGAGGGAGTCGGGTGGCCTCGACATCGCGCTCAGGTATACGTCTGATTCGCTCTCGATTTCAATTTGAGCATGTTTGTTATTTTAGTATGCTTTTGAATGATGCGAGCCGACGTGTGAGCCGTAGTTAGGATTCTTGTTATATCATGTTGTTGGCAAGAGTAGGATTCTTGTTATATCATGTTGTTGGCAAGAGAGAGAAAGAGAGAGAGAGAGAGATTAATTTTCCTACTTGAGTGCGCCGGTGAGCATTGAGAGTCGAGCTACCCTATCTATTTGGTGGTTTCTACACCACCGCGGTCCATTCACAAGCTTCGAGACGTGGGTGCCACACTCTATGGAACACTAACCAATACCAGATCAAGACCAAAACCTATTTGTGGGAATTTAGAAATTGCATTTTCATCTTGTCCCGCATCACTATGTTGAGTTGACTGGCACTTTTAACTTAGAGTAATTGAACCTTCAATTATCTTCATCATCCACTCTAAAAAGTAATATAACAGAGAAAACAAATGAAGACTGAATGCACCATTCTACATCCTTTGAGGGGTTTTGCATTGCAGATTCCTCGGGGAAATGAAGAATTAAGGGAGATATTTCTTTGACAAGTGAAATACACAAAAAAAAATACTGGAAAGAAAACACAGAGGATTATGAAGTTTGTAGGAAAATGAATGGGACATAGAAACATGCCTTTGCAGTCTTATGTGGAGGAGAGAGGGAGTGGGAGTAGAAGTGGGAATTGGTAGATAGAGACAACGGGATTAGTGGATAGTGGGTTGGAAAATATTTCCTGGGTTCCAGTTCTATTTCCCCATGGCAGAGGTGGAGAAATAGAAACCAAGAAGAAAAGGAATATCTTGAGCATTTGAGAAATATTTGTCAAGTGCCATTTTCACATGCTTGCAGAAGACATGAAAATCAGTTGTCCAAAAACACATGGAAAGATCTAAGGATTACAAACACCCCCCCCCCCAAGAAAGCAATTGACCCAAGGTTTAGACAACGTGGACATTTGTTCTAGTTTTGCTCTGTTTTGTACAAGTTGCATTTTATAGGGGGCCAAGCGTAATTTTTGATTGGGGGTGTAGAGGAATCTCTCCTCCCCCTTTTGATTGTGCCACCTTTATTCGATTAATAAAATTGGTAGTATAATCCACAATCATTTTGAAAACAGGAAAGCAGTAGATCCAATGTTTAATCCTTGGAAAAATTAGAAAATAAGAATGAAGACAAAAAAGAATGTAAAAGCTCTCAATTCAAATCGTTGAGGCCGCAATAATAAGAATTGGCTCTGGTGTGGACTAGAACCTGCTGAATTGGATTGGAACTGGCCCGGGCAAGTTTTTCTGCCAAAAAGGAGCTAGTTGGAACCAGGTCAAAGTACTTCCTAATATTTTTTGGGACAGTTATGGAACCAGCAGGAACCATACAGTTCGGGACCTGAACCAGAACTGGAATCAAAACTGGGAGGACAAGTTCCAGTGTTTAAGAATCATGGTTGAAAGAGAGAAATGCCCACTCCCAGCCCAGAAAAGCCCTAGATATGCTTGAAAATAGTACAAAAATAATTGTTTCATTCATATATATTTATTTCCTATCCACGTCTTTTCAGGCCTTCTGCAACAAAATCGAAAGGTCATATCATGCAAAAACATGGGTATCTAATTGGAGCAGACAGTTGAGGAAAAAGTGGACAGAAGGTTGACCAATGATAAGATGCCATAGCACATGTGACAGTCAATTAAGTGCTTTTTCATATACAAACTCTAGATCTCTTTCCCCTTGTCTCAGATATCCAAGGTTTGTTAGGGAGATACATGCTAAAAGGACTTTCCTGTTAAAGCTTTATAACACAAAGAAATAAAAGGTCCAGGTAATTATGGAAGGTTTAAAAATCACTCTGACTGAGTCAGAGATGCAGAATTGAGCGTTCCAGAGTGGATTTTGCCAAGCTCATTATGGATCACCATTTCCCATACAATCAGCACGGTAAAATTAGAGCAGTGGATCCTAAAGTCCAAAACCAGGTACCCAGTTGACCACGTCCCATGGCTCAGTTGGCCAGAGCACTTGTCTCAGGATTCAGGAACAAGACATCATGTGTTCAAAACAGTAAAACATATGGAGTTGAAATGGTAAGAGCGGTGTTGCAGCTGCCCTACGTCTTCTATGTATTATTTTGTGTTCTCCTATTTTCTCTCAACATCATGCTAGTGTATAAAATGTGCCATTACCATGAATTTCTCATGCATCTTGCTAGTGTATAAAATATGTCATTACTTATGTTATCAAAGGCGTCTGAGGCACTCGCCTAGGCGATGAGGTGAGGCGAGGAGCCCATAACTCGTATCACTTTGGCCCTCGCCTAGGCGAGCTTGCTGTGGCTGCAGGCACCTTTGGGCCAAGCCCACTTGGGCTGCCCAGCACATTCCTATAAGAAATTTTGGCCAGGGGCGCTCCACCCCACTCCAACACCCCAACAAGGGGCCCTAACTTCCGCTCTGACCCCCCCCCCCCCCCCCGCAACCTGACAACACAGGTCGATTCATGATGCAAGGCTAGGCCTATGTGAATTTGATAGGGTTTTAATTTATTTCGAACATCTAAATGGATGAATTTACTGATCTTATTGATTTTATTCGTTGTTGACATATTTAATGATGTATATTATATATCTAATTTATTTAATATATTTAAAAAATGTCACCTCGAATGCCTACGCCATCGCCTAGGCATTGGCGACCCCTTGATCGTCTCGGGCGCCTCTCTCCTTTGACTGCATAGGTAGGCCACTACCATGAATTTCTCATGCCTGTCTACAACCCTCATGTATTTGAGGGATGCTCCCTTTAGACAGTTCCTCATTGCCTGATAACGGCCTAGTAAGTAGAAGATTTACCCACATAGAAGGGTGACTTCAGCTTAACAGCTGATCACCATTTGTCTCTCTTCTTATCAAGAGCTATCAAACCCCAGCCAACCCCAATTGTGGCAACTTGCAATAAAATTATAATTGATTGGTTGATCAACAGATTAGTGCAGTTCTACAAATAAAAGATCTCATACAGCCTGTAAGGACTCCTAGTTAAGAACTTCCAGGATTCTTAGTTAAAAACAGGGGGAATTTTTAGCTGAGAGTCTTTTTGCAACCTATCCGAGGTTGGCCTTGACAACAGCAATAAGGAACTTCTGCATCTGACAAAGATGCATGATGGGTTAATCGTGACTGCAGACCCTCTTTCTGGGCCATCTTAATAACAGTGATGACATCTGCTCAACAATAATGTGAATGCTACCTACAAGAAAAAATTATCAAATCAAACAATTTAATAAGTTTTTTTATAAACATAAACGAGAGTTTGACAGACCCATGTGCTAGCATAAAGAAATCTGGATGAATCACATAGATTACTCGCCTCATAGTCATGTATCCTTTGCAAACCAATGCTTGACAAATAATCAATTGCTGCTCCTAGCCCTATGGCTTCCCCGATTGCAGGGGTACCTGCTTCAAACCTGACAAAAATCTTTTCTTTACCACAATAGATATGTAAAAATTGAAGAAAAAAGTTCTTGAAAGAAATACTAGGTCAATATAAAGAGATATTAAAAGTAAGACACATGAAGAAAGGAGACAGATTCTGACACAACTCAAGCATTTTATCTTTTCGTTTTCTTTTTGTGTGTGTGTGTGAACATAACATAGTTCCTTCTCTTACTTCTCACTCAAACGGGATCCAGCAAGGCTAGGCTACTGAGAAACATTTTAAGATATCAGGACATCAGAAAGTCAGTAACTATAAAATACAATGAAATTTCCTTCTTGGCAGCTGGTGATGAAATTGAACCACATGCTCAAGCCAATCCCAATCTGATTCATTTACCAATTGCTAATGTAAGCATCCTTCCTTGTGAAAAAGAGTCTTCCTGGTTTTTAGTGTATTCCTGGCGATTGCCTCTTCATGTATGTGTAATTGTCTGATTGAAAAGCAGGGATTTCCTTCCTTCTTGTGTACTTGTGTGCGTGTGTGGGTGGGTGGGTTGGGGGGGGGATTGTAAAGAGAGTCTTCAGTCATGGTGAAGGTCATCCTCTGCTGAACACCATGCTGCTTGAGGTCACACCCACCAAGCTTGGACTCCAGGAAGCTGTGCCTTTCTCTTTTCTTCTGTCCCTTTTTCCTCTCTCTGCTCCTTTCCACTTTTTCTCAGGTGGGATCAACTTAACCTTGTAAGTTATGGTGATTAGTTAAAAAATTCGGCCTTTTCAATCAACAAACCTGATAAAATTCCAATTTATATAGAAATCTCTTAAAATTGTAGTGTCACGAAATACCCTCCTTAGAAGACAAAAGGATCCTGATTACCCTATTCAATGTTGCTCAAGGGACATACATGTAAACTATTGTATTATATGAGGGGTATTCAAGGCATTTCAAAAGGGCATTCACAAATGTTTTTCTCTAAAGAGAATATTCACGGCATTATGATTTTGAAAGGTACTTTCACATAAATATAAATTTGCCAAGATTATTCATGCAAACATCAAGAATTTCTTCTACACTTTTTGGCCTTTTGTTTTTAAGTATTGCTTTGGGGGTCACCACCAAAGTGAGCTCATCTATTAGATGTGTCCCCTCCTTACTCTTGCACATTTGCCGATTTTGGAAAGACAAATGGTGTGGTAACTTCACCCTAGAGGCAACATTAACCTACGTTATATGCCATTGCAACTACACCTTTGGCCTCTGTCTCCCAGACTTTTGATTCAAAGCTTTCAGGAGGAACGTGGACTCCCTCTTTCAGAAGGAATCTCAGGCTAGAGGAGATGGATCAATTGGAGGAACTTCTAAGGTTCCTCCTTAACTATACTCTTTAGTTAGATAGAGTCGACCGGTGGCAGTGAAGGTGGGAGAAAGAGGGAGACTTCTCAATCAGATCAGCATATAACTTCATCTCAGACGGAGGAGTGCGCAACCACTTGGCATGGCAGATTTGGGAGCCCAAGAGTCTTTTGAAAGTGAAGCTTCTGGTCTGGAGGATCTCACATAGACGACTGCCGACTTATGATAGGCTGGCTTCATTCCTTCAGAACATACCTACCCATTGTTGCCTGTGTGGAGAAGAGAAAGTGACCTTGAACCACCTTTTCACAAGGTGCTCTTACTCTTCGGAGATATGGGTCAACATCGCCAATAGGATTCAATGTGTTGCCAGCCCCCAGGAAAGCATAGTACAACTCATTAGAGACCGGCACATACAGTGGAACCTTAAGGGAGACAGTTATTTGGTGGCTTATCCTCCACACCACCTTATGAGCCTTACGGGGAGAAAGAACAACAGAATTTTCATAAGAGAAGTAAGAGCAACGGATAGGGTTGTTTCTTTCATTTGTGAAGAGTGAGAAAATGGGCTGTACATCTTTGTAAAGTGGATTCACATACATAACTCCTCTATTTTTGCTTTACTGGGGGCTTAGGGTGAATCACACCGCCTTGGTGTGTAATTTGGTTGTATAGGGACTTTTGGGAACACATTGACTGTACTTGTATCACTTCTTTTTACATTTAATACAATGGTGATACCATCCACTTTCAAAAAAACATTTGCCTACTTTTCCATTTTAGTACAATCTGTGGTACTATCCACTTCCAAAAAAAAGCTTCCTATATCAAAATATACAAAAGTGCACTCGCAAGCTCTAAAAAAAAATCTGATAAAGCAATGATGAAGACAGATTATCAATCTGAAATAAAAGCAATTTTTGGCTGACCTGGAGGGAGGCTCAGCATATGTTGAATACTCTTGAAAAACATCAACAATCATTTCACCACCACCTGTCTAGGAGATGAACATTGTATATAAATATTGCAGGAAATAACTGTGGAACCATGAACATGGTACCAATACAAAGAAAATACCATCTCCATCCATCAAAAAAGCTAAGATATGAGTTTACCTAGGAAAGGAGGCATGGCAGACAAGAACTTGCTTTTACCATACAGGAACCCAATACCTGTGGGCCCACACATCTGAGGAATTTATTTCTAAATGTCACATTACCACTTAAACCACAATTTGTAGGTATGGGCACAAATATAAAACTGAGAGGAAAGAAGATAAGGAACAAACTAGTCAAACCTTGTGCGAAGATGCAACAAGAAAATCAGCATCCAGCTCCTGCACATCAACCACCATGTGTGGAACACTTTGGCATGCATCCACAAAAACTTTTGCTCCAACAGCATGAGAGGAGGGTATGATTTCCTCAACAGGGAGAACAGAACCTCAAGTAACAAAAACAAAAGTGTGAGACTAGATTGACATATAAATAGGTTCAGCCACTAAAATAACCAAGGCTTTTATTTCCATATACATGAATCAGTAGAAAAAAAATGATACACAAGAAAATCATCTTCCATGAATAAGAAACAGAATTATTGATACACCTAACAAAATTTCAGCATCAGTATGGCTATAAATATGGGACTACATATATAACTTAGCCTGTTCCATGCAAGACATTACACCATGCTCCCAATGTCACAGAATGCAGGAGGTGAAAAGACAAAGAACAATTGTCATGCCAATCAACTTAATGCTTCGGTGATTTTTTACTTTTGATAAATAGCAATCGAAGGTTGTGAAATATCTTCTACCCCTAGAACCTTCACAAAATTAAAATACTAATGGCAAAAATAACTAGTTTTACTTTAGCCCTCAACCTAGACCATGTTAACATGTAAAATAACCAATAAATGCATGTCTCTCCTTTTTTTCCTTTTACTCTCATCTTCCACACTTACCGATAATGTGCAAGGATAACTGGACTACTTACTAATAACAACCCACTCAAAGTATACTCCATCTACGACCCCAAAAAGAAGAAGAGGCCAAAAAAAGAACAAAAGGGGAAGGAACCTTTCTTTTTGGTACCTTTTTTTGAAAGTGCTTTCTTTTTGGTATCTTAGTAAGCATTGGTG
This sequence comes from Amorphophallus konjac, assembly GCA_022559845.1. Taxonomy (NCBI): domain Eukaryota; kingdom Viridiplantae; phylum Streptophyta; class Magnoliopsida; order Alismatales; family Araceae; genus Amorphophallus; species Amorphophallus konjac. Next base: position 185,056,022 of record CM040117.1, on the reverse strand, counting down.
AAACTTGCTTGGTCCAATATTGGGTATTCATCGCCACCCCATGCTTATATTAGTTTCAGACCTCTCCATCCGTTAACTCCATTTTTTGATTGGCAATTTGGTCCACCAACATGGTATCAGAGTTGGTTTTGAGAGTTCTGCTCGTCATACGATTTTACCAAGTGCGTTGTTGTTTTGGGGGAGGGGCTGGGGGTTGGAAGGAATGAGGAAAACTATTTAGTCCCCTACTCGGTATTCATGAGCCACTCCACGACCATATCTGTTTTGGGGCCACTACTCACCAGCTCAAGTTTTGGGTTGGCAATTTAGTTTAGTTACATGGTTCCAAAGCTGGTTTGCTCACTGGCTTACCCTCACTTGTCCTTGCAATTTTGAGGAGGGCGTTTGTCATAAGGGAATAGTTGGCCAAAATTGTGTAGACCCAAACCAAGTATTCACACAATAATGGGCTACTCCATGCCTATATTAGTTTTGGGCCCACCACCCACTAACATGAGTTTCAGCTTGGTGGTTTGGTTCAATAACAATAAGATTTTTATTTTTCCTGTTGGCAAGATCTCAAATTATCCATGTCTCATCATAAATGATCCTCAAGCAGAGAATTCAAGCAATTGTTGCCTACCGAAAGCTACAAAGACTCCGTAGAACCTCTCTTTTTCTCCTAAATTATGCTCTGTGTAGGCAAAAGCCAGAATATTGTGCCACAGCATTGCAGTACAAACAAACTACATTTCAACTGAGTATGAAATGTGAAGGAGACAAACTTTTCAAGTTGTGAAGGTCAACATTGCAAAACATGGAACTGATGTCTGAAATGCTCAGGCCAAAGCCGACAGATTAGCTGATCCCTGATCTGATCCTGGTTGCAAGAACTTGGCATGACTCAGCTCTTTTCTCCTTGTTGAGGTTTAGTCCCATATCGGATATCCATGGGCGTCTACCCTCTCTATATATGGAGGAATCCCTCAACTCAGTACCTAAGTTTTGAGTCCAAGTTTGAGCCTATAACATACTATCAAAGCCAGGTTTACCACATTGGATCCTTCATTCGGACATACTCTACCCTACCCATTCCCACCTATGGCTACATGCCTATTCTATTGAGAGCTAGTCGAGCTAACCCCTACAACTAAGCCACTCATACTGTAAGTGTTCCGATTAGACGCTAGGGAGGGTCTTGAGGTTTAGTCCCATATCGGGTATCTGTGGGCAGCTTCCCTCTCTCTATATATGGAGTATTCCCTCAACTCAATGTCTAAGTTTTTGAGTTCAAATTTGAACCTTTAACACTTCTAACTAAAAAATTCCAAAGGATATGAAAAAATAGAAAAAAATCTGAAACACTCTAAATAGCAATACAATATAGTTATCATTACAGCACAACATTAAAGGGTAGTGGCTCACTCGTCATCATAACTAGGATGGCCTTTATACATCAACATGAAAAAAAAAATGTTCTAGAAGCCACGATAATATCATTCGGCGCTTGAGTCCAAGTCGAAAATGAGTTGAAGCTAGAGTAACAGACACTTGATGTCCATTGTATGATGAGGTCATCCGATTAGTGCTTGTAATGGATCTTTGTCACAATAACAAATAAGAATTGCACACAAACATTCGGTGGCACACTCGTGCATGGGGCACTATCTCCACATACTCCTACTAAATGCTCCCTAAAGCAATGGACACCCGTAATCAAATGCTCCCACTACATAAACTTTGGGAGGTTGATATAGACCACCAAGGCCCCAACTAGTCATTGGCCTAATTCAGGCCGATCCGATGTCAGAACAAGCAAATCACCAGCAGCAGTTAGTTTGACTGCCCAATGGCTAGTCCCATTGTACAGTTGATCCGATTCCAGGCTGATGCAGGACAATCTGAGGTCAGATCGGCCAATCTAGGCCCTAGAATTGAAATAGTGACACCAGCTTGGCATGGTCCGCCAAAGCCCAGTCAGGATCGGCCAATCTGCACCAATTCCATCTGAATTTTGACACCATCATCGAGGTGATATATTCTTTGCAATGTATGCTCTGAACTCCATCATATAATATTAAAATAATATTTAAAGATCCCCTTTAATCAAAAAACAACGTCTGGGCAAGGACGTTTATGCACTCTCCAAAACTAGACCTTTCTTCTTAGGAATTGAGAACGTATCAATGCAGAATAAGTCAATTATCAAATTACAGCTTCTTCTAGTGTCATAGATGGGCACACTGAGACAGACTATGAGAGCTGTTAAAAATATATAAATAATAATACTCGACTCAGAGAACTAAAACACTTAAGATGACTGGACCAAGGGCCAAAGACAGTTTTGGGTCTGAAAATTATTGCACTCCATCACGAAGAGGTCGTAGACATCCTCAATCAGAGTCATCTCAACTCTGCCTGTGCGCACAAAGATCACAATTACATTAATAACTCGTGTCATGAGCCACATATGATTAAGCATGTTCCCGTATGCAGCAATAGCAGGGATCATATCTTCTCACAGCGAAAGCAGCAGTGCTTTTGTACACTGTGACTGCTCAAGTATAGGACAGTTTGGTAACAACAGTCTAAGACAAACCTGTGAAGTATGGCTATTGGCCCAGACCATTGGGTTATGGTTTCAGTTCTTGGAATGAGGTTCTTTCTCACTTAAGAGACATGTTGAGGGCAGGTACATGAGAAGTGATGTTCATGTTGGATAGACGAAAATTGTCAGTTTGGTTAGTGCCATATGCCAGGTCAATGGACTTTTGTCTAACCTTTTGCCCAGTTTATACATCAGCCTAGACACAAGATGAGTGGTACTTTGGCCAATACCACATCGGTCAGGTACGGAAAGCTTGTAACTTTATGTGGTCTTCAGCTTCTTCACTCATAACAATTGGTTTTGAGTTGAATGCTCTAACAAACATATTGTGAGTAATGCTTTATAGGGATGCTGGAATGATGTGGGATTATCCACAAAGCCTCCTTTGTCGGATTGATGTGAGATTAACCACAATGCCACCCATCACAACTATAACGACAATGCCTTCCATCGATTTATTGCCACTTACAGATGAAAAAAATATAAAATAAGGCTGAACTAAGTGACAAAACAAGAGATGTTACCAAGAGGCCTTGAATCAACACAAGTTAGCGAGTTGTCGGTACTTTAGGCAGTTACTACATGTTTACTATGAAACCAAAAACAGAAAGTTGGAGCTTTGATTTCTTGGATAATAATCTTTTTTCTTTGAAAAGTGGATGATACCACTGTTGTATTAAGTAAAAAAGGGATATACAAGTATACACTTTCAGCTCTCAAAAGATCCCTATACAAAATCACTGCCAAGAGGGCAGAAGCCTACGTAATCCCCAACAAAGAGAAAAGAGAGGAGTTGTGGGACTCCACTTTAAATTGAAGTTTGGCCCACTCACACTCTCTCACAAACAAAGGAGACAACACTCTCCTCCACTCTAGCTTCTCCTCTAAAAATTCTTCTGTTCCTTTCGCTCCAAAGAGCCCACAAAGTCGTGTGAAGGATAAGCCACCAAATGATTTTGTCCCCTTTGAGGATCCAACCCTTGTGCCAACTGAGGAGTAACTGCTACACACTCTTAGGCTGGCCCAAGGAGAGGTGAATCTTGCAACCGATCTGGGTCCAGACCTCCCGCGAATAGGAACATCTCGTAAAAAGGTCGTCCATGTCCTCTTCCACTTCTCCACATAAGCAACACAAAGTGATAATGTCCTGAAAAAAAGGTGCAATCCTATCACAAGTGGACAGCCAGCCATGAAAAATCCTCCATATCAGTAGCTTAACCTTCAAGGGGCTCTTGGGATGCCAAACCTGAGAAACAAAAATGGTGATGCACACCCCCATCTGAGATAATAGAATATGTCGATTTGACAGAGAAGCCTTCCTCCTTTTCCCATCTCCACACCCACCTGTCAGGACTACTGTCCACCAGCTTGAACTGAGTAAGCAAAGAAAGCAAGCTCCCCAAGTGCTCCATCTCCTCTTGCAAAAGGTTCCTCCTGAAAGTAGGCGCCTAGTACTTCCTGATAGCTGGTTGTCAAAAGAATGTGCCACTGAAGGCAAGGGTGTAGCAGCGATAGCAAAGAGCCTAGGGTAGGCCTCCTCAAGTGTAAAATCCCCACACCACTTGTCCTTCCAGAACCGGCTCCTCTGCCCATTACCCAGCCTAACACGAACACTGGATCTGACGAAGTCACTGCAAAGGATGATGCCTCTCCAAATCAAAAACACATTGTGTAAGGAGGGCAGTGTCAAATCTCACACTCTTGACCTACTATAGTATCTCTATCTGATAGTTTGAAGCCATAGTTCATTGTCTTCCACTCCAAACCTCCGCAGCCACTTACAAAGGAGTGCTACGTTGAAATCCATAATGTTCTTGAAGCCTACTCCTCCCACTTCTTTGCTTCTACATACTCTATCCCATGAAATGTCATGCCTACCCCTTCCACTGTCTCTGGTGTCGTGCCAAAAGAATCTAGCTTGGATGGAGTCCAACTTCTTGGCCACAATTTTGGGGATCCTAAAAATAGAATAGAACTAGATAGGGAGGCTATCCAGCACCGATTTATATAGGCACGCTCTCACCCCATAGGAGAGAAGCTTAGCCTTCCAACCGGCAAGCATGGACTCATACCTCTAAAATATCACCTGCCAATCCCTACAATGGAAGACCCAGAGGACAAAGGAAGATCAAGATAGGAGATACGAAAATCTCCTATCTGACAGCCCAAAATGAAAGCTGCTCTCCTGAGTGACCTCGCTCCCATGGTAACCCCAACTAGCACACTCTTGCTATAATTCACCTTCAGCCCGCTAACCTCCTGCAATATCTCAAGCATCAGCCTGACATCAAAGAACTGCCTCTCCCCATGAGTTAAGAACATAATGATATCCTCAGCATACTTTAGGTGACTAATGCTCAAACTGTGTTGCTCGGCCTGGAAACCTCTAACAATACTTGTTCCCTCTGCCCTCAACCATATCCTGCTCAAAATCTATACAACTAGGAGAAAGAGAAGCGGTGACAAAGGCTCTCCTTGGCGGAGCCCTCTGCCACTACAAAACGAGATACCAGGCTGCCCGTTAACAAGAACTGCAATGGAGACAGAAGAGATACGAGCCCAGATCCACCCAATCTATCTCTAGCCAAGACCCATCTTGGCTAAAATCTGAAGGAAGCACTGTCAGTTAACTCTATCATAAGCCTTCTCGAAATCCAACTTCAAAACCACTCCCTCCTCCTATGTGTCTACATAGTATGCAGGCATTAATGAGCCACTAAGAAGTTCTCCTGAATGTGTCTTCCCCTAATAAAAGTCCCTTTATGACCACCAATCACTCTGCTAATCAATGTGCCCAGTCTTTTAGCCAACACCTTGGTAATGATTTTGCATGTATTGCACAACAAATTAATGGATCTGAAATCCCAAAAATCTTGGGCCCCTAGTTCTTAGGGATCATGATCAAGAGAGTTTTGTCAATACCCATCAAGTGGACCCAACCCCCATAGAACTCCCCTAATGCCTGAATGAGATCCTGTTTGACAATATCCGAGCATTTTTGAAAGAAGACCATAAGAAAACCATCTGGTCCAGAAGCTTTGTCGCCTGCAAGGGGAAAAACAGCTGTTTGCACGCGGAATTTACGGGCATCCGATTTCGTCGGATGAATATGCGTATATTTTGGGCATATTTGTGAATTCCGCGCTTTTTGGGATTTATCAGACGATTTAGGGTTCGTGTACAAGACTTTTCCCCACCGACCGAGTCGGTGTTAATTTACATCAGACGAGTCCGAACACCTTTGATTAAATGTCGAAGAACGCCTTTTTGCCTCTATGTGTTGTGACATAAATGATCTTGACGATCGCCCATGATGGGTACACACACTCTTGCAAAGAAATTTGAAGACTTCATTTCTTGAACATATATAATTTGAATTACGATTGATCTTCAAGATCTTTACATATGATCCCAATTGTGTAATCGGGTCTTCAGGATAACATCTGATCGCAACCAGTGCTTTTGAATTTACTTCATTCTGCATTTAGATCTTTGAATTTACTTTCGTCTTGATCGGGCCATTGAATTAAAATTCCATCACGAGGACCGTTGGATCGCCAAGATGATCACCGTTGGTCCGTCGGAATCGCTTCGTGGTCATAATCACTCTTTTTTTATTATGATTGGACCCTTAAGTTGCCTTGGTGTCCATAAAGGACATTTCTGCCTGCGGTGGGGTATATCAGAGTATTTTTGTAGTCTTTCCAAACATTGGGATGTTCTTGGAATTTCTGACTCCTTCTAGGTATGTCCACACTCGTTCAAAAATAGCCTTGTCACTTTCTGACTTCTTGGGCATTTTCGTTACTTTTGACGTTTCGGAACATATTTGACAGTTCTTGACTTCTTGGGGATCGCCCCGTCGTTTGACTTCCTGGGCGTTCTTGACTTCATTTCTTGACTTCTCAGGAATAACCATGTCATTGGACTTCCTGGGTATTCCTCGTCTTCATTTCTTGACTTCTCGAAAATAGCCCGGTCGTTCGACTTCTTAGGTATTTCTTGTCTTCATTTTTGGACTTCTCGGAAATAACCTTGTCATTCGACTTCTTGGGTATTTCTCGTCTTAATTTCTAGACTTCTCGGAAATAACCCTGTCATTTGATTTCTTGAGTATTCCTCGTCTTAATTTCTGGACTTTTCGAAATAACCATGTCATTCGATTTCTTGGGTATTCCTCGTCTTAATTTCTAGACTTCTCGGGAATAGCCATGTCATTTGACTTCTCGGGTATTCCTTGTCTTAATTTCTGAACCTCTCAGGGCTCCATGAAAAGATATATGGATTTGCGTGGTTAGCCATAAGCTGAACACAGGAGAGCACACACCGCTTCAGAGAAGGGGCGTGGTCCCACTCCACCGAGTCGTGCAAACGGCGTAAACCAGAATGAGGGTATTTTGATAATTTTGAGACCCCACAAGTGGAGCTATTTTTGCAATTTTCCCACAACCATGGGTGTTTCTATAAGTTTTCCTTCATCGGGGAGATTTCTGTAATTTTTCCGCTATCGGGGGTATTTCTGTAATTTTTCTGCCCTTGGGGACATTTTTGTAATTTTTCCGCCATCGGGAGTATTTCTGTATTTTTCCCGCCATCGGGGACATTTCTGCAATTTTCCCGCCATCGGGGACATTTCTGCAATTTTCCCGTCATCCGGGGTATTTCTGCAATTTTCCCATCATCGGGGACATTTCTGCAATTTTTTCGTCATCTGGGGTATTTCTGCAATTTTCCCACTACCGGGGGTATTTCTGCAATTTTCCCATCATCCGGGGTATTTATGCAATTTTTTTCTCTCGGGGACATTTCTGTAATTTTCCCATCATCCGGGGTATTTCTGCAATTTTCCCTTCATCCGGGATATTTTTGTAATTTTCTGACTATCAAGGGTATTTCTGTAATTTTCTGACCACCGGGGGCATTTCTATAATTTTCTGACCACCGGGGGTATTTCTATAATTTTTTGCCCACCGGGGTATTTCTGCAATTTTCTGCCCACCGGGGGTATTTTTGCAATTTTTCCATCACCGGGGGTATTTCTGTAATTTTCCCAACAACCGGGGTATTTCTGCAATTTTCCCGCCGCAGGGGACATTTCTGTAATTTTCTCGTCACCGAGGATATTTCTACAATTTTCCCGCTACCGGGGACATTTCTGCAATTTTCCCGCTACCGGGGACATTTCTGTATTTTCCCGTCACCGGGGGTATTTCTGTAATTTTTCCGTCATCGGGGATATTTCTGTGATTTTTCCGCCATCGGGGGTATTTTTACAATTTTCCACCCATCGGGGATATTTCTGCAATTTTCTACCCGTCGATGATATTTCTGTAATTTTCTGTCCACCGGGGGTATTTCTGTAATTTTCTGCCCACCGGGGATATTTCTGTAATTTTCTGCTCACCGGAGACACTTCTGTAACTTTCTGACCACTGGTTGTCGGACTTGCAATTTAATTTGTAACACCACCTTCATTCTATCTTTGAATGATTTCAAATGCAATAAGCATAAGACCATTTCAAAAATGCAATAAGCATAAGGCCATCTGAGAATTACAATGCGAATAAGGCCATCAGAGAATTACAATACGAATAAGGCCATCTAAGAATTTGCATAGGGCCATCTTTGAATTTGCATAAGGTTCTCAGAATTTGCATAAGGCCATTGTCCATCTTCATTTGTGTTTTGAATGATTTCCAATGTTGCAATCCATCTTGTGCTTTGGAGGATTTCAGATGCATTAAGTATTAGGCCATTTCAATGCTTTAGCTGATTGCAATTGCAATAAGCACAAGGCCATTTCAATGCTTTAGATGATTTCAATTTGCAATAAGCACAAGGCCTTTCATTCTTATTTGACGCACAACACAGGGTATTGCTTGCTTCTTTTGAAAAGAGCACAGCCCAGGACATTTCATCCTTTTGAAAACATCACATCAATGTGTATTGTTTGATTTTTCTTTCATTCTTGGATACACAACACTGTGCATTGTTTGACTGTGCTTTGTTTATTTTTTCTTTCATTCTTTTGAAAACAACACATCACTGTGCATTGTTTGATTTTTCTTTCATCCTTTTGAAAACAGCACATTTCCCATTTCATGTGTAGAACAGTTTCACGTACAGCACACATGTTTGCACAGGAATTGTATAGGGGCTGCCCTTTCAATGCACTGGCCTGGGCAACTTCTTCTTTTTTCAGCATGAAGAGGTGAGAAGTGTCTCAGGCTCACCACTCCCAAATAAGTTGACTAACACTCCCAAGGGACCTCTTTCTTGGTGGTAACCATATCCATCTTCTTTTTGCTACAAGGCATCTTCCCAAAAAAAAGGACTCTTCCCTGTGGGGAACTGCTTGGGCCTCTTTAGAAGCTATCTGAGCCTCTCCTTTGCATGATGGGTGCTAATCTTTCCCTCCCGAGATATCTCCTGCCTTCTTTTCCTAAGGCTCTTGTCTCCTCTATTTTTCCGGAGTTCTTCTTCTCTCCTCTTCCATCCCCCTTGCAAAGGAGAGAGGGCTTGGGTTTTATAGGAGGTGGAGGAGGGCAAGGGGAAGATCCCCCGGAGCTTTGGAGGAAGTAACCCCCTGTCTTCTATTCTCCCTCCCCCGGAGGTGCAACAGTAAGAAGACGAGGGGAGGTCCCCCGGTGGGCGTGCAGGTGGAGAGGGCCTGGGGGAGGTCCCCCAGGTGCGCAGGTGGCAGCGGGGGCTTCCCCCGGTGCAGGGAGGACCCGGAGGAGCTCCCCCGGTGCGCAGCAGCAGGGGGGAACTCCCCCCGGTGGCAGGCAGCAGGTGGGGGGGATCCCCCCCGGTGGGAGCAGCAACAGGGCAGACCAGGGGGCCTCCCCCCGGTGGGTGCAGCAGGCGGGGGGCCTCCCCCCATTGGGAGCAGCAGCAGCAGTAGACCGGGGGGCCTCCCCCCCGGTGGGAGCAGCAGAGCAGATGGGGGAACCTCCCCCGGTGGCAGCAAGTGGACCGGGATGGGTGCCAGGTGGCAGACCCGGGGGGCATCCCCGGTGGGTGTGTTTGTGTGTGGGGGAATCTCCCCCGGTGGAGTGCACTCCTTAAATATACAATTGGGGGTGTGGTCACCTTCCAAGCCAATGATGAGCCTAAGCAAATACTCACCCTTCTTGTTTGGTCTTAAATGGAGGGAGGGATGTAGTCACCACCTTCTACTGCCCATGGAGAGTTATGGTCACCGTTCAAGCCAATGGTGAGCCTAAGAAAGTGGTCACCATTGTCTCGCCCAGCAGGTGTTTGATAAAATGTCGATGAGCATCGGTATAACGGCGACGACCGAGTTTCTTAATTTTTGATTTTTTATGTAATTATCAGAAATTATGATCATTTTTGGGGTTCAACAACAGCCTATCTGATCTCCTCCTTTGAGAATGGGCTAGAGAGAGCCTCACACTTCGCCGGGAAGAGCTGGGGAAGTAAATCATCAGTAATGCCGGGACGAATATACTACTCTTCTATGAAAAGTTTGGTGTAAAATTTCATAGCACTCCTCCATATGTCCTCCTCCCTCTGAAGAATCTGCCCGCAACCTTGATTAAAGCAATGTGGTTAATTCTCCTTCTCCTTAAAGGGATCCTCTGAAAAAAAATTGTGTTCCTATCCCTTTTTTTAATCCATTTCTCCCTCGACCTCTGCTTTCAGTAACTTTCCTCCCTAGAAAGGATATCCTCATATTCGCCCTTCAAGGAGTCCTACACACTCTATCAGAGTCATCCAGTAAGCCTGATCCTCCAAACAATCAGAGCCCTCCAATTGATGAAGAATCATATCCTTAGCCATCTTGCCAGGAAGGGCTTTGTCAGTGCTCCACCTTTTCAGCACCTATGCCAAGTGCTTCAATTTGTCAACTAGAGAAGCCATGGAAGAAATTGTCTTCCCAAAAAAAAGGACTCTTCCCTGTGGGGAACTGCTTGGGCCTCTTTAGAAGCTATCTGAGCCTCTCCTTTGCATGATGGGTGCTAATCTTTCCCTCCCGAGATATCTCCTGCCTTCTTTTCCTAAGGCTCTTGTCTCCTCTATTTTTCCGGAGTTCTTCTTCTCTCCTCTTCCATCCCCCTTGCAAAGGAGAGAGGGCTTGGGTTTTATAGGAGGTGGAGGAGGGCAAGGGGAAGATCCCCCGGAGCTTTGGAGGAAGTAACCCCCTGTCTTCTATTCTCCCTCCCCCGGAGGTGCAACAGTAAGAAGACGAGGGGAGGTCCCCCGGTGGGCGTGCAGGTGGAGAGGGCCTGGGGGAGGTCCCCCAGGTGCGCAGGTGGCAGCGGGGGCTTCCCCCGGTGCAGGGAGGACCCGGGGGAGCTCCCCCGGTGCGCAGCAGCAGGGGGAACTCCCCCCGGTGGCAGGCAGCAGGTGGGGGGGATCCCCCCCGGTGGGAGCAGCAACAGGGCAGACCGGGGGGCCTCCCCCCAGTGGGTGCAGCAGGCGGGGGGCCTCCCCCCATTGGGAGCAGCAGCAGCAGTAGACCGGGGGGCCTCCCCCCCGGTGGGAGCAGCAGAGCAGATGGGGGAACCTCCCCCGGTGGCAGCAAGTGGACCGGGATGGGTGCCAGGTAGCAGACCCGGGGGGCATCCCCCGGTGGGTGTGTTTGTGTGTGGGGGAATCTCCCCCGGTGGAGTGCACTCCTTAAATATACAATTGGGGGTGTGGTCACCTTCCAAGCCAATGGTGAGCCTAAGCAAATACTCACCCTTCTTGTTTGGTCTTAAATGGAGGGAGGGATGTAGTCACCACCTTCTACTGCCCATGGAGAGTTATGGTCACCGTTCAAGCCAATGGTGAGCCTAAGAAAGTGGTCACCATTCTTTCTATTTATGATAACACAAAAGGGAGAGCATTTTAAAAGCTGAGTTGTTGAGCGAGTGTGCATTGTCTCGCCCAGCAGGTGTTTGATAAAATGCCGATGAGCATCGGTATAACGGCGACGACCGAGTTTCTTAATTTTTGATTTTTTATGTAATTATCAGAAATTATGATCATTTTTGGGGTTCAACAACAGCCTATCTGATCTCCTCCTTTGAGAATGGGCTAGAGAGAGCCTCACACTTCGCCGGGAAGAGCTGGGGAAGTAAATCATCAGTAATGCCAGGACGAATATACTACTCTTCTATGAAAAGTTTGGTGTAAAATTTCATAGCACTCCTCCATATGTCCTCCTCCCTCTGAAGAATCTGCCCGCAACCTTGATTAAAGCAATGTGGTTAATTCTCCTTCTCCTTAAAGGGATCCTCTGAAAAAAAATTGTGTTCCTATCCCTTTTTTTAATCCATTTCTCCCTCGACCTCTGCTTTCAGTAACTTTCCTCCCTAGAAAGGATATCCTCATATTCGCCCTTCAAGGAGTCCTACACACTCTATCAGAGTCATCCAGTAAGCCTGATCCTCCAAACAATCAGAGCCCTCCAATTGATGAAGAATCATATCCTTAGCCATCTTGCCAGGAAGGGCTTTGTCAGTGCTCCACCTTTTCAGCACCTATGCCAAGTGCTTCAATTTGTCAACTAGAGCGCGCCTAGGCGAGGCGCCCCCTGGTCGCCTCGCCCTGTCTTGCCTCACTCTGACCACAGTTGGTCTCACTCTCTCTCTATCTCACATAGACACACACATAACTTGATTTTTGACGGTGATCTATCTCACTCTCTCTCTACTTGTAAGATTTATTATTTTTTTAATTTCTTCTCTTTCAGAATGTGAGATTACCTTTTGACTCATCAGAATTTGTTTTACGTCAATTTTCTGAATTTATTAGTTTCTTCATTATTGGTATCTTAATTGTTGTAATTTGGTTTGTTAAATTCTATGTGAATTTAGTGAGTCATAATAATTTAAATCATAGGATTGAATGAATTTAGGAAATTTATTGACTTTATATAGCCATTTTTGTGATATTTAGACATATAGTTTATTTTTTGAATTAAATATATATACTTAATAAAATTTCGCCTCAAGTGCCTCAAACGCCTAGGCCATCGCCTAGGCGTTTGAGACATGAGGCGACCCTTTGGTTGCCTCGGTCGCCTCACGCCTCAGACTACATAGGATGATCCGGCCCAAGCCCTCCTCCTCACACAGGAATATCAGGAGGCCGAAGAACCTCATGCTCAACCTGAGGGGCCTGAGATTGTAGTATTTCCCCCTTCCTACAGGTCCATCTGAGCACGTGAAGGATCTTCCCCCCCCCCCCCAGTCACCAGGACACCTTCCTCCACTACTCCCTCTGCTACCTCCAGGGATAGTCCGACGGCTAGGAAGCCTCTTTTGAGCAGCGATCAGACCTCCCAATCATGCTCGCCTGACCCTCGCGCATCAAGCAAAGCCTTCACCCCTTCCCCTCCATCTTTCCTTCCATCAGAGAAACCAACAAACACCGAAAAAGCCATTGCAACCGACCTTTGATCAGATCCTCTAAAAGATTCCCCATGCCTAGACAAGCTCCCGTCACCGAATCGGGAGGAGCTCTGCCGCAAACGACCTCCGCAAAGGTAGCTTTGCGAAGAGAGCCCTATGAAGGCCCACCGACCACCGGAGCCTGCAAACCCGCACCAGCCCTGCAGAACCAGCGATGTGGCCCCCTCCTCCCGCACGTGTAGCAGACCCCATTAAACTGGTGTTTACACGCTAAAAATTTTAAAAAATCGAATTCGTTGAATGAATATGGATATGTTTTGGCTAATTAGCATACATATTGTAATTTTCGCGCGCGTGTTTTATCAGACGATTTAGGTTTCATGTACAAGGACCTTTTCCCATCGACCGAGGTCGGTGTTAATTTACATCGGAACAAATCCGAACACCTTTGTTTAATTGCCTAAGATCTCTTTTTTGCCTTTATGGTACTGGCTTCAACGAAAGTTTAGCCCCATGGAAAAATTCCCTGGTCTTGAAGTATGGGCATCATTGCAATTTCCCCTCTTGGAGGGACCCATTTACAATTTTCCCCTTTGGAAGGGTTTATATGCAACTTTCCCCTTTTGGAGGGGATTATTTACAATTTTATCTTTAAAGGGACTTATTTACAATTTTCTCCTTTAAGAAGAGGGACGAACACTTAATAACATACAAGAGTGGAACACATATAAGTCAAATTGTCTATTTTCTTATTAGGAAGGTCGATAGAGTTTTATGTAAAGATTGCAAAGTTATTCCTGGTGAGAGTCTAGCCCCTCAACATAGGTTGTTAGTAATGGATGTCTTTATCCCTAAATTCAAAAGAAAGATCATTATAAATAATTGTTCCAAGATTGAATGGTGAAATTTAAAAAGTTAAAGTTTAGAAACATTTAAAAATCATCTATTAAAGGAAAATATTTGGAATTTAGAATAAGAAAGTAATGTAATGTGGAATATTGTTACAAATTGTATAAGGAGTGTAGCAAAACAACTCTTAGGCGAATCTAAAGGTAAAAAGAATTTAGAAAAAGAGACTTGGTGGTGGAGTGAGGAAATCCAAAATACCATTAGAGTAAAAAAGAAGTGCTTTAAAATTTGGCAAACTAACAAAAATAATCAAACCCTAGAAGGTTATAAAATTGCTAAAAAGAGGACTAAGAAAATAGTTAGCGAAGCTAAATCAAAGGTATTTGAAGATTTATACAATAAATTAGGAACCCGAGAGGGTGAAAATGACATATTTAAACTTGCTAAATTAGGAGAAAGAAAAACTAGATATTTAGATCATGTTCGTTGCATTAAAGGTGAAGATCAAAGGGTTTTAACTAAGGATCTTGAGATTAAAGAGAGGTGGCATAGTTATTTTCTGAAGTTACTTAATGGAGATTGCGTAAAGGATTCTTCTTTAGAAGGTACCCAAGAGTCCACAATATTTGATAAATATCAATATTTCAGGCGTATTAAGATGTCAGAAGTGGAGGATGCTTTAAGGAAAATGAAAATAGGCAAGGCCTTAGGACAGATGGCATACCTATTGAAGTATGGAAAGGCCTAGGAGACATTGGTATTCAGTGGCTTACTAAACATTTTAATAAAATTTTAAAGGAACGGAGAATGCCAGAAGTTTGGAGAAAAAGTGTTGTAGTTCCTTTTTATAAAAACAAAGGAGATATTCAAAGTTGCAATAATTATCGTGGAATTAAGCTTATGAGTCATACTATTAAACTTTGGGAAAGAGTAATCGAAAAATGCCTCCCATATATGACTACTGTATCGGAAAATCAGTTTGATTTTATGCCAAATAGATTTACTACAAAAGCTATTTTCTTACTACGGCAATTAATGGAGAAGTATAGAGAGATGAGAAAAGATTTGTATATAACTTTTCTTGATTTAGAGAAGGCGTATGATCGAGTACCGAGAGAATTGATTTGGTGGACATTAAGAAAGAAAGGAATCTCTCAAGGATATGTTGATTTGATTAAGGATATGTAGTTATGTACAACGGTGCTATTACTAGTGTTAGAACTATTGCTGGAGAGACTGGTGAATTTTCGATTTCTATAAGTTTGCATCAAGGTTCTGCACTAAGTCCGTATCTCTTTGCCTTAGTTATGGATGAAGTAACAAAACAATTGCATGAGGATATCCCTTGGTGTATGTTATTTGCAGATGATATTATCTTAATTGACGAGAGTATTGATACTTTAAATGTTAAGTTAAAGCGTTGAAGACTTGCCTTGGAGTCTAAAGATTTTAAAATTAGTAGGAGTAAGTCAGAATTTATGCATTGTAATTTTAGTAATGGGAGAGTGGTACAGGAAGACATGGTTCTAATTGATGGGCATAACATTCCGAAGAGTAGTAACTTTCGATACTTAGGGTCTATCATACAAGAGAATGGGGAGATTTATGACGACGTTACACATAGGATTAAGACAGGCTGGTTAAGATGGAGAAGCGCATCAGGAGTCCTTTATAATCGTTGTATACCTATGAAACTCAAAGGGAGGTTTTATAGAACGGATGTGAGACCTGCTTTGTTATATGGTACCGAGTGTTGGATAGTACGAAAGGAACACATTCACAAAATGTGTGTAACAGAGATGAGGATGTTAAGATGGATGTGTGGCAAGACTAAGAAAGACAAGATTAGGAATGAGCGCATCCGTAAGGACTTAGGGATAACCCCAATTGATAATAAAATGAGAGAAAATAGACTCAGGTGGTTTGGTCATGTGCTTCGTCGCCCTAACTCAGTGTCGGTTAAAAGATGTGACCGAATCTTAGTGGATGCTAGTAAAAGAGCTCGGGGAAGGCCTAAAATGAGATGGTGCGATGTTATTAAGAAGGACATTAGCTTCTTGGGTTTAAATATGAATATAGCACTTGATAGAAATCTTTGGCGAAACAGGATTCATGTAGCCGACCCCAAATAATTGGGATAAGGCTCTGATGATGATGATTTGCAATTTTCGCCTTTGGAGAGACCTATTTGAAATTTTCCCCTTTTAGAAGGACTTATTTACAATTTTCCCATTTGAAGGGGTTTATATGCAATTTCCCCCTTTTATAGGGACTTATTTGCAAGTTTCCCCTTTGGATGAGTTTATATGCAATTTACCCTTAAACTAGGGTTTTAATGCAAATTTACCCTTAAAATAGGATTTTTGTGCAATTTACCCTTGAAATAGGATTTATATTTGAAGAATATTCCCTTCTTTGAAATTTCAAAATTTTGCATAGATTTCCTGGAAATTTATGCAATTTCGTGAACTTTGAGGGTAAAATTGCAAACATCAAATTTTCTGATTTACTCCCAGACTTTGGGGATATCTGAAGATACTTAGATTATTTTTTATAGAAATTTCTGAACCCTTGATTGTGTATAAATCTCAGGGGGTATCTTTACAATTTCGAGAAACATGAGAGTATAACTGCAAATTTTACAAGTGCCGGGGTCTTCTTGTAATTTGACATTAATCTCCTAGAACTTTGGTATTTCTGGGCTACCCATTATTTTCCCATGGTTTTCCTTCATTGAAAATTAAGACATAAACTAAAATTCTCACATGGGGGTATTTTAGTATAGTCCTCTTTTAAGTGAGGTGTACATACAATAGGCCTTAAAACCTCAAAAGAAAATAACCCCAGCACCGCCACCTACTGCTGCTGCTGCTGCTCCAAACGCTGTCGCTGCTTCTCCAATGTGCTGCTGCTTCCTCTTCAATCTCCTCCCCTCAGTCCTGCTGCTGCCTCCTATTTATAGGAGTGGGAGGACACACCCGGAGGTCAAAAACTCCCGGTATTCCTCTGCCTCTTCACCTCCCCCTTGTCTGTTCTGTTTTGTTTTTTCCTTTTTTTTTTTGATGCAACCATGTGAGAGAGAGGGAACAATAGAGGGGCGGAGGAGGCAGCCCCCCTCCTCCGGGTTCTCCTCTCTTTTTTTTGCTGTCCGTTCCTTTTTTTCTGTTGAAGCCGCCGCACAAAGAGGGGAAGGGAGAAGCTGGTGGGGCCCTCCACTGCAGGCTGAACAACCCGGAGGTGGGCACCTCTGGGTTTTGCAGACCTGGAGGTGCCACCTCCGGGTCTTCTTCCCCTTGCCTTACTTTTTTTTTTTGGTTCTGCTTCGCTTCTTCCTTTGCTTTTCTTTTTTTTTTCGGTTCAAACAATACCCGGAGGTACCATCTTCGGGTGTGCATAACCCGGGGGTGGCTCCCCCAGTCTGCAACACCCGGAGGTGGTACCTCCGAGTCTGCAACACCCGGAGGTGGTACTCCTCCCGGGTTTGCTGCCGCGCCAAAAGTGGAGAGAAAAGAAAGAGAGGGGCGGTCCCCACTTGTCTCTCAATTAAAAAACTATAAAAAGCCACCTTCTTGTCTTTTTCCACCATTTTCTGAAGACTTCTGCTCCTCTTAGCAAAATAGGACACGGGCGGCCTTTTTCTTTTGGTTTTTTGTTGATTTCTCGGACCCGTACTGCTGTCCTTGTCACGGGAGCATAGGGATAGCCTTGTGGTACCTTAGAAGCGCCTCCTGGACGCCGAGGACTGCCATTTACTTGACTTTTTGCTGCGTAGGTGTGTAATTTTAACACGCCCGCCATGTGTTCGATAAAACTTATGTGTGTACAAACACGCTAATTCTTGTGTAAAACTTCGCCCAATGGGATGCCGGGGGCGCATGGACTTGAACCTCCTATAATGACTGCGATTTAAATCGCTTTACCTCATCATTTGACGGAGTCCAGTTCAAGTGTTCGATGAAATTCCTGTGTGTTAAAAACACACTACTACTTGCATTAAGCTTCGCCCAATTAGGTGCCGAGGGCGTTTGAACTCAAACCCACTATAACGACTACGATTTGAATCGCCTGACGCCGTCATTTAGCGGAGTTAATTTCAACTGTTCGATGGAATGAATGTGTTAAATCATATAGTCCTCTTATATAAAACTCTGCCAGGCGACATGCCAAGGGCATTTAAACTTGATCCATGTGCGACGGTCTAAGTTTAAACTTCTTCAAAAGTAAATTTAATTTATTTACTTTTTTTGTTCTGAAATTAATCAGAAAATTTCTTGTTGAATATTGTGAGATCCAACAAATGCCCCCCACGGGGCGCCCGTCAGAGCCAAAGGTGACGGCAGGCGGCCCGTGCGCCTTGATGGTGTTGTTTACTTTGAATGTTTGTTATCTTCAATCAACTTGTTGTCCTTTAAGTGGTATTTACTTTGTTATATTGGACTAACTTTCTTTTTTTCTGTTTTTGTTCTCTTTGTTCCAGACAGTCATTATGTCTCGTGTCCGTGAAAGCCGTGCACGAGGAGTCGCTGGGAGGGACAGTGATTTTGCTTCCCCTTTATCAAAAATCTTAATGCTACCGCTGGGTCCTCCCCGGATGTCAAAGCATAATATCTTCTCTCTTGATCGCAGCTTAGACATGGTTGTTGAAGGGCCTCTTCCTGAATATACCTCTGAAGGAGGAGAGGTTGACCTTTCTCTGATTGTGAGACACAAAGGGATCTATCAATACCAGCGAGTTGGGGACTACCCTCGGCACTTCCCGCTAGACAAGTACCTATTTGCATTCATTCAGAGTTATGTCCCAGATATGCATGAGGACGATCCTTGTTTACCAGCCGAGTGCCGTCACTTGGAGATGGCTATTCTAGAGCGCCGGGATAGCATGTTGGGCACCTGCGCCACTTCATTTCGAAGCTTTCCCTTTGGCTTCACACGCCAGGTTTAGTTTCCAACAGCTGATCAGCTTCGATTCTTCAGTTATAATATTGGTTGTCATACCCACTCGTGCAATCTGACACCCGCTATTTGGGACTTGTTTGGCCAACACAGGCCCGGCCCTACTAGTGTCACTGGATTGTTCTTGAGCCCTTCATGCTCACAGTTTGCCGAAGAGGGGTACGAAAAATCATGCTTATTAGACCGGATAATGAGTGGGTCTTCTCCCAACTGGTATAGGAAATAGTCAGTGATCCCTTCACATCAGTTTCACTTGGGGGCCACTGAATGGCTCTTTGGCATTTTGCATCATTATGGCGAGGCCCTAAATCTTGTTGGGATTCGCCACGCGGTCACTGCTACTTTGTATCATTATCCCTGCCACACCGGACTTCTTCAGGCTTTAGTAGAAAGGTTTAATAGCCGGTGAAATATTTTTGCCACAACCGAGGGAGAAACAGCACTTGACTTATGGAGTTTTCACATAATTTCTAGTTTGCCCATCTCCGGGCGTCCTTATGAAGAGGTGACATTGAATGATCTGCACAGAAGTCAAAGCACTGGTACAGGACAGTACAGCCTCCCATTCAGCTTCAGATTCTTGATGAAGGTTTGGCGGGATCTTGCCCAGGCAGGGAAAGAAGACACTTCTTCGGCCTCATCCAGCACAGTGAGAGTGAGTGTCAATGCTTGGGTCCGTTTCTTCTATAATGGGCCATTTTTCTTTCATGATACATTTGCTAAGGATGACAAGCCCCTTGATCAGTATCATCAACTGATTTTAAAATTGCAACGGCGCAAGAGATACTTGGCTGCACCGGAGAACAGGGGGTGGAATCCCCGTGACTTGCAAGATCACACCTATCTAGCAGCATATCTTGTATACTGGCTTAGTACCTTTGTAATGCCTCATGGGGAAGAAGAGCTTATACGGCCGGGGTTGACATACCCAGCATGTCTTCTTGCTGACGGCCACAGTCTTACTATTGCGCCAGCTGCACTGGCGAATATTTATCATGGCTTGGGGAACCTCACCGCCCATAGTTCTCCGCGGGACAAGAATGTTGCGATGACCACTCATTATCTCAGTGCATGGGCTGGTTTACTCTTCCCTGGA
The DNA here is from genome assembly GCA_022559845.1 of Amorphophallus konjac. Classification (NCBI taxonomy): domain Eukaryota; kingdom Viridiplantae; phylum Streptophyta; class Magnoliopsida; order Alismatales; family Araceae; genus Amorphophallus; species Amorphophallus konjac. Next base: position 185,036,173 of record CM040117.1, on the reverse strand, counting down.
CTATGTCAATATGTGGACTTTAGAAATGTTGCGGCTCCATTGATTTTCTTATTCATGAACCGCCCCAATCAGAATTCCTTGGAGCAATTAGTTGGTGCCCGGAAGACACTTTCTTTCCTGCCGACCGAGGGGCGAGTGTGCCTACACTTTGCTCGTAGTTCTCATGATTTCAGGTCGTATGGTGTTGACGGGCCAAGAGGAGTCACTTATCACTTGCCTCATCACGCCGGCCCCAACCGGTCATTCTATGACGATTGGCTTTGTTGTATTAGGCCCAGCATGCTTATCTTTCGCCGAGGACGATCAGTGCTTCTAGAGCCATATTATCCTTTCAGATTTGCGCGGATCTTTGGCTATGAGCAATCGGTTCCGCCAAATGCTGATTTTCCTTTGGAGGCCCGCTTAAACCGCAGTCATGACGCCCACCTTGTTGCTGCCAGCTAGTGGGATTATTTCTTTCGAAGTGAGCTAGAGCCAGGGTGTCTTCTTCTTGACCAGACCGGCATGGGCCATATTAATATGTATTATGCACGCTGGTGGTTCAACCACAGCAATGTTTTCAGGCAACCATTGCAGAAGATAAAGCAAGTTGAAGAAGCTCGATTAAAGAGGAGGGATTTGCTTCATGTTGCAGTGGATAGCAGTTTCTTTCACAGCCACTTTTCTCACTTAACCAATGTTGTTATAGATTTTCGCGCCTCATGGAAGGCTAAAAATGGCCCACTTGCGGTTGACAGGGCTCAATATAAGGGGGCGATGAAACCTTTGAAACCCCTAACTTCTGCCTCCTTGAAGAAGATTGCAACTTCCAATAAAGACGCCTTGAAGAGATATTCATGGTGGGAACATTTCCTATTTGACTGTGGGTATCCCCAGGGCGCTCCAAGGTCCATTGAATTACATCTTGAGTGCTTTACAAATGAACTTTGTGGACAATGGGCAAAACACATTATGAATGCTATTGGATGCGCTGGCCTCATTCAGTGTCTTTCTTTAGTTGAGAATGGGTCCACCTTGCAAGATATCTGGGATGTTGCAGAGAGGGCAAGCAAAGCCATTGACATCAAAGTTTAAGCAACTAGTATTGTCACCCTCTTTCTCTTCAGTCTCTGACGGTATGTAGCCACCCAATGTTTTCTTTTTAAAGCTTCATAATTTGCTCTAAATATCTGTGTAATTCTTTTGCTTACATCCTCCTTCCTTTCTTTCTTGCAGTGAGCCTGGTGGCTAGCAATGTCATTCCAAAGGCTTCTAAGAGAAAGGCTCCGGCTCCTTCAGCACCACAGAGGGCCACAAAGAATGAGGCTCGTGCCACTAAGGTCTCTCGGCGACATGGTAGTCTTTGCTGTTTAGTTGTAAATTTACTAAGTGTAGCTTCGGCCTTGATGCATATAACTTATTCTTTCTTCCTTTCCTCTCTTTTAGACCCTCCGGACTCAGGTTCTCCACATGTCAGACTCTCGCGAGGGGCGGACCCCCCAAAAATTGGGGAAGTGGGTGACACTGGTGATCCCCGGGATTTGGACGCTTTAAATGACAATTATAATCCTTTATCCGAGAATTCACCTACCTTTTCAGGTGGAGGAGATCCAGCATGTAGTTTACCCTGTAATTCTGTTTTATTATTATTTTCCTCTTATAGCTCCTCACCTATGCTGCCCTCAAGATTTAATGCAGAGATGGAGGGGCAAATGCACCTCCTGAGCCTCAGCCGACAGGGGGCATGGATAGACCCTCAGGTAAGCGTCATCTCCAGATTACTTCTATATTCATTTCCTTCCATCTGATATGGTATGTGATATCCTGCCCTTCCTTTCAAGCTTTGGTGGCACGAACTCGACTGACATTATGACAGAATTTAGAGCTCTTCTGAACCTTGACATGGATGCCAGTCTACCAGAGTATTTGGATCCTTCCCATAGAAGGTCCTTGGCCAACTGTGCTGAATCGTTCTTAGCTGAGATTCACACCAAAGGAGAGCAACAACCACTTGAGGGGGTGACCTTGACAAGTGACCCGGTCTTCGAGGTTAGAGAGTTACCCCTTTCAAGTAGCCTATTGGGGACCCAGGCCACTCCGACTGTTGATAGATACTTCTAACCTCAAAGTCCTCATTTGCAATCTTCTTCTTGACGCTTTTACTTGCTTAGCCTCTTCTCACGCTTTATAAAAATAGATCCTCCCACGACAGGATTCACAGAGGTCCCGAGGGAGTTTAAGGAGGCGCCCCCTTCCCGGGCGGCAGATATGGAGGATGGGGAGATAAATATAGAGGCAAATACGGCCTTAGCTCCAGTTGATGCAGGAGACCCTCACCCCTCACATGCTGGTCTCACTTCAGGAGGTGATGATCCCTTCTTTAATCGTGGAAAACTTAGATGACTTTCTTTATGTCAGCATCCTTATCAAAGAGTGCCTTTGTTACCATTTTCAGGTTGTGCTTCCACAGGAGCTACTGAACTAGCCCCACTAGCTGAGAGGGACACATGCCAGCCCTTGCCCGGAGTGGTTGAGCGTTCAATAATACAAATTTGTGGCTCAACAAACCCTCCCTTAATTGGGGCAGCTGGGGAGACTTCTCGACTTTCGATAGCTACTGGGATAGAGGATGTGGGGACTTGCCCCCAAATCACACAATCGGCCTCTTCAAGCTCCTCTGAAAAAGAGAGTAGCAGATCGGAAGGTAACTTTGCTTTCTTAAATTCTCAAGTTACTCAGACAACTTGTAAAAGTGAAATAACCTCTTCGTGGCATTTGCCTCCTTTTACTTTCAAAAGGGAGTGAGGGATGTTCTGCAAGAGTGGCTGGCTCGCAAACCAAAGGGGTGCGGAGTACATCCTATGGTGGGCAGTCCACTGCTTCATCCTCTTATGATAAAAGGGTGCCTAAAGCCTCAGCTAGTTTCCTTCTTGCTTAAAGACCTCCCCCTTTATCATTTGCCTGTGACGAACTTGTAATATTCTCTTCTAGATTTTGTTGGCCCAACTGAGGCCTCTGGTTCTTCAGTGCCGACCAACCTCAAGCCTAGAGCGGACAATTCCAGTCTATTTACACGCAAAAAAATTTTAAAAATCCAATTCGTTGGATGAATATGCATGTGTTTTGGCTAATTAGCATGCATATTGTAATTTTCGGGCGTGTGTTTTATCAAACGATTTAGGATTCGTGTACAAAGACCTTTCCCCACCGACCGAGGTCAGTGTTAATTTACATTGGAACAAATCCGAACACCATTGATTAACTACCTAAGATCTCTTTTTTGCCTTTATGGTACTGACTTCAACAAAAGTTTAGCCCCAGGGAAAAATTCCCTTGTCCTGAAGTATGGGCATCATTGCAATTTCCCCTCTTGGAGGGACCTATTTACAATTTTCCCCTTTGGAAGGGTTTATATGCAATTTTCCCCTTTTGGAGGGGCTTATTTACAATTTTATCTTTTAGAGGGACTTATTTGCAACTTTCCCCTTTGGAGGGACCTATTTGCAATTTTTCCCTTTTAGAGGGACTTATTTACAATTTTATCTTTTGGAGGGACTTATTTGCAATTTTCCCCTTTGGAGAGACCTATTTGCAAGTTTCACCTTTGGAGGAGTTTATATGCAATTTACCCTTAAACTAGGGTTTTTATGCAAATTTACCCTTAAAATAGGGTTTTTGTGCAATTTACCCTTGAAATATGATTTATATTTGAAGAATATGCCCTTTTCTGAAATTTCAAAATTTTGCATAGATTTCCTGAACGTTTATGCAATTTCGTGACCTTTGAGGGTAAAATTGCAAACATCAAATTTTCTGATTTACTCCCAGACTTTGGGGATATCTAAAGATACTTAGATCATTCTTTATAGAAATTTCTGAACCCTTGATTGTGCATAAATCTCAGGGGGTATCTTTACAATTTTGGGAAACACGAGGGTATAACTGCAAATTCTACAAGTGCCGGGGTCTTCTTCTAATTTGACATTAATCTCCTAGAACTTTGGTATTTCTGGGCTACCCATTATTTTCCCATGGTTTCCCTTCATTGAAAATTAAGACATAAACTAAAATTCTCACATGGGGTATTTTAGTAAAGTTCTCTTTTAAGTGAGGTGTACATGCAATAGGCCTTAAAATCTCAAAAGAAAATAACCCCAGGGCCGCCAACTGCTGCTGCTGCTCCAAGGGATGCCGCTGCTTCTTCTCCAATGTGCCGCTGCTTCCTCTTCAATCTCCTCCCCTCAGTCCTGCTGCTGCCTCCTATTTATAGGAGTGGGAGGACACACCCGGAGGTCAGAAACTCCCGGTATTCCTCTGCCACTTTACCTCCCTCTTGTCTATTCTGTTTTGTTTTTTTTTGTTTTTGATGCAACCATGTGAGAGAGAGGGAACAATAGAGGGGCGGAGGAGGCAGCCCCCGGATCTGCAGACCCAGGGGGGCCCTCCTCCGGGTTCTCCTCTTTTTTTTCCGCTGTCCATTCCTTTTTTTTCTGTTGAAGCTGCCGCACAGAGAGGGGAAGGGAGAGGCCGGTGGGGCCCTCCACTGCAGGTTGGACAACCCGGAAGTGGGCACTTCCGGGTTCGCAAACCCGGAGGTGCCACCTCCGGGTCTTCTTCCCCTTGCCTTCCTTTTTTTTTGTTCTGCTTCGCTTCTTCCTTTGCTTTCTTTTTGTTTTTCTGTTCAAACAATACCCGGAGATGGGACCTCCGGGTCTGCATTTTTTTTTTGTTCTGCTTCGCTTCTTCCTTTGCTTTTCTTTTTGTTTTTCTGTTCAAACAATACCCGGAGGTGGGACCTCCGGGTCTGCACTTCTTCCTTTGCTTTTCTTTTTTGTTTTTCTGTTCAAACAATACCCGGAGGTGCCACCTCCGGGTCTGTAGAACCCGGGGGTGGCTCCCCCGGTTTGCAACACCCGGAGATGGTACCTCCGAGTTTGCAAAACTCGGAGGTACTCCCGGGTTAGCTGCCGCGCCAAAAGGGGAGAGAAAAGAGAGAGAAGGGCGGTCCCCCACTTGTCTCTCAATCAAAAAACTATAAAAAGCCACCTTCTTGTCTTTTTTCACCATTTTCTGAAGACTTCTGCTCCTCTTAGCAGAACAGGACACGGGCGGCCTTTTTCTTTTGGTTTTTTGTTGGCTTCTCGGACCCATAATGCTGTCCTTGTCACAGGGGCATAGGGATAGCCTTGTGGTACCTTAGAAGCACCTCCCGGACGTCGGGGACTGCCATTTACTTGACTTCTTGCTGCGTAGGTGTGTAATTTTAACACGCCCGCCATGTGTTCGATGAAACTTCTGCGTGTACAAACACGCTAATTCTTGTGTAAAACTTCGTCCAATGGGATGCTGGGGGCGCATGGACTAGAACCTTCTATTATGACTGCAATTTAAATCGCTTTACGCCATCATTTGATGGAGTCCATTTCAAGTGTTCGATGAAATTCCTGTGTGTTAAAAACACACTACGTCTTGCATTAATCTTCGCCCAATGAGGTGCCGAGGGCGTTTGAACTCAAACTCGCTATAACAGCTGTGATTTGAATCGATTGACGCCGTCATTTAGCGGAGTTAATTTCAACTGTTCGATGGAATGACTGTGTGTTAAATCATGCAGTCCTCTTATATAAAACTATGCCCAGCGAGATGCCAAGGGCATTTAAACTTGATCCATGTGCGACGGTCTAAGTTTAAACTTCTTCAAATCGTCATGTAAATTTAATTTATTTACTTTTTCTTGCTTCTGAAATTAATCAGAAAATTTCTTGCTGAACATTGTGGGATCCAACAACTGCCCTCGCGAAGAAGGCCAGTGCCTACTTCCTCCTCCGCTGTGGTTGGCCCCTGGAGAGACCTCCGGCTGCCACTTCGGAGCCCCCACACCCAAAACCCCAGAGCTTCTCTCTCTAGAATGCGCTAGATTTCTTGGATAATAATCATAACTTACAAAAGGAAAAGATGCACAAAACTATAAAGAGACCGAAACAACTGCTATACACCTACCAAGTACATTTGAGACGTGATGAACTACTACAAGCTTTGTCTTCTTTGAAAGAAGCTTCTTAAGCTGCTCAACATCAGGAATTTCTTCTTTTGTCAAGCCAACAAATTTCAGAATGGCACCAGTTTTCTGAGCAACGAGTTGCCAAGGGACTATGGCACTATGATGCTCAGCAATGGTAAGCAGGATCTGCAAAAGAAGAAAAAGGTATGCCAGTAACAGCTAAGAGAGCAAACATTACTCTTGGCAGAATCTTATAAAGAAAAAGCATCAAGCAAGGTTGAAATTGAATAACTGTGAAACCTTTGTTAAGGATCTGCAGAAAGTTACTAACATTTCCTCATAATGGTGCAACTAGACTTAAAACCTAATGTCTAGTAAACCTAGTCAATCATGATACTTATACTTTCATGTCACAAAGTGAGCAAGTAGACAAAAGTAATAGTTGATGAGAGTATATGGGGCCTGTCATTGCAAGTTGAATCTCACATCAGTTATTCATAAACGTGGGAGGGGCTGCCCTGTGTATGCCATTTGCATTGTAGGCTCCACAGACCAATCCCATTTTCTTAGTTATAAAAAAATCTTAATCTCGGATTTCTAAGTGTCAGCTGATCCAGAAACAGGCTTTATTCCACCAAATTTGATCAAGCCAAGTTCAATTCCTCATAGTGGACTCTAGTTGTGCTTGGGCATGAACTTGAGCTCAAGTCCTTTAGACAATGCAAGCTTCAGCCTACCAAAGCTTGGGTCTTTGCCACCCCATTCTCCTAGGTAACATCATGGTTTGGATTAAAATCCCCAATCCAGTTTCCCATTTGTTTGCTTAATCAAACAGTGAGAGGGAAAATAAGTGTCTCATATATTTGATTGAATGATGTTGATACAAACATCATGAACAAAAAAGTAAAACTCAGTAAGTCCTCTATAAGTTAACTTTGGATTCCTCCATTTTTCAGAAATAACTGAGATTATCTCCAGAGTTGCATCTATCTTATCTAAGATGTGACTCCAATATTATCACGTTGACTTCTAATGGGAAGTGATGCAATGTATCCTCTTTTTCGGTCAATAAGTGAGCATATTCTTTACATAAACTGCAAACTGACTACAAATTTAGAAAGTGAGTTCTCATCCTGGTGCAAATCAAGCTGACAACACAATCCGGGTACTATTATCTACTGAATCAAGATAAAAGCAGCAGAACTAGTAGTACGAACATACCTCATCACCTGATTTTAGATTTGAGAGGCCCCATGAATAAGCAACCAAGTTGGTAGCTTCAGTTGCATTACGTGTAAACACAATTTCTCTGGGTTCTGATGCATTAATGAATGATGCAACTTTTGACCTGGCTAGCTCATATGCATCTGTTGCCTTGGCACTAAACCAAACAAAAGTGAAATGGTAAGTGAGCTGAATTGAACTTGAAAAGTGCGGAAGGAGAGATGTCAGCAAAAAAGAAACTAACTACTTCTTTGATGGGTTAGGTTGACCATCAATCCCATATACCAGGTAGCCCCCCTATAATCAAAGTTGTAACTATGAATCACACATGGCAATTGGTTTCTTTAACTTTACCTCAGTCATGCTTAAAAGAAATGACAGTAATCAACTCCTATGCATCCACAGAGCTCTTAGAGTCATAAAAAATGTGGACCATATTTTGTTATAGTAATGTGATCCGTATTCTCTTAAGTCACTCACTTAGGTTACTTAGATCTCCAACATCCATGGGATGATCCAAATACATCATCAAATAGGGATCAACCAACCAATAACAAGTGATTGGTTCAGATGTTATGTGTACAAGCAGTATTTCCCTTTTCATACTCTAGCATTCACACTGTAGTTTGTATTCCACAACTTTATATTGCAAGTGTTTAGTATTTGAAGAAAAATTCAGAAATGTTTATGCAGATTGTTCGGCACATTTTCTTTTACATTCAGAACATAGAACATGTCCCACAGAAACAAACTTAGAGCATGACAAGGAAAGATAATGTTAACAAATTTCCACACCTCAAGTAATGGATGCCTCGGTGTACATTTGAATTGTAGGACTCATAGTAGTCATTTAAAGCCTTCAATACAGCAAGAGGTTTCTGAGAAGTCGCTGCATTGTCCAAGTAGACCAGTTTGAAACCATTAACCTCCTGCATGATTCGCACAACAGAGACAATTTTCAACAGCTATAGTTCTCCATAGATTGCAATAATTGTAAGAAGACGAGATAGCAACATAGAGACACCAAGTGCGGCATCAAATAGTGAACAGAGATAAAATAGACAGGCATGAACCATGAACTCATCGAACTGGAGGGGATGCGAAACAGTGCGCTAAAAAATTCTGCTTCCAACCAGCCAAGCATGTCACAAAAATTTTGGACTGCAAAGTAGTCTACCATTGGGTGATTGATTGCAATCTACCAACTAACTGAAAGTCAATATCAGACTATAGGAATTAAAAGACAATAAATTTTACTCTCATTTCCATCGCTAATAATGTAGTAGTGCTGGGTATAAGGATTAGAATCCTCCAACGGGAGGCCAAAAGTTAGATAAGGGAGCACCGTGAGGGAACAACAAAAAGATACTGCCGAATCGCCTCTGATCCGGCGGGAAAGAATGAATTAAAACCAATAAACGTCATTAATGAAAGAAGAAGAGAACCAACTGGATCAATCGGCAACATGATACCTGCTATTCGACCTCCTTGGAACTCGGAAGACGACAATGGGAAAAGAAAAAAAATCCAAGGGGAAAGAAAAAAGTAATTGTACCTGGTGAAGAATGGGAAAGTCGGGTCTGGTGATATCCCCCAGAGAACGTGGCCCTAGTTGCTCCTGCGTAGGAGAAGAAGAACACGAACACGAATCCACGGACGAAGAAGTAGCCGCGAGGGAAGAGAAGGCGCGCTGCCCCAACCTCCCCCTGCTCCAACCGCGGCTAGGGTTGGACGCCCCGCAGCGGTGGAGGCTCAGAAGGACGCCGTGAGCGACGGGGGAAGACAGGGGGGAGACCAACCTGGACAGCGAGTGATGGGTGGGCGTCGAAGGGAAACTGCAGAGGAAGGCCATCCCCGGAGGTGAAGGAAGGGAGGAATGGGAGCTCGAGACGGAGGAGCGGCACGATGGGACGGCGGAGGTCGGGGGGGGGGGGGGGCTCCTGCTGCGCGCGGCCGAGCTGAGAGAAGGCCGCACGTCGCAGAGTGGCCACAAGCAGTAGGTGGAGCCCGCCGCCTCTGAGGCGGCAGGGGCCGCCTGGCGTCTGGGTTGGAACGGGCCGGGTACGGTTGCAGCGGTCGGTGTTATTTCGGACCCGATTTGGGGATTGGATTGTGACGAGGAGGTGTCCATGTTCAATGTTCAGTCCACAATTTTATCACGACTCACGCGAGAATAAAAGCCGAGTTTGGTTTTGCTCGAGGATTATGAATTCTTTCCGTAATTTAAGAAAGAGATAAAATTTGGTCTCGAATAGTTGATAATGATTTTCAAAGGATATTCTATTGATATGTTTTAGACATTTCTTATGACATATTATGGTCGTGTTTTTCATTCTGAGATAAATTTTGAGAATAATATATATAAGTTATTTCGAGTTAATTTATATTTATCATTATTCTCGTATATATTTGATATATGAGGAGATAAATATGGTAGTATTTCTATTAGTCGTTTGGTAAAAAATAACAACACAAATGAGAACGGGAATAAGTGTCGTAAAAAGTCTATTTTATCTTTCTTATTGATCATAATTAACATTAATATTTATCTTTAATAATCATAATTAACACTAATATTATTAATTATATTTAATATATTTATCTTTAATGATCATAATTAACATTAATATTATTAATTTATCATGGTTACTTTTTCATAATTGACAATTAACACTAATACATTTATTAACTAGCAGTCTAGCACAAATAAAGATTAATTTACATGATTAATTATCACTAATAAGATTAATTAGTATAATTAAATTGCACTAATAAGATTAATCAGCACTATTATAATTAATTATTTAATGATAATTAAATAATATATTTATTAATTAGCACTGATACGATTAATTGACAGTACTATCTTTAATTAGCACTCTAATCCAGTCATCCACAGTATAATTTTCAAAGTCAGAAGATACCTCATCTTCATCTTCTTCTTGATCACTATTTTATCCATCTTTTTCAACCATCAGACATGTGTTGTAATTCCCTGCAATCTTCAATTTGTCTAGAATATCTTTGGCAGGCCTGCAGCATGAAACACACGAAATCAGAACTCTATCAACTGATGCCTTCATCAGATCTAATGCTCTAACATTGTCAGAATTTCTCAATCTATCCTCATCAGTCTATTTAGATTTATCTTTTGATAATTTATGTGGACCATGAACAATTACCTTATATAGATCAGGATCAGTTGATCTTACATATCGATGCAAGCTTTTTAACCATAAATCGAAATCATTACCACTGAAGATCGGTGGATAAGCCATTGAAAAAATAATTGACCAAATTTAGATCTAAAGACTAGAAGACAATATATAAGAGATGCACCGAACTAAAGCTGTTGCAAAGCAAAGCACCAAATCAACATAGCAGAACACCGAACACAAAATGACAGGACCCTCTGCAGATCGTTTGATCTAAAATTCAAAGACCCGCTCTGATACCAATTGTTATGTGTGGGGATGGTGCGGCAAGGATTCAGAGGGGGGTGAATGAATCCCTCTTTAAAATTTTGCTCTTAAAACTAAGCAAATAAGCTCTATCCAGTTAACTATTACGGAATTAAAATGATTGACTTAGTTAACTGAAAGACTCACTAAATAATAGATCGATGGCCTAAAGAACAGCTAGGTATCTAACGTGCAGTTAGTACACACACAGATAGGTAGCAAACTGATCAAGGGGCGTCAACAGATATGCAATTAGAACACGATTCTAAGCATGCATCTAGCGAAATCAAAGTAGACAATCAAACCACAGCACACAGAAGATTTTTAGGTGGTTCGGTCCTCTAGGCCTACATCCACCCCACACTCCAACCAGAGTGTGGATTCCGCTGATACACGGTTTAAACCGTTGGGCCTTACAGCTTGCCTACAACCGCTGACTTGCAGCTTGCTCCGCTGGGCATTACAGCTTAGCCACTGCTGGGCAATACAGCTTAGCCTCCGCTGATTCATAGCTTCAAACCGCTGAGCCTTACAGCTTATGCCACCGCTGATTCACAACTTCTGAAATGGAATGTAAAATGAAAAAACAAGAATGATACAAATCAACAACAGAAAGCTAGAATTAAAGCTTAGAAAATATAGCTCGCTTTGGAGCAATGTAGCTTAGATCTGATCCAGAGGCTACAGATCTCCTTCCTCCTTAGATCTTGCTGCTGTACTCTCTTCTTCTTCTTCAAACACACGAACTGCTGGAATTTCACTTACATTCGGCTGCTAACTCTCTCACGATCTCTGCTCTCAAAAACTCTCTCTGACTCTTCTCAACCTGCTCTCTCTCTGATCTTTTTTTTTTCACTCGCTGCAATTCTATCTCCCTCTCTTTCTCTTTCTCTTTCTCTTTCTCTGGTTGCCGCTGGCTTTCTGCCGCTCTCCCTTCTTTTCTTCTTCTACTCAGTTGTTATCCAGGTTCTTCTCTGCAAGTGCTTTTATATGGAGAACAGGGGTGTCGGAGGTAATTTGATGAAAACGATGATGCCCCACTGATTCTCGCCTTAAAGATGAGCGCCTTAAAAGCATCCACGTGTCAAACAATGAGGTTACCCTTTCCACGTGGTATGCTTTGGATCACGTGCCCAACTAATCATCTGCACATGACTGCGCCAATGATTACTCTTCAGGCGTTCGAGGTCACTCCAGACTTAGCCGCTTCCTACGCTTGAGTTGTCCGATCCAGATTCAATAGTTAAGTCCCTGTCAGCAGAAGGGGCATTTAGTCAAACACCTGGCAATCAGATTTGACTAAAATAAACTAATAAATCTGACACATTGATTAATGGTTTATGAAATTAATCATGATGTAATTAAGACTGAATTCAGATGATCATATAGAGAGTATTCAAATGTTCTGACAAATATTCATGGATGCACAAGTCAACTGTGCAAACTTAAGCATAAGTCAGACACAGATTGAGTTCATGATGCAGAGCATGTGAATGATGAAATGTATAGACGTTAATATGTTGTGAATATAATAGGGAAGAGAACATAATGCATGCATTGGCTTTGACACATAATTTAGTCTGTTGACACTGACCTTAACTACAGACCATGCAAGCTAACACTGACTTGATGTAGATGACAAAGTCAGATAGCACAGACTTTATAGACATGCACTTGTATACTAACACTGACTTGATGCCCATACAACTCAGCTAGCACCGACCTGATTTTACTAACTTAGACTTATGCACAACACCTTATATGCTAGTATGAGCATTAGATAGCATAGACACAGTGCATGGATTACTAAGGTAACACTGCTTACAATGATTTGCTTCATTCTCATGAATAGTTAAGAAAACAAAATAGAAAGCTAAGAAGAAAACAAAACAGTGTAGTTAGCTCGAGTATAGACAATGATAATTTCAAAACCCTGGAAACAGAAAATAAACATCTGAAGAAATAATCGGAAGGTTTTGAAAATGTTGTTTCAGAAATGAGTAAAATGAAGTCTGTAAATGAAAGTCTTGAGAAAATCATTGAGAAGAATGATGAAAAGGTCAAAAGACTTCAAGAAGAGAATCAAGCTGATGTTCTCAGGCATAAAGAACAAATTTCCTTGCTGAAAAATGAAAACAATGAACTTGCTGTTAAGATTTCTAAACTAGAGAATAAATTGAAATCATTAGGAGATGATCAAATCCTACTCAATGAACTAGTTCGGAATGAACAAATAAGAAAAGAAAATGAAAAATTGAAGCAGCTGAATACTGTCATATCGGATAAGCTTCTAATACTTGAAAAAGGAAAGAATGCATCTGAAAATGAATGTGAGAGAGTGAGTGCATTAATGGAAGAGATTGACAGCTCCAAAACCATCAATGCTATGCTTAATGAAAAGATCACAAATTCTGAATTGCTCATATCTTCTCTAAAAAATGAAATTTTAGAATTGAATGAGTCTTTGTCTGATTCTGTTAAGAATAAGGAAAATCTGAAAGCAGCTTCTAAAAAGAAAGTTTCTAATATCAAGAGAGGTAGTAAGCAGGAAATGAGGAATAAACTTTACATAACTTTTGTGACTAGCTCAGACATAGCTAGCACATCTGCCTCCTCCTCAAAACAAGCTGTTACTCAAGAGAATCAGAAAACAAAACAGAAAAAGAAAATACTGAAAAAGAATGATGACAATCAGCATGCTAAGAAAGTTCAGGTCAATAAATCTCTTGCTAAGAATGTCGAATGCTTTTACTGTGAAAAGTTTGGTCATGAAATGCATGATTGTTTTGTCATGAAGAAAGATGATGATAGATTTCATGCTAGGACTTCTTATGCTAAGAAATCTCATTCTGCTCAAAACAAGAGAATAAAATACTTTTATTATCATAAACTAGGTCATCTCATGCATAGATGTAGATTAATGAAATTAGATGACCTAGCTGCTGTAGGAATGCATGATAAATAATTTCATAACAAAAATCATGCAAATCTCAAAAAGAACATATGTTGTGGCAAACTGGGCCACACTGCTGCAAAATGTTGGCATGCTAGAGGAAGTAGGTTTAATTCTAAACCTGTAAAATTCCCTACTCCCAATGCTGCTGGTAGAAATAATTTGGGTGATAAAAAGAAAAAACTTTCATGTTTTAATTGTGGAAAGTCAGGCCACAGGGCTGCAACCTATTGGCTGGGAGTCTATCATAAACAGAATGGCTTTGTTAAACAGAATATTCATTCTGTTAGAAGGAATTTTCATGATAATGCTCACAGGTTCAATGTTCATAGTAATGTGCATGAAAAGAATTTGAAAAATGTTGCATTATATTATTACTGTGGACATATAGGTCATTCAATGAATAACTGTAACCTGATAAAATTTGATGACCTTCATGCAAAGAAATTGTTTAGAGCACCTGATAAAGGTGTCTCTGTTATTTCAGGACCCAAGATATCTTGGGTGCCTGTTTGTGCCAAATGATTTGGTGTTTTGCAGGTGTGCCTTGGGTTGAAGAATAAACTGGGGGTAATAAACCAAGGCACTCAAGCATGAAAACCCCATGATTGCACTTCTTAGGTCTGTCATGATAACTCTGCTCAAATTCTGCCATCTGAATCTTTCTGTCTTAGATTTCTACATAACTTGTTAAAACTGATAGAATTCATGTTAAGCATACTTAGTTGCATTCCTTTGTGTCATTTGCACTATTTAACTTGAAATTCTACATGCATGTGTTAATACATCTGTGAATCTTCTAATTGAACCTCTCTGAAAATCTGAAGTGCCCATGACTGATGTTTGAACTCTGTCTGAATTTGCATTGCACATTCCTTGAGAATCTGGGAGGACTGCATGTAATTCATGATTTTTCTAGACCTACAATAGGTCACATAGCACAATAGGCAGTCCATAATTTCAGAAACATAGTTCATGTTTTTCCTTGCATAAAGTGTCATGCATTTGTGGCATTTAGAATTCTGGATTATATTGCATATAGTCAGGGGGAGTCTGGTTGTCCCTGCATGATGTTCATGCCACTCATGTCCATGTAATGCTTTTAGGAAAGTCACTGCATATGCATACATGTAGTGACTGCATTGCATATCACTTATTTTGAAAACTCCAAAAAGAAGTGACTCACTGCATATAGACATGGGGGGCATTTTAAATTCTTCAGTTTTGTCATTATCTGAATTCTTCCTGTCCACCTATCTGATTTATCTTGCCATATTTGTAATACCAGTGACTCCATCATCAAATGATCTCTGTTGGTTGATTCTCCATTAATACCATCTGAACTCTGAATTCTAAAAATTCTATCTGCTACTCCTTAATTTGCTGAAGGAGAGTTTTAATTGATTTCAATCATTTCTGTGCTATCCCTTTCTGGCAACTGAACAGTATATCAAAAGACTCAGTTGAAAAGATAGGTGAGGCCTATCTGGAAGACTGACTCTTGCGTGAGTAGATCCCTGGATCTCACCTCCGCCTAAGTACTGTTCTAGTTGTAATTTCTTTTGCCAGCTCACCCTTGACATTCTTCACTGTTATAACTGTTAGGCTGGTTTGACTGAAATTCAATCTCTGTTATTGGCTTCTGAACTTCTGTTCAATCTCAACCTCATAGTTCCTTCTGCATAACTTGAAATGTCTGTCAGTTTACTGCTCTTTAACTAAGCTTCCTGAAAATCTACCTGATTCACTTTGATAAACCTTGTAACAAGCATGAGTTTTGAAATCATCATTTTCTATGCATGCTTGTTTACACTTTTGATGTTTGCTGCTGCTCAGATAATGATTGAACTGAGTTTTGAAGTAAACTTCAGCCTGTGAACTATTTCATAAATTTGAAATCATCTTTAATGTGGAATCTTCCATTATACAGGTTTAAGAATATTTGTTAATTTACATTGGTTTAAGTCTAATGTACTCTTAAGTTTGAACTTAATGGACTTGAAAATATCTGATTCAATCCTTTTAATAAACCTTAACTGTTTGTCTCATATAAGTTCATGTAAGACTTCCTGAAATCTAAAAAGTTGAAATCTTGATTGAAATACATAGTGTAAGTATTACTCTTAAACATTTAATCTGTCTAAAACTGTTTTATAAGAAAATTGTGGACAGAGCAATGACTCTGGTTACTGAGAAACATGTCCAAAGGACTGTGTCATGAAGTACCATAGTTAACTCTGTTTAAAAATCATTGAAAATAATGTGAAAATATGGTAGAGCAATGGCATGGTTGTATTGAATAACTAGGGATTCTGGCCTCTAACCAAGGTGTCTCCTCATGTAAAAGATAATTCTAATGTTACCTCTGTTATCTAAATAGAGAAGCAATACGGTTATCACACTGAGTAACTGGGTCATTTCACATAAGATGTGTTGTGCCTCATATAAAATGGTGTTGATTAAACCAAAATTGCTCATTGAAAAATAAATTGATGCTCTCTAAGAAAAATATGAAAAAATATATGCATCAGAAAATTCTGTAAGAACAATCAAATTCAGATATAAATATGAATGTTTAATCTCAATACTACCTTGTGTTACTCTTAGAGGAGTCATGGAAATTAAACTGATTAAGATGGAAGAAGGTTGAACTAGAATGTTATACGAGTAAGTGATTTATTTTTATTAAAGAATTGTCTCAGATATGAGTATTGAATCTTATTAAAAAACTATGGTTACATCATTCTTAAACCATACTTTTCAATCAAAGCCAATTCATAAGCTCTTATAATGGAAGACTCTGAAATCTAAATATTGATTTATGAAGTTGGTATCGTACTGAAAAATTCTTCATCTCAGATACTTTGAAAATTCACTGATACATCTGTTCAAATTACGGCTCTCTATCACTACCATTTCTTGATCACTTATTTAATTGTTTCTGAAAAATATGTGTTTTGATTGATCTCTACACATTACCTTAATTTCCCTCCTGTATTCTCTCTAGACATATTCCTCATCTGTCCTTCCTGTTGAAAGCTTTGTTTCCTCTGTGACATGGCTGCATTGCATTGATTTAAAGGGAAGAACATGATCTTGTCTAGACTGCATTCATTGTTTCTCAAAGGGGGAGATTTATCTGTAGTTTCATTGGTTTTGTCCAAGGGGGAGAATGTCCTTTGTTGGTATTTGCAACATCTTTAGGCATCAGGTCCTGCATTTACTGCTCCATTGTAGGTCCTTCCTTTTTGATGAAGTCAAAGGGAGAGAATATGTGGAGTCATATTGAGTGTTTGGGTATTCATGCATGGAATCATGTGTTTGCATGCATGAATGGAATCATTTGTCTGTGTATTAATTGATACATATTTAGAATGAGTTTGCATCAATAGAATTCATTCACTGCACTAGCATGAATAATCTCATGAATAATTGAATATCTGGTTCATTTGACTTATTACATTGTCATGTCGACTCATATGACTCATAGTGTTGCCATCATTAAAAATGGGGAGATTGTTAGCATTCTGTATTTTGATGATGTCGAAATCTATGACTCATATGTGTATGATGTCATAGGTGTTTGGACCATATGAATTCTGTGCTTGATTGAATTATTCATGGTATAAATGGTTTCTATTGCACACATGCTGCATGCACCATGCTTGAGCTCATTTGTTCATACCAGATATTGTTCATACAATATAAATGCATTTCAGGTTAACATACAGTCAATAAAGTTAACACTGTGCACAAAAAGTCAATGCATCTGCATAAAGTATGTGCACATGTCATTTTATTGAATAACATGTGTGCATGACATTTCGTCGAACAGTTGGTGTGCATGCCATTGGTCTGTGTATCAGTTCAGTCTTTAGCAAATCAATGCATCTTCTTGGCCTAAGGTCGATCTCAATTCTCAGAAGTTCATGCATAAAGGGTTGGTGCTAGTGTCATATGCATTGCATTCAGAATCGATGCTAGTTGTCTGTCCAGTGCATGAGGTCGATGCCACTTTGCATTGTCCTGTGTTCAAGGTCGATGCTAGCAGTCTGCATTTCATGTTGAGGTCGATGCTAACTAGCCATGTTGCATGCATAAGGTCGACGCTAGCACATGTATCTTGCATAAATAGTCGGTGCTAGTTCTGCATGAGGTCGATGCCAGCATAGCATGGTTTGCATATAAGGTCAGTGTTACCTTAGTAATCCATGCACTGTGTCTATGCTATCTAATGCTCATACTAGCATATAAGGTGTTGTGCATAAGTCTGAGTTAGTAAAATCAGGTCGGTGCTAGCTGAGTTGTATGGGCATCAAGTCAGTGTTAGTATACAAGTGCATGTCTATAAAGTCTGTGCTATCTGACTTTGTCATCTGCATCAAGTCAGTGTTAGCTTGCATGGCCTGTAGTTAAGGTCAGTGTCAGTAGACTAAATTATGTGTCAAAGCCAATGCATGCATTATGTTCTCTTCCCTATTATATTCACAACATATTAACGTCTATACATTTCATCATTCACATGCTCTGCATCATGAAGCCAATCTGTGCCTGACTTATGCTTAAGTTTACACAGTTGACTTGTGCATCCATGAAGTCAGGGTCATGCCCGTCGGCACTGGTCCAACGCCCCTGACCACATGTGCACATACAAGCTCAATGTCTTGAGCCAGGCCTCTAGCTGGTTTTCCCCTCCCGTCGGACTCTGACGGCTAGACAAAGGGACCCACGACAACCAGCCTACAAACCGTCTCTATCGGGAACTGCCCCGCCACCACTCCTAGGTGGGCCGACCCACGGAAAGTGTCGTCAGGATACGACTAGTGGAGGCTCACTAGACATAGAGACTCTCTAAAAGAAAGCATCGGAGTACAGATAGGCTACACATGCACCTGTCACCAGTAGCTGAGAACATAAAGCAGCACAATGCCGCTGACTCAGGACAACCAACTAGACCTGCTAACATAACGATCCTTGAGTCGCAAGACTCGGGTCAAGATCATCGCATATCACGACAACACGCCATTAATCAGCCTAGTCCCTAAGCCAAAATCTATGGGAAAACAACATGGAAACAGCACAAAACAACCGGATCCATAACATAAATGAAAGTCCACGGCCTCTTAGCCGCTCATCAGACTCACAATTCTGTACAACGAGGAACACGGAACACGAGGGATCAACAAAACCCTCGAACCATATAGGCACATAAACCGAGGCAAGATAATACCTCTGAGCATCCAAAGCACAGTCTCGATCCCAACGGGACAATCAAGACACTCACGAGGTCACGCGTCAACCACTGGGTCACAACCAGGTTGACCGGAGACCATAATGACTCTCGAAACAACACAGACACACAATTTGGAATTACGACACTTCCGAACACCCTATAATACGGTCACAACCCTCATAGGACATCCAATACATCCACAAGACTAAGGGCTACCCAAGGGGTCAAAGCCAAGACAACCGAAAGCCAAACCAACGCGAAAGAACACTCTGGGCAAGTGGCGGTCATCTCCCTAGCCGCTACCACATAGCCCAGGCAAATGGCGGTCTCATCAGGAGCGCTAACAGAAGGTGACGGTCTCCAAAGGGCCGCCTCCTGAAGATGGCGGTCATGGCCAAACCGCCATTTAACAGGAAACCTCAACAAGGAGACAGGGTGAAAATAGGTAGAATGCGGTCACCTGGGGACTGTAACTCGAATCAGGCAGTCACCCCAGGGCCGCCTCTTGGAGGTGGCGGTCATGTCCAGACCATCTTCTCTAGGCTACCTCTAGAAACGCTCGATAAGCCAAACAAGTGGTGGTCGTCGCCTGACCGCTATCCTCAGGAAGCGGTCAGTCGCAAGGCCGCTACTTGCGAACCGACATACGAGCCTAACCGACTTGCAAAGCCAAATAGCGGTCTCCCTAGGGCCACTACTACAAGGTTGCAGTTGAAGAAATGCCGCTACCTCAAACTGACATAAAACGCTTAGAAACCATATAGCGGTCCTCCTTGGACCGTTTCTTACAAATGGCGGTCCTCCTAGGTCCGCCTTATCAAGTAGCAGTCTCTGGTATGACCGCTACTTCCTACCGGTGTGAAAATCGTACGAATGCTCAAAACTCGATCGTTCCACGCCCCAATTGTCCCAGAACGACGGGGAAACATCCATAGACTCGATATAAACCTTCCACAAGCTGTAAGGGATCAAACAAACCACAAAACGGTAATCAAACGGGCGATTTCCTCAAATCAACCCAAAATGACTCACGTGGGCATCCGGCCTCATACCGGCCCCAAATCACGGGCAATTACAGCCAAACAGACGGGAATCGAATCCTAAGAAGCTGGGGGTTCAATATATACTATTTGAATCGAAAACCATCGCCTGGAACGACGATTTCGCATCACACCCCAAAAACATGCTTTCGCCCTTAAAGTTGAAAAACCCACTCATACTCGTGCCTAGCGGCTTGAAATCGCGAGGAAAAGCAGGAAAGAGGTAGAGTATCCATCCTCCTACCTCCACCAAAGATCTCACGCGTCAAAAACGCCGAAAACCATCACACGAACCCACGCCGGCTTCGAATCCACAGAATGGGATCGCGCCTACGCCACACTTTATTCCTCGCGCCTTCACGCTGCACGACGCCTCCACAGCATCCCTGCCTCGTCCACCTCCGCCACGGTCGTGCACCCGGGGGAGAGAGGAAGAGAGGAGAGAGAACGGAGGGGGAGAGAGTGAGAATGGCAGTGAGGAGAGAGGAGAGAGGAGTGAGGAGAGAGGAGAGAGAGGAGAGAGGTGAGGGTTAAAAAGAAAAGAAAATAGAAATATTTGTGAAATCTGATTTTGGCCCAAAATTTCATAAAATCAGAAAAATACAAAAAAATAGCCTCCGCGATCCTCAGAACGAGCACAACGCACCTGCAGCGTCCCGGAATCTCAAAACTCAACGGTTCACTCTCCACAGGGTTCCGCAAGCTATACAGGGGAAAAACCCGAGTGGATCACAAAACACGATCCAAGACTCGTAAAAGCGCTCCGAAAGCTCTCTAATTCCGATCCGAAGGATCCAGGGTATTACACCTTGAGGCGTCAAGGTCGTGATTTGAGGTGCCAGAGCAGATGTCGTGATCAAGAGAATGCTCGGATGAGTAGAGGATCTTCTTGGTAAGCGGTTGTTGGTCGAGCCTGACTTTTTCATCATACTCTGTGACGTCGAGGATGACATGCCAATCCCGATTATTTTTACGGATTTCGAGGCAGGAATTGGCAGAGATGCCCGAGTGAGTTCTAAGTCCTGCGTGCCTACGCATGAAAGAGGTTGTGTTCGCTTTGGATCTGATTTGGGGATTGTATGGCGGTGGCTTAGTTTTGGGCCCAAATTATGGAATTGGGAGCCATTATGCACCGCATTGATGCGCCATGCGAGGTGGCATGTTAGATGTGCATGTTCAACTGTATATTTGGGATTTGAGGTTAAGCTTTGGCAGCTGTCGATCATGGCTCGTGTCATGGTTCTTGGCGCGGTGGTCCGCACGGTAACAGCTCAGGAGATGGATATTTTGAGGACTCGAGAATTGAGAATGGGTCACTGTCAGCAAGGACAGATTCGAGGGAATAATGGCCGGTGGTTAGAGGTGTAGCAACCTTTGAGCCTGGCGTCTTTAGTGGTTTCTTCGCTCCTCGATAAGTGTTTTGACGTGTTAATGGTTCCAAGATCAGAGACAGACTTAGGTAGGGAGCATGAGGCAGCGGCTAGCTCAACCACTGTGGTAGAGTGTGGCTGGCGATCAGTAGAGTCAGTGCTCGAGACATGGTCAGTTGCAGTTCGGGGAATTGCAATGGTGTACTGAGAGATGCTACAAGTGTGGTCCGACGGGACACTTGGCGAGTGTTGTCGGAAGAGCTGCCCTGATGGTAGCAATGGTTTTCCTGGTGCTAGAAGGTGAGGTTCCCAGCATGCGTGAGATTTGAGGTCAGGTCAAGCGTGGAGACCTCCCGCTTCGTAGGAGGTGTGTTGGTATCTCCTCGGTTGGAGAGAATTATGTTTTGGCTAGATTTCGCCATTTTTCATCCCGTGTTCGGATTGGTTGGCCTCCTCTTGTTTGCCTAGGAGTTCGTGCAAGACGTGTTCCTTGTTTTGGCGGTGCGTCTGCCTGTGAGAATTCATGCCCTCCCCTTGACGTGTAAGGGTGTGATGTCACTATTGTGGGAGGATGAGAGCCAGTTGGGCTGCATTTGCGAGAATTCGTGGCTGGTGCTGGGTTTCCCGATGCGTTGTGGATCGGAGCCTACAGAGTTGCAGGAGGATTGCCAGATTAAAAGAGAGAGTTTATGCTCTGGGTTCGGGGTAATTGAGCCTTCCTCACCCTATTTTCTGTAGTTAGCCAGCCATGTTGGGAAGTGTCGGGATGGCGAGTCTTGAGTTCTCTGTGATAGTTGTGCACGTTGTGCAGAGTCCGCAGCGGAAGCATGGTGGGCTCATAACCCACAGGCCCAGGATCATGTTGATGGTAGGAATTGGATGGATCTAAGAGAATTAGTAGTGTTGGAGGTTTCTGACCGATGAGAAAAGGTCATTTCCTCGGTATGAGGTTGTTTTTGGCTATGTGAGTCATGTCATTGCCATGCCATTACTTGAGGTGTTGTGGTTCGTGGCACCGGTGGGATAGAGAGTTGGGAAAATATGATGGCAAATGTGCCGGATGAGTACCCTGTCCATTCGTTGGAAGCGGTGTCAGGTGTTTGGTGGTGGACCCAATTGGGAGTCGCGAAGGAATAGCCTGACAGAGGACAAGGACACGATGGTCGGAGTCAGTAAGGAAGGTGCTCGACTTTTGTTGGAAGTTGTGTGCCCTCGGGATGGAATCATGGTGCAAGAGATGTGTTTTCCAAGGAAGGAATTGCGGGTCCGAGTTGGTAGTTATGAGCGGCTGGTGAGATTGGTCGAGTGGTCAGCTGCGATAATGCCTGGAAGAGGCCCAGTTGAGTTCGGAATGTTGTGCAAAGGACCCGGTTGTGGCAAGAATCTGCAGTGTTTGGATATCTGTGTATGTTGGTTGCGGTGTTGTCAACCAGGTTGCTTTGGTAGAAGACGACACTTGATTGTCTTGGAGATATGTGCCGTGGATTATTCTGATTATGTCCTGTGACTCTATGATGAGAGCGGAGCCGGGAGTGGCAGGTGTCCATTTAGAATAATTGTGATGAAGATTCGATGAGACTCTATAATGGACGATGCCTGAGTGCGGAGGTCCCAGGAGAGATGTCGTCAAATGAGAGCCTTGGTTTTGTGGCCAGCTTGGGAGGAATTCCTTGTGAGTTTGAGTCTAGAGTTAATGTGGACCGAGGATTGTGGAGTCTCATCGGTTGGTTCGCTATGCCCCCTTGAGAGGGTAGAGATGGCATGAGGATCAGAATCGGATGTGGTGTCCGAGTGAGGATGGACTCGAGAAATGATAATGATCAATGCAAGAGTCAATGGATGGGCCGTTGAGGTTTTGAACGAGGATATTGGCCCTTGTGAAGGAGTATGTAAAGGAAAGTTGAGCAAGTAAGAGTTCCCCTGTTGATGAGTAATTGATGGCTGATGAATGGATTTTCGCAGCTAGAAGATCTCGGTTAAGGTGTATGGTGAATGATGAGAGCCGTGTATAGGTGAGGCCTTGGGTGGCCGATCATGTTATATCTTTCCCCTAATGGGGCTTAGGTTTATAGAAGGCTTATGCTAGGACCGGAGCTGGTCCAGTGACGTTTGGTGTTCGGCTCGCTGGATATGAGAGTGTTCATGGTGTGGAGCCGACGGAATGTGGCAGTCAATCAAGGTGACTGTGTGAGCTTGTAGAGGCCCAACGAAGGTTGTCCCTTGTGAAGGGCATGAGGTCAGTCAGCAGGTTGAGAAATTGACATTTGGTTGGTCCGCCGAGCATGAATTTTATCGGTGGCAGGTTTTCATGACGTGGGTCGCATCTCTTTGGTATGCGAGATGATGGCAGCGATGCCATGGTCGGAGGTTCCGTTGTAGTTGAGGTGATGCCAGGCTTGTTTTCTTTTGTATGCTATGCTCGCTCTGAGAATCGGTGTGTATTGGGATATGGAGTAGGATGGTTTTTATTCATGATCATGGTCTGGTTGTGTCCCTCAGGAATTGTGTTTTTGCGAGAATTGAGGTTGTAGTTGGAGCTCTGGGAGCATTGCCTGCTGGATGAATCATTCTTCCCCTATGTGATGATCGTTGCTTC
Source organism: Amorphophallus konjac (assembly GCA_022559845.1). Lineage (NCBI taxonomy): Eukaryota > Viridiplantae > Streptophyta > Magnoliopsida > Alismatales > Araceae > Amorphophallus > Amorphophallus konjac. The sequence continues at coordinate 185,012,316 of CM040117.1, read as the reverse complement.
AAATTTCGAGGATGAAATTTTTGTAAGAGGGGAAGACTGTAATGCCCCAGATTTTTGGATCAAAATCTGTGGGTTTTGGAGCGCTTTCGTGGGTCCCAAATTGAGTTTGGAAATTAAATTGAATTTTTTGGCTATCGGATCTTCGGATCCCCGTGTAGGGTGAACCGTTATGTTTTCGGGCTCCGGGACGTTGCAGACGCATTATGTGTTTTCCGAGGATCGTGGGGGTGATTTTTCCCTATTTTTCATATTTTTCAAATTTTTAAATCCCAAACCGTTTTCTATATAAACCCTTATTGGCACCGACTTATTCTCTTGAATTAATCAACGATGAAGCATAGGGAAATACTCCTTAAATAGAGCAAAACGGCACATCGCCAAAGCTACTCTACCAGTCGAGTTGGGTCAAGCAACGCAACATAACAACTGGGGATCGGCCTCGAGCAAACGGCACTATGCCAACCAGTTTCTCGACAACCGGGTCAGTTTCGAGATTCGGGACAACCTGCCATACCTTACGTCACTCTGTGAAGATTCGGGGATCACCCCCGGACACCCTGCATACGGTATAACACCACCGACGCTTCAACAACCAGGTTAACTCGGGGCTCAGAACAGCCTGCCGCATCATACGATTCTTCGCCAAGGAGCGAGGGTCACCCCAACCACCAGACAAACGACATCATCATCTCGACGCCCCAGTCACCGGGCCCAACCAAGGGTCCTAACCAGCTAGTCGTGACCCATGACAACATCAACAATCGATCGGGCCCACCCCCGATCACTCAGTTTGTGGGTTTGTCCGCGTTCAAGACAGCTACTCGAGCCGACCCCGGGGCGCCCTGACTACAAGCCACGCCATGTGGCACCCAGCGATGAGGTTGGGGTCTACCCTCGAGTCACCTCCCTCCAGCCCTCTGAAGTCAAAGGAAGACCCATCTGGGCCAACCACAAGCTTCAGGAGCTCACATCAACCTTATACGTCCCATGCACGCGTGTCGGGAATTTCCCCGAGCACCGGGTGGGCACGTATGCTCCAGCCACTATACAGCAAGTCAGAGCTCGACTCGGGACTCCCAGCAACCCACCGCATCATGCACCACCATCGTGCGGCCTCGCACGAGGATTGACCTGTGCCCCTTGCGGGGGTTTCTGGGGGCGGAGCCCCCGGAAGAAAATCTCTGTTTATAACAGGTCAAATCCCAGTCAAACCCTCAGTCAAACCCCCAGTCAAATCCCCAGTCAAACCCTCAGTCAAACCCTCAGTCAAACCATGCTAAAACCCCCCGGTCAAACCCGCCTAAACCCCCCTGGGGTGGGGTTTAGGCGGACCAGCCCTACCTCCTGTGCTGGTCCGCCTAAACCCATCCAAAATAAAAAAAGGGTTTTTTTTATTGAAAAAGCCCCTAGCCCAAGCCAGCCCGCCTAAACCCCCCCGGGGAAGGGTTTAGGCGGACCAGCTTTGCCCCCAAACCTGGTCCGCCTAAGCCCCTCCCGCCCCTTCAAATTCCCTATAAAAGCCCCTTAGAAGCTCAAGGGGTGAGAGGCATGCATGACTCAAGGGTTTCAATGATCTCCAAGCTTCAAGCGGCTCCAGGCACCGAGCAAGGAGAATTGTGTGTGGGTGACTTCTCTCACACGGTGTTTCGCCATGACACATAAGTCTACCCCCGCCACGTGTGCGACGTTATGACAAGGGTGAACACCCCCTCATGCCGGGACTTCCCCTCGCGTGCCCGCCGACCGCAACTACGCACGCACTATGACGTCACGCTTCCCCGCAGTCATGAGGCCACGTCCGACTGCTCGACTCAAGCCGTGATTGACCCTCACCCAGACACCAGCCCAATGCTTTCTCCAGCTATCCAGTCATAGCCCCACGTTTGGCGAAGAAAACATGGCCAGTGCCACGAGAGGGACCCTTTGTAAAACACGAGGATATCCGCCTTATCCAGCATTGACCCGGGGACCGACCCACGAATCAAAATTGTCCCGCGGCTTGCGCCCATTGTACTTCGGCCTCCTCGGCCCATTTGTAAAGCCCACGTGGCTCTCATATAGCATGAAACCAGTTGAACACACGTACATGTACTCGGGCCTCAGCCCCTTCACGGCGCCCACCTCCTTCAGTCACAAAGGTGCCTCCGGCACCCGACGGCCAGTCACACCGGGCCCTGAGCATGACCATCGAGGTCTCCCGACTCCCGCCTCCTCCAGTCATAACGGTGCCCCCGGCACCCGACTGCCAGTCACGCCGGGCCCCGAGCACGACCATCGAGGTCTCCCGGCGCCCGCCTCCTTCAGTCACAACGGTGCCTCCGACACCCGACTGCCCGCTACTCCAATCACATCGGGGCCCGCGACACCTGATCACTCAGCAACTCCAGTCACAACGGTGCCCCCGGCACCCGACTGCCAGCTACTCCAGTCACATCAGTGCCCACGGTACCCGATCACTCAATAACTCCAGTCACAATGGTGCCCCCAGCACCCGACTGCCAGCTACTCCCGTCACATCGGGACCCGCGACACCCGATCACTCAACAACTCCAGTCACAACGGTGCCTCCGACACCCGACTGCCAGTTACTCCAGTCACGTCGGGGCCCGTGGCACCCGTCACTCAACAACTCTAGTCACAACGGTGCCCCCGGCACCCGACTGCCAGCTACTCCAGTCACATCGGGACTCGCGGCACCCGACCACTTAACTTCCCCAGCACAACGGCCCCTACGACACCCCTACTGTCCCGACCTGGACACTGTCTCATGTCGGGAATACATTGTGACGCCCCTCGGACGCCATCCTGCTGAGTCGCAGGTCCTCTAACGGACACTATGTACAGATACGGAACTACCCACACAATAATGCAATGACCCGGGGACCGTCATGAATGACGGAATTGTCCCGTGGCTTGCAAGCAATTGTAATCGGGCTCTCATGCCCTCGTATAAATACCTTTCATGGCATATAAGTCATGTAATCCAGTCAGGGAGCGGATTCCCCTCCTCGCCGGAACCAATCTCTCTGCCCCCAGTTATCCTTGTTGTGTTGCTGTTACCCTGTCGCTGTTGCACGTACTAAGCCCTCCCGACGTAGCGGCTTCCAGGGTCCCTAACTTTCTCTTCGGCACTAGAAATAAAGGTGTTCGGATTCAATCCGATGTAAAATAAACACTGGTTGCTTGCGACTGGTGGTGAAAGACGTCCAGTACACGAATCCCCATAATCGCATGTGCACTCGCACCCGTGGAACCCCTTCTATCCACGTGTCACTCAATCTCTCAAGCCACGTGCCACGTCCTGGCGACGCTTCCCCGGTCAATCCTTGGTCTAATAGGTGATTGTCGAGAAATCAACTGGCACGCCCTTATTCCACCCGGCCATCCCTGTCCCAGTCTCCCAGAATGATTAACCATACGCCATCTCTTCCAGCGCGTTCATATCGTTCTCTTTGCCTTCTTCTCAATACCCCCGGAATCCCCGCGTGCCCAGTCAATCTATCTCGGTCTTCCGTAAAAGGCGAGTGTGCTCCCCCCGCCGCGAGGACAAAACACAAGTGACTCCCCGCACGCGTAAAACAACCCTTAACCACCCCCTCTCACCCTCATTCTCACATTCTCTCCCTCTCTCCTCTCGTTTCTCTCCTTCTCCCCCTCCCTTCTTCGGGCGACCGACGGAGGACAGAGTGGGCGAGGTGGCGAGGCGCGTGGGGCGACGATCGACGAGGGTGGAGTGAGGAATGGAGGCGATAACGAGGTGGTGCTCGTTCGCGAGTTCGTGAACCCGACGGCGATTCAAGCGGCGTTGTTGCATGGAATCGGTGTCCTCGGCATGGGTAATCGTCGGTGGAGGTAGGGGGACGGATCCTTGGTCCTTCCTTTCCATTTTCTATGATTTGTAGGCCAAGATGAGGCCAATAGTGGGTTTTTCTTCATTTCCCGGTGATTTTTCCATGTTTAGGGCGAGTGGCGGTTTTCGCCGGATCGGGTGATGTTTCAACGTTTAATTCCATGCATTTTGTGGTTTGGGACCCAAGGTAAGGTCCTAGATGTTTTCCCCCTCGATTGGGATCGAGTGGGGCATGGAATGGGACCACACGATTGGGTCAGATTCCTGGTTCACCTATTTCGGTCGATCGACAGAGGGAGTTCGGTCGACCGAACCGGTTCACCACGGTGAGGGCGACCGAGTTGGTTGGGTCGACCGACCCCTGAGGACCGTTCGACCGACCCTGTGCTGGTAGGTCGACTGACGCCAGGGGTAGGTTGTAACGCCCGAGAATTTATTGAGATTAAATAGGATTATTAAGCATTTTAAAAGGGTTAATGGACTACTAAAGTGCTTAAAGGATTAATTAAATCAATTTAAGGGCCCTATAATAACCAAAGGGTTAAGCCCAACTCAAATAGGTCCAAAGACCCAATTCTATGGCCTTTTGACCCAAGCCCATTACTAGAAACATAATTTGGGCAATTTACGGATTTAAATAGGATAAATAAGTCAATTAACGGGATAAATATGAAACATTAAGAAAATCTGAAATTTTCAGATTTAGCGCCAAAACGCGGTCTATCACGAGACCACCTTCTCCGCTTAGCGGTCGCGAGAGGACCGCTACTATGTAACGTGAATAGAGGTGCTGGAAGCATGGAAAAATTAAAAATTTCCCATCCCAATCTCTATGATTTGAAGCTACCTGGCATGGAAACCTAGCCTAGGACTCTTGGGGATCGATCCTACTCTAATTTAGGACTCCTAGATCGATCTAATCCTTTAAACCCTAGCAAACCCTATAAATAGATCTCAGATTCGACCTACGTGAACCCTTATTTTGGAACGCGTAGTTTGACAGTATGGAGACCGCATCTCAGGTTGGTTCTTTATAACTTTATGTTCTCCTTAGTTTTATCTAACTCACCTCCAATTTTTGCGCTAGAAGACCTAGCCGTTGGAGAGCTAGAGCGTCTGCAAGTCTCTGGTGCGCTGCAGGCTGCACAGGAAACATTGCGCCGGTCTAGTGAAGATCAGGAGATTAGAAACTCTAAATGAGGTTAGTTCAAGTTGAGTCTTTAGAACCTTTTGTTCCCCTTTATATCTTCTACCTACCCTCCAAATTTTATGGATTTAGGTCAAGAGGATCAGGAGATAGAGGGACGAAAAGTTGCTGGTTTAGCACAAGACGTGCAGAAACTAGGGTCGACTTCCAGTCAAAAATTCAAAGTCTAGGGATCGAATCAAAGGTAGGTTATCTCATGAAAATACTAAATTAACGTGTTAGGAACAAAATCCCTCTAATTCCATGTGATTTCATGCATTATACACGATGTATTTCATGGTTCATTACGATTGCACATGTAGGTTATTTCTGCATACATAGTCATGCACCTTCTAATTAAATATAAGAACTTTGGCATGATTCATGTATTTCCATACACCCTCTTCATTATAAACATGTTCTTACATGTTATCTATTCATTTCTCATGATTTTTATGCATTACTTGCCCTAGAGTTGGCCTTAATTGCACTCTGTGACCCGTCTGGTTGGCAGGCTAAAACGGTCTCCCCAAGACCGCCAAACGTCTTTTAGCGGTCCCCGACCGACCGTGTATACATAGAAGCGGTTCTGGACAGACCGCTATTATGTTTCTGTTTTCTGCTTCCTGTTAACTCTAAACAGAACGCATATCGACCCTTTTTAATATATATTAAGCCTAGGTAATTAGGTTGTATTCCTGATTATGACCTTGGATTCATATTAATGGTTATATTGTGCACCTATCATGCTAGATTCAATGGCTTACATATTTTAGGAACTTACTTTAAACTTATGTTACTTTCATGCCAAAATCATATAGTTTGTACTAAATTAAATTTTCACATGGATTATGAGACTTGTTTTATGCATGTTTTGATCGTTATTTTTACGCGATCCACTCTCATCTTTGAGTCTTTCATAAGTACATAATGCGTATTCCGGTGCGTGGCTATTAGTTACACTTTGCACATATTAGGCACACGATCTTGGACTTGTGATCCTCTCCTTTGGATATTCCTTCCATCGAATTAGGTGATCTTGTTTCAAGGCCTCCATAAGTCTCCGCGAGCTTGAGATTCTCACTAGGACGCCGAGCTAGTTGTACCCTCAAAGCCCAAATTGTTTAGAAAGCACTTATCGGTGTTTTTCTGTGTCTGGGTAGTCGCGGCCATCAGGAGACCGCTACTGTCTATTAGCGGTCATCCCATGACCGCGTTAGTCCAGATTTCACACAGCGTCAACTTTTCTTTCTTCATGCGTCGACTCTGTCATAGAAACAATCTTGACTTGACCGCCTCTTCATATAAACGGTCCTAGCACGACCGTCTCTCAAAGAAACGGCCCCGATTTGACCATTTTATGTCTAAGTATTGATTAACCCAAGGTTTGACCCAAGGGTTGATTTTCCAATGTTTCTAGATGGTCTATTGATTATCTAGAACCTAAAACCTAGTTCAATAAGTTATTAACGAATTAAGGAAACTATAAAATATACCGTTATGATGCTGGATTTCCTCCATGGCACAATGTCCATTTAAATCATCATTGAACTCTCATGTTCTTAATTGAAGCATTCTTACCTTGTTATTTATTATCATGGAACTATAGTTGAACTTATACGTTATTGGCCTACTTTATTGATATTTCTCGTGGAAGTAGCTTGATTTATAACTTGAAGATGCGGATCGGGCACTGATTGTGTCCAAGGGCTCGACACTAGCCCCCTCGGTTGATTGTCGAAAATATGCTATAAACCATGGGGTATGATGAATACTGGCGTCGCATTACACCGGGAGTACTTTTTTATAAACGAGTAAAAACCATGAGGCTCTACATGAAATTATTATTACATTCTTGATGACATGACTTTCTAGTACATGACCTTCATGGTTATGAAAAATACATTCTCGTTACATGCAAGTACATTTTTGTTACATGACAGGCCACTTGATATTCTTGCTCGATCATGCTCTCATTATACTTGGACCTTGATATCTTGTTACTTTGATTTTATTTGCATGTTTCATCGCATTTTGTTTATCTTACTTTCTAGAGCTAAAATGGTAATTACTTAAACATTACCTTCATGTTGATTCGAAGATACCTACTGGGCAAGTGTGCTCATTCCCTACCTTTTTTCAATCTTTTCAGGAAATTCTAGCGGGGATTCAGACTACTCAAGTGATGAGTCCGAGAGTGATTAAAGATCGAGAGAAGACCTAGTAGAGTCTTGAGTCAAGTCGAGTCTATGTACTTTTCCATTTATTTGAGTCTAGTGAAAAGAGTCAATTATCAATATACTTTGAATATTATTCAATAAAGTGAAGTTTTAAGTATATCATCTTGTGCATTCCCTTTTATGTGTGAATGTGTTAGCGCTCTAATTATATTGCTCGCTTGCGGCGTACTAGTCGACTGTTTACGCTCCCGATTAGTTTCCGCTGCATAATCTCGGGGCGTGACAGTTAAAGTGGTATCAGAGCCTAGGTCTCATGACTTATTTATTCCTAGGAAAATGTCATGTCATTGGCTAAGTCTAAGGATTTAAGGACCCACACCTATGAACTAAGGAAAGAAATTTCCAACCCATGAGAGATTGGGTAGAGACCGGGATGAGATAGTTAATTAGAAATTATCTCCAGGTTAATTTCCATCGATTCCATAGGTATTAATTACTTGTTTATCTCTACAGGCACTTCACTCTTATAATGGTCGCTGAACGTGTCGCAAACCGCTCTAGTTGGGAAGCAATGCAACAAACAGGTGCGGGTCTTACCCAGGCCCTACAGACTGTGGCCCAGGCTGGCGCAAGGGCTGGCGCGGGTAATCTGCATGGAAAATTTTAAAGTATGAATCCTCCGAGGTTCTCTGGATCCTCCAACCCCGACGAGGCGGAGAACTGGATCAACAAGATGAACCGATTATTTGATGTCATGCAATGCACCGACCAAGAGAAGGTCCGTCTCACCACCTTCCAATTAAACAAAGATGCGCGCACATGGTGGAAAGCCACTTCGGCAAAACCTCAAAATGCCCAGCCTACGTGGAATGAGTTTCTTACACTCTTCCAAGCAAAGTACTTCTCCGAGCATGTTAAGGAACAAAAGGCTGCGGAATTCGCTTCTCTACGCCAAGGCATGATGTCCATGGCGGAGTATAAACTACAATTCTCTCGTCTAGCCCCTTATGCCCCACATATGGTGGGCATGGATATCTTAAAGGCAAATCATTTTATGAACGGTTTAAGGCCCGACTTCATTCAACAACTTGGATCTCAAAATATCCGTACATATACGGAGATGGTCCAACGAGCGCATCTATGCGAAAGGACCTTAGAGAAGGTCAAGAAGTACAAAGGCAAGAGCGAGGAATCAAGACGCAAGTTTGACAAATGCGGACGGAGAGAAGGAAAATTCAGCGTCACGGGCACTTACAACTCCCGTGATAACAAAAAGAGGTCATGTAATGGGAATGGCAGCAGGAACAACAAGAACAAGAAGGTGAATGAGGAGGAAACACAAGTCACTACAGCTTGCTCATTTTGTGAAAAATTCGGCCACTCAGTCGAGGAATGCTAGAAGCGTCTTGGCGCTTGTTTACGATGTGGAAGTCGGGAGCACCGTATGCCCGATTGCCCTCTTATGAAGGTGTAACCTTCGAACGGCAGATGCAAGCGGTAGGCTCGTCTTAATGCCGTTCTAGATGATGAAGAAGCGCCCAAGGATGATGGGTTGATGGAAGGTACCCTTCAAATTTATTCTCATCCTGCATTTATGTTATTTGATACTGGTGCTTCTCATTCCTTTATATCTACTACTTTTACAAAAACTTTATTAATTTCACCTGTCCCTCTACCGTCAGACCTAGCTATCACAACACCTTTAGGTCCCGTAACCAAACTTACAACCCACTATCCAGATAGTGAGGTAATTATAGAAGGTCATAATCTTCCGACAAACCTCGTATGCCTTGATATGGAAGGCTACGATGCCATCTTAGGTGTAGATTGGCTTGTTGACTTTGATGCCTACATAAATTGTCGCAATAGGAGAATTTCTTTTCGAAAACCAGGTCTCCCACGATTCTCTTTCCTTGGCGTCAAGTATAGGAAGCATCCTACCATCATTTCTTCTCTTCACACTTGCAAACTCATTTCGCAAAAATGTGAAGTTTTTCTTATCTCCGTGATTGTCACCGAGTCCAAGGAAATCCTCATATAAGAAATTCCTATTGTCAAAGAGTTCCTCGATGTATTTCCTTTGGATTTACCCGGTTTACCGCCCGAAAGGGAAGTAAACTTCTCCATTGAACTCATTCCTGGAGCCACACCTGTTTCAATAGCTCCTTACAGGATGTCCCTTATAGAACTCAAGGAACTGAAGAGGCAACTTCAGGAGTTACTAGACAAGGGCTTCATTCCACCCAGCACATCCCCTTCGGGTGCGTCGGTTCTATTTGTCAAGAAGAAGGATGTTGTGTAGTAGACAGCGGATCTAGAGGGGAGGGGTGAATAGATCAGCCCCACTTTTCGCAATGCGGCCCTCTAAACAGCTAGTTAAAATGAATTGCAGCGGAATAGAAACTAGCTTCCAAGAATGCTATGATTCACTTAGCAAGATAAGCAAGATATATAATAATTTGATCCTAAGCATGCATCTAGAACGAATCATTCACACAAGCAAACCACACTAGACAGGATTTTTAAGGTGGTTCGGACTGAATCCTCAGCCCTACGTCCACCCCTCACCAAAACCCGGTGAGGCTTCACTTGTGCAGCGCACAAAATCGTAAATCGGAAACCACCGATTGCCTTCCTACTCACCACCTGGTAGGGACGTCAACCACAAATTAGAACACCCTCCAATGACCTTCCTACTAACCACCGGTAGGGATGAATCACACTTTCAATGTTTAAACAATAATGAAAATGAAACAAATGTGAAGGAACTAAAACAAGAGATTGAGTTATGAGTGAAAATGAATTGGCCCTTGTATGGAATGTTGATCAGCAACAAGGCTCCTCTTGGCTTCAACTCAATCTTCTTGATTCACCCTTGATTGGATGAATGTTCTTCACGGAGTACTGTTCACGTGAACAGTACCTCTTCCTTCAATTCCTCTCTCTTGATCTTCTCTTTGAATTTCTTTGAAGGAATGAAAGAGATGATGAAGCTACCTTGAATCTTGATTGCTTCTTTAGCTTCCAGGAGTTTGAATGCTTGAAATATCACCTTGAATGAACTTGAAAGAACTTGAATGGATGAAGATGATTTCCCTTGATAGTGAGCTTCAATGGATCCCCTTGAGATGATGAAGAGGATGGAGGATGCAGCTTTCTCTTCTCTTGGCCTTGATCTTGATCCCTACTTGAAGAGCTTGAACACTTGAGGATGAAGACCTTCTTCACGGAGTACTATTCACTGCTACAGTGCTCCGAATTCCTCTCCCTTGAACACACTCTAGCAGCCTCTCTTGTAACCCTCTTGAAGCCTTAGGTTTTCCATCCCCTCAAGTGTTGGTTTTATAACCCTTGAATGGTCCATAGATGCCCCCTAGACCAGATCCACAAATCATGGAAGATTAGGTAAGATTTGATTAAACAAATCTATGGAAAGGGGCTAGCCACGAGGTTGATTTCGAAGTCAAACAAGGCTGCATCGGGGCTGGCGGTCGACCGGAATTCATGGGCCGGTCGACCGGAACCTGCTGCAGCCAGAACGTTTCGGCTCTGGCAAAACCGGTCGACCGGACGCCTGGGGGCGGTCAACCGAAAACTGTAACAACATCATCATTTCGGTTCTGGGAAAACCGGTCGACCGGAAAAGTAGGGGCGGTCGACCGAAATCTGTAATTCCTGGAGTGTTTCGTTTCTGGAAGAACCAGTCGACCGGAAAGGCAGGGGCGGTCGACCGAAACCTGTAAAACGTGGAATTCTTAGGCTCTGGCAAATCTGGTCGACCGGCCAAGGTGTGTAGGTCGACCGGAAACACCTATACCTGCAAAAATGAAGTGTTAGACCAATGAAACATGTTCATAAGTCAAGATATTCATGTCCTCATCAATTTCATGTATTTTGGGATTGAAATCAATTTAGATTATGCTATAAGCATTTCTAAATTTTGTTCCAGGGGCTCCGCCCCCGGAAACCCCCGCAAGGGGCGCTGCCCCCTTGACCCCCGTGACCTGACCGGGTAGGTCGATCCCCGCAACCTGACCGCGCAGGTCGATCCGCGTGCGAGGGCGCAACATTGAGCTTTCATGTGCATATCTGTCATGAACAAAATATCACATATGTCAGTCATAAGAGCGTGGAAAATAACAATGACTAATAGTGTTAAGCCATTATCAAAACCAAGAATACACAAAACTCATATGACTATAGAATGATGCCGAATGACCCATGTGACCACAGAATGACTCAAATGACCTCAGGGACACAACATTCTCCCCCTTTTTGATGATGGCAACACTGTGAGTCATTATGTGATAGGAATTTCTAAAAAGGCACAAGTTATAACAAATGCAATATATGCAGCTCAAGATTCATGATAGTAGCATATGAGTGCAGATATGAATGCAGATATGAGTGCTATGCTATGTGACATGTGCAGCTCAAGATCCATGAATTAAAACGTGTGAATGCACATATGACACATGACAATGCGATGAAATTATGCACACCCAATCACATACACAAACACACATAAAGGTTTCTCTCCCTTGGACTCAATGCACTCTCCCCCTTTGGACAATACTTGGACATAGCTCTTAGCTCTAATGAAGGAGACACACAAAGAATTCTCCCCCTTTGCCAACAGCAAAAAGGAGTGATTAAGGAAACTGATTGTGAGACCAGAGCTGAAAGGAGTGAAGAGCAAGCCATTATATGCAAAACTGAAGCAGATTGTGAGCAACAGGTATGGTTCAAAGCTAATGAAATCCGAATTCATCAATAGAGTTCGAAAAGTAGCTACATCCAAGATTTAATAGAAATGAACCAAAAAGACATATCATGGCAGTGCTTAACCGTCCCGTGTCTTATATATCCATAGTCAATAACTACAAAGGCAATAACACAAAAGCATGTATTGAGGCTAAACAAGCAAGATGGAAGCATGGAATTATATGAAGGTAGCATATTTTGTTTTTCAAGATCTTTAATATTTGAAGGCACATGACTCATATTTTACGAGCAATCAAGTCTAGTACATGCCTCCTAGCCGTAAGAATACACGTTGTTTAGACGCCAGTATCCCTAGGAATTTGGCAAGACTGACTGTCATGCTTCAAGATGAACAGAGATAGCAAAATCACGTCATGACATATCCAAACTCATTTCATTGATGAGAAGATATGTTTCTCAGCAATTATGCCATTGCTCTGCCTAGAGTCCAAAAGTTTTAAGACAGAGATAACAGGGGCACATCATGACATATGCATTTGTCACTTGATTTGATGACATGACATGTTTCTCCGTGCAACAATATCATTGCTCTGTCAGAATGATTTTCAGGAATTCCAGCTCATCAATATGTTTAGAAACAATACTAAGCTCTAGAGTATCACCAAGATTGTCATGAAGTCTGGATTTTCAGATATCAGGATAGTCATTCAAAGCATAATATGCAATCATTAGTTAAGGGCTATTAAATCCACAGAACATAGATGATTTCAAAAGAAGTATCAGAACTTCAAGGAAATCATTAAATCTGAACCATTTTCATTGAATGAACAATCATCAAGGCACATAATAAAAAGCTCTTACACCATATGTTCGTCAGGCTCATGAACTCAAATTCAGACTGTAAGCCAAGAAGTGTAGATTGCAAGAGGTTAAGAGATTCAACAAAACTCCCCCTAAGGATGTGCAATGGATGCTCGAAGGAGTTATGTTTACAAGCAAGTGGAATGATAATTGTCAAGGGGAGAATGACCTGAAACATGCATGGGTTGACATGAATTTGACAGACATGAGATGCATGACCCAACACATGGTTATACACTTATTAAATGCAACAGAATGAATTGGAAGTATATGCATGAATGCTGCACAAGGATAACTCCCCCTTACTATATGGCCTATATGCGACATTGACGCATGGTACTTGACGGAGGTGAAACCTCACGCATATTGAGTGCTTCGTGACAAGCATAACTTGCCCTTCCATACATCAACATTTGATATACCATTGCCATGCGAGAATGATGCTATGTGACACCATATGCAACACAACCCGTATAATGCATTATGAACATGAACTCAATTCATTATTATGCATCTACATGCAATGCGACACCATATGCAAGATGACATATAAACAATGCATGGACAAATGCAACAACACACAACTAAATGAAACAAGATTATCATATCAAGGTTTGTTGGCCTGAGGTCGGCAAAGATCAAGCTCCCTTCTGAGTGTTGAAAACCTGTCATTACACAAGGGCTTGGTAAAGATATCAGCAATCTGATTCAATGTATCAACAAAATGCAGTTCAAAGTTTTTCTTACCGACCTCATCTCTAATGAAGTGATGCCTAATCTCAATATGTTTAGTCCTAGAGTGCTGGACTGGATTTTTGGCAAGGTTGATAGCACTAGTGTTATCACACAAAATCGGGACACAACCAAGATCCACCAAGTAGTCTTGGAGTTGGTGTTTAATCCACAACACTTGGGTGCCACAGCTCCCCGCAGCAACATATTCTGCCTCCGCGGTTGAGAGGGCAACCGAGTGTTGTTTCTTGGAGGCCCAAGAAACTAAACACCCGCCTAGAAACTGGCAATAACCACTAGTACTCTTGCGATCCAGCTTGCATCCAGCGTAGTCCGCATCAGAATAAGATATAAGAGATAAATCACATGATGACGGATACCACAATCCCAAATCTTGAGTGCCGGCAAGATATCGAAGGATACGTTTGACGGCAGTCAAATGGGATTCTCTAGGACTAGCTTGAAATCTAGCATAAAGGCAAACACTAAACTGGATATCTGGTCGGGATGTAGTCAAGTAAAGCAAAGAACCAATCATACCTCTATAGACCTTTGCATCCACCAATTTACCATTTTCATCCGAATCCAGTGAAGTTGAGGTGCTCATAGGAGTTGCAATGATTTTGCTGTTTGCCATGTCAAATCTTTTCAACAGCTCCTTAATGTATTTGGCTTGATTTATGAAGCATCCGTCTTCACCTTGGTTGACCTGCAAACCGAGAAAGAATTGGAGTTCTCCCATTAGGCTCATCTCGAATTCACTAGTCATGAGGTTAGTAAATTCCTCACACATTTCAGATTTTGTAGAACCAAACACAATGTCATCAACATAAATTTGAACAATCAAGATATTCTTACCTTGCTTCTTGGTGAAAAGTGTTTGATCTACCTTACCTCGTGTGTACCCTTTTTCAATGAGGAACGAGCTTAGCCTCTCATACCAAGCTCTTGGTGCTTGCTTAAGTCCATAAAGTGCCCTGTCTAACTTGTATACAAAATCTACATTGTTAGAGTTCTCAAAGCCAGGGGGCTGCTCAACATAGACTTCTTCTTTGATCAAGCCATTCAAGAAAGTACTTTTGACATCCATTTGATAAAGCTTTATTCTAAGAGAGCATGCAAAGGCAAGTAAGATTCTGATAGCTTCAAGTCTAGCAACCGGGGCGTAAGATTCATCAAAGTCTACCCCAAACTCTTGATTATACCCTTGAGCCACCAATCTAGCTTTGTTTCTGATTATCTTGCCTTCCTCACTTAATTTGTTCCTAAAAACCCATTTAGTGCCTATGACAGATTGTGATGATGGTCTAGGAACAAGATGCCAAACTTTGTTTCTCTCAAACTGGTTTAACTCTTCTTGCATGGAATTTATCCAGTTTTCATCTTTTAAAGCATCATCAATGTTTTTGGGTTCATGCTGCGAGACAAGAGCAAGTTGATCTAATTCTTCCACAATTTTAAAATGTGACCTTGTTCTAGGTGGGTCATTCAAGCTGCCAAGGACATTCTCCAAGGGATGATCCTTATGAGTTCTAATATTTGTAGAATCGTTACCTTCTCCTAGAACTTGATCCCTTGCATTACTTGATTCAGCTAGGTCACCGTCTTCTTTTATTTCTTCTTGTGGAGAATCACTCTTGTCCTTCATGCTTAGGAATTCTCCATCTTCATCATTTTTCCTGCAAGAGTTATCATTGTTAGAATCATGATATTCATCAAAGGAAATATGTGGTGATTCTTCCACAGTTTGACTTTTAATGTTATAAATTCTATAAGCCCTAGATCTATCAGAATATCCAAGAAATATACCTTCATCGCTCTTGGGCTCGAATTTATCTAAATCTCTTTTGTCATTATTGTGAATGAAGCATTTTGATCCAAAAACTTTCGTATGATGCAGAGAGGGCATTTTACCTTTGAGCAACTCATAGGGAGTCTTTTTGGTGTGAGACCTTACCATTGACCGGTTGATAATGTAACACGCCGTATTTACCGCTTCGGCCCAAAATTTCCTTGGAAGTTGTCGTTCGGCAAGCATTGTCCTCACCATCTCTATGAGTGTTCGATTCCTTCTTTCAACAATCCCATTTTGCTCGGGGGTTCTTGGTGAAGAGAATCGGTGTGAAATGCCTTCTGACCTGCAAAGATTATAGAAATCAGTATTCTCAAATTCACCACCATGATCAGATTGAATGTTGAAAATTTTAAACTCACCGTCCTGCTTTATCTTCAAATAGAATGCCTGAAACTCATTAAAAGCATCATTTTTGTGTGTGAGGAAGAAAACCCATGTGAACCTAGAGAAATCATCCACCAAGACATATCCATATTTTCTACCACTTAAACTAGCAGTTCTGGTTGGACCAAATAAGTCCATATGAATTAGCTCGAGTGGTTTGGAAGATAAATATGAGGATCTAGCCTTGAAGGATTTTCTAGTTTGTTTACCAAGGGCACATGCATCACACAACTTGTTTTCTTGTTTAAAAGATAATTCAGGCAAACCTTTCACCATTGAATGCTTTAACAATTTATGTAGAACATTGTAGCTAGCATGTCCTAGTCTACGATGCCATAACCATGCAAGTTCAGATTTTGGTGCAGTAAGACAAAGATTTGCATGAGCAGGATCATCTAAGTCAATCATGTAAACATTGTTGACTCTCTTACCAGAAAATTTTACCTTGTCAGATTTTGGTTCAAGGATCTTACATTCAAGAGAATCAAACAATACTTTGTGACCTTTATCACATAATTGACTTATGCTTAGTAGGTTATATTTCAAACCTTCAACTAACAACACGTTACAAATGGAGTTGGAGAGGTTCTTACCTACATTACCTGTTCCAATGATTTTTCCTTTGTTGTTTCCTCCAAATGTGACGTATCCTCCTTCTTTTTCCTCCAAGAGATAAAATTTTTATTTGTCTCCCGTCATGTGTCTTGAGCAGCCGCTATCAAGGTACCACCTGTTATTTGTTTCCTCCAAATGTGACGTATCCTCCTTCTTTTTCCTTTAAGAGATAAAATTTTGATTTGTCTCCCGTCATGTGTCTTGAGCAGCCGCTATCAAGGTACCACCTGTTATGCATGGCTGCAAGACACTCCTGCACAAGCAATTAAGCAATGGTGTTTGGAACCCAGCCACATTTGGGTCCCTTCAAACTTTTCAGAATTTCAAAACATGAAACCATTTGTTTTGGAATCCAAACCTTCTTAATATTCATGCTTTGTTTGCTTGGAGCAGGGAATTGGTTTTTCTTTTCAACTTTGACATTCATATTTTGTTTAGAAGCTCTTTGTTGAATTTTGTGGAAGTTTGAGAAAGTTTGCTTCTTAAACCATTGAGGCCGTTGGTTGGTTTTGGATTGAAAGTGATTGTTTTGCCACCTAGGGGATTGAAACTTATAGGATTGCTGAACACATGAATCACAATTTCTTCAAAAGTATGGTGGTGGCCTATATGAGTGTGCAATGCAATTGTGGTGAAATCTGGAAGGTTGAGCATGCGATGGCCAAGGAAGTGTTGACCTATGTTGCGGGGAAGGTCGACCTTTCTTAGGCTTTTGGATAGGTTTTTTGGGAATTTCAGTTACTACCTCTTCAATCTTTTCTTTTCCTTTGGATGTTATTTTTGAGGTTGAAGCATCAGAAGAGGAAACAAATGTGACTGTTTTTAACCCAATTGGCCTTTTGTTTGTAGGTTCAAAACCTAACCCTTCCTTGTTGAAGTTCATTCTAGTACCTAGCAATGCATCTAGGTTTTTCCTTCCATCCACAAATTTTTCTAGAGATTGTTGTTTGTCCTTTAACTCTTTTTGTAGGTTTTCAATGTTTTGCAATAGTTGAGTGTTGACATGTTTGACGGCTTCATACTTCTCATTGCTTAATTTACTAACCTTTTCATAGGTTTGCATTTTGAGTTTCATGCTGTCAATTTCATTTCTCAAATCCTCATTTTCAGTTTCCAAGTCAGCCATTTCTTTTCTTCCTTCTTCCAAATCCTCAATCATTTTCTTAAGATCTTCAATTTCAGTTTCAAGTAGAGCATTCTTATCATCCTTGTCATGATCATGCACAAAAGAATTGATTTTCTTTTTCAATGATTTATTCTCCTTTTTATACATTTCATATTTTTCCATGAGTTGTATATATGCATCCTCCCAATCATCAATTGTATAATCTTCAAATGGAGAATTTACCTCAGTTTCTTCATCACCTTTGGCCATAAGGCAGAAATCTTCTTTTTCTTTGTCCGAGGAGCTAGTTCCGTCATCACTTTCCTCTTCATCGCTCCATGTGGACACCATGGCCTTGTTCTTCTTCTTGCCCTTCTATTTGTCGGCCTTTTTGAATCTGTCGGGACAATCATTCTTGAAATGTCCTGGTTTATTGCAAGAATAGCAAATGATTTTATCAGGTTTCTTAAAGTTTTCAGAATTAGATTTGAAACCATTTCTTACCTTTGACCTTCCTCTCATGAAGCTCTTACCTTCCTTTCTCAGGAATTTCTTGAACTTACGTGTGAGCATGGCTACGTCATCCTCATCTCGCTCGCTTTCCGAATCCTCACCTTCATCGGAAGAGCCTTGACGGCTGGGCCCTGCTTTAAGAGCTAGGGACTTCTTCTTAGGTGCCTCAGCCTCTTTATTGTTGAGGTTAATCTCATAGGTCATTAATGACCCAATGAGTTCATCTACCTTGGTGGTTGCGAGATCTCTCGACTCTTCAACCACGGTAGCCTTTGTGTGCCATGCTGCAGTCAGTGATCTGAGAATCTTTCTTACAATTTCCTGTTCTGAATATTTTTTTCCCAAATCAGTCAAACTGTTAGTAAGCACAGTTAATCGAGCATACATATCTTGAATTGATTCATCAGGCTTCATGCGGAACATTTCGTATTCAGAAACTAAGATATTAGCTTTTGTTTCTCGTACCTGAGAGGTTCCTTCGTAGATTACCTCTAACTTATCCCACATTTGTTTTGCAGATGCGCAGGTGGCCACTCTTGAGAATTCTACTAGATGGAGTGAGCATTGCATGATGTGTTTAGCATTCCAATTGACAGTGGATTGCCGTATCTGTTCTTTAGTCCACAAGTCCTCATTATCTGTAAGCTCATATGGACCTTTGCTGATCACTCGCCAAAGTTTGTAGTCTTGGGCGCGAATAAACACCTGCATACGATGTTTCCAATAAGGATAGTTAGTTCCAGTAAAGTAAGGAGGCCTATTCACAGCATGTCCTTCGGGTAGAAAACCCTTGGACGTTGATCCACCATTTCCCTCAAGGTCGTTGGACCCCATAATGAGAGATTAGGCTCTGATACCACTTGTTGTGTAGTGGACAGCGGATCTAGAGGGGAGGGGTGAATAGATCAGCCCCACTTTTCGTAATGCGGCCCTCTAAACAGCTAGTTAAAATGAATTGCAGCGGAATAGAAACTAGCTTCCAAGAATGCTATGATTCACTTAGCAAGATAAGCAAGATATATAATAATTCGATCCTAAGCATGCATCTAGAACGAATCATTCACACAAGCAAACCACACTAGACAGGATTTTTAAGGTGGTTCGGACTGAATCCTCAGCCCTACGTCCACCCCTCACCAAAACCCGGTGAGGCTTCACTTGTGTAGCGCACAGAATCGCAAATCGGAAACCACCGATTGCCTTCCTACTCACCACCTGGTAGGGACGTCAACCGCAAATTGGAACACCCTCCAATTGCCTTCCTACTAACCACCGGTAGGGATGAATCACACTTTCAATATTTAAACAATAATGAAAATGAAACAAATGTGAAGGAACTAAAACAAGAGATTGAGTTATGAGTGAAAATGAATTGGCCCTTGTATGGAATGTTGATCAGCAATAAGGCTCCTCTTGGCTTCAACTCAATCTTCTTGATTCACCCTTGATTGGATGAATGTTCTTCACGGAGTACTGTTCACGTGAACAGTACCTCTTCATTCAATTCCTCTCTCTTGATCTTCTCTTTGAATTTCTTTGAAAGAATGAAAGAGATGATGAAGCTACCTTGAATCTTGATTGCTTCTTTAGCTTCCAGGAGTTTGAATGCTTGAAATATCACCTTGAATGAACTTGAAAGAACTTGAATGGATGAAGATGATTTCCCTTGATAGTGAGCTTCAATGGATCCCCTTGAGATGATGAAGAGGATGGAGGATGCAACTTTCTCTTCTCTTGTCCTTGATCTTGATCCCTACTTGAAGAGCTTGAACACTTGATGATGAAGACCTTCTTCACGGAGTACTATTCACTGCTACAGTGCTCCGAATTCCTCTCCCTTGAACACACTCTAGCAGCCTCTCTTGTAACCCTCTTGAAGCCTTAGGTTTTCCATCCCCTCAAGTGTTGGTTTTATAACCCTTGAATGGTCCATAGATGCCCCCTAGACCAGATCCACAAATCATGGAAGATTAGGTAAGATTTGATTAAACAAATCCATGGAAAGGGGCTAGCCACGAGGTTGATTTCGAAGTCAAACAAGGCTGCATCGGGGCTGGCGGTCGACCAGAATTCATGGGCCGGTCGACCGGAACCTGCTGCAGCCAGAACGTTTCGGCTCTAGCAAAATCGGTCGACCGGACGCCTGGGGGCGGTCAACCGAAAACTGTAACAACATCATCATTTCGGTTCTGGGAAAACCGGTCGACCGGAAAAGTAGGGGCGGTCGACTGAAATCTGTAATTCCTGGAGTGTTTCGTTTCTGGAAGAACCGGTCGACCGGAAATGTAGGGGCGGTCGACCGAAACCTGTAAAACGTGGAATTCTTAGGCTCTGGCAAATCTGGTCGACAGACCAAGGTGTGTAGGTCGACCGGAAACACCTATACCTGCAAAAATGAAGTGTTAGACCAATGAAACATGTTCATAAGTCAAGATATTCATGTCCTCATCAATTTCATGTATTTTGGGATTGAAATCAATTTAGATTATGCTATAAGCATTTCTAAATTTTGTTCCAGGGGCTCCCCCCCCGGAAACCCCAGCAAGGGGCGCTGCCCCCTTGACCCCCGTGACCTGACCGGGCAGGTCGATCCCCACGACCTGACTGCGCAGGTCGATCTGCGTGCGAGGGCGCAACATTGAGCTTTCATGTGCATATCTGTCATGAACAAAATATCACATATGTCAGTCATAAGAGCGTGGAAAATAACAATGACTAATAGTGTTAAGCCATTATCAAAACCAAGAATACACAAAACTCATATGACTATAGAATGATGCCGAATGACCCATGTGACCACAGAATGACTCAAATGACTTCAGGGACACAACAAAGGATGGATCTCTCAGGCTATGCATCGACTACCGACGACTAAATCAACTCACCATCAAGAACAAATATCCGTTGCCGCGTATCTATGAGCTATTTGATCCAATTTCTAGTGTGGAATATTTCTCCAAGATCGGCCTCAGGTCGGGTTACCATCAGCTAAGGATCAAAGATGAAGACATCTAAAAGTCTGCTTTCCGAAGTAGATATGGGCATTATGAGTTCGTGGTGATGCCGTTTGGGTTAACAAATTCTCCGACAGCATTTATGCAACTTATGAACAATGTGTTTAGGCCCTATATCGACCGATTTTTGGTCGTATTCATTGACGATATTCTCATCTATTCTAAAACGAAGGAAGAACATAAAGAATATTTAAGAATAGCTTTGCAAACTCTAAGAGAGCATCAACTCTACGCAAAGCTCAGCAAGTGCGAGTTCTAGCTAAAGGAGGTCTCTTTCCTTGGCCATATTATTTCAAAAGAAGGTACCGTTGTTGATCCTTCAAAGGTGGAAGCTGTCAAGAATTGGAGCCGATCGACGACCGTGTCCAAAGTTTGAAGCTTTATCGGGTTGGCTGGCTATTATAGGCGATTCATTAAGGATTTCTCCAAAATCGCCGTTCCCTTGACTAGGCTTACAAGAAAGGAAAATTCTTTCATATGGACGAAGGACTACGAAGAGACTTTTCTAACTCTTAAAGATCATTTAACCACTGCCCCTGTCTTGGCACTACCTGTTGAAGGTGGTGGATTTGAAGTCTACACGGATGCATCGGGCATTGGCCTCGGGTGTGTCCTTATGCAACATGGCAAGGTGATTTGTTATGCTTCGACGACCCAGGGTCCGGATACCGAATAAACCCGATACCACTTGGATCCTGCGAGGCCTCCCAAGAGCGATAAAGCTCCGAAGGGATAAAAGGAGTGTGTGGAGTACATTTAAGTTCCAGATAAAGTAGTAAGCAATTTATATGTCAATGATCAGGTTTGCTAAAGTAGCAGAAAAAATTACTTTTTCAATTAACAAATTAAATTAACAAAGTCCAGTCCAAATAAAGACAAGTACAGTCCAACAGAAAAGAAAATGTATACTCAAGTCGGGGGAAGCCCGACACTGGCAACGCTGGCAACTACGAACTGACGTACCGCGCCACGAACCACAAGGAAGAAGAACGACAACACCTGAAAAGCATGGGTGAGCCTCGTGTCACTGGCTCAGTAGGGGTCACGCGGATCCCCACTGAAAACAACGCAGTAACACGCTACGCAGTAACGTTAAATAGTAAAGCAGAAGTAGAAAGAACAACAGTGCTAAAGTACAACAGTAAAGCTGTAAAAGCAGGAGTAAGGATAGCTAAAGAAAGAGGAAAGCCGTACCGAATAGAAACACGACTGCCGAGCGAACCTCGGCTCTCTAAGCTACTCCGAACAGCAACAGAAAGGTGAACCCCGATCACACAAAGTCGGGCGCTACTGATTCACCAACAAAGCACTAGCTCCATAGCTGAAGCCTATAAAAACAGGCAAAAGCCCTAGAAAAGACCTACACAGTCAAGAAACACTAACGCATACACAACTAGATCATCGTGCACGCTACACTACACTGACCTCGGGTGAAGCCAAGAACAGACTACCCGGAAAAGTCACGTCAATCATGATGGGAACCAGTCACAAAAACACAATGAATTAAGTGTCAGGTGACAGAAGTACCTCCTCACTAGAAGAATAGCCAAATGCGTCCACTGACGTCTTACACTGCGCCACAAGTATCTCCCACACGCTTGGAACGGCGGTAACTGAGACACTCACAGAACCAAGTACAAGGAACAACAGTAATGAGTGACTAGTCAGGGTCACGCCCGTTGGCGCTCGTCCAGACGTCCCTGACCACGTGTGCACACACAAGTTCAATGCCTTGAGCCAAGCCTCTAGCTAGTTTTCCCCCCAGTAGGACGCTACCGTAAAGCAAGGGGGCCCAGATCGTCGAACAAAAGCGGTAACATGATGTGAACTAGACCTACCGACATGACGATCCTTGAGTTACGAGACTCGGGGTCAACATCATTGCACAAAAGTGGTAACATGCCACCAATCAGCCAAGTCCCTAAGCCAAATCATGGTAAAACACTTATCAAGGAAACGACACAGGATAGCCGGATCTACACATCCGCATGACACAAATCACGGAGACATGAGAGATCACCAAGACCCTCAAAGCACATGGACATGCAACCCAAGGTAAGGCAATACCTCACGGCATCCAAAGCCACGTCTCGATCCATACAGGATCACCGAGACATTCACAAGCTCACATGTCAACCCCTGGGTCACACCCGGGTTGACTAGAAACCAATCATGACTCTGAAGCGTCACGGAACACAGCTCGATAAAATAGCATTCCCGGCTACCTCACAACATGGTCATCGCCCTCATAGGACGTCCAAGACATCCACAGAACCAGGGGCAAACCACAAGGTTAAGCCAAGATAAATGGAGAACTCTAGGAAAGGAACGGTCACACACCTGACCGCTAGGAGAACCAAGTAGTCAGCCAAAGAGCCGTTACCCTCACACAGGGAACTTAGACACAGGGCGGTCATGAAAGGGCTGCACCGAGATGAAAACGGTCTATTCATGGGCCGTCTTACTGAGTTAGGAGGTCAAGGATATGACCGCTTCACTTGGAAGACCCATCGAACCAACTCGTAAAAGCATAGGGGCATGCGGTCTATCGCAGGACCGCCAGACGACCATAGCGGTCATCCACGTGGCCGCTAGACCCAGTCAACCCTGAACCGACTTAAACCAGTCAAACCAGCTTAGCGGTCTCCTAATGGGCCGCCAAGGACACTATGCGGTCAAGGCTAAGACCGGTAGCCCGAACCGACATAAAAACCATTGAACCGACATAAACAGGACCTATCGGTCGCACAAAGGGCCGCCAAGGTCAACCTTGCGGTCTATCGCATGACCGCTTGTGTAATGTCCCGAGTTTTTCGGATATTTTTCAGATCAGGATTCGTGGGTTTCAGATCATCTTTTCGCTGATCGCGGATTGAGTCCGATTGAGCTTCTGACTATTTATACCGTAATGTCGGACCCATTGGTGGTGTGCCCGTGAATTTCCTTGGGTCCGTGGCATTGTGAGGAGCATGCTGATATTTTTCTGGAATTTTCTAGAGCGCCTGTGTGGGTCTCGGGTCACGTTTTAGGTTTTACGCGTGTTTTCATCTGTCGGACCTTCGGAACCCCGTACAGGGTGAACCGTTGCGTTCTCCGACTCTGGGACGTTACCACTGCGATGTGTGTCTTCCGAGGATCGTGAGGAGCATATTTCCTATTTTTTGGTATTTTTGAGAATTTCTGGATTTTCTATATATTAACCCTTTCACCCCTCTCTCTCCCCATTCTATCCTTCTCAGTCTCTCTCATCTCTTTCTCTCCCCCTCTCCCCGGGCGGCCGACGTTGGCGGAGGAGGGCAAGGCGGCGATGGCGGGAGGCGAGGAACGAGGAACAGGTCGAGGATCGAGGGCCGGCGGCAGGATGAAGCTCGGCCACGGATTCGTGGAACGGCGAGGGTTTAAGCGGCGTTTCTTCACGGATCGGCGACCTCGGGGCGCGAAATCTTCGGTGGAGGTAGGGAGATGGACCCTCAGCTCGTGTATTTCATTTCCCGTAGATTTGGCAGCCCGTGGCGAGCCGAGCGTGGGTTTATTGCCGTTTTGGGAAAAATCCATGATTTTGGGGTGTGAGCCCGATCTAGCGTTTTAATGTGTTATTGGGTCGTTTTGGGGCTCCATGTGATGCCTAAGGGCATAGGGAAGCGTTTCCCCTTTGTTTTCCCATCACCCGGGGGTGATTGGGGTGTGGAATGGGTTTCTCGCAATTTCCCGCCGGTTTCAGGTTCGGGACGCCTTAGCGGTCGTTCTAGAGACCGCTAGGGGCGCCCATCGGTCCAAGGGTAGACCGCTAGGGTTCCCCCGTGTCGGTTCAAGACTGGCGGTCACGCGATAGACTGCCAGGGTCATTGGTGGTCCAGGGTTAGACTGCTAAGACCGCTTAAGTTTCGTGTGTTCCGAGGGTTTAGCGGTCGAGAGGTAGCCCGCTAGTCAGTGCCTCACGATCCAAGGGTAGACCGTTAGGGGTCCGTGATTTCAGTGTGTAGCGGTTTAGTGGTAGACCGCTAGCCATTCCTTAGCGGTTCAACGGTAGACCGCTAGGCCTCGTGGCAGTCTAGGGTTACACCGCTACGCGATTTCCATGCTCGCAATGTCAGTTTCGCATTATGTTGGTCTCCGGTCGACCCGGTTGTGACCCAGTGGTCGACCTTCGGCCTCGTGAGTGTCCTGGACACCCCGTGGATTTTGTGTCCGTGTTTCTGGGGTGTCTGGAGGTACCGTGTTACCTCGATTAGCATGCCAATAGGTGTGCGTTCCGGGCTTCGTGTTATGCTCGATTGAGTCACCGTGTATCGGTGTGAGTGCGGCGGGGTTCCCCCGCATGTCGTGGATTTCTTTGGAAGATGATTCCCGAGTGGGCCATGTGTTTGGCCTTGGACTGTGAGTCCAATCATCCAACCTGGGGCTGGAGGTTTCCCGCTTTTCCCTGGGATGGGGAATCAGCGTGGCGGCTTGTGAGCTACCTTGGGAACCGTGCTTCTGTGTTTTTCGCAAGGGCCGTGTGTATGGCCTGTGGACTGTGAGTCTAGTTACCCAGCCTAGAGCTATAGAGTTTCTTAGTTCCCCTTTTTTGTGGGAATGGTCTCGGCGGCTCGTGAGTTGCCTCGATATTCGTGCTATCATGGTTTTAGACCTAGGGAATTAGGCTAGATTAATAGTATTGTGTCGTTGTGTACAATGGTCTTGACCCTGAGTCTTGTGACTCAAGGACCGTTGGATGTAGTGAGTCTAGAGGACTGTTCAGAGTCCAGTGGCTCGGCGCCACATGGTTCTTCTCGACTCTCGCACAGGGTGCGTGCGTGTTTCTCGGAGTTTCTCTTCGGAGAGTGGTCACATCAGTGACTCCCCACTAGTCGTAGCCTTTCGACACGCATGTGGTCCCACCAGGGAGTGGTGGCGAGGCTACCCGAGAGACGGCTTTAGGCTGGTTGCCGTGGGCCTCCTACTGTGGCTGCTCGAGTCTGGGCCGGGAGGACGAACCAGCTAGAGGGCCTAACGTAGCACAGTCAGTCAGTGTGTGCACACCTGGTCGGGGACTTCGGACGCGTGCTGACGAGCACGACCCTGACTAGACCCTTGTCAGTGTTACTTGAGTGTGTGTCTTAGTTTCCGCCTAGGACGAGTAGGGAGACACTGCGGCGCGGTGTAAGTCGTCAGGGGACGCGTCCGGCTGTGCTTCTGGTGGGCAAGTACTCCTGTCACGTGAGATGTGACTCTTCTATTCTGGTTTCGTTTCCCGTCTGCGAGACGTGGTTTTCTGGACTATCTGGTGTTTCCGAGGTAATGGCCAGGGTGCCAGTGGCTTCGCCGAGGTTGCGTCCATTTAGAGTTGTGTTCACGACAGCGTGGTCGTGACATTACCTTGGATAGCGTGGTCTAGGTTGGCCTTGTCTGGGAGGACATGCCTTCACGACAGAGCTGCCGTGAGTGTTTCCTAGGTAGGCCTGGTGTTAAAGTGGTTCGGTTCCCGATTGTGAGATCGGGATTTCTCTTTCTGCTTGACCGGTACAGTAGGAGTAGATGTAGTGCCGAGTTTTGATCGACCACCGTTTCGCTGTTCCTACTGTAGTTGTAGCTATTTTTCCTTTCCGCTACCACTGTTATTCTCGGTTGGGGTTCTGCGGGATCCCTACTGAGCCAGTGACAGGAGGCTCACCCCTACTTTTCAGATGCGGCGGTTCTTCCTCGAGGTTCGAGGGTGCTGTTCGGAGGTTCTTAGTTTCCAGCTCGCCGGGCCGAGTGTTCACTTGGCATGTGGTACGTTTTACTGCTTTACATTGTACTTTCTGTTGGACTGGACTCTGTTGTAGTAGTTGTTTATTTATTTCTGTTAATTTTTGAATTATCATGTTTTATTTCCTATTTCTTTGTACCTCCACACTCCTTTTAGCCCTTCCGAACCCTCCCGGCTCGTGGGCGGCGGGCCAGGATTCGAATGGTATCGGTTCCTTTCCGGTATCCGGATCTTGGGTCACTACAGCTAGTATTAGAGCGGTGGTTGTGGACATACATAGGAATTCAAGATATTGTAGTGATCAGACTCTGTAAGGCCTAGTACAGTCGGCAGCTGGCATAGGGTTTTGTGTTTATTTTTCGCTGGATTTCTCGCTTGAGAGCTTGAGTGTGCTGCGTGACGCTGTGAAGGCGGTTGCTGTTCGTGGCTTTCGTGTCGACGTGGGGTCTAAGGATTAAGGTCGAGAGTCTTCTCCCTCATTAGTTGTGGCCCCGGTTGTTTTGGGTTGGGCAGAGGTTGCTGGCAGGTGCGTTGCTGCGGTGCTGCGTTCGAGGTGTTTGTAGTGAGGTCAGGTGGCTGGCGAGGACTGTTTGTGGTTAAGTGGTCTTGAGCGTGCTATGAGGGAGCTGTCGTTGAGTTTGGCCACTCCAACTTGAGGTTTATCCAGCCCCTGATGTGTTA
The DNA here is from genome assembly GCA_022559845.1 of Amorphophallus konjac. Taxonomy (NCBI): domain Eukaryota; kingdom Viridiplantae; phylum Streptophyta; class Magnoliopsida; order Alismatales; family Araceae; genus Amorphophallus; species Amorphophallus konjac. Next base: position 184,984,884 of record CM040117.1, on the reverse strand, counting down.
AGGTTGTGGTTTGAGGTGGTAGAGCGGGTGCTCTGATTGAGAAGTGTGCTCGGGTGAGCGGAGGATCTTCTCGGTGGGCTGCTGTTTCGTCAAGCCTGATGTTCTTGTCGTGCTGTGTGGCGTCCGAAATGGCGTGTCAGTCCTAATTATTTTACGGATTTCGAGGCAGGATTGGGTTGTGGTGTCCTAATAAGTTTTTGCTCCTGCGCTCTTGCGTGCGAATGGGTTGTGTTCGCCTGGATTTGGTTTGAGTTGTGAAGGCTCCGCGGTGAGTTTCGGGACTCGAGGATGAGCGTTGTCGGTTGTCGATTATGGCTCATGTTGTGGCTCTTGGCGTGGCGTGTTGCAGTTCGTGGAATTGCAATGGTGGTGCATTGAGAGATGCTATGAGTGTGGTCCGACGTGACACTCGCCGAGTGTGTCGAAGGTGCTGACCTGACGCGGTGATGGTTTTCTCGGTGCTGGAAGGTGCTGTTCCCAGTGTGCGCGAGATTCGAGATCAGGTCGGGCGTGGAGTTCTTCCGTTGGTTGGAGGTATGTTGGTTTCTCTCTTGGTTGGAGAGATTGTGTTTGCCTATGGTTCGTCGTCTTGCATTGTGTGTCCGGATTGGTTGGCCTCGTGTGCCATGAAGTCCATGCGAGACGTGATCCGTGCTTTGGCAAGGTGGTTGCCTGCGAAAGTTGTGCCCATTTCCCCTGGTGTGTAAGAATGCTGGCGCTGTTTCGGAAGGACGAGTGCTGGCTGGGCGGTGTCCGAATTCTTGGCTGGTGCTAGAACTTTCGGATGTGTGGCAGTTCGGAGCCTGTAGAGTTGCATAGGATTGCCAGATTTGGGAATAATTTTGTGCTTGGGGTTCCAAGTAAGGGAGCTTTCCTCACCCCGTTTTTTGAGGTTGACCAGCCGAGTTGTGGATTGTCGGGATGATGAGTCCCGAGTTGCCGTGTTGGCTGTGCACGTGTGGATCAGAGTGCGCAGCAGAAGCCTGGTGGGTCCATAACCCACAGGTTCAGGATCGTAGCATTGGTTGCTACGGACGTATTCCTGAGGTCGTGTTGAGCATCGGAGGATTGGTTCCTCGATGTGAGACGTGTTGTTGCCGTGCCGTTGCTTGAGATATCGTGGTTCTTGGCACTGGCAGGATGGAGTGTTAGGGAAAAATGTTGGCAAGTGTGCCGCATGAGTACCCTGTTCCTGTGATGGAGGCCGTGTCAGGCATCGGTGTGAGCTCGGATGGGGTTGTTGAGGATGTCGCCTGACGGAGATCGAGGACGTATTGGTCAGAGTTGGTGGCTTGGTGCCGGACTTGTATTGGAGGTTGTGTCCTTGGAGGAGATCGTGTTTTAAGAAAGTGACCTCTGGCAGATTATGGGTCCTAGTTGGAAACTATGAGTGGCTGGTGAGTCTAACCATGTGATCGACCTCAGCAGCGTCTGTTGGTTATATGGTCGTGTCGAATTGTGATGGTGAGATATAATCGACTAGGGACCATAGTGCATTGGTCATGGTGTTGGCGTCTAGGTTGCCATAATTTTGGATGACACTTTTCTCCTCTAGAGATGTGTGCCGTGGATTGTTCCGGTGGTGTCCCGTGGCTCTGTGGTAAGGGTGGAATCGAGATTGGCAGGTGTCCGCTCAGATTTATTGAGATAGGATTCGATGAGATAGGGCGGAAGAGTGACACCTGTGCGTGGAGGTCCTTGATGGGACGTTAGTGTCGCAATGGTTGTCCTTGGTCTGCGACCAGCATGGGATGGTTCCCCTGTAAGTCTGAGTCGAGTGAGGTGATGACCAAAGACACCAGGATCTTGTCATTTGGTTTCATCGTGCTCCCCCTGAGAGGGTCGAGTTGGTGCGATGATTGAGTTCGGATGCGGTGTCCGAGAGGAGTGCAGCTCGAGATGTGGTAATTGTATGTGTGAGTCAGCGGATGGCCTATCGTGAGTTGGATCGTGCCTGCTGGGCAGGTGAAGGTTTCCCGTTGACGAGCAGTTGGTGATCGGTGTAAGGTCTTTCACAGACAGTGAATGTGGCTGGTTGCACATCGAGATTGGTGAGAGCTGTGTAACAGTAAGGCCTTTGGTGGTCGTTTCTGTGATGTGCCTTCCGGATGGGATCTGGGCTTTGTCAAAGTTTGTCTTCTGGCAGAGTTGGTCCCATGCTGTTGTTGGCTTTTGGCTTGCCAGGTGTGAGATGATTCTTGGCGTTTAGCAGATGATCTGATTGCGGTCTGTTGAGATGGCTACGTGAGCTGATGGAGGCTCTGTATTGGTTGTCCCCTTGAGTAGGGCGTGAAGCCGGTCAGCTGGTTGTGAAGCTGATGTGTGAATTGTCCACCGACCATAGGATGGATCGGTAGTTGTTTCTCGTGACGAAGACTGTGTCTCCTCGGTGAGCGAGACGGTGGCAGCGGTGCCATAATTGGTTTTCCTTATGACTGAGGTGATGTCGGACTGTGTCCTTTGGTGTACCTGCTCTGATGCCCAGTGTGCGCGGCGTGTAGAGCGAGGGGTCGTTCGTGATTGTAGTCTGGCTGTGTCCCTCAAGATCGGAGCTTTCGTGAGAATCGAGGTTCTCTGTGTTGGGGCTCTGACGGTGCTGTCAGTTGGTTACGGTGTTCTTCCCCTGTATTCCCGCGTTTGTCCTTAATTTCGAGGATGGAATTTCTTTAAGGGGGGAGGGCTGTAATGCCCCGAGTTTTTCGGATCAGGATCCGTGGGTTTCGGATCGTCTTTCCGCTGATCGCGGATTGAGTCTGATTGAGCTTCGGACTATTTATACCGAAATGTCGAACCCATTGGTGGTGTGCCTGTGAATTTCCTTGGGTCCGTGGCGTTGTGAGGAGCACGCTGGTATTTTTCTGGAATTTTCCAGAGCGCTTGTGTGGGTCCCGGGTCGGGTTTTGGGTTTTACGCGTGTTTTCGTCTATCGGACCTTTAGACCCCCGTACAGGGTGAACCGTTGCATTCTCCAACTCTAGGACGTTACCACTGCGATGTGTGTCTTCCGAGAATCGCGGGGAGCATTTTTTTCTATTTTTTGGTATTTTCAAATTTTTTTGGATTTTCTATATATTAACCCTTTCACCCCTCTCTCTCCCCATTCTCTCCTTCTCAGTCTCTCTCATCTCTTTCTCTCCCCCTCTCCCCGGGCGGCCGACGGTGGCGAAGGAGGGCGAGGCGGCGATGGCGGGAGGGGAGGAACGAGGAATGGGTCGACGGCGCGTTGAAGCTCGACTGTAGGTTCATGGAACGACGAGGGTTTAAGCGGCATTTCTTCGCGGATCGGCGACCTCGGGGTGCGAAATCTTCGGTGGAGGTAGTGAGATGGACCCTCAGCTCGTGTATTTCATTTCCCGTGGATTTGGTAGCCTGTGGCAAGCCGAGCGTGGGCTTATTGCCGTTTTGGGGGAAAATCCATGATTTTGGGGTGTGAGCCCGATCTAGCGTTTTAATGTGTTATTGGGTGGTTTTGGGGCTCCATGTGATGCCTAAGGGCATGGGGAATGGTTTCCCCATCACCCGAGGGTGATTGGGGCGTGGAATGGGTTTCCCACCATTTCCCACCGGTTTCGGGTTCAGGACGCCTTAGCGGTTGTTCCAGAGACCGCTAGGGGCGCCCAACGGTCCAAGGGTAGACCGCTAGGGTTCCCCCGTGTCGATTCAAGGCTAGCGGTCACGCGATAGACCGCCAGGGTCCTTGGCGGTCCAGGGTTAGACCGCTAAGACCACTTGAGTTTCGTGTGTTCCGAGGGTTTAGCGGTCGAGAGGTAGCCCGCTAGCCAGTGCCTCGCGGTCCAAGGGTAGACCGTTAGGGGTCCGTGATTTCAGTGTGTAGCGGTTCAGTGGTAGACCGCTAGCCGTTCCTTAGCGGTTCAACGGTAGACCGCTAGGCCTTGTGGCGGTCTAGGGTTAGACCGCTAGGCGATTTCCATGCTCGCAATGTCGGTTTCGCATTGTGTTGGTCTCCGGTCGACCCGGTTGTGACCCAGTGGTCGACCTTCGGCCTCGTGAGTGTCCCGGACACCCCGTGGATTCCATATCCGTGTTTCTGGGGTGTCAGGAGGTACCGTGTTACCTCGATTAGCGTGCCAGTAGGTGTGCGTTCCTGGCTTCGTGTTACGCTCGATCGAGTCATCGTGTATCGGTGTGAGTGCGGCGGGATTCCCCCGCATGTCGTGGGTTTCTTTGGAAAATGATTCCTGAGTGGGCCATGTGTTTGGCCTTGGACTGCGAGTCCAGTCATGCAGCCTGGGGCTGGAGGTTTCCTACTTTTCCCTGGGATGGGGAATCGACGTGGCGGCTTGTGAGCTGCCTTGGGAACCATGCTTCTGTGTTTTCCGCAAGGGCCGTGTGTATGGCCTGTGGACTGCGAGTCCAGTTACCCAGCCTGGAGCTAGAGAGTTTCTTAGTTCCCCTTTTTTGCGGGAATGGTCTCGACGGCTCATGAGCTACCTCGGTATTCATGCTACCGTGGTTTTAGACCTAGGGAATTAGGCTAGATTAACGACATTGTGCCGTTGCGTACAACGGTCTTGACCCCGAGTCTTATGACTCAAGGACCGTTGGATGTTGTGAGTCTAGAGGACTGTTCAGAGTCCAGTGGCTCTACGCCACTTGGTTCTTCTCGACTCTCGCGTAGGGTGCGTGCGTGTTTCTTGGAGTTTCTCTTCAGAGAGTGGTCACATCAGTGACTCCCCACTAGTCGTAACCTTCCGACACGCGTGTGGTCCCACCAGGGAGTGGTGGCGAGGCTACCCGAGAGATGGCTTTAGGCTGGTTGCCGTGGGCCTCCTACTGTGGCTGCTCGAGTCCGGGCCGGGAGGACGAACCAGCTAGAGGGCTTGACGTAGCACAGTCAGTCAGTGTGTGCACACCTGGTCGGGGACTTCAGACGCGTGCTGACGAGCACGACCCTGACTAGACCCTTGTCAGTGTTACTTGAGTGTGTGTCTCAATTTCCGCCTAGGACGAGTAGGGAGACACTGCGGCGTGGTGTAAGTCGTCAGGGGACGCGTCCGGCTATGCTTCTGGTGGGCAAGTACTCCTGTCACATGAGACGTGACTCTCCTGTTCTGGTTTCGTTTCCCGTCTGCGAGACGTGGTTTTCTGGACCATCCGGTGTTTCCGAGGTAATGGCCAGGGTGCCAGTGGCTTCATCGAGGTTGCATCTTGTTAGAGTTGTGTTCACGTCAGCGTGGTCGTGACATTACCTTAGACAGCGTGGTCCAGGTTGGCCTTGTCTGGGAGGACATGCCTTCATGACAGAGCTGCCGTGAGTGTTTCCTCGGTAGGCCTAGTGTTAGAGTGGTCCGGTTCCCGATTGTGAGATCGGGATTTCTCTTTCTGCTTGACCGGTATAGTAGGAGTAGAGGTAGTGTCGAATTTTGACCGGCCACCGTTTCGCTGTTCCTACTGTAGTTGTAGCTGTTTTTCCTTTCCGCTACCGCCGTTGTTCTCGATTGGGGGTCTGCAGGATCCCTACTGAGCCAGTGACAGGAGGCTCACCTCTGCTTTTCAGGTGCGGCGGTTCTTCCTCGAGGTTCGAGGGTGCTGTTCGGAGGTTCTTAGTTGCCAGCTCGGTGGGCCGAGTGTTCACTTGGCATGTGGTATGTTTTACTGTTTTACACTGTAATTTCTGTTGGATTGGACTTTTTTGTAGTAGTTGTTTATTTATTTCTATTAATTATTGGATTATCCTATTTTATTTCATATTTCTTTGTACCTCCACGCTCCTTTTAGCCCTTCTGAGCCCTCTCGGCTCGTGGGCGGCGGGCCAGGATTCGAATGGTATCGGTTCCTTTCCGGTATCCGGATCTTGGGTCGCTATAGCTAGTATCAGAGCGGTGGTTGTGGACATACATAGGAATTCGAGATATTGTAGTGATCAGAGCGGTATCCGGATCTTATTTCACGCGTCGATTAGCCAATTAACTAACTGGTAGTTAACTGACTGATTGACTGCGCGGGCGTGCCAGTCACATACGTGACAACTTTATTGTGCGCTCGTTTTGACTTGGTCAGATGAATGTGAGGTTTAGTCGGGACCAGCAGTCCGCCATACCATAAAGGCTATGGCGTTAATTACATCCCCCACGAGGAGGGAACACCTTTGATTAATTACCGAGATAGTGGGCTGTCGAGGCCGGAATAAAGGATGCGACGTTACAAACATGACGGAATCATGCGAGATGCGTCTATCTATCATGCAGGAGAGGCATGGTTCATTTAATTGGAGACCCGTGGTACGTGGCGGAGGACGTAGGTCCGAAGACCACCATCGCGCATAGCGGAGACTTCAGATCGGGCGTAACCCGACTTTCTGTCAATGCCGTTTGATATACCCAAGGGTCTATGCAAGTATGCATGCATGACGCTGAGAACTGTACTAAGCATGGCAACAGAATTATGATAGTAAGCAGTGCTTGATCACATTCATTAATCCCCCTCAGAAGGGAGGGAAACGGTAACACAAGGGTAATAACGAAGGCAAAGTGGTAATACACATGATAGCCAACATGATAGAGAGGTTATTCGGAGCATGAACAGCCCTTGCCTTACTTAATCTACCGCTAATTAGGGTAGCCAATATCGACCATGGGAGGCCAGGATTACCCCGAGAGCGAGCAAAGTGTTAGAACAGCACAGCAACTTGAAACGGCGTGATCGCGCGAGAGATAGCTTCCCCGGCACAGTAAAGCGTAAGTAAAGAGATTAATCCGGCGCGGTAAAGCGTAGGTGAAGAGCTAATCCGACGCGGCCTTGATAACCAATTAAGACGGCGCGCAGGGCGCGGGGCGCGCCGGTTTAGGGCGCGCCGGGAACGTGCCCAAGAAAAAAAGGGAAACATGAGTCACAGGTTAATACGGCGCGGTGGGGGGCCGCGCCGTATTAAGGCGCGCCGGTTTAGGACCGCGCCGCTTTAGCTTATTTTCATGCATTTTTTGAGACCATTTGAGTTTATTAAGCTTTTCTTGAGAGTTATGAAGTTATTTGGGCCAACTGATCGTTTGATCCTCTGGAAATAATGCAGTGAGTCAGAGCGAGGTTCATACTCGAGCACTGAGTTGATTGGGCTCAGGATAAGCATCTCATTATGGCTTAATCATTCTTAGTCTGTCCAAAATTTGGCAGCATCTCCCCCTGAACATGAAGAGTTGTAGGGGAGAAACAGGGTCATACTCACTCATGGAGTACGCCCCTAAACCGCCGGTCTGCACAGTGGCATCCAGCAAATTCCCATCGGGACAGGATACCCCAAGGACTAGCCTGCGAGGGGCACCAAGACTCCGTGGGTGAAGATAGAAGGGTGAGGCCTCTGATAATGGGAGCAGCACCCCGAGGGCTAGCCTACGAGGGGTGGGCAACCCACAGTTGACGACACATCCTGTGGAGGAATCGACCATTAAGAGAGTGAAGCTCCGAGGGCTAGCCTACGAGGAGCATACATCCCTTGGCCTCGATTGGGTCTCAGATTGTCGGGGCTGAGCTTGTTGGGCTAAGACCCCTTGTTACTGTCTGCTATGGTTTTGAGGAAGCATCTACCATCGAGAGGTAGAGCCCTCAATCGCCCAGCAGTTCCATGAAACAACGGGGGAATGTCCCCCTCCCCGGGTGATTAAGACGGGATGGAAGAATCTCGGAACAGTTCAAATGACCATGATGCAGAGGGGTAGTAGATGCACAGATGAGACGGGCCAATCGTAGAAGCATATGCTCAAACAGGTAGGACGCAGCATTCGGGGGGATGGATCCGGCCGTCCCAAAGGCAACTCCCACCTTGCGAACAATCCGAGCAGTACGAAGGGAGGAGTTAATGGGAATCAGACCCTCGACACCACGGCGGGAAGAAGCATGCGCATGAGCACAGCTCTGTCCGCGGAGGGGATACAGAGATCCTTAAATCGAAGACGAAAGCGGTCGATCGGAAAGACCCGGGGAGGGGTAGTTTCTGTAGCCCACGATGCTTCGGGGCATGATCGGGACTTCGGGGAAACCGGAATCGGGGACCACGCGCGGAAGAACCCAAACATACACATTGATACAGGTAGAGAAGGGGACATAAGCTTCGAGCATTCATTCGACCTACTAGTCCAACCATTTATATAGATATTACCATCCCAGAAACGGGAATGGGCTAACGTTTACACATTAAGAATCTGGCGCCGGCATCATTGCTCGGTCGCCGTTCATCATTTGCAGAGGAATATACAAAGGAGCAACAGAGAAGAAATCGCAGAGGAGGAGGGGAGGGGTCGGCTCATATCATTGCCATCCCTCCCCCTCTTGCTTACACCTGATAGACGGAAACCCCCAAAGAGAAGAATCCACGAAAGCAGAGGAAGACAGGCACCGGTGCCCACCTGTTCTCAAAACAGAGTATCAGACGACTCCTCCTTCTCCGGCTCTGGAGGACTTCAATCAGAACAGAGGAAGACGGCCATTGAAGGACGCTCAGACAGAACCCTCTTTTCGAAGAAAGCTCTCTCTCCCCTCGAAAAGCCTCTCTCGAAAGACTCTCTTCTCTGTGTTTTCTTCTGTTCCTCTCCACTTCTATCTGCCTCTCTTATCTCTTCTCCTCTCTTTTTTTTCTTTCAATCGAACAGCCCGTATATATATATATACATTGGTTCGAGATTTCATCCGGCGTGGAGATTTGGCGCGTCGGGGAAGGGCCTTCTACATCCTTTGCGCGCCGGCACAATAGGGCGCCGGATAAGGGGTTCTTTGCGCGCCGGGCTCAAGGGAGTGAGATGGGGGCGCACCGGTTTAAGGCGCGCCGTGCTAGTGCTCCCGCACGCTTCGAACCAGTCGATGAGTCCAGGGATGATTTCGGGGGTCACCGTGAACATTTATCTTGCCAATGCTCCTCGAAACCTCGACGAGATGTCTTGTCGAAGCTCCCAGGTTGACGTACGGCCATTCCCGAGACTCCAGATAGCTTTGATTTGATCATACAGGCTTTCCGCTGACACAGCCTTCGGCTCTATGATTCGTGCTGCTGGCTCGGTCTGGCTTGTGCTCAATGCTCCTTGGAGGGTGAGATAGCACCAGGGATAGTTCCGCCTGAGCTGGGAGATCATTCGGCCACCAACGGGCCCATCTTGGCGGGAAGCCGTACTCGTGCCGGGTGATCGGGATCTTCTGTCGTCAGAGCTTTCGGTCCTCCGTCTCAGAGAGCCAGGGGGAATCTTTCATCTTCAGGAGAGCCTTTCATGAGGTGGGAAGCCACTGGGTAGACCGTCGTCCTTGATCGGACAACGGGTGTAGTGTATGCGGCACGACAGAGTCGATGCCGGTTCATTGGCAGGCTTGGTCACATTGCCGGTTGGTTTTGAGTTTGTCTCGGCTCTCCTGAGGTGAAGTCCCTGTGTCCATACGTGGTGACTCGAGGCTCTAGCAGCTTTAGAAATCTTCAATATGTTGATCTTTATCGGCTTCCGTGCTTCAGCGGGCCGGGTCCTTCGTCTTTGTGGCTTGGTCGCCGACGATCATATTTTGGGTGCCAACAAATGCCCCCCAGACGTGGGTGTTGCGAGCAAGGCACGAGTGCAGCAAGGCCGACGGATGAATTTCACCCGGAATGATCTCCTCTTCGGTTGACAGGAGCTTGGGATGGCCCTTAATTCGGCATGGACGTTAACCCGGCGCCGTTTAGATGTTAATACGGCGCGGGTAATCCGGCGCGCCCCTTGGCCTTAGACGTTAATCTGGCGCGCTTCCGACCTTTTGGGTTTTTAATACGGCGTGGCCCTGTTGTTTACTCGTTAAACCGGCGCGATCGATTTCGGCGCGCCATTTGTGGGGGGGATGTTAATTCGGTGCGCAAAATCGCACGCCGGATTAACCATAGGGGAGGCTTCACCTTATATATTCTTTCCTTCGTTTTTTTCTTCTTCATCACCTTTCATTTGCGCAGCTTCTTTCTCTCTCCTCCATTTCTTCTCTCCCTGCGGTGTCGAGTGAACTGAGGGCGAGAGCGGCGGCGGTTCTTTCCTTCGGGGTGAGCGAGATGCTATCCTTTTGGGTTTCAAACCCTTCCTTTGGGCCCCGGGAGGCTTCTAGCAGGGCTTGCCCTCGGAGCTATTTCCCTGGGTGTTCCTTTTGGCCTCGGTGTGATGCCGATGGCTGCTTTTAGGGGCCGTTCCCTTAGTGGATGCGTTCCCGCTTTTCTTTGGCAATCTTCCGTGCTGGGGAGACTCTGCCAAAATTTTGTCAGAAATCTGCCTTTGATCAGCTATTTCCTGACTTTTGATTATTGTTTGATGTGCTTCTTTGTAGCTATTATGGCATCCGGCTCTTCTTCTCGTGCCGTGGTGACGTGGGCGAACGTCAATTCCCTTGATCGGGGGCACGGTCAAGTGGCCGTGGTTGCGGAATCCTCAGATTCGGAGACAGATACTATGGATACCAGCCATCTCCTCATTCTTGGGGGCGACTCCTTTCATTATGACAGGGAAGGTGTGTTGATTTGTTTTCTTAATTAGATTCCTATCCCCCCCTTTAAATACATACATGCATAAGCATGTGAATCAAAGACAAGGGGGGTGAAAGGATGAGAAATACTAACCGTGATCGCCACCAAGGTTCCAACAACGCCAAAGGATGAAGAAAGGAGATGAACGACGCCGTGTACCTTGGAACTTAAAGACTTGATCGCGCTTGAAACGGGGTGCGGGGAACTTGTGGATTCAAACCTCCTCTCCTTCCAGCCGGCTAGAGGAAGAGGGCCTCACGTTGTATTCATGCTCTCCTGCAAAACAAAGATGAAACACAAAGGTAAAAACCCATTAGAACATGAAGTGTAGAAATCTGCCCAAAGTGATAAAATAGCATGAATAAAAGGGGGAGAACGCACCGGGGGGAGGTTTTTAACCCCTGTGGAAGGGTGCAAAAGATAGGTGGGTGTGTTATGCATGCATGAGATTTGAAATCACGAGATTTGATTGAGAGAATAGAGAGAAAACGATGATGTAAAACGGAGAGAAACACATGTGTAGCAGAAAGTGCAGAAAACTATGATGATTTGTGATTTTGAGGAGACTAGAACTAAGAGTGTAGACCATGAAATCAAGCCCAGAATGATGCAATAGAAAGCTAATACTTCCCTCTTCAAGCCAGGGTTGAAGGATTGAGTTGGAGTTGTAGCATGGCTTCGCCCCACGTCCGGAAAGAGCCCCCCTTCGCAACTGCAAACTGGGCAGTTTTTATAGAGTTTTATAAGAAAGCCTCATCTTCTTATCACGATTCCTGGAGATAGAGTCCAAGATAAATCGAGTTCTCTAGATCAAACTCGATATAATACTAAGGACAAGAGATAGGAACAAATGGGGATCAATTCGGAGGAGGATTCTAGAAGATATGGCTCTTGAAGGCAGCCCCGGAGCCTTATCTGCAGAGTTTGAGTTGAACCAGGATACTTAAATCCTGATCTTTCGACCCAGATCTGAGAGATAGCCAATGAAATTTGGAGTTCTTAGACTGAATTCAAGATAATACCAAGGAGAAACCATAGGAACAAACGGCGCTCAATTCGGAGTAGAATTCAAGAAGTTATGGACTCTGCAAGGGGGCCACGGCGCACAGAAACGGAGCAGAGTCCAGCACGAATTGGACTCTCAGGTGCGTGTAACGGTCTATTGTAAGATCGTCAGAGTGATGTAACGGACTAGGGTAGGTCCGTCACACTCTGGGGGTCGAACGGTATGATTTCAGACAAGTTTCGGTGTAACGCACCCATACTAGACCGTCACATGGACTCTAACGGTCTAGGGTAGGACCGCCACATTCTGGGGGTTGAACAGGGTGTTTCGGGCAAGTTTCGGTGTGATGGTCTATCGTAGTACCGTCACACTGATGTAACACACCTATGGTTGGCCGTCACATTGATGGAGGAAAAAAAAAGAGCAGACTGCGCGCGACTTTAGAAATCGAAGCGTATCTCTCAAACGGGGCAGAACTAGCAAAAGTGGTAGAAGACGAAATTGTAGATAACAGAGAGAGGAACAACTTTCATGAAGAAAGAAATTTGAGAAAATGATTGGAAGAGGGAGAAAATGGGGCTGGAACAGAGAGAAAAATTCTGGGACATAGGTGAACAGCACAGCACGCCGGAAAAATGCAAATAGCTCACAATCGGGGCAGAACTGGCCAACGGCGTAGAAGTAGAAGTTGTAGATCTTTGAAAGAGGAACAACTTTTGTGAAGATAACTTTTTGAATATAGGACTGGAAGAGGGTGAAAAAGAACCACTTTCAAGACCACGTAGTGAGAGAGAGAGCTGATTACTTGAGGGAAGTCGGCCTAAATGGGCCGAAAGTCGACTTGGAAGTCGGAATTTGATAAGATAAGCTCCGGGGCTCTAAAAAATCATGATCTCCAAGACTTAAAGGATATGAAATGGTAAAAATGAGCTCGAAATCCATCCAAGGAAGCTCCAAAATAATGGCTAATTCGGGACATCAAAAATGATGAATACGAGAAATGACACAACTTGTGGGCTAAAACGGGTGTCAACAGATGCCCCTCCTTGATGTCTGCTTTGCAAGGGAACGAGCGAAAGCGACGCGAAGGTGAATTGGAATAGAAAGGAGATGGAGCGAAAGTGATAGCGACGTGAAATGGAGATGAAGCGGAGATAAAGCGGAGAGAACGGATAAGCAGGCATCAAGGTAAAAAGACACCCGTCACAACCAACAAGCGACAGGAATTCTCCCGAAAATGCCGAACTAACCACAAGGAATGATTGACAAGGATGAGACATGTTTGGAGAACTAACTAAGGGAGGAAAGGAAATACGACCATCCTCATTGGGGACACAATCCACGGACAATGAGTGGGTCGGAAGGAACACAGCATATGAGCTGGAAAAGGAGAGATAAGACTGAGATAAAATCCAGACAGGAATCACGCTGGCCAACCAGACCAAGCGACAAGATCAGAGAAATCGTTCAAATTCAGAGTGGAATGAAGAATCTCTTATCCAAGAGAACTGAGGTGCAATTAACCATTGCTGAGGAGAAATCCTTGAACGGATCACGAGACATGAGTGCTCAAAAATGACATGATGCATGCTGGGCTAAAATAAAGAAATCATTAAAACGAATGCAAAGAAAGATAAAATAGAAAGTACTCAAGGATAATATTGCTAGACTGAGTCAAATGGGGTCAAGAGTCTTCTTGCAACCACGGCGTGCGAGACAGAGTCTATCGTCCCCCACCCGACTCAACAGAGCGGCCTATCTAACGATTAACCGTATGCTCCTAGATCATCATCATTTTTGTTAAAGGGGAACATCAGATCCCAGAACACACGGGCAACCAGCCGGTCCTTGAGAGGCTATAATAACGTAGATACCATATAGTAATGCAACAATGAGCAGGGATAGAGAGCCATACCTGACTTACCTGCCAAACGAAACTGCATTTTTTTGAATTTTTCAGATTTCTGCTTTTTATGGATTTTCATCATAAGACAACAACCACATGACATGACAAGATGTGAACATGAACGAATATGAATAAGCATGACATGAACACAACATAATAAGAGAAATATGAACGAAACATGGCACAACATAACATAACGAAGATGGATGAAATATAACAAACAAACAAATGGCAATCATACATGCGACTAAAGGCACAGTGGGACAAGACAACATGCACACGGTGGGATAGCACATGCCGTGGTATAAGGGCATGGTGGGACAAAGACACGTGGGATGACAATACCACGGAAAGACAACACGTGTGATGAATGACACGTGCGTGATGAATGACACGTGCGTGATGAATGACACGGCGGGGCCAAAGATACGACCGGCATGAGAGGACATAGACACATATGACAAGGACACATCGGGACAAAAGACATGGAGGACCATAGACATGATAAAGACAACAAACACATTCTTCAATCAAAGCCCAAGATCAGATGAAGCGGAACCGCCAGGTTCAAAATCGTGAGACAATGCCTCTCATGGAGACATGATTAAGCAGATAAGCGAAAGCTGAGAAGGCCCTGAGCTTCAGAATAGATCCAAAGATAGGATTGAAGAGATGAGAACAGATCAAAGAATATGAGCAGGCGGCAGAGTGAAAGATAGAATAAGGAAAGCTTGAACCTGCAACCTGCAACCTGCAGCCTGCACACTTAGCAAATAGATTACGTATCTATCATCAAGATAAAAATAAAAGGAACAAAAGAGAAGTATTTTTGGATTTTTGTATTTCTGATTTTTTTGCCATATTCAAAATTTTGAGATTTTTGACATATTTGATTTTTTTTGAAATTTTGACATATTTGATTTTTTTGGAATTTTGACATATTTGAATTTTTTGGATTTTTGATAATATTTCATTTTTTTTTGAAAATTTGAAATATCAATCTGTAGCACCCAAAGACAAGCTCGAACTATTGGCCAGGGATCGTCGCTCCTATCCCTCTCATTAAAGACTTCCCTTGAGCAGGGCGTGCATCGTGAGGATGGCTTACCACAACCAACTGCCTCTAAAGAACGGTGCCCCTACTAAGGCCATACCCGGGATACAACCCAGCCTAAGAGGGAGAAATAGAAGAAAAATTAGAGATAACCTTTATGCAAGATGGGAGATATCAGGACTTGAATTCCTTCCAGGGCACTACCCCTCAAAGAGTAGGTCTGTTGCGTCGGGGCTTTGTGTCTTTGATTTTGAGACCCATATTTATCAGGCACGCATACGACCGGGCTCATGACGTCCCGCGGGGAACTGTACTGCCACTCTTGCCATGCCTTTGATTTATAATTTTTCATGGATTCATTTTCTCATTTTGGTAGCCCTTATTGGCCAGATATTGCATGAAAACTCACTTTCGATGGTCAAGACTGCCCCTATTTGAGACCTCTCTCGTATTAGGGAGTGCCTAGATTAGTCATCTTATCCATCAATCTCTTGCCCCTTACACTTGGCCGAGTAAGAAGAGAAAAAGGCTTTGTGCATACCAATGGTATGGCCAAAGCAATAATGGTGTGTCTCAGAGAGATCGGCTATGGCTTACCGTGTAGTGTGTGAAAAACCCATGCTCAAAGGTCACCCTCAACGATCGGGGAATGAACTGGACTCCCAGCGCGGAGTTATCACCGCCTAAGGATGCTGCAGAAGCGAACTCATTTTAAATGACCTAAGCAAATTTCTAAAAGCCACTTAACCATGTAAGGAACCAACGTTAATCTTAACAATGTGCAGGAGTAAATAAGTGATAATAATAGCATGTTCTTTGCACAAAATAAAGATACCTTGCAAATCCACGGAACGAAACTAGCATCCTGAAGCAATCGTGATCATCGAGCTTCGCACAGCACGAGCTTCATATTCCTTGCTTGACAGGACGAAAGAGAGAGGATAGCAAAGGATCAAAGATTCCTCTACACGGAGGAGCGGCAGACATCAAACTAGACGAATAAGGATAAAAAGGAAGAGAGACGAGGGCTAGAACTCCCTCATTAAGACACATAGACCTTGATAACAAGGAACCAATTACAGAAGAAACCAGATTAGCCAAGATCAAGACGGACTAAAGCCTCGAAAACAGCAAGAGAAAGGGCAATGACCCTGAAAGGGTGAAGAGGAGAGAGTAGAAAGATGATAAGAAGAATCATCCGACGTGGTCAGAGAAGAGGGACGAGAATCATCCGATAGTGCCGGAGAAGGAGAATGGGAGACACTCGACAAGGTCGGAGAATAAGAAGAACCCGGAGATACCGGAGGAGAAGAATCAGAGGAGGACATAGGCTGAGGCCGAGCATGGTGAGGAGATGGAAAGTTCGGAGGTTCCGGATGGGAAAAGGAAGAACGGGGATTCACGGATCTAAGATGGGAGGAGAGAATCGTTGAGGGAGAATTAGGAGAGGGCAGATACACCACCCAGGGGTGGGAACCGAGTAGAAGAAATGATGAGTGAAATGAAGAAGAAGGAAGAGAAGTGGACCCCTGAGTGCACAACTGACGGCCCTTAAACTTACGCCGTCGCCTCTTCTTAGCTGATACTTCTTGAACATGGACTCGCCTGGCGCGGACTCGACCTTCGGCCTTCTCAATCTGTAATACTTCTCAAATAACGGGTCCACCTGACAGATGGCCTGGCCCGGTCATGAATATGCAGCTTCATCAGGGCAGTTGCCCCTAGACACCCAGTGCTAACAACAGTAGATGGACATTCTTGAACAACTAACTCCTCATAATGTTGAATATCATAAAACCATGGAGTCTTGTTACTTGGCACAAGTAGCATGAGATTCGGCATCTCCACTCGGCAACTCAGCACTGAAGCACAACTCCCTTGCTAGAAGAGACGGTGAAGCTGAGGGAGAGTAATACAAGGCGTTGACATGGCGGCTTGCTAATAAACAGAGGAAGATTGCATAACAAGTGCAGAATATCCTTGGAAATGTAGAAGATACGGCCAATTGCCCTTTGAACATAGAGTGCATAATCTGCTTGGCGGCCGTATGAGTTAGCACAACACGGGTGGAGAACCCTTCTTGGCCTGTCATCTGAAGACAATAGAGCGAGAGAAATAATAGCATCAATAGCGAACTCTCCGGCTAGCAAGGAGATTGCCACCGGCCTCGCTCGGGAAGAAACTGGCATCAACTCAAGGGAACTCTTCTTAGCAACTGTCATCTTTGAAAGTAGAGGCGCATCATCCCAAAATAACCAGGGACGAGGACACGATCGGCATCCGACAGATAAAATCCTGAATCTTGAAATGCATGACCGACACTGAATCATCCTGACTTGGCTTATTGTCTCCCTGGGGATTAGACCCGAGGGGCACCAAAGGAAGCGCACACCCGCTCCGTGGGGTGGAAGTGGTTGGAGAAGTAAAGGGAATATGCTTGGGTGGAACACGTGAAGGTTTGTAAGGCATGGAGGCTCCAACGGGAGTGGTGATGGAAAGTGAAGGCGCAGGCGATGTGGCGATGATAGGCTCGGCTGGCGACAAAGGTGAAGGTGAAGGCGTGGCTGAGGGTAGAGGTAAAGGAAAAGGTGTGGCTTGCTCAGGCTCGGGCAAAGGTGATGGCGAGATGGAGGCGAGGGTGGAGATGAGGTGGTGATGGAAGCACTGGTGGTGGAGATGGAGATGATGGTGATGGCAATGGAGATGGTGAGGATAGTGATGAAGGCGATGGGGGTAGTGGACATGGAGGTGGAGAGGGTGAAGAGGGAGGTTGTGGTGTCCACCGTCGACGTGTCGACACAAAGCGTCGAGCGGTGTTAGGGATAGAAGTAGTGGTAGTTGCGGCGGGAGAAGAAGGGGAGGCACTAGCCTGAGAGAGGCTTGGGTTTGTGGAGGTTGCGAGATTGGATAGGAGATGGCAGAGGTAACTGAGTAGGTGATGGAGCGGGTGCAGCACTAGATAAGAACCACAGGGGTGCCCCTGGTCTTGAAGTAACGGAGACGGCTGCCCAGGCTGAACTTCTTGCTGCTACTGTTGGCTGCGGAGATGTAAAATGACTTTATGCATAGCGACCCAATCAATCTTTTTCTTAGCTTCCAGGTCATAAACATAATCCTGGAACTCGGGACAATCCTCAACCAAATGACCCTGTTGGCGGTGAAAATCACAGAACTGAAGCATATCCCCGACCGCGGGTCGGCAAGGCACAACCGGAGAGAGCGGCAACGTGTGAGTGGCCATCAAAGCCCTAAAAATGTCGATAAAGCACTCCGATAATGGAGGACAAGGAGCCCGCTTCGGGCAAGGTGAATGCTGAGGGATATGTGATGGAGATGGTTGTGGAGACGGAAGTGGAGGTTGCGTAGGCAATAGTGTGTGGCTAGTGGTGGAGGGATTTGGTGAAGGCATATGTGGAACGGAGTGGGGAGGTATGTAGACGGCATCCACCTGCTCGGGATGTGGTGTTCCCTTGATCGAAAGTGGAGACGGAGACGGGTATGTGGACACGGGAGGCTGACTCATGGAAGGTTGATATGCGGAGGCGTATGGGTACGTAGAGGCGGGAGGTTGGCTCGTGGAGGGATATGTGGCGGAAGGCTGACTCATGGCGGGCCGGCTCATGGGAGCGTAGGATTGGCACGTGGAGGGTGAAGGTTGATATGTGGAGGTGGATGGTGGAGACTCGGGGTCAAGGGAATCTTGGATTTGTTGGCGAATGAAGCGGGCTCGGCTGTATAATTGTTGCCAGGAGGTGATGTCGTTGAGGGCTAAGATGAACCGATACTCGGGCACGGCATTGGATATCAGCATCTTGATTTGCTCTCCCTCCGGTATGTGCCCCGGGACTTGTGCGGCCAAGCGACGCCAACGATCGGCAAAGGTAGAAAACTCCTCTTCGGGCTTCATCATCTCATGGGCCAGATCCACAATAGAGTACTTGGGCCCAACCTGGTCTTGAAACTGCTGTATAAATTTTTCTTGAACGGCTTGAAAATTCATAACTTGCTCTTGCGGAAGAGAGAAGAACCAATCTCGAGCCGGGCCTTCCGATGACAGACCAAACAGATAAGCCATCAAGTGTTGGTCATGTCGAAATTGGGCCAACTCATAAATGAACTCCTTCAAGTGCACATACGGGTCACCGACTCCACTATAACGATTGATATGTGGGAATTTGTGATAGAGGTGGGAGCTGAAGAAATGCGAATGGAACACTTAAAGAGGATTTAGGATCGATCTAAACGTTGAAGCTCATCAAGTTGGCATTGGGTTTGAGCAATCATCTCCTGGGTAGGGAGAGATCGAGAAGAATATGCGCCAGCTTGAGCAAGAGGATGTGAATATGGACCAGGATGATAACGGGCCGGATAAGAGGATCCGGGCTGAGAAGAAGAAGGGTTCATTCCAAGAATGGAAGGATATGTGGGCCTGGAAGAAGCATGAGCATAAGGACCCATTGGGCTGGCAGCAACACGGGCAGAAGGATGAGGCCCATTAAGAGAATAATGCCCATTAGCAATTGGGCCAGCAACATATGAAGGAGAAGGAGGAGGCCCATGAATAGAAGATGGCCCATTATGAGAAGAAGGCCCATGAAGATGAGATGCAATAAGACGTTGGGCCTGGGCCGGGTCCATTTGGCGAACAAGGCTTGAAAGATGGGCCATGAGATTAGCCTGGCCCTTAGATGGATCAGAAGGACCACGGGAAGATGGGCCCGCGTGAGAAGAGGATTCCACGCGGGAATAAGAGGAATATTGGGAAAAAGAATGATACAAAGGGTTGGAATACTGCTCCATGAGGGCCAATGGAGACTTAATACAAGGGGATCAGGGAGAATACAAGTGGGGAAGCAATGGCTTAATGGACTCGAGGACAAGAGGGGACTAACCCACTAATGCAAAGACGAATGGACAATGGACCACGGGACAATGGACTAGATAATAGACATACAAAATGGGGTAACCTAAAGTGGGCCTAACAAAAACAAAACATGTGGATGCAGCACAAAACACCACTAATGGGCTTGGACAAGCCCAAACAACATAAACAATGCAATGTGAAAGTTTTCACCCAAGTCAAACAAGTTAATATGATGGGAAATCTTTTAGGGGTTTTAATAGACCTTTTAATGATTTGAATTAGGAAAAATTCCCTCAATATAGGAATCCTATGGGAATAAGGTCCAAACTTTGTGTTGACTAAGGTTAACTCCCTCACACGTATGCAAATGCAAACGTAAGGTGTGGAAAGGTACAACCGGCCCGGCGTCCGTGTGGGAATCCACGGCTCGCGGGTACTTATGGAGGTCCCGGATAAGATCACCTAGTCGACTCCAAGGAATATGGAGGCGAGAGGATCACTTACCAACGTAGGAAATGGAACTATGATATGCGATGTATGGCCCTATGTGCACCGGAGTGCATGCAAATTCTAGCTTAAAACTAGAAAATCAAGACAAAATTAAACTATGCAAACATGATCCAACTAAGCCAAATAGTATATGGATGGAAAGACAATACAAAGGTCTGCACAATGGGCCCAAGAACAGATCAATCTGACCCCGGGAGGTCAATCAAATCACTGAGCAAAGATGCCCCCGTGAACCTATGCGCAGACCACATGCAGATTTTATGACAAAATGCTAAAATGATGACAATTTTTAACTAAGCAAATGAGACCCAAATGATGCAAATAAGCTATGGATGGAAAGACAATATAAATGACTATCCAATGAACAAAAATCAGTGCAATCAGACACCGGGAAGGCAGTCAAATCACTGAGTAAAGATGTACCTGTGAACCTGTCCCAGAGCCTACCTGCAGAACTTATGCATAAAACTCAAAAAGTTGGACAATATTAGAATATGCAAATGTTAACCAAATGATGCAAATGATATATGGATGGAAAGACAATACAAAGGGCTATCCAACGGAACAAAAATCAGCTCCATCGGACTCCGGGATCAAAAGTTATGCCTCGATGAATATGGCCCTGTGAGCATACGCGCAAGACTGCCAGAAGCTGTAACGGTCTACCAAATGACCGTTATATGACCGTGACGGTCTACCATAAGACCGTCACATAAACAGATCCCATAAAACATCAAAAATAGTGGGAGAATGGAGGAAATACTACCTAAACATGAACATGCACCCACCCAACCTACAAAAGAGCATGAAAACAAGCGTGATGGGCATTGGTGTCCCACCGTGATCGCCAAAAAACTGTTGATTTGTTTTCTTAATTAGATTCCTATCCCCCCTTTAAATACATACATGCATAAGTATGTGAATCAAAGACAAGGGGGGTGAAAGGATGAGAAATACTAACCGTGATCGCCACCAAGGTTCCAACAACGCCAAAGGATGAAGAAAGGAGAGGAACGACGCCGTGTACCTTGGAACTTAAAGACTTGATCGCGCTTGAAACGGGGTGCGGGGAACTTGTGGATTCAAACCTCCTCTCCTTCCATCCGGCTAGAGGAAGAGGGCCTCACGCTGTATTCATGCTCTCCTGCAAAACAAAGATGAAACACAAAGGCAAAAACCCATTAGAACATGAAGTGTAGAAATCTGCCCAAAGTGATAAAATAGCATGAATAAAAGGGGGAGAACGCACCGGGGGGAGGTTTTTAACCCCTGTGGAAGGGTGCAAAAGATAGGTGGGTGTGTTATGCATGCATGAGATTTGAAATCACGAGATTTGATTGAGAGAATAGAGAGAAAACGATGATGCAAAACGGAGAGAAACACATGTGTAGCAGAAAGTGCAGAAAACTATGATGATTTGTGATTTTGAGGAGACTAGAACTAAGAGTGTAGACCATGAAATCAAGCCCAGAATGATGCAATAGAAAGCTAATACTTCCCTCTTCAAGCCAGGGTTGAAGGATTGAGTTGGAGTTGCAGCATGGCTTCGCCCCACGTCTGGAAAGAGCCCCCCTTCGTAACTGTGAACTGGACAGTTTTTATAGAGTTTTGTAAGAAAGCCTCATCTTCTTATCACGATTCCTAGAGATAGAGTCCAAGATAAATCAAGTTTTCTAGATCAAACTCACAAGAGATAGGAATAAACGGGGATCAATTCGGAGGAGGATTCTAGAAGATATGGCTCTTGGAAGGCAGCCCCGGAGCCTTATCTGCAGAGTTTGAGTTGAACCAGGATACTTAAATCCTGATCTTGCGACCCAGATCTTGAGAGATAGCCAATGAAATTCGGAGTTCTTTAGACTGAATTCAAGATAATACCAAGGAGAAACCATAGGAACAAACGGCGCTCAATTCGGAGTAGAATTCAAGAAGTTATGGACTCTGCAAGGGGGCCACGGCGCACAGAAACGGAGCAGAGTCCAGCACGAATTGGACTCTCAGGTGCGTGTAACGGTCTATCGTAAGACCGTCAGAGTGATGTAACGGATTAGGGTAGGTCCGTCACACTCTGGGGGTCGAACGGGACGATTTCAGACAAGTTTCGGTGTAACGCACCCATACTAGACCGTCACATGGACTCTAACGGTCTAGGGTAGGACCGCCACATTCTGGGGGTTGAACAGGGTGTTTCGGGCAAGTTTCGGTGTGACGGTCTATCGTAGGACCGTCACACTAATGTAACGCACCTATGTAGGGCCGTCACATTGATGGAGGAAAAAAAAAGAGCAGACTGCGCGTGACTTTAGAAATTGAAGCATATCTCTCAAACGGGGCAGAACTAGTGAAAGTGGTAAAAGATGAAATTGTAGATAACGGAGAGAGGAACAACTTTCATGAAGAAAGAAATTTGAGAAAATGATTGGAAGAGGGAGAAAATGGGGCTGGAAGAGAGAGGAAAATTCTGGGACATAGGTGAACAGCACAGCACGCCGGAAAAATACAAATAGCTCACAATCGGGGCAGAACTGGCCAACAACGTAGAAGAAGAAGCTGTAGATCTTTAAAAGAGGAACAACTTTTGTGAAGATAACTTTTTGAATATAGGACTAGAAGAGGGTGAAAAAGAATCACTTTCAAGACTGCGTAGTGAGAGAGAGCCGATTACTTGAGGGAAGTCGGCCTAAATGGGCCGAAAGTCGACTTGGAAGTCAGAATTTGATAAGATATGCTCCAGGGCTCTAAGAAATCATGATCTCCAAGACTTAAAGGATATGAAATGGTAAAAATGAGCTCGAAATCCATCCAAGGAAGCTCCAAAATAATGGCTAATTCGGGACATCAAAAATGATGAATACGAGAAATGACACAACTTGTGGGCTAAAACGGGTGTCAACAAGGTGTCGCCAGGAGGGACTACCCCAAAGAAAAACACCTGATGTCCCTTCTCCAACGCTTCAACCTTCAAGGGAAGAGGGACATGTTCGTTGTCCGAAAATTTGAGCAGGCCCTGCTGGTGGAGAGGGATAGTCTGACAGATTGTGTGGTGCGGGGAAGACCCATTTACCTCCCCGGAGAGGTCAGGAAATGGAGCGTCGTGCTGGGACTGCAAGATCTGGCTCCAGAAGACGGGCTGCTGACCAGGGCCCCTGAATTTGTACCCGCTCGGTGGAATGATTCCACGGGCAGAGTGGATCGGGAGAAGCCGATCTTTGGCTTGTTCCTTGCCCCACTGAAGTGGGGGTACAGAGAAGAATCATTCTTGCTGGATTGCTTGGCGGTCCGCTTCAAGCACCAGATATCAGTGGGGTGGTTTGCTGAGCTGAGAGCCACTGACGCCCACGCATTCAGACCCGGAGCAGTGGAGTTCACAGACTATGTGCTGCATCATTATGCTCCAATTCTGACTAGGGTTGGCGTATATCACAGCGTGTATGCCTCAAGGTACCGCTACCCCATCTCCCGAGGCTTGTGCTGTGGTATGATTGAGGTGTTCTGCCCCGAATATATCACTTTCTATACTTCAGAAGGAGAGACCTCTCTAGACTTGTGGAGCCTCTCGCAGCTTAGCGGCCTACCCATTGATGGGGAACCGTATGAAGAGGTTTGTTGTCCTGACTGGCTGAAAGATTAGACCGACGGTGACGGTCGGTATCTGGCGGGTTATGCCTATCGATATCTGATGATGGCGTACGGCACCCTCTTTCATTCGTCGCACGACACGAGGGAAGCTCGGAAGCCGAGCGAGAAGCGAAGGGTGCGGATGGGCACCTGGCTTCAATATTTCTTCAATGGGAAGAATAAGTACGAAGACTTTCCCCCGATAGCGCCAGTGGCTCAGAAGCGGAAGAAGAGGGTGCGACGCCAGGCCGCTTCATCGTCTTCTTCGAGAGGAGGGCAGGGGGAAAACCCAAACCCTACTGGCGTTGATGCAATCACTCACTGTGCTGCATATCTGGTTTACTGGCTTTGTGCTTTCGCTCTTCCTCAAGGTGACGAGAGCGTGATTAGGGCGGAGGCCATTTATCCGGCCTGTCTCATGACTTGGGGTACCAAGCTGTCTCTTTGCCCAGTGGCCCTGTGTCTTATTTACAAGATGTTGGGAGACTTGCACAAGACGCGTCTCCCCAGAAGTCTTCGGACGGTCGGTCCGTTACATTTTTTTAATGCTTGGGTTTGTACCCTGTTCCCGGAGGCGGCTCCTCAGGCATTACAAGCGGTTCCTCTTGTTCCGCGGATGATTGAGTTTGCAAGCGCCGAGCCATCTTTACTAGCGGAGCAACTCTACACCATTCGAGGCAAATTGGCCCGTATTCCCATAGATTCACCAGGGGTTCTTCATTTTTGGAGCTTAGCTACCCATTCTAGCCCGCTGGTGAACAGGACGAGACAGTGCAAGCTTTTTGAGACTGAGGAGTATATTCATCCGCTTTCCGAGGCCAAATGTACAAGGCCTATTCTCGAACCGGAGTTGGTTGACTGGGCGCTGGCTATCAGGCCGAGTGTCCTTGTATTCCGCAAGAGCGGCATTTTGTGGTTGGAGCCATACTATCCATTCCGCTTCAGCCGGAACTTCGGCTACGACCAGCACATTCCACACTCTTCTTCACAGTTTGCATTGCCCAACAGGCACAGGGCCGGGCAAGTTTCAAATGACGATGCCCGCATATGGTGGGACTTCTTCCATCGCCGGGAGGATGTTTCTTTCAGGGTGCCAACCCCTGCCCGTTTCCCCCGCGTCACGCCTGAATATATCAAGTGGTGGAACGCGCAGACTGGGTTTTACAGGAGCTCCCGGCGAGAATGCTGGGCCGTGGCAGAGCACAGGTTTCTGGATTCCCAGCCAGAGCCAGTCCTTGACATTGAGTCTTCTTATTTGAAGAAGTTGAAGTCCTGGACCAATACGGAAGTGAAGGCCTATCTGGAGGCCCGCAAGGTCGTAAAAGGTCGCAAGATGAAGGTTGACCCGAAGCTGTCCCCGATCAACAAGGACGACTATGTGAAAACCCTTCGGGGTTTATGCCGGGTGAGTAGCGAGAGGGTGGTCCTTCAGCAACTCCCTCTGCCGGTAGAGGAGCCTATCTCGGCTGTGGCCGACTGGCGTCCCGAGGTGGATAGGTTGTACCCCTATCGGACCTTCATTCGCAAGGAAGACCGGCGGGCCGCCTTATATGACAACACCCCGTGGCTATTCGTGCTTCTTCGCTCACACGGTCTTTCAGTGGGTGGTCCCAGCGAAGCCATCTTGGACCGACCTCTTCATATCTCTTTCAAATATGCTGACAGATGGAGGCTGGACCACCTGAGCCTATATTATCTCCTATCTTCTCGTGGTCTTGAGGACCTGGCACTGCTGGCCGAGCCGAGTGAAAAGATCGGAGATTTATGCTGGCTTATTCGCGAGGCAGCTTCAAGAGACAAAATGCCATCGCTGTATTATTGGCCTCTCTTCCCCTTCTATACGGGGCCGGCAAGTATGTTTCATTTCTTCATTCAGGCCCTTCGGCTAGCTTCTTTCTTTCATTATGGTGCATTGTTCTCACCTGTGTGCATGTGCAGTCCGACCAACTTCGGAGGAGACCCGGCACTTCAGGGAGCTGATAATAAAGGCCCAGAAGCCAGCATATTTTGAGGTTCCCGAGCTGGCCCTGACCACGACGCCACTGCCTCCTGGCGATTCAAGAAAGCGGACTCGATCCCAGTTGAGAGAGGCCGTCGGGAAGGCGAAAGCGGTGGTGACCCGGGTGCGCCGAAAGAAGGCTGCATGAAGGGAATCAGCAACCGTTCTTCCTTCGATTGTATCTTTTGAACAGTTTGAGGCCTCTCGGACAAAAAGGCCAGAAGCTGAAGGTAGGCTCTTCTTTTCTTCATAGTTCATTAGTCCACTTTGACTACCTTGGCTAGCTCATGCTGACGATTGCCGACACAGTTGCCACAGTCGTCGGGCTGGAGGCACCGATAGATGCCGTCATTAGGGAAGGGGCCGAGGAAATTCTAGCTGCTCCCGTAGAGAGAGATTTGCCTTCTCCAACGCCCTGACAGGAAATGGAAGGCAATTTATAGTTTAATTGTGATGCCCTCACGAATCTTCATGTCTTTAGCTGGCTTGACCCTTTCTTGCCGTAAATTTCAGTTGACATATAACCGTCATTACTTCCGGGCTCGGAGAGTGCCAAAGAAGCGATTATCCAGGGGCAGGGTGAACCTGTCCTCGAGATCCCACCCGCTGTTGCTTCTGGTGTGGAGAGCACGGGGGAAGTTCCTGCTGCGGATGATGCTTCCGCTGGCGAGGTTCCTGCTCCGATGGTGGAGCGTCCCGAAAGAGCAGAGGGATCCTCCTCCTCTGAACAGGTTGATTATGATGGCGGCTCCAGTGATGAGGAGTTCCCACCTGTTGACACAGAGACGGAGGATGCCGGGGCGTCCTCGGCCTATGAAAGCGACCATCCGACTTTTACCCCACCCCGGTTGTCGTGGAGTGGTCTTGGGCCGTCAGGCTCGCTCGTGAGCGAAGAGGCTGGCGCCGGAGAAGTGGCCCTGAGAGATTTGAGCCTAGTACCGGCTGAGGTAAGGATCCATCCGTGGTCGGTGCATGCTGCCCTTTCTTCCTCTTCCTTTTAGCTTTTAATGTACATATTTCTGGTGCAGACTGAGGTGGTGCTGCCAACCATGACGGTGCAGATACCTCTCCCGGCTCTAGGCACGGGCCATTCAACTCTCCCGTCCGTCCTGCGGCCTATCGCGCTGCGATACCCCAAGGACTATGCAGCGGCAATGGCTCCAGCTGGACCCGGAGCACTTGTGAGGGTTGATAGTTTGGCAGCAATTGCGGACTTTCAGTCATTAGAAGTCACACAACAGTCAGCTCCGGAGAAGAGTGGCCCCTCCGAAATAGAAGCCGGAGAGATCGTTGAAGAATAGACGTCCTTGGCTCTTGATATTCCTGTCGCACCTCTATCCCAGGGGGCAGGCAAGGAAATTATTGTCATTGAGGCTCCAGCCACCGTATCGGCCAGCGCGGTTATTCCCCATAGCAGTGGACTGCAGCTCATGCCATCGTCATCTTCAGGGACGGGCGACGATATCTGGGCCACTGTGGATAGTAGAGTGGAATTTGAACTACCCGAGACATCGCCGCTTGGTCTCCAGTCTTCAAGTGACCTCGTGTGGAAGTTCCTAGGGACCCTTCAGCAGACCATAACGGCCAGCAGAGATTTAACTTATATTCAGCTGAGGGGCTTGATAGAGCATTTATCCCGCTCGCTGTTGGCCTTTGGTTGCCCCATGGACGACTGGACTCCACGGGTGATCTTGCTCCTGAAGTATGTAAACAGGAGGGAATTTCTAGGCCGGGAGGCAGCTGACCAGCTTGCGGCCGTAACACTGGAGCGGGCCGAATGCCGAACCGTTCTCATTTCTCTGAAAGGGACTGCGGCGAGGATGAGGGATGATGCCAATGCCTCTTTGCAGCGCCGAAGTTTTCTCACGGCCCGCATAGCGGAATTACATGCCGAACTCTCGAGGGCAGAGGATGAACTTCAAGAGGTAGAACGCCTGGAAGTCCAGAAGGTGGAGGAGGCAGAAATGGCCAAAGGGCAAGTTGCTTCCTTCGGGGAGAGATTATCCGAGCTGGAGGCCACTGAGTTCAAACTGCAGGAGCTGGCCCGCCATCCTTCCCTGGGCATTCCGGAGTTGGAGGACATCTTCCGACGCCCTCTGCCATAGTTCTGTTCTATTTGCCTCTTTTTGATGGACTTTGTTGTGTCCCCTGTGGTTCTGGAGTTTTGATGATGACAGATATTATGTCTCATTATGTTTACATCCTTGATGATATAATCCTGTTGCATTATGAGAAACTGTCAGAACATGGTTGAGGATGTCTCACAGGTCATGAAGTTAACCCAAGTCAAAGAGTCAAAGTTAAATCATGACAGGTAAGGTGAATGCTCAGATCAGGTAATGCTCTGTTAAGTTCTCCTGCATACATTCAGTTCATATCTGCTATATGCATTGTGTTTCACTGCATCGGTCATACAGTCTGCACTCTTCGGGTTGACCCCCCAGTTCGCAAGTATGTACATTGCCCTCATGCATACACAAGCATCCTGTTTGCATCAAGTCTGTACAGAGTCTCCTGCATTCCTTCATATCAACTCTAGACATTGCATGCTAAAGTCTGCACATCCAGTTTGCACTAAGTCTGTACACTGTCTGTGCTTTCACGTGTCTGGTTGCATGAGTCATTAATGTCTATACATTGTTCACTCATATGAGCAAGTCTATACATTGGTCGGTGGCAAGCCTGTACACTGGTCGAGCTTTTAAGTCTTAACATTCACAAAGTCCATACAACGGCCCTGTAGCATTGTCTAGCCAAAGTCTGCACATCGGCACTGTAGCGTGCATAGCTCAAGTCTGTACATTGGCCAAGTATGTACATCGACTGTTCACAAAGTCTATTCACTGGACTTCACTTCAAAGTCTACACATTGGCTAAGTGTGTACATCGCTTACATTTCTTGAGATCAAGTCCATACGTTGCACTGTTTCTTCAAGTCAATACAGTGGCAAAGTCTGGACATTGTGCTTTGAAGATCACCAAGTCTATACATCACCTTTGGGCATCAAGTCTGTACACTCACGCATCATTGCCAAAGTCTGAACAGCCGATCGTCTCAGTTAGCGTCTAGGTCAGTGTCTCATGCATGCGTCTAAGTCACCGTCTCAATCGCTTTAATGTCTGCACAACGTGTCAAAGGCAAAGTCTATACATTGCCCTTGGACGTCATGTCTGTTCAGCGGATCATCTAATCAAGCGTCTCATGCTCAAGTATGTACAGCCTGTTTCAAGAAGAACAAGTCTGTACAGCCGATCATCTTTCCAGTGTCTTGCATTAGCTAAAGTCTGTACAGAGTCAGCGTCTCGTTGATCGTCTCTTGCTGTGTCTCATGAAGCACTTCTTTTGGCAGAGTCTGTACAGTTGACCGTCTTAGGCAGAGTCTCATTGTGCGTCTCATCTTGTCTATTCAACGCATCAGAGTAAAGTCTGTACATTGGGTTGCTTGCATGCATAATGAATGAAGTCTGTACATCCGTTTACTTGATGAACAAAGTCTGTACATTGCATTCGACCTAACAAGTCTATACAATGCATTTCATCTTAACAAGTCTGTATAGAGTTTACACTTAACCTGATAAGTTCTTATCTGTCTGACAGGCACTCTTCGCAGAGGCTAATGAAGGCACGTGATCCAAGGAGGATAAGGTACCCTGATCGTGACACGTGGAAGCACTGTGCTGAAATACTGCCACGTGGACAGAGGCCTCTTGGCGGGAGATGTAGAAAGCACACGCCCTAAGCTGCTGCTATATATATAGAAGATATCTTCCTCAGAAAGTGACTGATAAGAACCGAAGAGGGCTGAGCGAGACTGTGAGTGAAGAAGAAGTGAGGCGGAGAGCAGCAGAGAGTGAAAGAAGAAAGAAGCAAAGAAGAAAAGAGTGAAGAAAAGAAAGAGAGAGACAGAGAGCCACCGAGAAGAAGAGAAGAGAAGAAAAAAGAGAAAGAGAGAAAAGGAGAGCAGAGATCGAGAGAAGAAGAAAAGTGCAGCAGAGAAGAAAAAGAAAGTGAGAGGGAAGAGAAGCTTACCTGAAGATCTGTCTACTGGACTGTGGATCAAATCCAGGCCAGTCAGCTCCATGCGAGCCACATCTATGTTATCTTTATTTACAACTTTCTGATTGCTGTGTATTTTTCCTTTCTTATTTTTTCCTTTTTCATTTGGTTAATCCTTGTTCTTCCGATTCTCTGGATAGAGGTCGGGTTCCTCCTGTGGACTCAGGAGAAGGGAGATTTGATCTCCGGTTCTGGGCTTGTGGGTTGCAAGTCCAGGGGTCCCTCCTGGTCTGGAGGAAGAGAGGTCTGCGACCTCTGGTTTGCTGGTGACGGGGAGTCACTGGTGGGTTCCCTCCTGGTCTGGAGGAAGAGAGACTTCGGTCTCTGGTTTCCAAGTGGCTGGGAGTCACTTGGGGTGTCCCTCCGGTCTGGAGGAAGAGGGGAGGCTGTTCCCCTAGTCAAGCTGTTTGGCAGCAAGTGTTTGCAGACTGAGTCTGCTGTGCTAGCGTTGCTAGTGGAATCCTCACTCCAGTTGGGAGTGAGGGGTGGATGTAGGTCTTGGTGACCGAACCACCTAAAAATCTTCTGTGCTGTGTGATTGGGCTTGTGCGCTTGTTCCATATCTTCTACCACCCTTCACAGGTTGTCTAAGCTTTCATATTACTATCAGTGCTGTAGGTTGATTACCTTCTTCTGCTTCCGTATGTTAATTGTTTAGGCTCACACTACATGTTTGTTCTTTGGTTCAAAAGAGTAGTTGATTAGATATTCAGATTGTCTATTTGCCTTGATAGCATTCTAGATTTTATTGAGCGAAAAGTTTTTAAGGGTGGGATTCATTCACCCCCCCTCTGAATCCTTGCACCGATCCTATCAGACTTCATGTATTCCGGGGAATGCCCCGCGTAACATGTACTCTTTATTCCGTAGAATGAAAATCTTCATTTTGCCGTCAAATGACGACTCCATCCTGTCATCATTCTTCTTCTTTTTTTTTCTTCTTCTTTTTTCTTTTTTTTATTCGCCAGTTGATTCTAGTCCAAGTGTGTGGGTCGCGAGGGCAGGAGAGCGCTCACGCCTTCAGCAAAGGGGTGAGGTGTTCGCTCCACCGCGTCGCGACTATTCTCAAGACTAAACAACGGCCTGTACGAGTCGAGAGCCCGGAGGACTTAAAAGGGTATATGAGAGACGAACACCAAAACAGATAGCGAGCGACCCTGCCGATGGTGGCAAGGGTCAATAAGGGTGGACGGTCTTGCCGATGCTGACAAGAACCGAGAAGGGGTAGCGACCGATCTTGTCGATAATGACAAGGGTCGAAAAGGGTAGACGGTCTTGCCGATGATGACAAGGGCCGAAAAGGGAGCGGCCGATCTTGTCGATGGTGACAAGGGTCGAAAAGGGTAGATGGTATTACCGATGATGATAAAAATCGGAAAGGGTAGCGACCGATCTTGCCGATGGTGACAAGGGTCGAAAAGGGTAGACGGTATTGCCGATGATGACAAAAACCGGAAAGGGTAGCGACCGATCTTGCCGATGGTGACAAGGGTCGAAAAGGGTAGATGGTATTACCGATGATGATAAAAATCAGAAAGGATAGCGACCGATCTTGCCGATGGTGACAAGGGTCGAAAAGGGTAGACGGTATTGCCGATGATGACAAAAACTGGAAAGGGTAGTGACCGATCTTGCCGATGGTGACAAGGGTTGAAAAGGGTAGATGATATTACCGATGATGACAAAAACCGGAAAGGGTAGCGACCGATCTTGCCGATGGTGACAAGAGTCGAAAAGGGTAGACGGTATTGCCGATGATGACAAAAACCGGAAAGGGTAGCGATCGATCTTGCCGATGGTGACAAGGGTCGAAAATGGTAGATGGTATTACCGATGATGACAAAAATCGGAAAGGGTAGCGACCGATCTTGTTGATGGTGACAAGGGTCGAAAAGGGTAGACGGTATTGCCGATGATGACAAAAATCGGAAAGGGTAGCGACCGATCTTGCCGATGGTGACAAGGGTCGAAAAGGGTAGACGGTATTGCCGATGATGACAAAAATCGGAAAGGGTAGCGACCGATCTTGCCAATGGTGACAAGGGTCGAAAAGGGTAGACGGTATTGCCGATGATGACAAAAATCGGGAAGGGTAGCGACCGATCTTGCCGATGGTGACAATGGTCGAAAAGGGTAGCAAATACATACATATATGTGGGACATTGGATGAAGACTCCGCTTCGACCCCGTAAAGGGTCCTCAGGATGGAGGACGGATCATCACTATTCACCACTAATTTATAATTTTTTTTCTTCCTTCTTTTTTTTATTTACATTACTGACTTAAGCGCCCTTTCAGGTTTTCGACGAAGTCAGCCCCCTCTTGCTTTTCCCCACGCCCCCTCTCGGGTTTTCACGTGGCGGGGTACCCGATTTTACCTGCGACGCCCTTTCGGGTTTTCGCCACAACTGGGTTATAGCCATTTTTGCACTTGTCCTAATAAAGGAACAAGTCTGGCGGGGTATCTCTATTTTTAACCCCATTTTCTTTTCTTTTTTTTTGAATTTGGAGTACCGAAGAATTCGACTGTGAGAATGCTGACCGGCCTCGCCGATGATGATAAGGATTGGTCTCTGGCTTAGTTCGTCGACACTGGTTAAATGTCGAAGCAAAGATCACAGTTTGTTAACAAGGACGTAAGATCCGAGTTAATGGTAGAGGTCGACCGATCTCGCCGATGATGACGAGGGTCGAACATGGGTTTATTCATCAGCACGGGTCACATGCCGAAGCAAAGGTAGGATTATTAACAGGGACGGAAGGTCCAAGTTAGGGGTAGAGATCGACCGATCTCGCCAATGATGACGAGGGTCGAACATGGGTTTGTTCATCAGCATGGGTCACAAGCCGAAGCAAAGGTAGGATTATTAACATGGACGGAAGGTCCAAGTTAGGGGTAGAGATCGACTGATCTCGCCGATGATGACGAGGGTCGAACATGGGTTCGTTAAAGGATCTCCGGTGGGGCTTTTGATGATTGTCCCTTTTGGAGTTTCATCGGGTGGAGAACAAAAGAGGAACTTTTAAATTACCACTTTACTGACTTAAGCACCCTTTCGGGTTTTCGCCGAAGCCAGCCCCCTCTTGCTTTTGCCCACGCGCCCTCTCGGGTTTTCACGTGGCGAGGTACCCGATTTTGCATGTAGCTCCCTTTCGGGTTTTCGCCACAGCTGGGTTATAGCCATTTTTACACTTTTCCTAATATAGGAGCAAGTCTGGCGGGGTATCTCTATTTTTAATTCCATTTTTCTTTTCTTTTCTATATATATATTTTTTGAGGATATAAAAGGTGGTAGGTCGAAGTGTGATGTCCGACCCTTGGTTGGTGGCAGACGGCTGTTGGCCGGATCACCGGGCCGTGTGCCGAGCAGAATGATTCGTTAGCAAGGGCTGAATGCTAACTCAAAGGAATGATCTTTCGCCGATTCGAGCGTAAGGCCCGTAATGGCAACAATGTGAGAAGGCCGGCTAGGACACGAAGCCTTGAGCCGAAAGGATTTATTCGTTAGCAAGAAGATAATGCTAACGTAAGGGAGGGATTTCATGCCAGTTCGGACGTAAGGTTCGTAATGGCAGTATGGTGTATTCTTTCGAGATCTCGGCCAGGGCAGAGTGCCATTAAATCAAGGGAAGGTAGTTCGGTTAGGGCGGAGTGCCACCGGAAACGGTAGCTCGATCAGGGCGGAATGCCACTAGACCAAGGAAAGGTAGCTCGATTAGGGCAGAATGCCACTAGACCAAGATAAGGTAGCTCGGCTAGGGTGGAGTGCCCCTAGACCAAGTTAAGGGTAGCTCGGCTAGGGCGGAGTGCCACTAAACCAAGGAAAGGTAGCTCGATCAGGGCGGAGTGCCACTAGACCAAGGAAAGGTAGCTCGATCAGGGCGGAGTGCCACTAAACCAAGGAAAGGTAGCTCGATCAGGGCGGAGTGACACTAGACCAAGATATGGGTAGCTCGGCTAGGGCGGAGTGCCACTAAACCAAGGAAAGGTAGCTCGATCAGGGCGGAGCGCCACTGGACCAAGGTGGGGGTAGCTCGATCAGGGTGGAATGCCACTAGACCAAGATAAGGGTAGCTCGATCAGGACGGAATGCCACTAGACCGAGATAAGGGTAGCTCGATCAGGGCGGAGTGCCACTAGACCAAGATAAGGGTATTCCGACCGATCACTCGGGAATGTTGGTTGTGCTGCATGATACAACTTTATATGCTTTCCGTTGAGGGGAGAGAACTGGATGACTCCTTTGTGCTCTACCAGGACGTAGGCACCCCCTTCATATACTCGGCGGACGATATATGGTCCGACCCAATTTTTGACCAACTTCCCTTTGGGGTTGGAGGCCATCACTTCTCTTCTTTTGACTATCACCAGGTCTCCTTTCTTGAATTCTCATCCTATGACTAGCTTATCAAAAGCACGTGCCATGCGAGCTTGGTAGAGTTGGATGTTTTGTTGTGCCCGGAGGCGTTTTCCTTCGAGCTCAGCGAGCTCTTCCAATCTTCTTTCTGCATTGGTTTGTTCACCGCTGGCTAGTCCGCGTTGGATGGCGACTCGCAGCGAAGGAACTTCCAGTTCAATCGGCACCACAGCCTCTGACCCATAGACGAGGGAGAAAGGTGAACAGCTGGTTGGGGTTTTGTAGACAGTATGATAGGCCCAGAGCGCTTCGTACATCCTTTCTTCCCAATCTTTTTTATTAGACTTGACAGTCTTTGCCAGCAATGTGCATAGTATCTTGTTGAAGGCTTCTGTGAGCCCATTGGCTTGAGGGTTGTAGGGGGATGATGTCCTCCAGTCAATTTTGTACTTGTCGGCTAACCGATAAACCTTCTGATTTCTGAAATGGCTGCCATTATCAGAGATGATTCGGTTGGGAACCCCGAACCGAAATATTATGTTCTGGCAGAAGAATCTTGCAACTAGTTCTCCCGTTACATCTCTTAGTGCTACCGCCTCCGCCCATCTGGAGAAGTAGTCTGTAGCTGCTAAGATATATTTGCACCCTGATGAAGATGCTGGTAGCGGCCCTACCACGTCCGTGCCCCACTAAGCAAACGTCCAGCTTGGTAGGGTCGGATGCAGTGGCACTGGAGGTCTCCTTGCCACATTAGCGTGTTCTTGACACTTCTGACAAGCTTTGGTGAACTTGCAGCAATCGTCAAATATAGTGGGCCAATAGTATCCCAATTTCTTTATCTCAATTTTCATCTTTGGGCTAGCCTAGTGTGCTCCAGCTGATCCCGCATGGACTTCTTGCATCACCTGTCCCGCCTCTGTTGAAGACAAGCAGCGAAGTAGGACTTTCCTTCGGGCATCTGCCATTATTCGGAACAGGGTTCCGCTTCTCATCTCATAAGAGTCCTTGACCCTCAGGAGCTTTATTCTTTGTTCTTTTTCTTTCGGGAGCTGTTGGTGTTGGAACCACCGCAGGAGATGTTCTCGCCAATCGGGTAGTTGAATCTCCTCGACGGTTACCACCTCAATCTATTGTTCGTCGGCCAAGACCTCTATTACACTGGGGACTTGCCGGCGATTGATCACTGTTATATTCAGGCTTGTGTCTGGCGGGACCGCCAATGAACTAGCCAGCTTAGCGAGGGCGTCTGTCTGAGCATTCTGGCCTCGGTTGATGTGCTTGATGCTGATGAAGTAGAATCTTGACATCAGGTGAGTTGCCAGCTGGTGATAGGGGAGAAGCTCTTGCTTTCGCACATCGAACTCTCCTTCTACCTATTTTATAACTAGCAGGGAGTCTCCGAATGCTTCCAGCATCTGAATTCCCATGGACAGAGCGATCTGCAACCCGATTATCAAGGCTTCATATTCCGCTTCATTATTTGTGCAATACTTGTTTATGGAGCAGGATGTGTGCACCACTTCTCCTTCTGGGGATTTCAGGACTATGCCAGCTCCTGCCCTGACTCTGGCCGATCCAGTGGCAGAGGTGTCGATTCTGGAAGCGCCATCAAAATATAGCTGCCACAAGGAGGGCTGCACTTGAACGGCTTCCAGGGTTTCATCTTCAGGAAGCTCCGGCTCCAACGGGCAGTCCCCGGGTACCGGGTGCTCAGCGAAGAAGTCTACAATAGCTTGGCCCTTGACGGCCTTGCGCGGTACATAGGAGATGTCGAACTCCATAAGGATTACCGCCCATTTGCCCAGGCGACCTTTGAGTGTCGGCTGGGACATGATATACTTGAGGGGATCCTCTTTGGATACCAAGCTGATTTCATGCGACAACATATAGTGTCGGAGCTTCTTATCTGCGAAGACCAGTGCCAGATAGACCTTCTCAATATAAGTATATTTTTCCTCGGTCCTGACTAGTCTCCGACTGAGGTAATAGAGAGCTTGCTTTTTCCCTTCTTCATTATTCTGAGCCAGCATTGCCCCCAGGGAGTTATGTGTAGCTGCTATATATAGTATCAGTGGCCGTCCTTTCACTGGTGCACCCAGCACTGGAGGAGTCTTTAGATAGTCTTTCAGCTTGTCGAAGGCTGTCTGGCAATCTTCGTCCCAATAAAAGGGAACATCTTTCATCATCAACTTGTGGAAATGCTGGCATCGCCCTGACAAATTGGAGATGAACTGCCGGATATAAGCCAAGCGGCCCTGTAATGATCTCAACTCAGAGATATTCCTTGGTGGAGGTAGCTCCTGAATTGCTTTGATTTTTACGGGGTCTATCTCGATTCCCCGATACCAGACAATGAAGCCCAAGAATTTTCCGCTCGACACTCCGAACGCACATTTCATGGGGTTCATCTTCAGCTCATGCTGCCTCAGCCTCTGAAAAATAATATTGAGGTCTTGCAGATGATCGTCTTTTCTTCTGGTTTTGACCACCAGATCATCTATGTAGCACTCGACCTTGTGGTAGAGCAACTTATCAAAGATTTTGGTCATTGCGCGCTTATAGGTTGCGCCATCATTCTTTAGTCCGAACGGCATCCTCTTATAGTGATAAATACCTTTAGGGGTTCGGAAAGCAGTATGGACCCGGTCATGCTCCGCAATCCAAATCTGATTGTAATCGGATGACCCGTCCATGAATGACAGGGCCTCATGGCCGGTTGTAGCATCTATCATGACTTCCGTTATCGGCACCGGGAAGTCATCTTTGGGGCAGGCTTTATTTAGATCTCGGAAGTTGACGCATATCCGGATCTGTCCATTCTTCTTCTTCACGGGGACGATATTCGCCAACCATGTGGTGTACTAGTTTTCTTCAACAAATCCCACGTTAATGAACTTGTCGACTTCAGCATAAATTTGAGTAATGATGATGTGACACAACCTAAGACTCAACAAGCAAGCACAATTAAGCATTCAAAAACGGACCGATAATAGCAACCGCTCACCCGATGCTCACTAAGGCCCGGGGTAACTTGGCAATGCCAAGGGGAGGTTGTGTGGGCTAGGCCCTTGCTGGTAGAGGGCCAACAAGGCCAAGGTTTGATTCCCCAAGGGTACGGCTGCCCAAATCAAGGGTCCGACGAAGTGCCAAAGGGCACGGGTTCCACTCTCTTCCCACGATGATCACTTATAGCAAATGAGCTTAAGGATCGGGCTCTCGTCACGTCCAGCGGAGTTTATGAACTAATATTGAAAGAACAAGCATGAATTAGAGCAAAGTTTTGGAGCACTCACTCGACCGGTTTGAAGAAACCGGTCCCGCTCGGAGACGAGGGCGAGCGGGGAAGCGTGGGTTCCCACACGCCGCGTCGGGGTAGCTTGACCTGCCCAAACAAGTTACACCACTACACCTCTCGCAGGAGGGGGATCTTGGGGTGGGGGTTAATGAGATTACAAACAATACTACCTCCACGCAGGGAGGGGCCTTCAGCCGGTCAAGCGGGGCGGGGAAATTAGACTAAAGAGGGATGACTAAGTAACGGCACCGAATCTGCTTGCTATCTGCGAACAGGGAGAGATAGTCGGTGTTGCTACTGTAGAACCCGTTCAGAAATTTTTCTAGTGGCGAGACCGGTGGGAAAATTTTCGTAGCTGAGAAGGGAATGCCTCAGAATTTCTTTAATTTCTTCTGGAGTCACTGCTGGCCGGGATGGAGGTTTGAACATAGCCTCAGATTCTCAGACCGGCAGCTGCAGACTTCTAACAGCAGATTGCAGAGAATGCCCCGGCAGCTCCCGACCTCGGAATCAAGCGCCGTCAGAGTCGTTGGAATCGTGGACGAGTCCTCTTCGCAGAAAAACTGACGGGGAAGCCAACCGATGTCGGAGAAGACTAGGGGATGCAGAACAATGGTGACTGGTCGGTGCAGACTGTGGGTAGCAGATCTGCGTAGCTGAGGGAGAAAAATGAGAACTCTGGATCACGAATGCCGAATGAAGTTCTGTTTCTTGATTCTGGAAGTAGACTGGGCGATGAAGAATTTGGAAGAAGAACTCGTGGGCTGATTCCTCCGGGGTTCGTCGTGGCAGAGCTTCTCATCTGGCTCAGGTTCTCAGCCAAGGCAGAACTACGCAGTTGTGGGAGAATGGACCTCCTGGACGGCTCGGAGATCGGAAGAAGATGAAACTACTTCTGTTGCGAAGGAGACTGGTAGACGCTTCCGACGATGGCTCTTGGGTCTTCAAACTCGTCCGGAGGAAGTTTTGGTGGCCGCTGCAAGTTGCTGGTTCATCTGCAACCTCTGAACAGCAAACTGCAACTTCGAAGTAGCTTCCAATGACCAAGAAAGAAGAAGGGGAAGGGGGTAGATGAGTGTGGGAGTGACCGCTGGTTGTAAGGGGGTCTTGGA
The DNA here is from genome assembly GCA_022559845.1 of Amorphophallus konjac. NCBI lineage: Eukaryota > Viridiplantae > Streptophyta > Magnoliopsida > Alismatales > Araceae > Amorphophallus > Amorphophallus konjac. The sequence continues at coordinate 184,946,631 of CM040117.1, read as the reverse complement.
GGGGGTGTTCTAAGGTGTGGGAGGTGGAGAATAAGGTCCTGAAGAGGGTCCAACAGATGAAAAAAGGTAGTGGGGGCTGCGAATTTGGGAAGGTGGGTGAGAGGGAAAGGGTATTTGAAAATGGGTTTAAGGGTGGGGTTAATTTGTTTGTCTTGGAAAGGGGGGGGGGTTGTGTTGGGGAAGGGAATGGGTGCTTGGGAAAGTGGGAAGGGTGCTTGGGAAAGTGGGAAGGGTAGTTGGGGGTTGGATGGTGAGGAGAGGATTGGTGGAGGGGGTCTTGGGAAGGGATGGAGTATTGATGAGGGTTGTGGGGAATGGGAAGAGGCTTAAATGGGGTAGGTGGGGAGTGGAGGTGGTTGGGAAGGGAGGAGAGAGAAGAAAATTCGAATTTGGGTGTTGAGGAGAGAGAAAGTGGAGTGAAAAAGAGAGATTAAGAGAGGGAAGGGTGGGGAATCTCTCCCCTAGGGTTTCTCACCCAAAAAATAGAATCTCTCCACTAGATAAGAAGTGTAAACTCTCAAAATGGCAAGTTTTTCATTCATTGATTCATTAAGTTGAAATGGGGGGGAATGGGGTCCTATATATAGGAAACCCACATTTCTACAAAAGTCCCTGACAATTGACTCAATGACAAATAACCGAGGGGGTAGGGGAGAGCCCTTGGGCCAAGCCCAATGAATTGGGCCCAATAGCTAACTAGACAACCTAATGACACTCAAACTTAGGGAAATGAACACAAGACCTAGGAACATGACTCAAATAAAAGGGAAAATACATCAAATGACTCAAATAAAAATTACATAGGACTCAAAATTAAATGACTAGACCATGCCGGATGCAACCGGGGTGAGGAGACGAGCTGTGAACGTGGGCATGGGAGGTGATGTCCCCATCAAATGAGTTCTGGCCTCATGCGCCGTGGTGGTTGCTTCACCGGCTCGGCCTCAGGGCTGATTGCCAGCTCATGTTGTGAGATAGCGGGGCTTAGACCCGGCATTTCTTTGTAAGTCCAGGCGAAGCAATCCCAGTACTCTAGTAGCAGCTGGATGTACAGCTCCCGTTCTTCTGGGGATAGTTGGGCGCTGAGGAAGGTAGGCCTAGGGTCCTCCTCATTTCTCAAGTTGACTTCTATCAGTTCGTCGACTGTGGCTTGGCCTCTGTCTTCTATCTCCGGAGGTGCCGGCTGGAGGTCAATGAAGTCTGGAATACCATCTTGAGGGTCGAGTACTTCGACTTCCTCGTCAGACACCACCAGAGCTTCTTGAGGATTCTCTATTCCTTGTGCTAGCGGCTGCGCGGATTGTTCTGTTAGCAAATCCACTGCCGTTGCAGCTCCCAAGGGCGAAAGAGCAGCTTCAGTCCTTATAGATGAGGTTGCAACCGTGACAGACTGGTAATTGTTTATTGCCGGGCTTGGACAGCACCCTGATTTTGTAGCAGAAGTTGAGGAGGTCTCGCCTTCTGGGGCAGTTGCATCTTCCGTAGAAGCGGCTTTTTCTTTCTTGATGGCTTGTTTCCCTTGATCGGAGTCAACCGAGGCTTCCCTGATTGGCAGAAAGGGTGTTGAAGTTGTCATTAGTAGGACTCCGCTGGAGGGAGAAATTCCTGCTTCTTCAATGTCTTTGGCTTCACTGCTACTAGCCGTATCAAATTTGGCTTGAAGGGCTGCATCTTTAGGGTAGACCTGCTCCCAGCATCGGCAGGGGACCGAGGTCTCTATTTCTTGATTTCTGGGTCGAGCCAGTTCTACATGCTCAGCTTCCACTGGGTATTCATCAAAAGCTGCCCCCAGAGGGCTATCTTCAGCATGATAGAAGGCGGAGATGGTGTCCACCTCGTACCGCCCACTGTAATAATATTCCTCCAGGGTGAAGCCCAACCCTGGATGTTGAGAAACACGTCTCATTTCCTTATCCAGATTTGCGGGATACCACATCTTCTGGAAAGCTTCCTTACGCTTCTGAGACTGATCGGGGGGAATGTGTTGCTTCTGAAACATCCTGGCCATCCGATCAGTTGTTAATGCCAGGCCTTGAATGGGAACCGGCGGGTTGCTTATATCTTCGGGGAGGCTGCAGTCTGTGTCTTCCCGAGTAGGATGCTCCTCAGCTGTATAGAACAAGCTGTTGGGTCCTTCTTCCTGTGTCACCTCCCAAGTCTTGAAAGGCTCGACAATAGGGTTATCAAGGCCGGGAGTTGGCTTGGTAAGGCCGTCCGGGATTTCAATATGGTTGTGCCACCGAGTGACCCGCACTTCATTAGCTTGAGGGTATAGTGTTGGGGGTGTTATCCTGCCCACATTCCCGGATGCTGTGATATGGGAGACCACCTTGGGCTTGACATACCCGCGCGGCGGTGGTGGATACCAACTGCTGCCGGATGTGCTTCTCGATGCCCCCGCAGGGGTCTTAACTTCAGAGGTCTTCTGGGAAGGCCCTGTATATAGGTTGGCATCTGCCAAATGACATTCAAACACCTCGAACGGGTGGGGGTCTGCAAATATCCTCTCCTCCTTTCCTTGGATACTGTACTTGATGCATTGGTGGAGCGTGGAGGGCACCACCATATTTTCATGCAGCCATGGGCGGCCGAGCAGTGCCTTGTAAGAGGTGCGAGAGTCAATGACATGGAACTGCACCATTGTAGTGAAATCTGCTAAGGTGAGGGTGAACTCTGCCACTCCCATTGACACTTCGCATTTTTGATTGAAGCCGGCGATACGCATATCCCTGACTTTCTCGAGATGCACGTTAAAGTGGTGCCTCTCATACATTCTATATGGCAGGATGTTGACCGCTGCACCGGGATCAACCAGAATCCTGTTCAGCTCCCTTCCATTCAGGTGCCCCTTCATATACATCGGCCTGTTGTGGCTGATGGTAGGTAGTAGCATGTCTTCTGGAGTGAAGGTCATACTGGCTTCCGGTACGGCTTCAGCTATGCAAGTCTCGAAATGAGCAGGCGTTTGCAGAGCCGTGATGATCGCCTGTCGGGTCTCTTCACTCAAAGAGAGGATCTCCCAGATTGTAAATCGAGCAGGGAGCTTCTTGAGTAGCTTCATTATTCAGCTCCCAGCTCGGACATTGGAGAGCTTCATCTCTTCAACCCATCTGGGCTTGGGGAGGTTTTGATTTGCGGGCCCTGACGGACCTGCTTCATCTTCCTCAGATTCGGCGCCTTTCTGGCTGGTACCGACTTCTGGGTCTTCTTTGTTAGTTGCTGCGGAGCAAGCTCCATCTGTATTTGGCTCTTCAGCAGATTGTGCGAGCTGCGGGTGAACGGTCCCGGGTGTAGGGTTAGCCTCCTGGCAGGGCTGTTTTCCTTTTAAACATCTTCATGAATTCAAGAAATGAAGGGACCCCCTTGCCCCCACTCTTGTTATATAGGCCTGAAGGAGGGGGGATTTGGACTCCCTTGACTTCCGACAGAGGTGTCTTGTAGGGTTGCTCCCCTCTGAACATGATGTTGTGGTTGGGTGGCGGCTGGCGCCCCCATTTTCGGCCTGACCGGGTGGCATGTGCAGCAACTGCGGCCTCGGCCTTGCCTCCCCCAGCATGGGGTGTGAAACAAATTTCCTCTTCTTCCTCCTCTCCGGGTAGGTTGAAGAGTGCTGATAGGGTATTACAGGAGACAACCTGCATTTTATTGGCCCCAGCGGCCTTTCTTTTCTTCTTCTTTTGCTTCTTCTTCTTTTTTGCTTCTGCGGACGGGTGCCCCCAGAATAGACTGCCCTCTCTGTCGGGTGCCTCTTCAGCTTCCTCCTTTTGTTCAAGTGAGAGCTGCTCTAGTTCTTGCCACGAGACGTGGTCCCGCACCAGCAGAGGTTTCAATTCGGGCTGCACATATTCATCTAGCCGCTCAATGAGGTTTTGCAATCGAAGGACCCCAGGATTGGTTTCCTTAATCACTGGCAGCGGAGTTTGTCTCCTCCGATTATGTGTGGGTATTCTGATAGCTATAGGTGGAGTGACCCATACGGGTGCTACCACTGACGGAGCAGGCCGGGGTGTAACACCATGGATATGTGCCCCCTCTTTCGAGCGGGATGCCCTCTTCTTCTTGTGCTTCACAGGGATCTGCTGCCATCCCTGCTGTTCTTTCGCGGGCTCCAAGAAATAAGTTTCATAGGTGCTCCGCGTGCTTGCTTCAGAGATCTCCTCGGGCAGTGCCTGGTATAGGGAGATCATATTGACTCCTGCCCTCCTCCGAGGGGCTTCATGTGGTTGAGGAGGGTCCACCTTGTACTCTCCCAGCTCAATCTCATTCTTCTTCACCATCCCTTCGAGGATGTCTTTGAAAACATAGCAGTCTTCGATTGGATGCCCCAACATCTGATGGTAGGGGCAGAATCTTGGACTATCCTTTCTCTTTACGTCCTCCGGCCTCCTTGGCTCTGGCAGGGTGACCATACTATATTCCGTTACCCAGTCGAACAGAACTCGGGTCTTGTCCTTTGGAAAGGAATAGGCCTTCTTCATTTTGTCTCTCAGCGAGGGACCTTCCTTGCCGTCTGGGGCTTCTGCAGGCTGTGGGGTGACTCCCTTCTTGCCTTCACTTTTCTGTTGTTCGAACGCCTTTATGTCAAGAGCGTTCGCTTCTTTAGGCGATGAGTGCCGGTCTACTGCCTTGCTCTTCTGGGTTGTGCCGGTAGCGGATGTAGGGGTAGGTCTAGCCAGGAAAGCTTCCACCTCGGTCACGACATTATTCAGTCGATCGAACGACCGTATTTCCATTCCGATCATCTTTTCCAGAACCTCCCTTCTGAGATTCTGTTTGCATATTTGCACAGCGTCCTCCTGATGTGGGGGCCGCTTGCACCTCATTCCAAGGTTTCTCCACCTCTTAATGTAATCAAGGGCTGTCTCATCGGCCCTTTGTCTTGTTGAGTAGAGCTCAGCCACCGTGACCTCCCTCTCTGTGACGTGAAACCTTTCTCTGAACTTTCTCTGCATATCCGACTAGTCATTGATCGACCCAGCTGGGAGGCTGGAGTACCATTCAAATGCGAGTCCCGTCAGCGAGGACCCAGAGAACTTCAACAAATATGACTCGTCGGTGGCCAGATCACCCATGACGGTCATGTAATATGCAATGTGCTCCTTGGGGGATCCCTTCTCGTTGAATTTGTCGAACTTAGGCGGCTTGTTGACCCCCTGGGGAAGTCGTTTAGCCGCATGGTGTTGCGGGTAGGGCACCCGATAGGCATCAAATGCAACATAGTCGCCTTCACTTTTCTCTGCGAGCTTCAGCTCAATCATCCTCACCACCATCATCCGGTTCATGACCGTGGGGTCAACTGGCTCCGGATAGAAGTGCGCCGGCTGCAGGTACGGGGTGACCAAGGTGGTCGCCTGTGGAGGACGCAGCAGCGGGGGTGTCTGGTGCGCTTGAGGGAACACTGGAGGTAGCAGCGGCTGTAGCTGTGGCGGCCGCTGTTGCATTGTCGCCATGCTTGGCTCTGACGACTGAGGCAGTGTGTAGAGTGGTGGAGGGCCGTCACGACGGACTGCTCTCCGAGATGATTCACCCTGGACTTTGGGTGGTTTGGAAGTTGAGGACTGTTCAGTTTTCTCCATCAGCTGCTTCTTTAGTAAGTCTATCTCTTGCCGATATTGTTGAAGTAATATCAAGACCGATGGGTCTATAGTGGCTGTAGTGGGGATAACTTCTGCTGTATCCCCGGACGTACCCTCGGGCAGGATGTCGAGGGGGACGTCGTCTTCTTCCTCTGTCGTCACTACATTAGCTGTCAGGACGGGGGCCTTGTCATCCCAGTGGTGGTAGACTTGGGGTTGTTTTCCTTTAGCCATCATCAGGAGCTCCCTCGCTGCTTTTGTTCTGCGAGTATTCGGCCCCGGCTGTGCGGCCAACTAAGCCAATTCTCGGGGGTCTTCGGGAAGCTCCCCATATCGGTTGGATATACCAGCCATGTTGCAGGTGAAGACCTGCATCCTTTTCCTTTGTCGATGGACCCTCCTTTTATCTTGCTGTGGGAAGGTCAGCCTCTCGAACACAGAAACTCTTCTTCTTTCTTCCCACTCGGGGATGGCTTCATCGGCTTCGATCTCGAAGCCGTTATCATATCTATTGTCATCGACTGACGACACCATCATTCTTTCTGCCACATCTTCTTCATCTGCCACTGACGGGCATTAGTCTTCATCGGAGGTGGCTGCTTGCATCAGTCGCTGTTGCCCAAGCGAGGGGTTGCCTAACCCTCGAAAATAGTTTCTGACCAGACAGGTCATCTCTTCTTGACCCCGCTCTTGATGTAACACGGGGGATAGTTGTCGACCTCCTGCGGGAGGGATATAAGCCAGCCGAGCTCTGTCGGTAGGTTGTTGGAATCTTCATCCCGTGGCTGGGATGTTGGCTTGATGGGCAGCAGCCCGGAAACTTTTGCGGTGCGGAGGGTCCGCAACCACTTCTTCTTCCTTCTTCGGGGGCAAGCCCCTTTCTCTTTTCTCTTCCGCCCCGTCATACAGATGATGGCGACGGATGGGTGTCAGCTGATGGACAGTTTGGGCCCGCTTGGGAACCCACACATGTTTGAACTTCCTTGGCCTGGGGGCCGTCCTTCCTTGGCCATAATGGCCGATTTCTTCTCTTTCTGCCCTTCTTCCAGCGAGGGCCTGGTATGTGTTGTGGACAGGGATGGTGGGGATGACTCGGTCTGGGGCCACCCGTGCGTTGTGTCCGTTGAGGAAGACGCGCATGCCGCCAACCATCATAGACTTCCCGGACTGAGATAGAGTCCCGGTAATCACAGCAGCACTCCTCTGGGTTTGGCGACGTTGACGTCCTCCAGGGTGTTTGTTGACGATATTAGGGCGGGTCCCACGTATGACATGGTGCACCAGACAGCTAGCGGCCGGGGCCGGACTCTTGGATGAGTCATTGCAGCAGGGAGTCTTCAGAGACTCCATTTTCCCCGCGGCTTCCTTGACAGGTTCCGGGGCTTCGATTTCCAGCATATCAACAAAGGCTAACCCCAAGAAGTTGGGGAAGCCAATAGCGGCAGGGAAGCTGCCGAACTCCATGGGCACCGCCAGGTACCCTTGTGCGTGCCCAGCAACGATCGAAGGACCGAAGCCGACGCCAGTTAATCCTGCTGTTGCCATCGTTCGCCTGTAAAGACAAATAAGTCAACGATCAGTAGCCTTTGAGAGGGCCTCGAAGCCCAAATATCTCGGCAAAGAGATGAAAGGTGACACTAGTCCCACCAGGCATGCCAGACTTATTTGCGATCTTTTTTATCTTATTATTATTTTTTTATTCTTATATATATATATGTGTGTATGTGTATACATACATATATACATCTTATTTCACGCGTCGATCAACCAATTAACTAACTGGTAGTTAACTGACTGATTGACTGCGCGGGCGTGCCAGTCACATACGTGACAACTTTATTGTGCGCTCGTTCTGACTTGGTCAGACAAATGTGAGGTTCAGTCGGGACCAGTAGTCCGCCATACCATAAAGGCTATGGCGTTAATTACATCCCCCACGAGGAGGGAACACCTTTGATTAATTACCGAGATAGTGGGCTGTCGAGGCCGGAATAAAGGATGCGACGTTAGAAACATGACGGAATCATGCGAGATGCGTCTATCTATCATGCAGGAGAGGCATGGTTCATTTAATTGGAGACCCGTGGTACGTGGCGGAGGACGTAGGTCCGAAGACCACCATCGCGCATAGCGGAGACTTCCAATCGGGCGTAACCCGACTTTCTGTCAACGCCGTTTGATATACCCGAGGGTCTATGCAAGTATGCATGCATGACGCTGAGAACTGTACTAAGCATGACAACAGAATTATGACAGTAAGCAGTGCTTGATCACATTCATTAATCCCCGTCAGAAGGGAGGGAAACGGTAACACAAGGGTAACAACGAAGGCAAAGTTGTAATACACATGATAGCCAACATGATAGAGAGGTTATTCGGAGCATGAACAACCCTTGCCTTACTTAATCTACCGCTAATTAGGGTAGCCAATATCGACCATGGGAGGCCAGGATTGCCCCGAGAGCGAGCAAAGGGTTAGAACAACACAGCAACTTGAAACGGCGTAATCGCGCGACAGATAGCTTCCTCGGTGCGGTAAAGCGTAAGTAAAGAAATTAATCCGGCGTGGTAAAGCGTAGGTGAAGAGCTAATCCGGCGCGGCCTTGATAACCAATTAAGACGGCGTGTAGGGCACGGGGCGCGCCGGTTTAGGGCGCGCCGGGAACGTGCCCAAGAAAAAAAGGGAAACATGAGTCACAGGTTAATATGGCGCGGTGGGGGGCCGCGCCGTATTAAGGCGCGCCGGTTTAGGGCCGTGCCACTTTAGCTTATTTTCATGCATTTTTTGAGACCATTTGAGTTTATTAAGCTTTTATTGAGAGTTATGAAGTTATTTGGGCCAACTGATCGTTTGATCGAAGTCCAGGACCCTCTGGAAATGATGCAGTGAGTCAGTGCGAGGTTCTGATGGGGACATCCCCAGCCACTTCACTTTTTGGGATACTCTTGTTGCTCGCCATCAGCACATCATCATTTGTGGACGTTAATCTTGAGTCATAGCATGTAATTTTTATTTCATTTGAGTCATGTATGTGTAATCTTTCTTTATTTGAGTCAGTTAATAGGTTAATGGGTCAGTTTGTTAGTCAATTGGGTCCAACTAGTGGGCTAGGCCCAAGGGCGCCCCTCCCTTGGAGTTATTGGTCATTTACTTGTTTGTCAATGTTATTTTGGTCTTAGGAAAAGTATGGAGTCTATAAATAGTCCCTCCCCTCTCTCATTTGTAACAACCTTTTATGATCAATTTAAATCAAGTGAGTTCTAGTGTGTTATTGGAGTGGATTCTCCAAACTTCTCTCTCTCTCTCTAAGGGGTGGATTCCCCTCTCCTCTCTCTTCTCTCTCTCTCTCTAAGGAGAAGGGCGCCCCCTACTCTCTCTCTTCCCCTCCCAACCATCTCCACCCTCCCACCTACCTCCATTAAATCCTCTATAACTCTCCACAAGCCATCATTACTTCCCCCTAGTCCCAAGAGACCCTCCACCAATCCACACCCCACCCTCCAACCCCCAACTACCCATTTCCCTTCCCTAAGCATCACTCCACCTTCCCAAGGCACCCCTTCCCATCCCCAAGACCACCATTGATCACCCCACATTAAGGGAAATTCAAACTCACATTCCCTCCACCCACTTGTGCCCCCCTCACCTTCCCCCTTCTCCCTCCAAGCCCAAATTCGCAGCTCCTCTCTCACCAACTGCAAACACCCATTCCAGACCCCATTCTCCCACTCCCACACCTTAGAACACCCCCTCCCAGGCCCCCTCACAACTAGGGGTCACTCCCACACCTATTCACCCCATCTCCCCTTCCATATACCCCATTTCCCCATCATCATCAACCTGCAGTTCACTATTTGGAGGTAGCAAAGAAGCTGTTGGTCGCAGAGGCTATCCCATCATCGTCTCATCAAACCTGGTGGCAAGTTTTATATTGCTGGAATCGTCTTTGAGTCGGCTTTCCAACGGTGGTGGTCCCGCCGGCTTCCAAGGTCGGAGCTGTTCGGAGGAGGCAATCTACTACGACTGCACAAGACTTCTCAGGTAGAGGACCAGAACCTAAGTGGAAGCTCTTCCACGGCAATTCTAGCGTGAATCTGGGCGAGAGTTCTTCTACAAACTTTTCCTAGACCTGTTGACTTCTAGGATCAAGATGCGAAACTCCGATTGGCATCCGGAATCAAGAGTTATCAATTTCTTCTTCCAGGTGCTTGGTTCTATTTCTTGTCAGTCTGCTCCGACCTCCCCTCCATGTTCGAGTTCTATCAGTCCACTCCGACATCATCTGGCGTCCCCGTTTCTTGCGTTTTGAAGAGGACTCAACAACAAATCCATCAATACCAGCCATGCTCAAATGGGAGTTTTGAAGCGCCCGTGGTACCCTTATCATTTAGCTGCTGAGGTTCTGCGATAGTCAAGAACAGCAACCTGCTTCCCTGTTCAACCCTCTGCCCCGACCAGAACCGGCGACCACAGAAATCAAGAAAATTCTGGCATCATCCTGCTCCAGCTATGAAGAATTCCCCACTAGTCCCGTCATCAACAAAATTCGTGAGCGGCCGCAGTGTCAACATCTTCGACTGACTGTCCTCAGTTTCAGAGAGCAGGCAGAACCGACTTCATCCACCGCTCGGCTTCCAATTGTGTTTTCCCCCTCCCTGCCTGGCCGGCTGAGTGCCCCTCCCTGCGTGGAGGTATATTTTTTGTTGTAATCACATAAATCCCTACCCCGAGATCCCCCCTCCTACGAGAGGTGTAGTAGTGTAGCATTTCAATTTTCAGGTTAAAGCGACACCGACGCGGCGTGCGGGTGCGTCCCACGCCTCCCCGCTCGCCCTCGTCTCCGGCCGGGATCAGCGTCTTCACGCTGATCAGGTGAGCTACTGAACACCACTCATTGCTGGGATTTAATTGCTTAGTTTACTATTTCTTTTAGTTACTCTATCGGCGGTGAGAGAGTGACCGTTCCCAAATTGCCATCAAATTGAGTGACCACCGCGGGGCGAGTTGTGAGAGCAACCACTTAACCCACTCCCTTGGCGTGCCGACCGCCCGTGAATTGGGCATCCCTGGCCTATTTGGGGTCCTCCATATGCTAGCCAACCATTGGAGTATCAAGGTCCCGACTGAGACTCTCTCCGTCATCGCTAAGTCGCCTACGGGCACTCGTGTGTGCTACGCGATCGTGTTCGTTAGTGTGAGTCCGCTGCTCAACTTGATTGCTTGCAATATAGGTCCATATGTGGTTTCACATCAAGTGGTATCAGAGCAAGTTCACAACTTGTCTCTATCAAGTTGGTCCTAGGGCGCGCATATGCATTTAGAGTCTCCTAGTGCCTCGCTCTTATCCACTAGTATGACCGCCTCATACCAACCTTGCCCATCGACCCTCTCCATGAGTCCAAAACCCCAAGAGAAATCCATCACCAACACTCATGACCTCCACGGCCATGTCGAATACCTCATGGGAGCCATGACTAATGCTTTCAATTGCCTAGATAGCATAAGAGGTCAACTTACCCAATTAGGTGATAATGGGCCCGTCCCAAGGGTGGACAATAGATTGGTCCCCCTCCCACTTCTCGCCTTTGATGGAACCTCTCCTAGAGAATATTTAGATTGGGAAGCTACATTGGACAAGTACTTCACTTGGTATCCCATGTCCGAGTATGAAAAGGCTTGGGTTGCCAAAATGTAACTTACCAAACGAGCTCAAACTTATTTGTTGCAAATTGTCGGGTTAAGAATACTTAGAAGGGAAGCTCCCATCACCACTTGGGGGGACATGAAAGAATAACTTAGGGCTAGATATGTTTCCCCCTCCTACTCGAATCACCAAAGCCTAAGGAGCACTTCAACTCCTTCACCCCCTCATGGCCAACCCAAGACCCTAATCCCCCATTCCCCACCACTTCCCACCTATCCTATCCCGACCACCACATCTACACCCTACCTACAAGTCCTCACCACAACCATATCTCCACAAACCCAATTGGGCCCCATGACCACCCCTCCACCTAGGCCCATGATGACCACCACCCCCCAACCGAAATTCCCCCACCAAACCCAAATCCCACAAGCCCCCTTGAACCCCACCACTATCCCTCCATCACCCCTAAAGAAAGATGCACCTCCCAAGGCCAACCAACCTAAACCCCCTCATCCAACCCACCTCCCGCTTCCTACACCAATCTTTCCCCAACCTAGGCCTCCACTACTTCCCCTTCCTATCCCAACCCAAGTCCACCCTTGCCCACCACCCCGAGTGCGTCATGCGCCGGCTTTCACAAAACCACCCACCATAGATCCTCATACCCCATTAGCATTAGAAGTTGTGGCCCATACACACACTCAAGTAGAGAAGGATGTCAATCTGGATCCACCTCCCACCATTGTGGAAATTCAAGAGCCCCCAATCCCACCATTCTTCCCTCGTCCGACTCCTCAAGAGCCACACATCCACACACTTGGCACCCCCACCGTGAATGAGGCCATACTCCAATGGCTCAAACGAGGACCCACCCTTCCTAGCTCACCCCCACCTCTCTCACCTTTGGGATATCCATCCCAAATTGTCCCCCTTCACTCCTATCACACCACAATCCAATCCTACTATGAGGTAGAAGGTTGAGATGATCTCCTCAAAGGTCTAGAGTGGCAATTAGACTTGACTTCTTTGTTGACCCTAGGGGCGGACCGACCCAAGAGCCTTGACCTCATCCATCCATGCATTGGGTCTATCACCTCGGTTTGCACTATTGGTTGCTACACTAGTGACCTCATTTTCCTTCTCCCCATAGTGGAAGAGCCCATCCCGGTCCACTCCCCTACCATTGTGATTCCTAGAACCTTGACCAACCAACCCACCCCATACACCGGCCCAACCATTTCACTAGAAGAGGGCGACTCACCACCATATGAGGATCTTGAGGACATAGAGTACCCCTATCTAGGTGACCCTTACCATGATCCCTTCGACCCTTTCCTATGGGAACCTAGATCTCTATGTAACCCACTCACCTTATTCACCACCCACCTTACCCTACCCTTACCGCCCATGTTAACCCAAACCCCTCCCTTCCTAGAATCGGGTTACACCAAGGGAGCCTTGACCACAGGCAACATACACCTTGGGATTGATGAATTGCCTCACTCCATGATGTCCCCCTTCTTAGATCCCTTTGATCCATACGAGTGGAAGCTCAAGGGCCACCCCACATCCATGCACATGGAAGTCATCTCTAGGATAGAAATGCATGTGCCTGGGCATACCGCACCGCTTGACATGATTCATAAGTCGGGCCTATTCATTCATATCACCCACATGTCAAGTAAGAAGCATGAGTAATCCATATTTGGGTGTAATGTCCCTCCTTCATTCATCATGAGTCTTAAGCATGTTAGGAGTATTCATGGATGTCCGGGTCCTCCGGCACTTATCACACCCACGCATGAGAGGGACACCTATGGATGCCCCGGTCCTCCCAAATCATTCAATGTCCTCATAACATCAATGCACGATAGGTCTATATGTAGTTGCCCTGGACCACCTTTGCACACCACGTATTGCCCACTCACACCGCATCATTGTGCATGGCATATAAGCAAGTATTAAGCAACAAGCGGTGAGATTCACAAGAAGCCAGCACAAACTCGTAAGCGCCACTTGGAATTCCAAGTTGGCAACTTGGCGATGATGGCTTTGGGATGGCTCTACCTTAGGGTCACCTCCAAATTGAGGACACGAGGACTTGGACCTTGCCAAGTTCCGAGTGGCTTTGGCAACCCGGCTTATGGGTTGGACTTTCGAATGGGTTTTGGGATTCACCCCACTTCCCACGTGGCGGATCCGACACCCTCTAAGGGCACCGTGGTGGATCCTAGTGAGTGCATTGTGCTTACACTTATCCTTGCGAGAGACACCCTCGGAGTGCCACCCCAAATTATCTCGAGAGTCCGACGTGAGCACACGGCGGCAATACTAGGCAAGCAAGATCTCATCGCCAGCATGAGAGTGTGTCCGAGCCACTTTGAAAAGCTGAAGTGCCATTCCCCGGCTACGGACGCGGGTTGAGTTCGGAGATCGTGGCACGCTTGGAGCTGCATTTGGTACACTACTTCCCCGGTGGACCCATACTCGACGGGGTCGAGTTTTCCACACCCCGGGGGTATGATGGGGACATCCCCAGCCACTTCACTTTTTGGGATACTCTTGTTGCTCGCCATCAGCACATCATCATTTGTGGCCGTTAATCTTGAGTCATAGCATGTAATTTTTATTTCATTTGAGTCATGTATGTGTAATCTTTCTTTATTTGAGTCAGTTAATAGGTTAATGGGTCAGTTTGTTAGTCAATTGGGCCCAACTAGTGGGCTAGGCCCAAGGGCGCCCCTCCCTTGGAGTTATTGGTCATTTACTTATTTGTCAATGTTATTTTGGTCTTAGGAAAAGTATGGAGTCTATAAATAGTCCCTCCCCTCTCTCATTTGTAACAACCTTTTATGATCAATTTAAATCAAGTGAGTTCTAGTGTCTTATTGGAGTGGATTCTCCAAACTTCTCTCTCTCTCTCTAAGGGGTGGATTCCCCTCTCCTCTCTCTTCTCTCTCTCTCTAAGGAGAAGGGCGCCGCCTACTCTCTCTCTTCCCCTCCCAACCACCTTCACCCTCCCACCTACCTCCATTAAATCCTCTACAACTCCCCACAAGCCATCATTACTTCCCCCTAGTCCCAAGAGACCCTCCACCAATCCACACCCCACCCTCCAACCCCAACTACCCATTTCCCTTCCCCAAGCATCACTCCACCTTCCCAAGGCACCCCTTCCCATCCCCAAGACCACCATTGATCACCCCACATTAAGGGAAATTCAAACTCACATTCCCTCCACCCACTTGTGCCCCCCTCACCTTCCCCCTTCTCCCTCCAAGCCCAAATTCGTAGCTCCTCTCTCACCAACTGCAAACACCCCATTCCAGACCCCATTCTCCCTCTCCCACACCTTAGAACACCCCCTCCCAGGCCCCCTCACAACTAGGGGTCACTCCCACACATATTCACCCCATCTCCCCTTCCATATACCCCATTTACCCATCATCATCAACCTGCAGTTCACCATTTGGAGGCAGCAAAGAAGCTGTTGGTCGCAGAGGCTGTCCCATCGTCTCCTCATCGAACCTGGTGGCAAGTCTTATATTGCTGGAATCGTCTTTGAGTCGGCTTTCCAACGGTGGTGGTCCCGCCGGCTTCCAAGGTCGGAGCTGTTCGGAGGAGGCAATCTACTACGACTGCGCAAGACTTCTCAGGCAGAGGACCAGAACCTAAGTGGAAGCTCTTCCACGGCAATTCTAGCGTGAATCTGGGCGAGAGTTCTTCTACAAACTTTTCCTAGACCTGTTGACTTCTAGGATCAAGATGCAGAACTCCGATTGGCATCCGGAATCAAGAGTTATCAATTTCTTCTTCCAGGTGCTTGGTTCTATTTCTTGTCAGTCTGCTCCGACCTCCCCTCTATGTTCGAGTTCTATCGGTCCACTCTGACATCATCTGGCGTCCCCGTTGCTTACGTTTCGAAGAGGACTCAACAACAAATCCATCGATACCAGCCATGCTCAAATTGGAGTTATAAAGCGCCCGTGGTACCCTTATCATTCAGCCGCTGAGGTTCTGCGACAGTCAAGAACAGCAACCTGCTTCCCTGTTCAACCCTCTGCCCCGACCAGAATCGGCGACCACAGAAATCAAGAAAATTTTGGCATCATCCTGCTCCAGCTATGAAGAATTCCCCACTGGTCCTGTCATCAACAAAATTCGTGAACGGCCGCAGCGTCAACATCTTCTACTGACTGTCCTTAGTTTCAGAGAGCAGGCAGAACCAACTTCATCCACCGCTCGGCTTCCAATTGTGTTTTCCCCCTCCCTGCCTGGCCGGCTGAGCGCCCCTACCTGCGTGGAGGTATATTTTTTGTTGTAATCACATAAATCCCTACCCCGAGATCCCCCCTCCTGCGAGAGGTGTAGTGGTGTAGCATTTCAATTTTCAGGTTAAAGCGACACCGATGCGGCGTGCGGGTGCGTCCCACGCCTCCCCGCTCGCCCTCGTCTCCGACCAGGATCAGCGTCTTCACGCTGATCAGGTGAGCTACTGAACACCACTCATTGCTGGGATTTAATTGCTTAGTTTAGTATTACTTTTAGTTACTCCGTCGGCGGTGAGAGAGTGACCGTTCCCAAATTGCCATCAAATTGAGTGACCACCGCGGGGCGAGTTGTGAGAGCAACCACTTAACCCACGCCCTTGGCATGCCGACCGCCCGTGAATTGGGCATCCCTGGCCTATTTGGGGTCCTCCATAAGCTAGCCAACCATTGGAGTATCAAGGTCCCGACTCGGACCCTCTCCGTCATCGCTAAGTCACCTACGGGCACTCGTGTGTGCTACGCGATCGTGTTCGTTAGTGTGAGTCCGCTGCTCAACTTGATTGCTTGCAATATAGGTCCATAGGTGGTTTCACATAAGGTTCATACTCGAGCACTGAGTTGATTGGGCTCAGGATAAGCATCTCATTATGGCTTAATCATTCTTAGTCTGTCCAAAATTTGGCGGCATCTCCCCTGAACATGAAGAGTTGCAGGGGAGAAACGGGGTCATACTCACTCATGGAGTACGCCCCTAAACCGCCGGTCTGCACAGTGGCATCCAGTAAATTCCCATCGGACAGGATACCTCGAGGACTAACCTGCGAGGGGCACCAAGACTCCGTGGGTGAAGATAGAAGGGTGAGGCCTCTGATAATGGGAGCAGCACCCCGAGGGCTAGCCTACGAGGGGTGGGCAACCCACAGCTGACGACACATCCTGTGGAGGAATCGACCATTAAGAGAGTGAAGCTCCGAGGGCTAGCCTACGAGGAGCATACATCCCTTGGCCTCGATTGGGTCTCAGATTGTCGGGGCTGAGCTTGTTGGGCTAAGACCCCTTGTTACTATCTGCTATGGTTTTGAGGAAGCATCTACCATCGAGAGGTAGAGCCCTCAATCGCCCAACAGTTTCATGAAGCAACGGGGGAATGTCCCCCTCCCCGGGTGATTAAGACAGGATGGAAGAATCTCGGAATAGTTCAAATGACCATGATGCAGAGGGGTAGTAGATGCACAGATGAGACGGGACAATCGTAGAAGCATATGCTCGAACAGGTAGGACGCATCATTCGGGGGGATGGATCCGACCGTCCCAAAGGTAACTCCCACCTTGCGAACAATCAGAGCAGTACGAAGGGAGGAGTTAATGGGAATCAGACCCTCGGCACCACGGCGGGAAGAAGCATGCGCATGAGCACAGCTCTGTCCGCGGAGGGGATACAGAGATCCTTAAATCGAAGACGAAAGCGGTCGATCGGAAAGACCCAGGGAGGGGTCGTTTCTGTAGCCCACGATGCTTCGGGGCATAATCGGGACTTCGGGGAAATCGGAATCGGGGACCACGCGCGGAAGAACCAAAACATACACATTGATACAGGTAGAGAAGGGGACATAAGCTTTGAGCATTCATTCGACCTACTGGTCCAAGAATTTATATAGATATTACCATCCCAGAAATGGGAATGGGCTAACGTTTACACATTAAGAATCTGGCGCCGGCATCATTGCTCGGTTGCCGTTCATCATTTGTAGAGGAATATACAGAGGAGCAATAGAGAAGAAATCGCAGAGGAGGAGGGGAGGGGTCGGCTCATATCATTGCCATCCCTCCCCCTCTCGCTTACATCTGATAGACGGAAACCCCAAAAGAGAAGAATCCACGAAAGAAGAGGAAGACAGGCACCGGCGCCCACCTGTTCTCAAAACAGAGTATCGGTCGACTCCTACTTCTCCGGCTCCAGAGGACTTCAATCAGAACAGAGGAAGACGGTCGTCGAAGGACGCTCAGACAAAACCCTCTTTTCCAAGAAAGCTCTCTCTCCCCTCGAAAAGCCTCTCTCGAAAGACTCTCTTCTCTGTGTTTTTTTCTATTCCTCTCTGCTTCTATCTGCCTCTCTTATCTCTTCTCCTCTCTTTTTTTTTCTTTCAATCGAACAGCCTGTATATATATATACATTGGTTTGAGATTTCATCCGGCGTGGAGATTTGGCGCGCCAGGGAAGGGCCTTCTACATCCTTTGCGCGTCGGCACAATAGGGCGCCGGATAAGGGGTTCTTTGCGCGCCGGGCTCAAGGGAGTGAGATGGGGGCGCGCCGGTTTAAGGCGCGCCGTGCTAGTGCTCCTCGCACGCTTCGAACCAGTCGATGAGTCCGGGGATGATTCCGGGGGTCACCGTGAACATTTCTCTTTCCAATGCTCCTCGAAACCTCGACGAGATGTCTTGTCGAAGCTCCCAGGTTGACGTACGACCATTCCCGAGACTCCAGATAGCTTTGATTTGATCATACGGGCTTTCCGCTGACACGGCCTTCGGCTCTATGATTCGTGCTGCTGGCTCGGTCTGGCTTGTGCTCAAAGCTCCTTGGAGGGTGAGATAACACCAGGGATAGTTCCGCCTAAGCTGGGCGATCATTCGGCCACCAACGGGCCCATCTTGGCGGGAAGCCGTACTCGTGCCGGGTGATCGGGATCTTCTGCCGTCAAAGCTTTCGGTCCTCCGTCTCGGAGAGCCAGGGGGACTCTTTCATCTTCAGGAGAGCCTTTCATGAGGTGGGAAGCCACTGGGTAGACCGTCGTCCTTGATCGGACAACGAGTGTAGTGTATGCGGCACGACAGAGTCGATGCCGGTTCATTGGGCAGGCTTGGTCGCACTGCCGGTTGGTTGTGAGTTTGTCTCGGCTCTCCTGAGGTGAAGTCCCCGTGTCCATACGGGGTGACTCGAGGCTCTGGCAGCTTGAGAAATCTTCAATATGTTGATCTTTATCGGCTTCCGTTCTTCAGCGGGCCGGGTCCTTCGTCTTTGTGGCTTGGTCGCCGACGATCATATTTTGGGTGCCAACAGCACCCCGTGGAGAGAGGTGAAGATAGGAGAAGAGAGGAGAGAGAATGTGAGATAGGAAGTGATCGATGGTGAGGAGAGAGGAAGGACAGAAAAAAAGAAATAGAAAAAGGGAAATTAGGAATTTCCTAATTTTTGAAAAATCTGATTATTTACCCGAAAATGCACTAATTCAAAAAAATACGAAAAAATAGTCTAAACGATCCTCGGAAGGAGCACAAGGCAACTGTAGCATCCTCGAGTCGATGAATTTAACAATAAACTCACCACAGGGTTCCGTAACTTGTACGAGAGAAAAACCCGCGTGGATCGTAAAACACAACTCAGGACCCACAAAAGCGATCTGAAAGCTCTAGGATAAAGATCCGGAAGACCCAAGATATTACATCTACTGTTATATTCACCTTGAAAATATGGCGACATTACCTTTATGGGGAGAAGTTCACGATATTTTCAGACCACAAAAGACTGCAATACCTTTTTACCCAAATGGAACTTAACATGAGACAAAGAAGATAGTAGGAGTACCTTAAGGACTTCGACTGCTCTATTCAATATCATCAAGGTAAAGCAAATGCCGTAGCTGATGCTCTTAGCAGAAGACCAATGGCAACTTTAGCAAGCCTCAGGAAAGGTATGACTTATCTCATAGAGGATTTGGCTCATTTGAATCTAGATGTGGATGCAGAAGAAGAAAAGGGTATTATTGCCAATATCGGATCACAACCTACACTGATTGAAGATCTAGTCAAATTACAAGAAAATGACCCCACATTGATGGAGATCAAGGCTAATATCGATCAAAGGCCGGAGTTCTCTATCTCAATCGATGGAAGGTCATTATTCAAAGAACGAATCTGTGTGCCGGATCATGCTGACACTAAGAAATTGATCATGGAAGGAGCTCATAAATAAAGGTATGCTATTCACCCTGGTGCTATCAAGATGTACCAAGACTTGAAAAGGAATTTTTGGTGGCCCAACATGAAGATAGAGATAGCGGACTTTGTATCTCGCTGCCTCACTTGTCAGCAAGTTAAGGCGGAACATCAAAAGCCCGCTGGTAAACTACATCCCTTAGAGATTCTCGAATGGAAGTGGAAAATTATAGGGATGGATTTCATCATGGGTTTACCTAAGACAAGAGGTGGACATGATGGTATATGGGTAATCATAGACCGATTGGCTAAATCTGCACACTTTCTACCTATAAAAAATCGATGGTCTGTGGATATTTTAGCAGCCTTATACATGAAGGAGATTGTCAAGATACACGGTGTCCCAGTGACCATTATCTCCGATCGAGACCCCCGATTCACATCTCAATTCTGGAAGGGTCTACAACATTCGTTGGGGACCCGACTCAATTTCAGCACTGCATTCCACCCACAAACTGATGGTCAAACCGAAAGGACAAATCAGGTGGTGGAAGATATGCTCAGGGCATGTGTTATTGATTTCGGTAGGAGTTGGCACGATCACCTACCTCTAGTGGAATTTGTTGTGCATCCCTTGGTTTTGATGATGACAATAGGATATGTTTGATTAATCACGTTCTATCTTGTTTCATAACTCATGACTATTTGATGATGACAAACAATGTTTTTGATTAACTCAATATAAATCTGATAGTTTAAGTTACTTCTGATAAGTTAAGTAATTTCAGGTCCACTGAAATCCAAGTGGAATCAACAAATCAGAAGAAGTGTCAAAGGCCGCTTGTCGACCAGGGAAGCGGTTATGGTCGACCAACGAACCCAGCCAGAAACACTTCAAGTCATCCGTCTTCTACATGTGCCTTGGCTGTCGACCAAAGCCCCACTTCTGGTCGACCACAGAACAGACAGAGCATCAGACAGAACTGACGGCCATCTGGAATTTGCCCCTTGTCGACCAGCGACAAGGCTGTGGTCGACCACGGGACGCGAGTGTCAGCCAGAATGAAACCGCCATCAGGACACTGCTCGTTGTCGACCAGGGACAGTGTCATGGTCGACCACGGGTGTTATAGCGTCCAGAACCGAACTCTAACCGAATTCTATTTTGGTTCCTTAAAACCTGCAGATTGTTGTTGCAGGTTGTTGGGCAGTTCAAATGATGAGATTCCGCACGGGAATCAAGGAGAGAATCTTGCCTAGAAGCGGTCAAACTCATTGTAGTGATCGGATTTAACCGTCTCCCTGCTTTCTAGCAGATTGACGCTCGATCTGGATTTTGAGCGGGAAGAGCTTCAGGCTTGAAAAAGAATCTGCATAAAAAGTAGAAGGCAACTGATCGCGGAGGAAAGCACACAGAGAGAGCATAGAACAGAAGCTAAGAAACACACCTACATCACAGGACGAAGTGGCTCTCCATCAACCAGAAATCTGCAGAAGACTAAAGGCATTCTCATTGCTGCAGAAGGAAGACTGGGCTTGAAGCTGTGCGACCTCCAGCAGCAAAGCAACTGAAGGCATCCGATTGGAAGTTCTACAGGGAGTCTACTCTTGTTATTTATGTGATTAAGTCCCAGGCTGAAGTCTTTACTTTGTTACAAAAGTATATATTCAGTCCTGTTGCATCATCCCACCTTCTCATCATTTCTATTTATCCTTACACCAAGTGTCAAGCTGTGAGGCAGCGGATTCAAGCTGTGTGTCAGCTGGTACAAGCTGTGTGTCAGCAGGAACAAGCTGTGTGACAGCGGTGTTTTGTGTTTTGGTTGAGATCAGAGGTTCTCATAGTGAAGCCTTGCTTGAGTTAAGCAAGGGGTGGATGTAAGTCTCGGGAAGAGACTGAACCACCTTAAAAATCCTATCTTGTGGTTTGCTTATGTGTGTGTGTGCTTCTCTATGTGTTTGTTTTCTTCATTGATATCAACATTAGTTCTGTAATTCGTCAATCACCTGCAACTCATTTAGTCAATAAATATAAAATCGAAAAAGGGGGAAAGATCTATTCACCCCCCCTCTAGATCTATTCAGTCCGTACTCAACACGTGGTATCAGAGCCAGACTCTCCAAAAATGTGGTCTAACAACCAGGAGAGGCCTGCCGGACTGAACTCTAGAAGTCTAATGGCTGAGGGACACTCAGTAACTAGACCACCATATTTCAATGGAAATGATTTCTCATACTGGAAAAATCGTATGCAGGTATTCTTGAGAGCACAAGATCATGAAATGTGGAGAGTAGTAAGCCGAGGACCCTACGAGCTGCCCGAAGATGAGGATACCTGGACCAGAGAACATGTCAGAAAATCAACCATCAACTGGGGAGCCATGAACGTAATGCAATGCGCACTACACCCCACGGAGTTCTCACGAGTTTCACAATGTGCAACGGCCAAGGAAATGTGGGATCGACTAGTAGTAATCTATGAAGGTACTTCAGAGGTAAGGGAGTCAAAAGCAAATATGCTAGTTTCAGAATATGAAATGTTTAGAATGAAAACTGACGAAAATATTTCTGAAATGTATGCTAGACTAGTGCAATTAACGAATAGTTTAAAGAGTCTAGGGAAAACCTACAAGGAACAGGAATTAGTGAGGAAGATCCTAAGATCCCTCACTCCTATGTGGCATACCAAGGCCACAGTAATTGAGGACTCAAAGAACCTCACCACTATGACTGTGGATGAACTAGTGGGATCCCTAATGGCCTATGAGGTCAATCTGAAAAGAAAAGAAGATGAGGGCAAGAAAAAGAACCAGCTCGCCCTAAAAACTAAAATAGGCACCTCTGAACTATCTGACACTGATAACTCATCTAGCACAGGTGAGGAAACTGGTGAGCTAGCCATGTTAACAAGAAAATTCAAAAGGTTTCTGCGGAAGGAAGGTAAGGGATTCAGGAATCCTAAGGGCATGGTAAGAAAGTCATCTCAGTTTAAGTTTGATAAAAATAAAACTTCATCTAACAAACTTGTCTGCTACAACTGCAGGAAACTAGGACACATAAAGGCTGAATGTCCAGAGACTCCTAAGAAATCAAGCTTCAAGTGGAAAGGCAAGCAACTAAAAGCAATGATAAGCACATGGAGCGAGGAGGAGGAAAGCAGTAAGGAGGAAACAACTTCCGAGGAAGAAGAAGGAAACATCTGTTTGATGGCCAAAGGAGATAGCGATGATCTTGAGGTAATCCCTCCGTTTCAAGATTTTTCTAGCTCAGATTGGGAAGAAGTCTACTCAGACTTACTTGATGCTTATGAAAGAATTAGAAAGGAAAATAAGAGTTTGAAGAAAAAGCTTAATCAGGTTAATAATGACAGCAACCCATTTGCCAACAAAACTGAACTAGAATTAGAAATCACCACCTTGAAAAATAAGCTGAAACAATACGAGACAGATGAAGAAAATGTCAAAGGGCTGTTAGAAGAAAATGAGTCACTGAAAAACACAATTGATGAGGTAAAATTAAAGACTCAAGAAAGTGAACAGCAAACTAAGGTAACTCAAGAAAGAAACAACTCACTCAAGGAGGAAAACTGTCAACTTCTGAAAGAAATAGAAAGAATCCAGAGTGAACTGAAAAACAAACAGGAAACCTTGGAAAAAATGACTAAAGGTCAAGAAAACTTAAATGCTGTCTTGGGAATAAAAGTAAACTTTCAAAAAGAAGGGTTAGGATACAATCCTACGGCTAAAAAGGAATTTCAAATAAAAACCGTAACTGGGATTGCTGACTCAAAAGGAAAAGGGCCCCTAATCAATCTATATCAAGACAAACAAGAGGATGTAGCTGAATGCTCCTCCAAAAGGAATAATGTCACCAAGGAAGAGAGATACATTAAAGAGAAAACAGTCAATCAACATAAGCTTAAAGATAATAGACAAGAAACTCAAATTCACAGAAATAACCAAACAAACCAAGTACTAAATCAAGTTAAAAGACATAAATCTGGAAAACAAGGTGTCTGGAGACAGGCTGGTCGACAACCGACCCCTCCTCTGTCGACCAGAGGATCTGCCAAAACAGGCGCTGGCTTCTGGAGAAGCAGTGGTCGACCACAGACATACCAGATGTCGACCAGAGGAACTGCCAGAACAAGTGCTGGCTTCTGGAAAAGCAATGGTCGACCACAGACACATCAGATGTCGACCATGACCAGACACGCAAACAGAAACCACAGATTTTCTCAGGTGAAACAAAATGAAAATTGGAAATCAAAAAGGTGGATTCAGATTAAAGAAACATTAGAACAAAAGCCACCCAATCTGAACAAGTTCAGAGACGAAAAATTAAACTGCTCTAACAAAATCTGGGTTCCCAAAGGATTGTTACAGCAATTTCATAATTTTACAAGTTATCTTGGACCCGGGTACCATTGGGGTCCAAAAATTTCTGTGTAATTCATGATGCAGGAATGTCTGGCAGCCATGCACAATAAGTGGTACTTAGATAGTGGTTGCTCAAGACACATGACGGGAGACAAGACCAAGTTCTCCCAACTAAGCTCAAAAGATGGAGGTTATGTGACCTTTGGAGGAAATAACAAAGGTAAGATCATCGGGACAGGTAAAATAGGTAAGAACTCCTCAAACAGTATTGAAAATGTACTGCTGGTAGATGGACTGGAATATAATTTGCTGAGCATCAGTCAGCTTTGCGACAAAGGCCATAAAGTAATATTTGACTCCAAGATCTGCAAGATTATTGAACCAAATTCAGATACAGTCAAGTTTATGGGCCAGAGAGTAAACAATGTCTACATAATAGACTTGGATGATCCAGCCCACTCCAACCTGTGCCTAACCGCCAAGAAAGAGGACCTGACCTGGCTGTGGCACCGAAGGCTAGGGCATGTTAGCTATAGGGTGTTGCATAAACTTGTGAAGAATAAAATGGTTCTTGGTATGCCTGAAATTTCGTTTGCTCAAAATGTCAAAGTATGTGAATCATGTACCCAAGGTAAGCAAACAAGAAAATCATTCAAAGGTAGAACTGAAAGTCAATCTTCTAGACCACTAGAACTTGTGCACATGGACCTTTTTGGCCCAACAAGAACTGCTAGTCTTAGTGGCAAGAGATACGGTTATGTACTAGTTGATGATTTCTCTAGATTCACATGGGTAATATTTCTATCTCATAAAAGTGATGCTTTTTCTGAGTTTCAGGAATTCTACAAAAGAATGAAGCAGGATGGCAAGTCCAAAGTGTGTACAATCATATCTGACCATGGGGGAGAGTTTGAAAATTCTGACTTTGACTTATTTTGCAGAAACAAGGGCATAACCCACAGATTTTCCTCACCAAGGACTCCAGAACAAAATGGAGTTGTGGAGAGAAGGAACCGCACTCTTGTCGAGATGGCTAGAACCATGCTGGTTGAAGCTAAACTTCTAAGGAGATTTTGGGCAGAGGCAGTCAACACAGCATGCTACATTGTAAACCGAGCAATGGTAAGACCGGCTAGTGAAAATACACCATATGAAATGTTCAAAGGTAAGAAACCATCCCTAGCTCATTTTAGAATTTTCGGGTCAAAATGCTTTATTCATAACAATGATAAAAGGGTCTTGGATAAATTTGAACCAAAGAGTGATCCAGGAATATTCTTGGGCTATTCTGACCGATCAAGAGCCTATAGGGTTTTCAACACCAAAGATCAAATTGTTGAAGAATCCCCTCATATCACATTTGATGAAGTTAATGATCTGATTAAAAATGAACAGGTCAGCAAGGAGGAAGAAGATGGAGAATTTCTGAAAGACAAAGAAGAACCGAAGGAGAATGAAGAAGCACAAGATCAAGAAACAAACCAAGGTAATTCTAATGATCAGACCGAAGGAGAGATCATCTCAGGTAACAATCTTGACAACTTGAGACTTCTTAGAGATCATCCCTTAGATAACATTATTGGTGGAATTCATGATCCTAGGAAGACTAGATCTCAGTTAAAAGAAATCAATGAACTAGATCAGCTTGCACTTGTGTCCCAAATAGAGCCCAAATCAGTAGAGGAAGCATTAAAAGATGACTCATGGATAAATGCTATGCATGAAGAACTAAATCAATTTGAAAGAAATCAGGTGTGGAGTCTTGTCCCTAGACCTTCATCTCACCCCGTTATTGGAACCAAGTGGGTCTATAAAAACAAGCTAAGTGAAGAAGGGGTTGTAATGAGAAACAAGGCTCGGCTGGTGGCTAAAGGGTACAACCAGGAATTTGGGGTTGATTTTGAAGAATCATATGCTCCAGTTGCTAGATTAGAAGCCATCAGGATATTGTTAGCCTTTGCAGCATCTCATGGAATCAAACTACAACAAATGGATGTAAAAAGTGCATTTCTAAATGGAATAATAAAAGAAGAAGTCTATGTGGAACAACCCCCTGGATTTGAAAATGATGAACTTGCTAATCATGTTTTCAAATTGCATAAAGCTTTGTATGGATTAAAGCAGGCTCCTCGGGCCTGGTATGAAAGGTTGAGCTCCTTCCTCACCAAGAAGGGATACATAAGAGGTAAAATTGATCAAACATTGTTTTCCAAGACCCAAGGTAAGCATATACTAATTGTACAAATCTATGTGGATGATATTGTGTTTGGGTCTACCGAAGCTTCCTTATGTACTGAATTTGCAAACTTAATGACCAATGAGTTTGAAATGAGTTTAATGGGTGATTTACAGTTTTTTCTTGGATTGCAGATCGTACAATGTAGAGAAGGATACTTCATAAATCAATCCAAGTACATAAAGGAGATGTTGAAGAAGTTTGGCATGGAAAGCTGCAAACCAATCGAGTCACCCATGGGTACAAATGCAACATTGGAAGCTGATGTAAAAGGTAACATGGTAGATGCCAAGAAATACAGAGGTATGATCGGGTCCCTGCTATATTTAACTGCTTCAAGGCCAGATATTCAGTTTAGTGTATGCATGTGTGCTAGATATCAGTCTAGCCCTAGAGAATCACATTTAGGGGCTGTCAAGCGTATCCTTCGATACCTTGCCGGCACCCAAGAATTGGGTTTATGGTATCCTACATACTGCAAATTAGATTTGATTTCATATTCAGATGCTGATTATGCTGGTTGCAAAATTGATAGGAAGAGTACTAGTGGTTATTGTCAAATATTAGGTGGATGCTTAATATCATGGGCTTCTAAAAAGCAGCATTCTGTGGCACTCTCCACTGCTGAGGCTGAGTATGTCGCAGTAGGGAGCTGTGGTACACAGGTTATGTGGATAAAACATCAACTCCAAGACTACAATGTAGACCTTGGATGTGCACCTATTTTCTGTGACAACACTAGTGCTATTAATTTGTCTAAAAACCCCATTCAACACTCTAGGACAAAACACATTGAGATCCGTCATCACTTTCTAAGAGATGAGGTCTCCAAAGGAAATTTCATGCTTCATTTTGTAGAAACTGAAAAACAACTGGCAGACATTTTCACAAAACCCCTTAACAATGACAGATTTTCAACTCTAAGAAGGGAGTTAGGAATCTGTAGAATTTCTCCTGAAAATTCTTGAAATCATCATATTCATGTGTTCACTGTATAGATTCTGTCATTTCTGTACTAAGTTATGTCAACTAGGTCTCTAGTACTGGTCAAGTTTTGAGTTTGGAGGTCTAGTGTTGGTTGCTACTTCAGCAAGTTCTGCAGAATCCTGGTTCTACTACGGATTATCTCTTGTGGTCGACCACAGACAAGGCGCTGGTCGACCAAGGCATCAGGACAGGAAATAGTTGGTTCTGTGACTTCGCAGCTGTCGACCACAGGCGGTCCCATGGTCGACAACAGACTTGTCAGAAAGCAGACCACAGGTGACTACTCGTCAGGCAGCTTCTGTGACAGCACAGAGGTCGACCAAAGGCAACTCTATGGTCGACAGAGGATCTGAACAAGGGAAAATGGATCTAAAAAGGCTGCTGGCTCTGCTAGGAAATTCTCTGAACTACGTGAACTTTTGTGCTCAGATTCTCACTCATTCATCCTTATCCATACTTCCCATCCCTTGTGTCTCTATATCTCTTCATGGCCAACATTTTTTTTTTTCTTCAGCAAGGACTCACAAATTGAGGGGGAGAAAAAGTGTATACTCATTCCTTGATAAAACATTGAAAAACCTAACCATATCTTTCAATAAAATCACCAAGGTAATCATTAAGAGTAGAGGTTGAGTGTAGTAATGAGAATTTGAACTGTACTACTGCAATAAATTCAAACCATAACTATGACTCTATCACAAGTTTTTTGAGGACTTATGATTTTTAGTAATGAGACTGTTTCTCTACCTGTGCTAATACTGAACAGTTAATATAAATCCAATAATATAGCATGAATGCACGTGGAATATGCCATAATTCTGTCTTCATGGTAGAGCAATGGATTGGATTCTGAGAAACTACTGCCTCCCTTTTTTAAAAAGAAAAAATTGGATGAAAAATAAGTGAGAGGCATGTGTGTCATGAAGAATCAATCTATCTCTGCTGCTCTCAAAACTTATTGAGATTGGGCATACTGAGTAACTGGGGATATTGGCGTCTGATAAACGTATATCCTCACGGATAAAAGGTGTGTCCCAGTCATTAGTGGAATGGTTAGGCATGCTAAGTAGCCGGGGTGTCTGGCGTGTAAAAAGCGTGTCTCCTCGTGTAGAAAAGCATGTGATAAACCTGACCACGGCTCTCAAATGATTCAAAAAGAAAAATTTAAAGTTATCACAAAGGCAGAGAAAATGGTTGACCTAAAGCATAGCATGCAAATAAAAGTACAAAACACTGTTCAGCTAGCATAGTTAGTAAAATTATCTCTTGAAATATATTATAAGTTCAAGAAGCCATGTGTAAGAAATTGGATATGGGGAGTCAATTTATTGGTGCAATACTTTCAAATTCATTGAACCACAAGACCCACTCTATTTGGTCACAAGGTGGTCTTTGCATAAGGGTGGAAAGGTTCCATAAGTGTTCTATTAAAGAAAGGGAGTACACTTTAATATCTTCCAAAAATTTGAGTTATGCTGATTCAATCCTGACCGCTCGTTTTCTGCATCGCGATGGTTCACTATCTTTTTTTTTAAGACCCAGCCCTACTGCCCTACCCTATAAATTGCCACGGCTGGGTCCCTAACTTTCTCTCATCCGCCGACCTCTACCTCTTTCGAATTCTTCCTCTCCAGTTCTCTCTCGCCTCTCTCTCGCATCCCTCCACCATGTCTCCAAAGCACGCTCCGGGGTCTACCAAGAGAACACGAGAGAAGGCCCCTGCTGAATCCTCGAAGCCGTCCAAGCGTTCCAAGCCGAGGGCCGCGCAAGGTCCGCCATCGGCCCCTCAAAAGTCGACCACGGCTGAGGCGGCTGACTCAGGCAGGAAGGTACCAGCTTCAGCAGCACCCATCGTCCATCCAGTTTCAGGAGCTCTCAAGCCACGGACCGTTCTGCCACCAAGGATTGTTGATTTCTCTGATGAGAAGCTGATGGAGATGTTCCCAGAACTACTGCCAATTTTTGAAGCTCAAGAGTGGACAGCGTTTGTCTCGGCGCATACTCAGTATTCGCCTCAGCTTGTGCAAGAATTCTACCACAACTTGCAAATAGTGGATGGTCAGGTCTACACCGTCGTTCAAGGCATCGTCGCCCGCCTCGACGTCAAACTGCTCCACAAAGCGTTGAAGATTCCCAGACATGGCGCCGTCTTCAATCCTGAGGATTTTGACTTCCGAGCTGCATACACCGTCGTCACTGGCCAGCCAGCTCCTGAGGTTCTCCCTAAGTATCTGAATGCCAACACCTTCCCTCCTCTTCATAGATTGCTTCATCACATTCTTACCACCATTATCCAACCAAGAGGAGGCGCCAGAGATCAAGTAAGTCGCCTCCATCTATTTTTGCTCCATGGCCTCATCACTTGTCAACCCATTCGCCTCATAACGCTCATCCTAAACACCTTCCAAAACATCCTACATTATCCCCAGAATTCTCTTCCATTTGCTGCCCACATATCTGCCATTCTGGAAGCAGCAAACATACCATTTCCTCACGCTCCGCGCATTGTAATTCCCAAATGGCACGTCTACAACTTTCACTACGTGACCACCTTTTTGGGGTTTAAGAAGGTAGGAGACCAAATTCAGCGCACTCTACCATCCAAGGGCAAATCCAAGGCTCCATTGCCACCCTCTTCTCCACCACATACACCTATACAGGTTAGCCCTACTGTCACACCTCCACCTGTGGTGCCTCAAGCTACCCCTACTACCACCACTACTGCCCATCCTCCATCTTCCCTTTCTATAGTGCCCTGGCATCCAGGCATTGCTGCCACTCATGCTCAATCCACTTCTGTTCCACCTACCCGAGCTCCATCTCATTCTGTTCCACCTACCCAAGTTCCACCTACCTTCACTCCATCTACGTCTGCTCCACCATCATCCTTCCCCTCCAACACTGAGTCTCACGGAGTGCTTCTCCAGATAGCATCTCAGTTGTCATCTCTCACCACCCAATTCCAATCCTTTCAAGAGAATATGAATGCTGCCACTGGGCGCATGGAGCAGAAAGTTCAAAGGCTGGAACAACAGATGGAGGCCAGGTTCATCAAGCAAAAGGAATACACTGACCATGCTAGTTCTCGGTTCAACAGACTAGTTGGCACCTTAGGTCAAGTGTCAGAAGAAATGGGAAACCGCATAGAGTTCACAACCAAGCAGAATGAAAAGTATCACAATGCTACTATCTCTGAGATCCAGAAGCTCAGGCTCTCTTATGCCCACATTGTTGACAAGCTGGATCGCATGGCAGAGAACGTGAAGCCAGAGACTTCCTCATCCTCCTCAGAGGGATTGTTTAAATGATCTTCTTTTTGCTGTTGACAAAGGGGGAGATAGGACTTTATGTGTCATTGTGTGTCTAGTTGTGTGTCTAGATGCGTGTCTAGATGTCAAGTTTACTTTGTCTACGTGTCCTTAGTGTCTTTATCCTTTTTTGAGTCTCTCATGTAATTAGTGCTATAGTTTTTGAAAGGCACATCAAACGAATTGTCTGAATGAAATCTGTGCTATGATAGTCTTGAATGCAATATCAAATGAATTTTATAATCTGTTGTTTGTCACAATGACTCATGGTTGTCATCATCAAAAAGGGGGAGAATGTTGTGCATCCCTTGGTTTTGATGATGACAATAGGATATGTTTGATTAATCACGTTCTATCTTGTTTCATAACTCATGACTATTTGATGATGACAAACAATGTTTTTGATTAACTCAATATAAATCTGATAGTTTAAGTTACTTCTGATAAGTTAAGTAATTTCAGGTCCACTGAAATCCAAGTGGAATCAACAAATCAGAAGAAGTGTCAAAGGCCGCTTGTCGACCAGGGAAGTGGTTATGGTCGACCAACGAACCCAGCCAGAAACACTTCAAGTCATCCGTCTTCTACATGTGCCTTGGCTGTCGACCAAAGCCCCACTTCTGGTCGACCACAGAACAGACAGAGCATCAGACAGAACTGACGGCCATCTGGAATTTGCCCCTTGTCGACCAGCGACAAGGCTGTGGTCGACCACGGGACGCGAGTGTCAGCCAGAATGAAACCGCCATCAGGACACTGCTCGTTGTCGACCAGGGACAGTGTCATGGTCGACCACGGGTGTTATAGCGTCCAGAACCGAACTCTAACCGAATTCTGTTTTGGTTCCTTAAAACCTGCAGATTGTTGTTGCAGGTTGTTGGGCAGTTCAAATGATGAGATTCCGCATGGGAATCAAGGAGAGAATCTTGCCTAGAAGCGGTCAAACTCATTGTAGTGATCGGATTTAACCGTCTCCCTGCTTTCTAGCAGATTGACGCTCGATCTGGATTTTGAGCGGGAAGAGCTTCAGGCTTGAAAAAGAATCTGCATAAAAAGTAGAAGGCAACTGATCGCGGAGGAAAGCACACAGAGAGAGCATAGAACAGAAGCTAAGAAACACACCTACATCACAGGACGAAGTGGCTCTCCATCAACCAGAAATCTGCAGAAGACTAAAGGCATTCTCATTGCTGCAGAAGGAAGACTGGGCTTGAAGCTGTGCGACCTCCAGCAGCAAAGCAACTGAAGGCATCCGATTAGAAGTTCTACAGGGAGTCTACTCTTGTTATTTATGTGATTAAGTCCCAGGCTGAAGTCTTTACTTTGTTACAAAAGTATATATTCAGTCCTGTTGCATCATCCCACCTTCTCATCATTTCTATTTATCCTTACACCAAGTGTCAAGCTGTGAGGCAGCGGATTCAAGCTGTGTGTCAGCTGGTACAAGCTGTGTGTCAGCAGGAACAAGCTGTGTGACAGCGGTGTTTTGTGTTTTGGTTGAGATCAGAGGTTCTCATAGTGAAGCCTTGCTTGAGTTAAGCAAGGGGTGGATGTAAGTCTCGGGAAGAGACTGAACCACCTTAAAAATCCTATCTTGTGGTTTGCTTATGTGTGTGTGTGCTTCTCTATGTGTTTGTTTTCTTCATTGATATCAACATTAGTTCTGTAATTCGTCAATCACCTGCAACTCATTTAGTCAATAGATATTAAATCGAAAAAGGGGGAAAGATCTATTCACCCCCCCTCTAGATCTATTCAGTCCGTACTCAACAGAATTTACCTACAACAATAGCTACCAAGCTAGCATTCAAATGGCACCATTCGAGGCACTATATGGAAGAAGCTGCCGCTCACCTATCTGCTGGAGTGAAGTTCGAGAAAGGCAACTTCTAGGCCCAGAAATAATAAGAGATACTACCGAGAAGGTCAAGCTCATTCGAGAGAGACTCCATATGGCTCAAGATAGACAAAAGTCTTATGCAGATAATCGAAGTCGTGACCTGAAATTTCAAGTAGGAGACCATGTGTTCCTTAAGGTTTCTCCGGGTCGAGGTATTCGAAGGTTCGGCATCAAAGGCAAGCTCACTCCGAGATTCATCGGCCCCTTCGAAATTCTTGAAAGGGTTGGCGAAGTCGCATATCTGATTGCCTTGCCTCCTCAACTAGCTGGAGTCCACGATGTATTTCATGTCTTAATGCTCAAAAGGTACGTCCCTGATCTATTCTATATTATAAGCTATGACAACTTGGAAGTTCAAAAGGATTTGGCGTACGAGTAAAAGTCAATCAAAATAATTGAACAAGAATTACGTCAACTTCGGAATAAAACTATTCCCATGGTCAAAGTCTAATGGAGCAAATCTTGGCC
The DNA here is from genome assembly GCA_022559845.1 of Amorphophallus konjac. Taxonomy (NCBI): domain Eukaryota; kingdom Viridiplantae; phylum Streptophyta; class Magnoliopsida; order Alismatales; family Araceae; genus Amorphophallus; species Amorphophallus konjac. The sequence continues at coordinate 184,913,921 of CM040117.1, read as the reverse complement.
ACACGAGGCGACATGGGAAACAGAAGAAGCTATGCGCAAAAGATTTTCAGAGATATTTGAATATAAGTACACTCTCCTTAACAATCACATGTATTGAATTTGGGGACCAAATTCTTTTAAGTGGGGGAGGGTGTAACGCCCGAGAAGTTTCTAAGATTAAATATGATTATTAAGCATTTAAAAAGGGTTAATGGGCTACTAAAGTGCTTAAAGGATTAATTAAATCAATTTAAGGGCCCTATAATAACCAAAGGGTTAAGCCCAACTCAAATAGGTCCAAAGACTCAATTCTATGGCCTTTTGACCCAAGCCCATTACTAGAAATGTAATTTGGACAATTTACGGATTTAAATAGGATAAATAAGCCAATTAATGGGATAAATAGGAGATAATAAGAAAATATGAAATTTTCAGATTTAATGCCTAAACGCGGTCTATCGCGAGACCGCCTTCTCACCTTAGCGGTCGCGAGAGGACCGCTACTATGTTCCTTGAATAGAGGTGTTGGAAGCATGGAAAAATTGGATTTTTCGCATCCTAATCTCTATGATTCGAAGCTACCTGGCATGGAAACCTAGCATAGGACTCTTAGGGATCGATCCTACTCCAATTTAGGACTCCTAGATTAATCTAATCCTTCAAACCCTTGCAAACCCTATAAATAGATCTCAGGTTCGACCTGTGCGAACCCTTATTTTGGAGTGCGTAGTTCGACGGTAAGGAGACCTCATCTCAGGTTAGTTCTTTAGAACTTTATGTTCTCCTTAGTTTTATCTAACTCACCTCCAATTTTCATGCTAGAAGACCCAGCCGTTGGAGAGCTAGAGCGTCTGCAAGTCTGTGGTTCGTTGCAGGCTGCACAGGAAACATTACGCCGGTCTAGTGAAGATCAGGAGATTAGAAACTCTAAACGATGTTAGTTCAAGTTGAGTCTTTAGAACCATTTGTTCCCCTTTATATCTTCTACATACCCTCCAAATTTCATGGATTTAGGTCAAAGAGGATCAGGAGATAGAGGGATGAGAAGTTGCTGGTTTAGCACAGGACGTGCAAAAACTAGGGTCGACTTCCAGTCAGAAATTCGAAGTCTAGGGATCGAATCAAAGGTAGATTATCTCATGAAAATACTAAATTAATGTGTTAGGAACAAAATCCCTCTAATTCCATGTGATTTCATGCATTATACACGGTGTATTTCATGGTTTACTATGACTGCACATGTAGGTTATTTCTACATACATAGTCCTGCACCTTCTAATTAAAGATAAGAACTTTGGCATGATTCATGTATTTCCATACACCCTCTTCATTATAAACATGTTCTTACATGTTATCTATTCATTTCTCATGCTTTTTATGCATTACTTGCCCTAGAGTTGGCCTTAACCGCACTTTGTGACCTGTCTGGCTAGCAGGCTAAAATGGTATCCCCAAGACCGCCAAACGTCTTTTAGCGGTCCCCGACTGACCGCGTAAGCATAGAAGCGATTCTGGATAGACCGCTATTATGTTTCTGTTTTCTACTTCCTGTTAACTCTAAACAGAACGCAGATCGACCCTTTTTAATATATATTAAGCCTAGGTAATTAGGTTGTATTCCTGATTATGACATTGGATTAAAATTAATGGTTATATTGTGCACCTATCATGCTAGATTTGATGGCTTACATGTTTTAGGAACTTACTTTAAACTTATGTTACTTTCATGCCAAAATCATATAGTTTGTACTAAATTAAATTTTCACATGGATTATGGGACTTATTTTATGCATGTTTTGATCGTTGCTTTTACACGATCCACTCTTATCTTCGAGTCTTTCATAAGTACATAGTGCGTACTCTGGTGCGTGGCTATTAGTTACACTTTGCACATATTAGGCACACGATCTTGGACTTGTGATCCTCTCCGTTGGATATTCCGTCCACCGGACTAGGTGATCTTGTTTCAAGGCCTCCATAAGTCTCCACGAGCCTGGGATTCCCACTAGGACGCCGAGCTGGTTGTACCCTCAAAGCCCAAATTGTCTATAAAGTACTTATCGGCATTTTTCTGTGTCTGGATAGTCGCGACCATCAGGAGACCGCTACTGTCTATTAGCGGCCATCCCCATTGATGTTTTGTATCACCCCGCCCCTAAACTAATATGTGCGTGAACATGCAACAATGTGAGCAAAGAAAAGGGCGATGGAGATATAGAAGTAAACCGTGATCGCCACCAAGGTCGCAACAACGCCAAGAGATGAAGAGATGAAGGGATGGCGCCGTGTACCTTGGAAAATGATGAAGAGTTGATCGCGCTTAAGGAACGGGTGCAGGGAACGTCGTGGATTACACCTCTTCTCCTTCCAGCCGGCTAGAAGAAGAAGGCCTCACGTTGTATTCATGCTCTCCTGCAAAACAAAGATGAAAACACAAGAGAAAAACACATTAGAACATGAAGTGTAATATCTATCTTGAAGTGATAAAATAAGGGTAGAAATTGAGAGAGAACGTACCGGGGGGAGATTTTTAACCCCTGTAGAAGGATGCAAAAGATAGGTGTGTGTGTTGTAATGATATAGAAACAAGTATGAGGAGAAATCACGTAATATAACTGCGGGAATATGCGACGCAATATGGAGAAAAGTGCATGTGTAGCAGAAAACTGTGCAAACTATGATGATTTGTGAAATTGAGGAAGAGAGAACTAAGAGAATAGACCACGAAATCAAGCCCAGAATAATGGAAGATAAATCTAATACTTCCCTCTTCAAGGTGGGGTTGAAGTTGTGAGTTGGAGATGTAGCATGGCTTCGCCCCACATCCAGAAAGAGCCCCCCCTTCGCAACTGCGAACTGGGCGATTTATATAGGAGTGCAGAAATCCAGAACTTTCTCCCATGATTTTAGGAGATGTAGTCCACCAAAATTTGAGTTCTTTGGATCAATATCGAGATAATAGTGGGGATAAGAGATAGAAACAAGTATGACTCAATTTGGATGAGGATTCTAGACGATACTCGCGTGGAAAGGAGGGCCCATCGTGCAGAAAATAGAGTTTGATCTGTGCAGAAATTGTATAAATCCATAAGTTTCCTCCCCGTTCCCTGAGGATATAGTCCACTAAAATTCGAGATCTATGGATAAATCTCAAGATAATAGTTAGAATAAGAAGTAGGAACAAGCGTGACTCAATTTGGTGGAGGATTCTAGAAGATATTCGCGCCGTAAGAAGGGCCCGGAGCCTAATCGGGTGGAGTTTGACTTGAACTGGGATTGCATAAACCCTGAACTTTCGACCACGTCTCCAAGCAAAATAGTCCACCAAAATTCGAGTTCTATAGACTAAAGTCGAGATAATAGTAAGGACAATAGATACAAATAAATGGGACTCAATTTGGAGGAGGATTATAGAAGATAGAGACCCAAGAAGGAGGTCACGTCGAGCAAAAATGCCCAGAAACAGAGTCCAGAACACTTAGGCCTATCAAGGCAAAAGAGGGCAAGGGGCGGTCAATAATTGACCATGACGGTCAACAATTGACCGCGACGGTCAATAGTTGACCGTGACCTTGAATTTTTTTTATTTTATAAAAAGAACCAACGTCCTCCAAAGGCTCCAAGGCTTAATGGGCTTAGAAATGACCAAAAATGGGCTCGAAATAGATTTAAAGAAGACTCCACAATAATGGATAATTCGGAGCATTATAAAGGAGAATAAGAGAAATAACGTGACTTGCAAGCTAAAAACGGGTGTCAACAGATGTCCCTCCTTGATGTCTGTTTTGCAAGGGAACGAGCGAAAGCGACGCGGAGGCAAAATGGAAAAGAGATGGAGCAAAAGCGAAAGCGACGTGAAACAGAGATGAAGCAGAGATGAAGCGGAGAGAACTGATAAGCGGGCATCAAGGTAAAAGACCCCCGTCACAACCAACAAACGACATGAATTCTCTCAAAAATGCCGAACTAACCACAAGGAATGGATGACACTGATGAAACATGTCTGGAAAGACTAAACTAAGGGAAAGGAAACATGACCAACCTCACTAGGGACACAATCCACGACCAATGAGGGGATCGGAAAGAGCACATCTGAAAAGCTGGAAATGGAAAGATAAAACTGAGATAAAATCCAGACAGGAATCACGCTGGCCAACCAGACCAAGCGGGCAGATCAGAGAGAACGTTCAAATTTGGAGTGGAATGAGAATCTCTTATTCAAAAGAGCTGAAGCGCAACTAACCATTGCTGAGGAGAAATCTTGAGAGGATCACGAGATGTGAATGCTCAAAATGACATAATGCATGTTGGGCTAAAATAAAGAAATCATTAAAACGAATGCAAAGAAAGATAAAATAGAAAGTACTCAAAGATATTATTGCTAGACTAAGTAAGATGGGGTCAAGAGTCTTCTTGCAACCACGGCATGCCAAACAGAGTCTATCGTCCCCCACCCGACTCAACCTAACGGCTTATCCAACAATTGACCGTATGCTCCTAGATCATCATCATTTTTGTTAAAGGGGAACATCAGATCCCAAAACACACGGCAAACCAGCCGGTCCTTGAGAGGCTATAATAATGTAGATACCATATAGTAATGCAACAGTGAGTTGGGATAGAGAGCCATACCTGACTTACCTGCCAAGCGAAACAGCATTTTTTTAGATTTTTCAAATTTCAGATTTTTATGAATTTTCCAATAAGACAACATGACCAATAAGCATGAGCATAACGTAACGAACAAACGAACGAAAAAGGCAGCACAACATAACATAACAAAGGACGAACCAGCAACATATGCAAGACATGAACCAACAACATGCATGTATGATGAACATGGTGGGACAAGACAACAATGCAGTGGGACAACACACGGTTGGGACAAGAACACGTGGGATAATAACACATGTGGGATGCCAACATGAGATGAGACAACACGAGACATGACAAATATGCTCTTCAATCAAGCCCAAGATCTGATGAAGTAGAACCGCCGAGTTCATAATCGTGAGGTAAAGAGCCCTCTCACAAAGATATGATCAAAATGAGCTAAAGCTAAGCAAAGCATGAGAAGGACATGAGCTTCAGAATAGATCGAGGGACAAGATTGAAGAAGAGAGAATAGATCAGAAGCACGTGAACATGAGATAGAGCAAATGATAAGGAGCCAAGAAGCTTGAATACCTACAACTTGCAACCTGCGCACTGAGCAAACAGATCATACTTGTCCTCAAAACAAATAAATAGATGAATAAAGACGAAAAGACACATTTTTTTGGATTTGTCTGATTTTCTGTTTTTTACGATTTTCAACAATATTTGATTTTTTTGATTTTTAATAATATTTAATTTTTTTGGATTTTTGGTAATATTTAATTTTTTGAAATTTTGGCAATATTTATTTTTTTTGGATTTTTGGCAATATTTGAATTTTTTTGGATTTTTGGCATAGCAATCCGCAATACCCAAGTACGGGCTCAAACTACTGGCCAGGGATCGTCGTCCCCCCCTTTCATTAAAGATTTCCTTAAGCAGGGCGTGCATGTGAGGGTGTCTCACCACAACCAACCGCCTCTAAAGAATGGTACCCCTACTAAGGCCATACCCAGGATACAACCCAGCCTAAGAGGGAGAAGCAGAAGAAAATTGGAGACAAGCTTTATATAGGACGGGAAATATCAGGACTTGAATTCCTTCCAGGGCACTACCCCTCAAAGATACAGTCTGTTGCGCCGGGACTTTGTGTCTTTGATTTTGAGACCCATATTTATTAGGCACGCATGCGACTGGGCTCATGACGTCCCGCGGGGAACTGTACTGCCACTCTTGCCATGCCTTTGATTTCCATAATTTTGCATTGATTCATTGAATTTGATAGCCCTTATTGGCTAGATATTGCATGAAAGCTCACTTTTACAAGGGTCAAGATTGCCCCTATTTGAGACCTCTCCCGTATTAGGGAGCGCCTAGGTTGGTCATCTCATCCATCCTTCTCTTGCCCCTACACTTGGCCGAGAAGAGAAAAGAAAAGACCTTTGTGCATACCCAAAGTATGGCCAAAGCAGCAATGGCGTGCCTCAAAGGAAAATCAGCTATGGCTCGCCATGTAGTGTGTGGAAAACCCATACAAAAGGTCACCCTCAACGATCGGGGAAAGAAACTAGACTCCTAGCGCGGAGCTATTACCAGCCTAAGAATGCTATAGAAGCGAACTCTTTTGACACTTATCTTAACTAAAATAACTAAATTAACTAAGATCACTCATACGTGTTGAGGAATCCAGCGTCATAATAACAATGTGCATGAAGTAATAATGGAAATGATAGCATATTCTTGCATAAAATAAAAGATACCTTGCAAGTCCATGGCGTGGAAATAGCATCCTGAAGCGAGAGCTTGATCATCGAGCTTCATATTCCTTGCTTGACAGGACAAAGATGAGAGATAACAAGGTTTCAAGATTCCTCGACACGGAAGAGCGGCAGACATCAAACTGGACGAAGAAGGATAAAAAGGAAGAGAGATGAGGGCTAGAACTCCCACGTTAAGGTGCAGAGATCCTGATAACAAGGAACCATATACAGAATAAGCAGAGATCAGCTGGGATCAAGGCAGGCTAAAGCCTCGAAAATAGCAAGAAAAAGGGTAAGAACCTCGAAAGGGTGAAGAAGAGAGAAAAGAAAGATGATGAGGAGATTGCTGTGAAGACGTAGAAGAAGAAGAGTAATCATCCGACGTAGTCAGAGAAGAATCAGAAGTATCATCTGGTAGGGCCGGAGAATGAAAATAGTGGTCATCCGACAGGGTCGGAGAAGGAGAATGATGGTCATCCGACAGAGTCAGAGAAGAATCAGAAGCAACACCCGGGAGTCCTGGGGGAGAAGAATCAGGTGATATCTCACAATCGGGATGAAAGGATGGCCTAGGCCGAGGCCCAGAATTGTGAGAGGAGGGAAAATTCGGAGGCTCTAGATGGGAAGAGGAGGAATGAGGGTTCATGGACCAGAGGAGAGAGGAGAAAATCATAGATGAGGGATTGGAAGAATGCAGGTACACCACCCAAGGGTGGGAGCTTAGCAGAAGGAACGATGAATGAGATGAGGAAGAAGGAGGAGTGGTCCCCTGAGTGTGCAATATGCGGCCCTTGAACTTGCGCCACTGCCTCTTCTTAGCTGAAACTTCTTGAACACGGACCCGCCTGGCACAGGCTCGGACCTTCAGTCTTCTTGACTTGCAATGTCTTCTCAAATAACGAGCCCATCTGGCAGACGACCTGGCCCGATTATGAACATGCAGCTTCACTAGGGCGGTTGCCCCTAGACATCCGACGCTAACAATTGTTGGACATCCTTGAACAGGTAACTCCTCAGAATGATAAAAAACATGAAACCATGGAGCCTTGTTACTTGGCACTAGAAGCATGAGGTTCGGCAACTCCACTCGGCGATCAGCCTTAAAGCACAGCTCTCTTGATAGAAGCAAAGGCCGGAACTGAGGGAGATCAATGCACAGCGTTGACGTGGCCGGCTTACTAATGAATCGAGGGAGATTACATAAGATGTGCAGAATATCCTTAGAGAATATAGAAGATATGGCCAATTGCCCCTTGAACACAGAGTGCATAATCTAATTGGCGGCCGTATGAGTTAGCATAATCCTGGTGGAGAACCCCTCCTGACCTGTGAACTGAACATCAATGGAGCGAGAAGTAACAACATCATCAATGGTGAACTTTCCGGTGAGCAAAGAGATTACCACTAGTCTCGCTCTTGAAGAAACTGGCATCAGTGCAAGGGAACTCTTCTTAGCAACCTTCATCGGGAGTACATGCACATCATCCCTAAAATAGCTAGGAACCAGGACGCGGATCGACATGCGACAGATAAAATCCTGAATCTTGAAATGCAGAATCGATATAGAATCATCTTGACTTGACTCATTGTCTCCCTGGGGACCAGACCCGAGGGGCACCATAGGCAGCGCACACCCGCTCCGTGGGGTGGGAGTGGATGGAGAAGTGGAGGTAACATGTTTGGATGACGGAAGTGAAGGTTTGGAAGGCGTGGAGGTTTCAACGTGTACGATGATGTCAAGTGGAGGTGAAGGTAATGCGGCAATGATAGGCTTGGGTGAAGGTAAAGGTGGAAGCAGAGATGTAGGTTGTGGTAAAGGCAACGGCGTGGCTTGCTCAGGCTCGGGCGCAGGCGATAACGGAGATGATGGCAGTTTAGGCGATGATGAGGGTGGTAGAGATGGTGAAGCAGGCACTGGGGGTAGTGGAGATGGTGTTGGTGGAGGGTTAGGGGAAGGCCGTGGCACCCATCTTCGACGTATCGACATGATGCGTCGGACGGCGTTGGAGTGGAAGTGGTGGTGGAAGAAGTGGAGGCACTATCCTGAGCAGAAGCTTGGGTTTGTGGAGGCGGAGCCGGAGTAGGGGACGGCTTAGGTAGTGGGGTAACGGGTGATGAAGTAGGCGAAGGAGCGGGCATGGTGCTAGATGAAGATTCATAGGGGTGCCCCTTGCCTTGAAATGGAGACGGCTGCTTAGGCGGCGCTTCTTGTTGCTACTGCTTGTTGAGATGTGCAATAATCTTACGAATGGCAGACCAATGGATCTCTTCTTATCTTCCAGGTCATAAACAAACTCCCAAAACTTGGGACAATCCTCGATCAAATGCCCCTGCTGGCGGTGGAAATCACAGAACTGGAGCATATCCCCGACCGCGGGTCGGCAAGGCATAACTGGAGGGAGCTGCAACGCGTGAGTAGCCATCAAAGCCCGAAAGATGTCGGCGAAAGACTTCGGCAACGGAGGATAGTGAGGAGCCTGCTTCGGGCAAGGTGGATGCCGAGGGATATGGGAAGGTAATGAAGATGGTTGTGGGGGTTGCATAGGCAAGGACGCGTGGCGACTAGTGGAGGGACTCGATGGAGGCGTATGTGGAGCGGAGTGGGTAGGTATGTAGTGGACGACATCCACCTGCTCGGGGTATGATGTTCCCTTGACAGGAGGAGATGAATGTGGATATGCGGAGGTGGAGGGCTGACTCGTAGGGGTTTGACTTATGGAGGTGGATGCGATGTAAGGCTGACTCATGGAGGGCGCGATATAAGTGGAAGGTTGACTCATGGAGGGTTGATATGCAGAAGGTTGATATGTAGGGGTAGATGTAGATGGTGAGGTGTAAGTGGGCGTAGGATGCAGAGAAGACTCGGGGTCAAGGAGATCGTGGATTTGTTGGCGAATGAAGTGGGCTCAACTATAGAGTTGTTGCCAGGAGGTGATGTCATTGAGGGCTAAGATGAAGCGGTACTCGGGTGTTGCATTGAAAATCAGCATCTTGATCAGCTCTTGCTCCGGAATGTGCCCCGGGACTTGTGCGGCAAGGCGACGCCAACGATCGGCAAAGGTAGAGAACTCTTCTTCGGGCTTCATCTTCTCATGGGTCAAATCCACCATATACTTGGGCCGAACCTGGTCTTGAAACTGCTGAATGAATCTGTCTTGGACAAAATGAAAGTTCACAACCTGCTCTTGCAGAAGAGAAAAGAACCAATCCCGAGCCGGACCTTCCAAAGACATACCAAATAGATAGGCCATCAAATATTGGTCATGTCGAAATTGGGACGACTCATAAATAAACTCCTTTAAGTGTACATAGGGGTCACCGACTCCACCATAACGGAGATATGCGGGGATTTGAGAAGGGGGTGGAAGCCGAAGATTTTAAAATGCAAGCGGGACACTCAAGGAGGTTTTGGGATCAATTTGACGTTGGAGTTCATCAAGTTGGCATTGGGTTTGAGCAATCATCTCTGGGGTCGGGAGAGATCGAGAGGAATATGGGCCAACTTGAGCAAGAGAATGTGAATTCAGACAAGGATGATAATGGGCCGGATAAGAAGATCTGGGGTGAGAAGAAGAAGGGTCCATTCCGGCAATATAGGGATATGCGGGCCTGGAAGAAGCATGAGCATAAGGACCCATTGGGCCGGCAGTATATGGAGAAGAAGAATAAGGCCCATTAAAAAATAAGGCCCATTAGGAGAATGGGGCCCGTTAACATGATGAGGCCCATTAATGAGAGAAGAAGGCCCATTAAGAGAAGGAGGCCCATGAAGATGAGATGCAATGAGACGTTGGGCCTGGGCCGGGTCCATTTGGCGAACAAGGCTTGATAAGTGGGCCATGAGATTAGCCTGTTCCTCGGATGGATCAGAAGGACCACGGGAAGATGGACTCGCGTGGGAAGAGGATTCCACGTGGGAATAGGAAGAAGATTGGGAAGAAAAAAGAATGATATAAGGGGTTGGAATGATGCTCCATGAGGGCAAATGGAGACTTAATAAAAGAATATCAAGGAGAATACAGGTGGGGAAGCAATGGCTTAATGGGCTTGAGAACAAGAGGGGGGCTGACCCACTAATGCAAAGACCAAGGGAGAACATACCAGGGACAATGGACTAGACAATAGACACACAAAATGAGCTAAACTGAATGGGCCAATCAATAATAAAACATGTGGATGCAACACAAAACACCACTAATGGGCTTGGACAGGCCCAAACAACGCAAATAATATAATGTGAGAGTTTTCACCCAAGTCAAACAAATTGATATGATGGGAAATATTTTAAAATTTTTAATAGACCTTTTGTTGGGTCCCGTGGTGCAGGAACACGGATCTAGAGGGGGGGGGTGAATAGATCATTTTACTAAAAATTATGTCCAATTAAAAACACAACTAGCACACAACGAAATATACAAGATTGAGTAATTTAATCTAAACATGTTTAAACTAGATTCACTCAATCTCACCAAGCTCACACGATTGCACAAACAGATAGGATAGAGAACACATAATCATAAGAAACAAACCACAAGACACGGGGATTTTTAAGGTGGTTCGGGACCACGACGGGCTCCCTACGTCCACCCCTCACCAAACCGGTGAGGCTTTACTATACGCTACAAAAGTAGCAACACGGGGACGAACCCCAACAACACACACGCTGCTTTCGCAACAAACCACACACGAGGCCTTGCCTCAAACTGCTGCCACAACAGCACACACACACACACACACACACACACATACACACCGTTGGGGAACACACCCCGAACTGAATACTTCACACGGAGACACAACTCCGTCCACACACACGTAGGCACTGCCTACATAACCACACGGGAGTAAACCCCCAACCAACACATAGGGAACACACCCCTGGTTACACCCAACCACACACGCGGATATACTCCGCACAAATCGACGCACATAAATCAACACACACACTCGGAGACCCCTTTCTCCGAACACCCACACAAAGCATTATCTCAAGTGTTTATGAACCAAAAACACATATATGCTATGACCCTCCAAACAAATTATAGATATGAAAACTAGACAGATGCATCAAGTATAAGGCTCCCCCTTCTTCAGCAAAATCTGATTCTCCTTGCTCGTTGACAGATGATCATAATCTTGACATCATCTTCTCCCTCTTCTCTAGCTGCTCCTCTTTTCCTTCTTCCAATCTCTTCTTCACCTGAAAGAATAGATAGAAATAATAAGTTCAAACTTTAAGCTAATCTCAACCAAGAGTATAGAAATGAATGGTTTAGAGATCCCCCTCTTCATCTTCAACCTATACGAAAGAACACATGAGCATTAAGATTGTTGTATCACAAAAATCACAACTCATATATATATGCAAGAGATAGGACATATGAAGCCCTCCTATAATGCCTTAAAGCAGATTTCGAGCTCTATCAACAAAGATCAGAATAAGGAAGATTTTGCAGTGATTAGAGCTCCCCCTTTCTCTTCTTCAAACGTATTTGAATGCTTCTGCAGGATGAAGACGTTCTTGAAACAAACGTGAAGTAATGCAGCACGAACAGAGGTTGGATCTTGATTTCAGATGCAGCTTTCAGTTGTATATGATCTTGGGCCTTGATTCAAGCTTCTTCCTTTCAATTTCAGCTCAGAGCAAGGTGGAAGAGGGCTTGGGAGCTTCAACTCCGAACCTGCACATACAAGGTTAGAAGAAAAATGAATTTCAGATCTAGCATCCTCTCCCTTAGGGTTTGCAACCCAAGAGATGTATATATGTGTTTAGGTCAGTCAAGAAACAGCCTAGGGACCATATCCACGAATTAGGGAGATGTTTAGGGCAATAGGAATTGATTGGTAGGACTTTTGGTGTAAGAAAACGACGGTCAAACATTGTGGCTGGCCGTCCGACCGGAAGGGGTCGACCCCAGGGTCGACCCTTGGGCACATAGAACCCAAACAGAACCTAAAATTTGGTTCTGGGTTACAGGGGTCGACCCTTGGGGTCGACCCTCGTGCTTCCAGAACCCAAACAGAACCAAAGTTGGTTCTGGGTTACAAGGGTCGACCCCTTTTAGCAGGTTTCAAAACTTAGTTCTGTTTTGAACAGAACTTCAGAGGGTCGACCCGATGGGTCGACCCCTTCTTGTTTGGGTCTGAAAAAGGGCTAAAACCTCCATCAAATCAAGGGGAAACAATTGATTAAATGTTACCAAAATCCTATGAAGATCAACCATGATTTTTCATCCTGAAAAACATGATAAAGTAAGAGGTTAGATCAAGATCAAAATATATGGGTCATGCATTAACATATGAAGCTAGTTGTGAGACCGAGACCCAAATGACATGAAGTATGAACATGAAAGCACTAGCATGAGACGCATAAATGCTTTGATAACATTTTCATCTTAGGATCCTCATATGAGTTCCAACTTCAATTCAGAGAAACATACATTTATTCAGTCATCTGGGAGCATTTAGATCATCTGAAAATGGTTTCAGTTAAGCACACATGAGCTGCATGTTTAGTCAAAAAGTTCAGAATCTAAGCACACTTGCCATTTGAGGAATGATTGAATTTGTATGAGTGAAAGGAAGATGATGATCCTTTCAACAAGAACAAACAATGAAATAGAAATGATTTCCACAATGACAAGCAATCAATTCATATCAATGAATCACTAATGAATCCACGTTGGTGTGGGCAAAAAGAACAAGAACTTTAATCTTAACATTCCCACACTAAAACATGCATGAAGGCGCATGCATTCTAGCCCAGTAGCAGTACCTTGGGGGGGGGGCTAACAATGGTATTTGCTTCTCAATCATTCATTTAGCCTTACCGAAGTACACATGCAAAACATGAGGCTCAAGAGACATTTATCCAAGCATGGTTTCCATAAAACCATTCATTGAATACAAGTGATCTCACATGAAGATATGAATAACCATTCACGCATAAGGCCAAGCAACAAAGTCATTTTGTAATCATCAAAATCACATACACAAAACCTTTTAATGATTTTAAATTAAAAATAATTCCCTCAAGATAGGAATCATATTGGAACAAGGTCCAAACTTTGGGTTGACTAAGGTTAACACCCTCACACTTATGTAAATGTAAGCCTAAGGGGTGGAAAGGTACAACCGGCCCGGCATCCGTGTGGGAATCCACGGCTCACGGGGACTTACGGAGGTCCCAGATAAGATCATCTAGTCGACTCCAAAGAATATGGAAGCGAGAGGATCACTTACCAAGGTAGGAATAAGACTATGATATGCAATGCATGATCTTATGTGCACCGGAGTGCATGTAATTTCTAGCCTAAAACTAGAAAATCAAGGTAATATTAAATTATGTAAACACAATGATATGGATGCAAACAAAGTGAGAAATCTAAGACAATATGAAGGGCAACAATGCAAGACCAAAAATAGGCGCAATCAGACACTAAAAGATATGGAAAACCATGAATAAATGGCATACCTTTGTGTTTGCCCCCGGACCTGCATGCAGATTTTATGCACAAAATGTAAAAATGGAGACAAGATTTAACTATGCAAACGTGACCCAAATAATGAAAATAAGATAAGGATGGAAAGATAATACAAAGGACTACACAATGGGCCAAACAATAGGGCGATCCGACCCCGGTAGGTCAATTAAATCGTCAAATAAAATGCCCTCGTGGGCCTGTGCGCAGACTGTATGCACAAAATGCAAAAATGGAGACGACTTTTAATTATGCAAATGTGACCCAAATGACGCAAATAATATATGGATGGAAAGACAATACAAATAGGAGCAAGATGGAAGCAATAAACACACAATTAGATCTCAGGAAGCCAATCAAATCATCATGGAAAGACGTACATGTGACTCTGTCCCGGGACCCGCCTGCAGACTTTATGCAGAAAACTCAAAAATGATGACACAATTAAACTATGAAAACATGACCAAAATAATGCACATGATATATGGATGGAAATACAATACAAAGGGCTACGCAACGGGCTCAAGAACAGAGCAATCCGACCATGGGAGGTCAACTAAATCACCCAAGAAAGATGCCCCCTTGGGCATGTGTGTAGACTGTATGCACAAAATGTAAAAATGGAGATAACTTTTAATTATGAAAATGTGATCCAATAAATGCAAATAATATATGGATGGAAAGATAATATGAAGGACAAGACAATGGAATAAAAATCAACACAATCGGACACCAGGAGCCAAAGTTATGCATCAACGAACAGGGCCCTGTGAGCACTGTGCCAGAACTGTCAGAATCAGCAAGTGGTCTACCAGATGACCGTTTTTAACACCCTTGCGGTCTAGTGGAAGACCGCAAGGCCAGCAGAGACCTGAAAACGCCCAGAACTATAGAAAAATGGACAAAACTCTATTTAAACATGCACATACACACACCCAACTTACAACAGAGCATGAATAACGTGATAGGCACTAAGTGTCCCACCGTGATCGCCAAAAAATAAGGTTGTTGATGTTTTGTATCACCCTGCCCCTAAACTAATATGTGCGTGAACATGCAACAATATGAGCAAAGAAAAGGGCGATGGAGATATAGAAGTAAACTGTGATCGCCACCAAGGTCGCAACAACGCCAAGAGATGAAGAGATGAAGGGATGGCGCCGTGTACCTTGGGAAATGATGAAGAGTTGATCGCGCTTAAGGAACGGGTGCGGGGAACGTCGTGGATTACACCTCTTCTCCTTCCAGCCGGCTAGAAGAAGAAGGCCTCACGTTGTATTCATGCTCTCCTGCAAAACAAAGATGAAAACACAAGAGAAAAACACATTAGAATATGAAGTGTAATATCTATCCCGAAGTGATAAAATAAGGGTAGAAATTGAGGGAGAACGCACCGGGGGGAGGTTTTTAACCCCTGTAGAAGGTGCAAAAGATATGTGTGTGTGTTGTAATGATATAGAAACAAGTATGAGGAGAAATCACGCAGTATAACTACGGGAATATGCGACGCAATATGGAGAAAAGTGCATGTGTAGATGAAAACTGTGTAAACTGTGATGATTTGTGAAATTGAGGAAGAGAGAACTAAGAGAATAGACCACGAAATCAAGTCCAGAACGATGGAATGAAAATTTAATACTTCTCTCTTCAAGATGGGGTCGAAGTTGTGAGTTGGAGATGCAACATGACTTCGCCCCACGTCCAGAAAGAGCCCCCCATTCGCAATTGCGAACTGGGCGGTTTATATAGGAGTGCAGAAATCCAGAACTTTCTCCCATGATTTTAGGAGATGTAGTCCACCAAAATTTGAGTTCTTTGGATCAATCTCGAGATAATAGTGGGGATAAGAGATAGAAAAAAGTAGGACTCAATTTGGATGAGGATTCTAGAAGATACTTGCGTGGAAAGGAGGGCCCATCGTGCAGAAAATAGAGTTTGATCTGTGCAGAAATTACATAAATCCAGAAGTTTCCTCCCCGTTCCCCGATGATATAGTCCACTAAAATTCAAGATCTATGGATAAATCTCAAGATAATAGTTAGGATAAGTAGTAGGAACAAGTGGGAGTCAATTTGGTGGAGGATTCTAGAAGATATTCACGCCGCAAGAAGGGCCCGGAGCCTAATCGGGTGGAGTTTGACTTGAACTGGGATTGCATAAACCCTGAACTTTCGGCCACGTCTCTAAGCAAAATAGTCCACCAAAATTTGAGTTCTATAGACCAAACTCGAGATAATAGTAAGGACAAGAGATAGAAACAAACGTGACTCAATTTGGAGGAGGATTCTAGAAGATAGAGACCCAAGAAGGAGGCCACGTCGAGCAAAAACGTCCAGAACAGAGTCCAGAACACTTAGGACTCTCAAGGTAGAAGAGGGGTAGGGGCGGTCAATAGTTGACCACGATGGTCAACCATTGACCATGACGATCAACTGTTGACCGTCACGGTGAATAGTTGACCGTGACCTTGAATTTTTTATTTTTTTATTTTATTTTATAAAAAGAACAAAGGTCCTCCAAAGGCTCTAAGGCTTAATGGGCTTAAAATGACCAAAAATGGGCTCGAAATAGGTTTAAAGAAGACTCCACAATAATGGATAATTCGAAGCATTATAAAGGGGAATAAGAGAAATAACTCAGCTTACAGGCTAAAAACGGGTGTCAACAGACCCGTGACCGCGTTAGTCCAGATTTCACACTACGTCAACCTTTCTTTCTTCATGCGTCGACTGTGTCATAGAAACGGTCTTGAGTTGACCACCTCTTCATATAAACGGTCCTAGCACGATCGTCTCTCAAAGAAACGGCCCCGATTTGACCGTTTTATGTCTAAGTATTGATTAACCCAAGGTTTGACCCAAGGGTTGATTTTCCTATGTTCCTAGATTATCTATTGATTATCTAGAACCTAAAAGCTATTTCAATAAGTTATTAATTGATTATGGAAACTATAGAATATACCGTTATGCTGCCGGATTTCCTCCATGTCATAATATCCATTTAAATCATCCTTGAACTCTCATGTTCTTAATTGAAGCATTCTGTTGTGTCTGTGATTTCGATGATTACAAAATGACTTTGTTGCTTGGCCTTGTGTTTGAATGATACTTCATGTTCTCATGTGCTTGTATCATCCTTGTTCTCATGCTATGGGGTCATGTTCTAGAATGAGAATGAATTTGTGAAACATGCTATGGGGTCATGTTCCAGAATGAGAATGAATCACATGCTATGTGGTCATGTTCTAGAATGAGAATAAATTTGTGAAACATGTTTGAAAGAATGCATATGCCTTGTACTCAATGAGAATTCATGAGAAAACACGTTTGCATGATTGGATATTCACTAATGTGTGTGATGCAAGTGATGCATGCAATTTGACAATTCTATGTTTATGATAATGCTCCTCGTAATAACAATGCTCCATGAATGTCATAAACATGAATGAGTCTTTATGCTCATTTGAATGCCAGTTATGCTCATTTGAATGTAATATGCTAATCATCTTGCATTACAGGAACGAGTCATGATGGACATCAAATGGAACTCAAGAGAATGCTTAAATAAGTCATCTTGTTGTCCACCATTCAGAACTTGTGTTAATTCTATCTCCCTTCTTCAAAGAACCATTGGTAAGGCTTTGCAATTCACATATCTTCAGTTAAGTGAATTTTGGGTAAGAAAGTTGTAGTGTGTTGACCCAGAGTACTTGTGCATAGATAAACATGTGGTTTCATGTACCTCCTACATGAGTTATTAAGGTTTGATGATGTATGCTTCATGCATTTCCTATATGAGGTTTTGATGGTCATACATGTTATTCAAATGCATGGGATATGTTGTTGACTTTTAGTTGAGACGCCTTAGGCTTTCATGCATAATCTTCTAAGTTGCTAATGACACGAATGTGATTCATGCATTTTCCACATGAAGCTTTTAAGCTTGTATTGTGCTTGAAATATTCATACAAGACTTCGTGAGATTTGGTTCTATATTGCTCATGCATTGCATGAATGCTTAGTCTTGTGAACTATGCACTAAAAGCTTGATTTATTGACTTGATGTGTGAAAGAATTGTATGAACTTGGCTCTTATGAAGATGGCTTCAATTAGGTCTCAATCAATGAGATTGTGTTCATTGAACACACCTTTCTATTAGAATGATATCATTCATGAGGTCATTGTGGTTTCAATGTGTGGATGCATTTGTGATATCGTATGATTCCTCATACCTGTGTGATTGCACATCGTTTGATCATGTCATTGGTCTTGAGCTATATATTTGCTTCTTACCTGTGTAAATGAATATCCCTCATTTGACGCTATTTGATGTTGAGCATTTGGTAGATACAAGAATGCTAGTTGAATGTTTGAGCTCCCATGTCAATATATTTGATTGAATGATAGATTCATGCTTATCATTTCAAAACCTTGTCATTTGGTCAAATGTATTTTTGTTAATTGATATGAGAAGCAAAATGCATGTTTGAATAGGTTCAATGATGTATTTTATTGTGAACATGTTCATAATGTTAATGCTTGATGCAAGGATTTTGATTCTCAACTAACCTTTTGCGTTACCATATTTTTCAGGATGAAAAATCATGGTTGATCTTCATGGGATTATGGTAATATTTAATCAATTGTTTCCCATTGATTTGATAGAGGTTTTAGCTAATTTTCATACCCAAACAAGAAGGGGTCGACCCTCTTAGGTTCTGTTCAAAACAGAACCAGTTTTCAGCACCCTGCCTGCAGGGGTCGGGTTGACCCACTGCAAGGGTCGACCCCTGTGAGTTGGGATTTTTATTTTGGTCTGCCAGCCCTCTGTAGCCCGAGGGTCGACCCTTGACTCGACCCTTCCAGAACGGGATTTCTGGGAGAGTTTAAAACATTATGAAAACCTCTCTAAACATTACCATACTACCCCCCATTAGTTCCTATTGTTATTAAGATGTTTCTAACATGTATTGGGAGGGTTCTATGAGTCTTTTCCCCACCCCTTGTGTTGCATAAATAAGAGCTACGATTTTGTGAGAGGCATAACCCTAATGCTCATTTGTTCTTTCTTATAGGTGAAGAAAAGAGGGAAAACGTGGTGGAGCTCTTGCAAGGAGGATATCATCTACATCCGTGAAGATCTGGAGCTTGTGGAAGAAGGAAAAGAGGAGCGGCTCGAGGAGAGGAAGAAGATGATGTCAAAATTGTGATCATCCATCAACGAGCCAAGAAGAACCAGATTTTGTTGAAGAAGGGGGAGCTTCATTCTTGATGCATCTTTCTAGTTTCTATCTATAGAGTTTGTTTGGGGGGTCATAGCATATATTTGTCTTCATTTCATATACATCTGAAAGAATACTCTATGTGGGTGTTCGGAGAAAGGGTTCTCCAAGTGTTTGTGTTGACGTGTGTGCGTCGAGTTGTGCGGAGTTCATCCGCGTGTGTGCTTGGACGTATTTTTGGGGTGTGTTCCCCGTGTGTGGTTGGGAGTTTACTCCCGTGTGATTGTGTAGGCTTCGCCCTACGTGTGTGTGTTGGAGCTTGGCTCCATGTATGTGGGGGGATTTATCCTCGGGCTGTTTTCACAGCAGTGAAGCCTCACCGGTTTGGTGAGGGGTGGACGTAGGGAGTCCGTCATGGTTTCGAACCACCTTAAAAATCCCCGTGTCTTGTGGTTTGATTTTTGTGATTGTGTGCTTCACTATCTTATCTATTTATGCAATCGTGTGAGCTCGGTGAGATTGAGTGAATTAAGTTTAAATCTTTTTAGATTAAATTCTCAATCTTATCAGTCTTGTTAATTTCGTTGTGCGCTAGTTTGTGTTTTTAATTGGACATGGTTTTTAGTAGAATGATCTATTCACTCCCCCTCCAGATCCGTGTTCCTGCACTACGGGACCCAACAATTGGTATCAGAGCGAGGCTCTGTTGTCCCTAGATCTTGCGATCTACTGAGTGATCCTAGTGTATTCTACAATCATGAATTTTTCTGCTAAACATATCTCAATGAATTGTTTGCCAATATTTACTAGTTCGGATTTTAATTCATGGCTAGGCAAACTGTGCGTGGTGATCAATTCTATTAATCCTAGTATTTGGAAATTGATTTATCATGGTCCATACATATTACCTCTAGATGAGACCAAGTGGTCCGATCAGGATAAAATGATGCACCATGATAATGCTACTGCTTTTAGTTTATTGAAAGCTTCCGTGAGTATTAACAAGTATCCATTTGTATCTTCTTGTAGGACGGCAAAGGAGCTTATGGACTGATTGATCAAAGCTCAAGAGAGGGAAAGATAAAAATATCTCATGGCCGATGATGTTGATCAACAAAGTGACGAAAATGCAGAAGAGGTAAATTCTGATTCTGAAGAATTTACTCTTGATGATCTTGTTGATGCTTATGATGAGTTGGAAAAATAATATAAGAAAGTCAAGTCGAAAAATAGAAAATTGAAAAAGAAATCTGAAAACATGCTCCATGAAAATGGATCTTGTGATAAATGTTCTGAGCTTGTTAACTTCAATGAACTTTTAGAGCATGGTGTTGAATATCACAAAGAAACCATTGCTTGTTTGAGAAATGAAAATGTTGCCCTCAAGAACAAAATCGATCAATTGGAGAAAACTGAAAAAGATCTAAGAAACAAAATAGAATCAAACTCAATTGATCAAGATATTTACAATGAATTGATTATGATTGATAAACTTGCAAATGAAAATGAAGAAGTTAAAAAGGAGAATAGTGCGATGCTAATTCAGATCTCCCTGTTTGAAGGTAGATTGAAAAATCTTGAAAATCTTGAAAAAGGGAAATCTATGATTGTTGATGAATCTGATAAAATGCATGTGCTTGAACAAGAAATTGAGAGCTATAAAACTGTAAATAGAGTTTTGAATGAAAGTGTTGTTTCCAGTGAAGAAGAAATAGCTAACTTTGAATTGCACATTACATCTCTTGAATCTGAAATTTTTGACTTGAATGCTTCTCTGTCTAAGTTTGTGAATGAGAAAGAAAATTTGAACAAGATATTGGGGACTAAGGTGAATTTCCAAAGAGACGGGCTAGGCTATAATCCTGTGAACAAAAAGAATTTTAAAAACAAAGTCTATACATCAGTTGTCCACAGTTCAAACATAGCCAACACATCAAATAAGTCTCCAAATCAAACTGCTCCTCAAACAACAAAGAGATCGAATGAAAATTTGAAAAAGAAACAAAACTTGCATCAAAAGGCTAAAGATGTTGTTAGTGTCACGGTGAATGCCAAGAAAAATCATGTTCTACACACACATGCATCCAAAAAGAAAATTTTATGTTTTTATTGTGGTGAACTTGGTCACATGATGCATGGTTGTCATTTGCTGAAATCTCATGATCTAGAAGCATGCAAGAAAATGAATGGCTTCACAAAGTCAAGAAAGCTTTTGAACACAAAAAGAGCTTTTGATAACTCTTATGTTCATGCAAATAGACCATTTGAAATATTTGCTCCATTGAATTGCTATCATTGTGGAAAATATGGTCACTTGATGAAATCCTGCTCACAAAAGAAAAATGACAACCATCATGCTATGAAAAAGAAAATTTTCATGTTGAATCACAGAACTTCAATGCTTATGCACATAAGGAATCTGTGAAACAAATTGGTTGTTGTCATCATTGTGGAAAGTTTGGACATACTATGCATGATTGTGAATTGATGAATTTTGATGATATGCTTGCCCAGAGAATGTGGAAGGCACCTACTAGAGGTGTAACTAACCATCTGGGACCCAAGAAGACTTGGGTACCCAACACATCCATATGAGAATTCTTGCTGCAGGGATGCCTTGAGACCAATGAAGAAATGTTGACAAATAAAGGTAGCTCAAGGTAAAGGTATGAAAATAAGATTTCGTTTTCATTATCTGTCGTAGTTTTTGGTGCTAATTGTTGGCGTTCATACCATAGGTCTTGATTGCAAGAAATTTGGTCAGTTTTGATTATCTTCTCATATCAGACTGTTGTGGCCATTGAATGTTTTTCTAAGTGGAATTACTTGTGTATGTGTGAGATTATTTGAAACTGAATGTTTGGTTCTGGATGAATTTTCAGCTATCATTCAATGCTCATTTGTTTGATAAACCCCCCGATGTCATATGGGAATGCATTATATTTTTCTGATTATCATTTCATGACTACATGGTATATAAATGGTGACATGTGAAAGGGCATGTCAAGCTTGTCTGAAAGCTATCACCATACGTGAGAATGAGCCTCCGCATGGTACCATGAGTCTTCTATGTAGATGGCATCAAACTTAAATGAATTTCTAAAATCATGCATTTGATTAAGGGGGAGTCTTGTAAGCTGAAAATTTTGAGATTGATGTTATTCCATTCTCTCAGCATAATGATGTTATTCTGTGGATGCACATTTTGAGGACTGAATTTGATCAATGTTCTGTGGTCTTTACCAATGAGCTACTCATCTGTTTGGATAAAAGTAAAAATATTTTCAAGAAAAGTTCACATGTGATGATTTTGATGCTTTGAATGATTTTTCTGAATTCTCTTTTTAAAATAAAATTATGTTCTCACATTTAAAAAAAATGAATGTCATGCATTAGTTGCATTAGATGCATATAGAGTTGTCATGCGAAATCTGAAATATTGCATCACATTACATATTTGCATATCATTCACATAGCGCTTTTGGAAGATGAAGCTCATCGTGTGTCTTGTTGCATAGTTGGCAATTTCAGCATGCATATAGTGCATATTTTGAAATACACCATTTTGAATATTCCATGCTGCATAAATGCCAAAATGATACTTCCAATAATTGGTATCATATCTTTGGGGCCAACATTTCAAGAACTGAAATTGCATATCTTTTTATTTTGTATTGCATATTGCATATACTCCCATTGTATGCTTGCATGTTAATATATGCTAAAACCCCTTCCTTGAAACTTCTAAGACCGAATACTCCATTGATAAATAATATTGCATCTGAGTCTTAACAAGTGTGCTTTATGTCAAACTCTTAGGGGGAGCATTTCATGCTTATTGCATTTACATAGGGGGAGCTGCACTATCTTGTTTTGAGTTAAATTTTCTCCATACATGTTAAATCAAATTCGCACACTTCATGCACTATAATGTGAAATTGAGTGTTATTCATAAGGATATATGAATTTCATTTCAACACTCTAAAGTAATTCAACTTACTGCATGGATGATAAAGAGACAGTTGAGGAAAAAGTTGCATGCCCCCGCATACAAAAAAAAAGGTTGAAATGAAAGGCAGAGCAATGCTTAGTCTCACTAAGTAAATTGGACACATGTCACTTGAGATGTGATGTGGTTCATTTCTGAAAAGTGTTGACTAAAGTACCTCTGTTCAAAATGAGGTGAAATGGTTCAGTATTATGAGTAACTGGGGATTCTGGCATGAGCTCCATGTGTCTCCTCGCGTAAAAAGGAATTATATGAACCTGATAATTCTTAGAAAAATTCAGATTGTCAGTGTAAAAATTTTTGATGATAAATTTCATTGAGGAAGAGCGAAGCCTCCAATACGCTGTTCTCTAGATTGAAATGCACTTTGTGCAATTACTATTGTGTTTACTTGAAAATCTGGTTATCCATATGGCTAAAATTCATTCTCAAGTTACTCACTTACACATGGTAATTGGATTTGATATGTATTCTGAAAATTTGATTAACTGCATGACCTGCTGTACGTTTTCTCCTATCTATCTGCATACTCCTCTAGGTGTAATCATGAGCACTCTGATCTTAATGACTCACCTGCACTTTTCATACACCTATCCCTTCACTTGAAATAAAATGGGGGAGCTATATTGCATGTATATATATCTATGTGCTTGGATATCAATCATATGGGATCATCTTACTTACATTCTGCGTGTCCATATTGTCCACATTTGTATTTTAAAGTTGTGCAATTAGTTCATGCATATTGTGCATATTGTTTCTCTTTATAACCCCATTGTCCGTAGGTTTTTGTCAATGACAAAGGGGGAGAGGCTGTAATTCTTTGCATAATTCATGATCATAGTATTTTGCTTGAACTACAACCATATGCATAATTTTTGAGAATAGTTCTGAAATTCTCCTGCCCAAGTTTTGATTGTGCATGTCTGTACTGATTATGCCAAAGGGGGAGAAAGTAATGCTGTTTTTGGCTTTGCTGCTATCATAATTCTCATTGTTGATCCCCATTTTTGATTATGTCAAAGGGGGAGAGAGCATCAATACATAACATTTTGTCATCATCAAAATGTGGGAGATTATTGTGTCTGTGATTTTGATGATTACAAAATAGCTTTGTTGCTTGGACTTGCTTGGCCTTGTGTTTGAATGATACTTCATGTTCTCATGTGCTTGAATCATCCTTGTTCTCATGCTATGGGGTCATGTTCTAGAATGAGAATGAATTTGTGAAATATGCTATGAGGTCATGTTCTAGAATGAGAATGAATCACATGCTATGGAGTCATGTTCTAGAATGAGAATAAATTTTTGAAACATGCTTGAAAGAATGCATATGCCTTGTACTCAATGAGAATTCATGAGAAAACACGTTTGCATGATTGGATATTCACTAATGTGTGTGATGCAAGTGATGCATGTAATTTGACGATTCTATGTTTATGATAGTGCTCCTCGTGATAACAATGCTCCATGAATGTCATAAACATGAATGAGTCTTTATGCTCATTTGAATGCCAGTTATGCTCATTTGAATGTAGTATGATAATCTTCTTGCATTACAGGAACGAGTCATGATGGATATCAAATGGAACTCAAGAGAATGCTTAAATAAGTCATCTTGTTGTCCACCATTCAGAACTTGTGTTAATTCTATCTCTATCCTTCAAAGAACCATTGGTAAGGCTTTGCAATTCACATATCTTCAGTTAAGTAAATTTTGGGTAAGAAAGCTGCAGTGTGTTGACCCAGAGTACTTGTGCATAGATATACATGTGGTTTCATATACCTCCTACATGAGTCATTAAGATTTGAGGATGTATGCTTCATGCATTTCCTATATGAGGTTTTGATGGTCATACATGTTATTCAAATGCATGGGATATGTTGTTGACTTTTGGTTGAGACACCTTAGGCTTTCATGCATAATCTTCTAAGTTGCTAATGACACGAATGTGATTCATGCATTTTCTACATGAGGTTTTTAAGCTTGTATTGTGCTTGAAATATTCATACAAGACTTCGTGAGATTTGGTTCTATATTGCTCATGCATTGCATGAATGCTTAGTCTTGTGAACTATGCACTAAAAGCTTGATTTATTGACTTGATGTGTGAAAGAATTGCATGAACTTGGCTCTTATAAAGATGGCTTCAATTAGGTCTCAATCAATGAGATTGTGTTCATTGAACACACCTTTCTATTAGAATGATATCATTCATGAGGTCATCGTGGTTTCAATGTGTGGATGCATTTATGATATCGTATGGTTCCTCATACCTGTGTGATTGCACATCGTCTGATCATGTCATTGGTCTTGAGCTATATATTTACTTCTTACATGTGTAAATGAATATCCTTCATTTGACGCTATTTGATGTTGAGCATATGGTAGATACAAGAATGCTAGTTGAATGTTCGAGCTCCCATGTCAATATATTTGATTGAATGATAGATTCATGCTTATCATTTCAAAACCTTGTCATTTGGTCAAATGTATTTTTGTTAATTGATATGAGAAGCAAAATCCATGTTTGCATAGGTTCAATGATGTATTTTATTGTGAACATGTTCATAGTGTTAATGCTTGATGCAAGGATTTTGATTCTCAACTAATCTCTTGCGTTATCATATTTTTTCAGGATGAAAAATCATGGTTGATCTTCATGGGATTATGATAATATTTAATCAATTGTTTCCCATTGATTTGATGGAGGTTTTAGCTAATTTTTAGAACCAAACAAGAAGGGGTCGACCCTCTTAGGTTTTGTTCAAAATAGAACCAGTTTTCAGCACCCTGCCTGCAGGGGTCGACCCCAAGGGTCGACCCCTGTGAGTTGGGATTTTTATTTCGGTCTGCCAGCCCTCTGTAGCCCGAGGGTCGACCCTTGACCTGAGGGTCGACCCCAAGGGTCGACGCTTGGATTTCCGGGAGAGTTTAAAACCTTATGAAAACCTCTCTAAACATTACCATACTACCCCCCATTAGTTCCTATTGTTATTAAGGTGTTTCTAACATGTATTGGGAGGGTTCTATGAGTCTTTTCCCCACCCCTTGAGTTGCATAAATAAGAGCTACGATTTTGTGAGAGGCATAACCCTAATGCTCATTTGTTCTTTCGTATAGGTGAAGAAAAGAGGGAAAACGTGGTGGAGCTCTTGCAAGGAGGATATCATCTACATCTGTGAAGATCTGGAGCTTGTGGAAGAAGGAAAAGAGGAGCGACTCGAGGAGAGGAAGAAGATGATGTCAAAATCGTGATCATCATCAACGAGCCAAGAAGAACCAGATTTTGTTGAAGAAGGGGAGCTTCATTCTTGATGCATCTTTCTAGTTTCTATCTATAGAGTTTGTTTGGGGGGTCATAGCATATATTTTTCTTCATTTCATATACATCTAAAGAATACTCTATGTGGGTATTCGGAGAAAGGGTTCTCCGAGTGTTTGTGTTGACGTGTGTGCGTCGAGTTGTGTGGAGTTCATCTGCGTGTATGCTTGGACGTATTTTTGGGGTGTGTTCCCCGTGTGTGGTTGGGAGTTTACTCCCGTGTGGTCGTGTAGGCTTCGCCCTATGTGTGTGTGTTGGAGCTTGGCTCCGTGTGTGTGGGGGGGATTTATCCCCGGGCTATTTTCACAGCAGTGAAGCCTCACCGGTTTGGTGAGGGGTGGACGTAGGGAGCCCGTCGTGGTCCCGAACCACCTTAAAAATCCCCGTATCTTATGGTTTGATCTTTGTGATTGTGTGCTTCACTATCTTATATGTTTATGCAATTGTGTGAGCTCGATGAGATTGAGTGAATTAAGTTTAAATCTGTTTAGATTAAATTCTCAATCTTATCAATCTTGTTAATTCCGCTGTGCGCTAGTTTGTGTTTTTAATTGGACATAGTTTTTAGTAGAATGATCTATTCACCCCCCCTCTAGATCAGTGTTCCTACACTACGGGACCCAACACATTCTTACCTTGTTATTTGTTATCATGGCACTATAGTTGAACTTATATGTTATTGGCCTACTTTATTGATATTTCTCGTGGAAGTAGCTTGATTTATAACTTGAAGATGCGGATCGGGCACTGATTGTGTCCAAGGGCTCAACACTAGCCCCCTCGGTTGATTGCCGGAAACATGCTATAAACCCTGGGGTATGATGAACACTGGCGTCGCATTGCGCCGTGAGTACTTTTTTTATAGA
The DNA here is from genome assembly GCA_022559845.1 of Amorphophallus konjac. Taxonomy (NCBI): domain Eukaryota; kingdom Viridiplantae; phylum Streptophyta; class Magnoliopsida; order Alismatales; family Araceae; genus Amorphophallus; species Amorphophallus konjac. The sequence goes on along the minus strand of CM040117.1, from coordinate 184,886,682 downwards.
CGAGTGAAAACCACGAGGCTCTACCTGAAATTATTATTACATTCTTGATTGTATGACTTTCTAGTGCATGACCTTCATGGTTATGAAAAGTACATTCTCGTTACATGTAAGTACACTCTTGTTATATGACAGGCCACTTGATATTCCTGCTCGATCATGCTCTCATTATACTTGGACCTTGATATATTGTTATTTTGGTTTTATTCGCATGTTTCATCGCATTTTGTTTATCTTACTTCCTAGAGATAAAATGTTAATTACCTAAACATTACATTCATGTTGATTCGAATATACTTACTAGGAACGTGTGCTCATTCCCTACATTTTTTTAATCTTTTCAAGAAATTCTAGCGGGGATTTGGACTACTCAAGTGACGAGTCCGAGAGTGATTAAAGATTGAGAGAAGCCCTAGTATAGTCTTGAGTCAAGTCGAGTCTATGTACTTTTCCATTTATTTGAGTCTAGTGAAAAGAGTCAATTATCAATGTACTTTGAATATTATTCAATAAAGTGAAATTTTGAGTATATCATCTTGTGCATTCCTTTTATGTGTGAATGTGTTAGCGCTCTGATTATATTGCTCGCTTGCGGCTTACTAGCCGACTGTTCACGTTCCCTATTAGTTTCTACTGCATAATCTCGGGGCGTGACATAGGTCGATCGAACCCAGCCTTGTTTGCCCGTTTTGGCCTCCGGTTGACCCGGTTGTGACCCTTTGGTCGACCTTTGGCCCCGTGGATGTCCCGGACACCCCGTAGGGACCGAATTCATGATTTTGGGTCTCTCGAGGAATCATTATATCTCGATTTGTGTGCATGTGTGGTTTAGGGGGTCCGGGTGACCCGTGTGTTCCAGGCTTTCTTGTTGTGCTAGATCGGGTCACCGTGTACCGGTGTAGGTGTGGAGGGCTGTTCCCGTACGACGTTGGGTTCTTCGGAAAGCAGTTTTCCGTGTGGGCCATGTGTATGGCCAGTGACCGAGAGTCCAGTGACCCAGCCAAGGGTTGGAAACTTTCTAGTCTCCCTTAGAGAGGGAATAGACTTGGCGAATGTGAGCCGCCTTAAGAGTCCTTTGACCATGGTTTCTGACTGTTGGACTAGGATGGTGTGACGACATGGTGCCGTATGGTACAATGGCCTTGGGATGAGCCGCATGACTCTATGATTGTTGGATTAGCGAGTTTAGCTAGTCTTCCTGAGTCTGGTGGCACTGTCCCACCCCGTGTTCCGAAGTTCTTGCGACGGGCCTGTGTGTAGCCAGTCAGTACTCCGGTGGTTTCTTTTGAGAGTCTTACGTCGAGTGGCTTTCCCACTAGCCATAGCTTTCCTGGGCACGCGTGTATCGACCCGCTTGGGAGCGGAGGAGAGCTTGACCCGAGAGAGATGATTTTAGGCTGGTTACCGTAGGGCCTCCCACTGTGGCGGCTCAAGTCCGGGCCGGGAGGAAAACCAGCTACAGGGCCTGACGTAGTTCAATCAATCAGTGTGTGAACACGTGGTCGGGGACTTTGGACTTGTGCTGATGAGCACGACCCCGACTGGACCCTTGTCCTTGTGTTACTTGTACGGTGTCTCAATTTTTGCCTGGGGCGAGTAGGGAGACACCTGAGGCGCGGACTAAGTCGTCAGTGGACACATCCGGCCTTACTTCTAGTGGGCAGGTTCTCCCGTCACGCGACACGTGACTCTCGTGACTCGAGGTTTAGTTTCCCATCAGCGAGACGTGGTTCTTCTGGTGGTTTCTTTGTATGTTTCTCGTTGTAGAGGTTTAGGGTTCTCGGTAGGGTTACCGAGGTTTCACCCGTAGATAGTGTAGCTAGGGTTCACGACGGTGAGGTCGTGACGGTACCTTTGGACCGTGTGGTCCGGTTGGGCCTCCGTTCGCGAGGACGGGCCTCCATGACAGAGATGTCGTGGTATTTCCTGGTGGTGTAGTCTTGGTTTTTCATTGTTTGGCAGTCCCCGACAGTGAGATCGTGATTTATTCTTTCGTTGCCATTAGGAGTAGCTTAGAGAGTCATGGTTCCACTGGCTGCCATTTTGACTGTTCGTGCTACGGCTGTTACGTCTATCGTTACTGTTGTTGTTGCTACTCCTGTTGTTGTTGTTATTATTATTGTTATCGCTGTTGTTTACCGCCGTTGTTAGTGGTGGGGTTCTGCGGGACCCCTACTGGGTCAATGAGATGAGGCTCATCCCTTTCTTTTCAGGTATTGTGGTTCCTCCTCGAGGTTCGGAGGTGCAACGCAGCCGTTCGTAGTTGCCAGCTTACCAGAGCCGGGTCTACCCGGCGATAGAGTATGTTTCTTTCTCCATAGATTGTACTTTGTTGGACTAGACTATGTTGTTAGATTATTAAGTAAAAATGTAAGTTATATATTTTCTATTATGTAAACAGTTAATTATATAGTTATTTTCTGCATTACTTTAAATTTTAATATACCTCCACACACCTAAATAACCCTTCTGAGCCCTTCGGCTCGTGGGTGGCGGGCCAATATTCGAATGGTATCGGATAATTCTCGATATCTGGATCTTAGGTCGTTATAATTATAATTAATTATTTAATGATAATAAAATAATATATTTATTAATTAGCACTAAAAAATTAAGTAGCATGATTAACATTTATTAGCACTAATAAGATTAATTACTATTATTTATTAGCACTAATAAGGTCAATTAGCATGATTAATATAACTAATACGATTAAGTATAAGATTAAGTAGCATTGTTATAACTAATTATTTAATGATAGTTAAATAATACATTTTAGTAATTAACACTAATGCGATTAATTATCATGATTAATTAACATGGATAATATTAATTAAAATTAATAAGATTAATTAGCACTAATGTTGGAGAGAGAAAAAATGGAATGAGGAGGTGGGAATAAGTCATTCCACCTAAAAGGGTAAAATGACTTATCCCGTTCGTAATCCCATTTATGGAGATAATCTCGTTCTACTTAACCTCTATTATCTCCGTCCAAATTAGCCTTGCGAAATGAAACGAAGATGTTTAGTATCGAGATAAATTTTTGAGGAGAATAAGCATAAGTTATTTTAGGATAATTTATCCCTAATCTTATTCTAATGTATGTTTGGTATAGGAGGGGATAAAAATGGTGTTATTTTATTTCTCGTTTGGTAAAAAATAAGTATAAAAATGAAAATAAGTGTTAAAAAATATCATTTTGCTCATCTTGATCTAGATAATATTTAATATTTTTATTCATAATGTTAATTAGTACTAATGAGAATATTATTTAATAATTTTTATTAATAAATATGATTAGCACTAATGATATTATTGTTTAATATTTTTTGTTTTAACATTTATTTGATAATTTTATTATTAATCATGACTATGTTTTATTCATAATGATGATTAGTACTAATGGGAGTATCGTTGAATAATTTTTCTCGATTAATAATATTTAGCACTAATGATATTATTATTTAATCTATTTTCTTCTTAATCATAATTAACACTGACGAGATTAATGTTTAATATTTTTTATTCATAATAATGATTAGCACTAATGAGAGTATTGCTTATAACTTTTTCTTGTTAATAGTATTTAGCCCCAATGAGGTGATTGTGTAACATTTTTATTTATAACGATGATTAGCACTAATGAGATTATTATTTAATTTTTTTTTAATAATATTTAGCATAAACTAATGATTTATATTTTATTTTATACTTCTTTTTTCTTAATATGACTAGTATTGATGAAGTTAATATTTAAGATGGGTTCGAGAGCAGAGAGAGGAGAGAGAAGCTCTGGCGACTCTTCACCCGCCAAGGCCTCTTTGAAGCATGGTTCTTCCATGTAGGGAGGCACTTCCCCACGTTCTACCAATGCTCCTCCTTTGCCTTCCAACAGCCCTCCCAGGCATATACCGCGTCCCTCTTTAGATGCGGAAGGGAGGAGACAATAGAGTTCCCGTGGGCGTTCTAGGTCACAGTCCAGACCTTCAGTTTCTTCCAAGCCGCAGGCATGGGCTAGCCTTTTCAAAGCTCATGAGCCATCTCAAGACCTCAAGCTAGAGTTCTTGGAGCCTTCTTCAATTGATTCAATGGATATTGCGGTTTGCGAAGAGGATGATTCAGCTGAACTCCAGGAGGTATGGTCGAAGGCTCTTGTGGGTTATGTTGTAGGTTTATCAACTTCCTTTGTCCCTCTGCAGTCCTACATTAAGAGCCGGTGGTGCCCCAATGAGTTCCAACTTTTTATGTTGGACAATGGATTCTTCCTCTGCAAGTTCGACCTAGAAGTGGACCTGCAGCGTATTCAGGAAGGCTTTTGGACCATTAAAGGTCATCCTATGATACTCCGAGATGGTCTCCGGAGGTAACATTTGAATTAGACAGCCTCAGAAGTCAGAACTATCCCTCTGTGGGTCTCTCTGCATGGGGTTCCTCTACATTTATGGACTAAGAAGTTCTTTAGCTGCATTTGCAGCCTCATTGGTACTCCTCTTTACTTAGACAAGCTCACAGCCTCAAGACAACGTCTTGCCTTTGCTCGAGCTTGTGTCATGGTTTCTGCTGATAAAGAGCTCCCAAATGAGGTGTTTTTTTACAGATTTAGAGGGCAAAAAATGAAGGATATCTGTCTCTTATCCCTGGAAACCCAGAACTTGCTTAGTTTGTTTATCGTTTGGTCATCTGGAAGGCCAGTGCATTCCAAAGAGTACTTCATTCCGGAATGAACATCGGCAGCAGAAATCTATTCCACATACTTCATCCCAAGGGGAGAAGGCAGTTCTCAAGCAGCCTATTCATATGTGTAATTCATTTGCTGCTCTGTCTTCTGATTTGGAGAAAACAGACCTGCAGGTCAACATTGGGCTGGCTAAAGTCTCAATTCCAAGAGTGGTCGACCTCCTGCATGTTGGGTTAGATGGACGCAGTCTATCTCCACTAAGTGTGGATCTAGAGGGGGGTGAATAGATCAACTTGCCTAATTTAAAAACTACTGTAAGTTCTAAAGCGGAATTTAGGCAAACATTAGTTAAGCTAAAAGAAGAATGCTAGACATGAGCATGAGCGATGAAACCAAATAAGCTAAGCAAGAATTCCCAACGCACACAGATCACACAAAAGCACAAACACACTGCACCCATAATTTTTAGGTGATTCGGTCAACGACCTACGTCCACCCCACACTCAACCGAGTATGGCTTCCTGCTGCGCAGCACAGCTTGCGTCCGCTGGGCTTTACAGCTTGGCCAAACAATCCGCTGATACACAGCTTCGCTGGGCACTACAGCTTGCCGACCAGAGGATCTGATCCTCTGCAACCGCTGGGGAAACACAGCTTAACCCGTCCAGTGGAGACTACCACTGCAAGACCGCTGACGCACAGCTTGAAGAAACAATGATCGGAAATGAAAGACAGAATCAAAACGAAAAAGCAAAACCCAAAAGCAATGTAGCTCTTAAAGAGCAAAGCTCAGCTCTGGTTTTGAACCACGAGACTGAGATACAAACTCTCTCACTCTCACTCTCGATCAGCTCTCTCTCAACTCAATCTCTCTCGATCTCTTCCTCTCTCTCTTTTTCTCCTTCTTCTCTATTTCTTCTTCTTCTTCTCTGTATCTTCTTCTTCTCTCTTTTCTCTCTGTGGATCGAAGGCTCACTACTGCTGAGTGTATAGACTTTCTCCCTTATCTTCGATCTTTCTTCTTCTGTGGAAGAAGGCTTGTTTATATAGCAGCAACAGCAGCAGGCGTGTGCTCTCCACGTTTCCCACCCAGCAATTTGGACCACGTGGCAGCATCCAATGGAGTGTCAGTACACGTGTCCTCATCTGGATACCTTATCCTTCTCGGATCACGAGCCAGGTACCTCAGATCACGTGCCTTTCATTAGCCTCTTCAGTCCCGATGTATAGAGTTCTCAGTTCACGTGCTTAATGACGGCAATCTGACTTGCTGCGTCGACGCTGTCAATCAATGGCGTTAACGTAGTGAGGCATTCCAGTAAGTCATTAGCTTCGTCTCTTTAGCTGCTGCGTCGACGCTGCTCAATTGTGGCGTTGACGCAGTGGAATATATCGTGAAGGTCTCTGCTTCTTTAACTGCTGCGTCGACGCTGCTTGCTTGTGGCGTTGACGCAGTGGAATATATCGTGAAGGCTTCGTCAACTGATGCGTGGACGCTTTAAGCTCCCAGCGTCGACCCTTTTCCCTTCAGCAACAAGAATGAAGTCATAAGATTTAAGTATGTACATTGCAGTGTATATACATCGTTGTATAGACTTGTGAAGGCGAATGCAACGTACAGACTTGGCCAATGTGTTGACTTCAACAACGGAGGCAACGGCTGTATAAACTTTAAATCCTAAAGGCATTGTATAGACATAATGCACGTAAAGGCTTCATGCGAAGGAAAGCAATGTATATACTTGAGGAGTTGACGCTGCATGAAGCACTGAGTTGACGCTGCATGAAGCATGGACAGTGTACAGACTTTACCCACTGTATGGACTTCATGTAATGCAAGCGAATGTGAAGACTTCAGTGTATAGACTTGAAAGTCTTGAAGCCAATGTATGGACTTGAGCAAGCTAAAGGGCTGTACAGACATCGAAGACAAGGGCCGATGTATAGACTTGCCAAACAGTCCAGTGTATATACTTTATGCAAGGAGGCCAATGTGTAGACTTGAAAACACTGAGGCCAGTGTACAGGCTTGCCACTGACCAGTGTGAACTTGCTCAGCCTGAGGCACAGTATGGACTTCAACTCTGCATATCGAATGTATGGACTTCAAGTATGAAGACCATTGTATAGACTTTGGATTCGAAGACAATGTGCAGACTTTGAGTTTGAAGACCAATGTCCAGACTTCAAGTAACACTGTGGATGTACAGACTTGATGGAGCGAAGCGATGTGTAGACATGAAGCTCCACGATGGATGTATAGACTTCAAATATCAAGACGCTAAGGAAGACGGACAATGTACAGACTTGCTGTAACAGTCTGATGTACAGACTTCATGAAGCTCTAGACATTGAATGCTGTACAGACTTAGCCCAATGCCTGAGACGCTAACAAAGACGGACGATGTTCAGACTTGCTGACAGACCGATGTACAGACTTTGCTCAAATGCATGAGACGCTAACTGAGACGCTGGACTCTGTACAGACTTTGAGCGATGTATGGGCTTCAAAGAAGTTGGCGATTCAATGTACAGACTTGATGAAGCGAAGCCATTGTACAGACTTGAGTGTAGCTAAAGCCTTGATCGTAGGACTAGGCTGGACTGTATAGACTTTAAGCTTCAGAACCGAATGTACAGACTTTGAGGTTCAAAGCCAACGGCTGTACAGACTTAGAATATTAAGACTGATGTACAGACTTCATGCGTTGACGCTGTACACACTTAGCGAGTTGACGCTGTACACACATCCAATGAAGTGCGTTGACGCTGTAACATGAGCCAGTGAGATGCATTGACGCTGTACACACTTAACCAATTCAAATGAAATGCAGTGTGTGGACTTTATCTGAAATGGATGATGTATAGACTCAATCTAAACAAGTCTGCTGGAGGAGTCGACCCATCCTCTGATGTGTCGACCCATGACAGTGAGAAATACAGACTGCAGTGTATTAAATGCAAAGAACATATAGTCAATCTGATAGAGCAATTTCATCAAATCAAAAGCAGTTGCCAATCAATCAAAATAATGGTGTTGCCAATGAAATAAAGCAAGTGTCAACATCATCGACATAGAAGGGTCAGAACAATCTCCCCCTTTTTGATGATGGCAATCCCATATGAAGCAGAATAGCAACATCCTGTCATATAGATATATGTTTGATGAAAGACATGATGTGTTATGCAGATTGACATGCAGATGCTATGAATGCATGCAACTCACCGCCTCAAACTCTCCCTTGGAATGAATTCAGACAGATATGTATTCTCCCCCTAGACATCCCCTAGATAATATTCTCCCCCTTTGCCATTAACAAAGAGGAGGGAAAAATTAAATACAAAGGAGGAATCAAGAGAAGAACTGACTGGCATTCTGAACAGGTAGTTCATGAATAAGCATTTTAAAGCATAGAGTCTTCAGTCATATGAATTTAGAAACTACTATCAGAAAGATTTCTAGTTTAAGAATGATAAAATTTGGAGTTCATGCACTACAAGCAATAGATAAGTTCACTGTGCATGATAAAATAATAAACCAGAATCATATTTGCATAAAAGATTCAGTTTCATAATATCTTACTTTCATAGTCTCAAAAAAAATATTGAGAGAAACCAAGTCATGTATTGAAACTAAACAAATTGACACTCATGAACTTTTCTTTTGAAGGAGCAGCATTATCAGTATTAGATCATTTTGAGCATTCAGGTACCATAAGTATTTCTGCGTAAGGGTATACGTTTATAAGACGCCAATACCCCTAGATACTCAACAAGATGGACCATTCTGCCTATGATCAAATTCAACAGAACTGAGTTATACCTTTTTGTATGAGGGTACACGTTTATCAGACGCCAGTTACCCCCAGGTACTCAGTGAAACCAGCCTGCTGTTTTGAACATTTTAAACAGAGATAGCTGATACACTTCATGACATGAGTGTTGTCCACTTCTTTGATGGATCACTCAGTTTCTCAGTGATTTACCAGTCATTGCTCTGCCAATATATATATTTTCAATGATTTTTAATATTTTTCAATATCTTTCTTAGCTGTCCTTTTTATGTTTCAGAATGACTTGTTTAAGAACAATACACATACTTAACTTCTCTAACATGATTTCTGATGAGTTTTCAGATTTCAGATATGATTAGCTTTGTCTGACATGAAATAAGAAAGAGGTTGAGAGTTTTATCAATTTTCAACTTACTTATATACTGATTGCAATCTTTAAACTCCAACCATTATAAGATTTAAACCATTACATCAGTCTTTGAACAATTCAAATTCTTATAAATGAAGAAGTCCATTTTCTACTGCTTAGAAATCAGAACTGACCAACAGATTGCCATAATGTCAGAGACAAGTATTCAGAGTTAAAGGTTGAATGACTTCAAGAAGGTTGAAACCACTCTGAATTTCTAGCAATACTCCCCCTGTCTATATGCATGCAACATGGCAAGAATTAATTGAGAGAGAGCTTATGCATAGGTCATGAATGAATGATATGCAAGGACATGCAAAGACTCGACAAGCTCCACCTGAATATATGCAATGCAGGACAGTTCTACATCCACATTCACATCCACATGATTTATCCAAGCAATCAAAAATAAGTCCACATCAGAGATCTTTATTCACAGCAATTAAGCAATCATTCATCATGCTGAAATTTACATAAGCCAAGTTCTCTTCTAAGAAACTTAAAATTTTCATTCCCAAGAGGCTTAGTAAAAATATCAGCAATTTGTTTTTCAGTTTCTATGAAATTCATTTCAATCTCCTTTTTATTTACAGCATCTCTAAGAAAATGATGTTTTACCTCTATATGCTTAGTCCTAGAATGGTGAACAGGATTTTTAGCAAGGCATATAGCACTAGTATTATCACATAAAAGTGGAATGCATCCCAGATTTATCTGATAATCAGTCAGTTGGTGCTTAATCCAAAGTACTTGGGCTACACAATTACATGCTGCAACATACTCAGCTTCAGCTGTGGATAATGCTACAGTGTGTTGCTTCTTAGATGCCCAAGACACTAGACAGCCACCAAGGAATTGATAGTAGCCACTAGTGCTTTTTCTATCTACTCGACACCCAGCATAGTCTGCATCAGTGTAGGCTAGAAGCTCTAACTCACACTTAGCAGGATACCAGAGACCTAGTTCTTGGGTGCCTAGTAAATACCTAAAAATCCTTTTCACAGCTTTAAAGTGATTTTCTTCAGGACTGGCCTGAAATCTAGAGCATAAACACACAGCAAGTTGTATGTCAGGCCTAGATGCTGTAAGATAGAGAAGAGATCCGATCATACCTCTGTATAGCCTTTGGTACACATGTTTACCTTTAGAATCTTCATCCAAACTGGTTGATGTACTCATTGGAGTAGCTATTTCCTTGAGGTTGTCCATTTTGTACTTCTTCAATAAGTTCTTTACATACTTGGATTGAGAGATGAAGGTGCCATCTTCAGTTTGTGTAACCTGCAGTCCAAGGAATAGTTTGAGCTCACCCATTGAGCTCATTTCAAATTCACCAGTCATTATTTGAGAGAATTCCTCACACAATTTGGGGTTAGTTGACCCAAACACAATGTCATCCACATAAATCTGAATGATAAGAATATCTGGATGGCTTACCTTGGTAAACAATGTTTGATCAACTATACCTCTTGTGAAGTTCTTGTTGGTGAGAAATTTGCTCAACCTGTCATACCAAGCTCTAGGAGCTTGCTTTAAACCATAGAGAGCTTTATTGAGCTTGTAAACATGATTAGGGAAATCTAAACATTCAAACCCAGGAGGCTATCTCACATATACATCCTCATTAATTTCTCCATTTAGAAAAGTAGATTTCACATCCATCTGCTGAAGGTTTATTCCTAGGGAACATGCATAAGCCAATAAAATTCTTATTGATTCTAACCTAGCTACAGGGGCAAAAGACTCTTCAAAGTCTATTCCAAATTCCTGATTGTACCCCTGAGCTACAAGTCTGGCTTTATTTTTAATAATATTCCCAGCTTCATCAATTTTATTTCTAAATACCCATTTAGTCCCTATGACTGTTTCATGATCAGGAGGTGGAACCAAATCCCACACCTTATTCCTGTCAAACTGATTGAGCTCCTCATGCATGGCATTAATCCAATGCACATCTTGGAGAGCACAGTCAATGGACTTGGGTTCTATGTTTGATACAAAAGCATAAGCATTCAGTTCATGTTGAATTCTTAAGTGACCTCTAGTCCTAGGGGGGTCATGCAGATTTCCAATAACATTATCTACAGGATGATCCTTGAGATATCTAATATTTGCAATTGGACTATCATGAACTTGATTTACCTCCCCCTGAACTGTAGGCTCCTCTTCATTAAGCACTTTATGTTCTTCTTCATCCTCGGATTTGTCTGCAGGATCTCCTTCCTTCAGAATTTCACCATTGTTTTCATTCCTGCATTGACCAACATTAGAATTTGCCAAGGATTCATCAAAAACTATGTGTGGAGATTCTTCAACAGTTTTAGAGTTCAGATTGTACACTCTGTATGCTCGGGTGTTTTCAGAATAGCCAAGAAAAATTCCTGGTTCTCCTTTAGGTTCAAATTTATCAAGGTCCTTTTTATCATTTATGTGAATGAAACATTTACAACCAAAAACCTTGAAGTGAGCAATAGAAGGTTTCTTACCTTTTAATATCTCATATGGTGTTTGCTGGGTAGAAGGTCTTACCATGGCTCTGTTAATTACATAACAGGCAGTGTTCACTGCTTCAGCCCAAAATTTCCTTGGTAGACCACCTTCGACAAGGAGTGTACGACCCATTTCCACTAGGGTTCTGTTCCTTCTCTCCACAACTCCATTCTGCTCAGGTGTCCTTGGTGAGGAGTACCTGTGGTTGATTCCATTTGACCTGCAGAATTCATCAAATTGTGAGTTTTCAAACTCACCTCCATGATCAGACAAAATATTTTCAATTTTCTGATTTGTTTTAACATAGAACTCCTGAAATTCTGAGAAAGCATCACTCTTATTAGATAAGAAATAAACCCAAGTATACCTAGAAAAGTCATCTACCATGACAAACCCATACCTCCTCCCTGATAGGCTGACAGATCTAGTTGGCCCAAAAAGGTCCATATGTATCAGCTCATAGGGTTTGGAAGACAGATTTTCAGTTCTAGACTTAAATGACTTTCTAGTGATCTTTGATTGAGTGCATGCATCACAGATTTTATTTTCTTTCTTGAATGAGACTTCAGGAAGTCCTCTAACCATGCCATGCTTATTTAATTTGTGCAAAACAGTGTAGCTAGCATGACCTAACCTACGATGCCATAAAAATGCTATGTCTTCTCTACTGGCAGTAAGGCAAAGGTTAGTGTGTTGAATTTCATCTAAATTTATCATGTAAGTATTATTTATTCTTTTTCCAGAAAATTTGACAATATCAGAATCAGGTTCAAAAACCTTGCAGCATTGAGAGTTAAATAAAACATTGTAACCTTTATCACATAACTGGCTGATGCTAAGTAGATTATAGGCTAACCCTTCAACCAGCATAACATCATCAATGCAGCAGGTAGAACACTTACCTACCTTACCTGATCCGATAATCCTACCCTTTGTGTTGCTTCCAAAGGTGACAAGGCCTTCTACTTTCTCAGTCAGTATGCAAAATTTGGCCTTATCTCCTGTCATATGCCTGGAGCAGCCGCTATCCATGTACCACAAGTTGTTCTTGGCTGCCAGGCATACCTGCATACACAATTAGGTAGAGAAGTTTGGAACCCAAGACTGATTGGGCTCCAATGTAAATGAACTAGAAGCAAAGCAGGAAAGCAAATGTTTCGGAATCCACATTTGTTTAAATGAATTTTGTTCAGTGGATCCTACAGATTTTCTTCTGTTGTTGTTCCTTTTCTTTTTATTGTTCTTTTTCTTATTGGCAGCAGCATGATTATTGACAGTATTGTTATTTTTGTGCCAGTGCCTTGGCCAGGGTATGTCCATAAAATTTTGGCCATAGTAGTTCCTGGGCTGGCTATGAAAATATTGATTTCTAGATGTCCAGTAACCATACCCATTGACCCAATTTCCACTGTAAGGTCTTTGGTTTTGAGCACCCTGGTATGCAAGACCTGTAAACCTACCCTGAGTTCTAGACCAATTTGACCTATTGAAGTAGGTTGGCTGTGCATTATAGTGGGTCTGAGCTCTGGGTTGATAAAAATAATTGGGTTGACTCCTAGCTGCACTTTGTCTCCCCTGTACTTTGGACCCTGCTGACCTATACACAGGTTTGTATTGGGTCTTCTTCAGAGGTGGAGGTGTTGGTGGAGACTTGGTTACCTTGACCTGGGGTTTACCGGACTGTGTAGGTTGACCCCTAACCTGAGTCTGAGCCCTAGGATTCTGCTTAGATGTGCTAGCTCTACTAGGCTCACTGAGTTTTTGTTTACCCTTCTCCTCAGCACTGGTCTTTTTCAGATTAGCAGTTTTGTTCATTAAATTTGTTGAGTTCATGCTAATTAGAGGTCCCTTTTCCTTTTGAGCAACAAATGAAATTGTTTTCATTCCGAATATTTTTGTTGCACTAGAATTAAATCCTAGGCCCTCTTTTCTGAAATTAACCTTTGACCATAACAAAGCATTTAAGTTATCTGTTCCTTGGGTCATTTTCTCAATGGTTTTCATTTTATCCTCATTGTCTTTCTGAAGTTCATCAATAGCCTTTTTCAGCTCATTGTTGACATTGAGGACAGCTTCATATTTTTCAGAGATAATTTTGACTTCACTTTCACATTTCTGAATCTTCAGCTTCCATTCATCAATTTCATTTTCAAGCCTTAGATTCTCTTCCTTAGAAGCTTTTAACTCATTTTTGATTTCATCTTCTTCAGAGCATGTGAGTTTCAATTCATCAATCTCAGATTCCAAACATGCAATTTTATCAGTTAGTGTTTTATTTGCATGGAATTGATTTTTCTTCTAAGATGCCTATTCTCTTTTCTAATATCATCAGCTCTATCAGCTATGTCATGATAAGCATCTACCCAATCAGCAATTGTGAAGTTTTCAAATCTAGTGATTACCTCATCTGTGTCCTCCTCTCTATCTTCAGAGCTTGTTGCCATAAGGCAAATGGGCTATTCAGATTCGGCTTCACTATCTAAGCTGCTGCTGAAAGAGCCTTCATCTTCATCACTCCATGTGGTGATCATAGCTCTTCCCTTCTTGGTTTTCTTCTTTGACCTGTCCTTATGTTTCTGATTGTCTGGACAGTCAATTTTCAGATGCCCTGGTTTCCTGCATTGATAACAGACATTAGCTTCATTTTTCTTTGCAGGTTTAGATTTATACCTTTTATCCTTTCGGCCACCACTGTATTTCTTCTGGCCGAACCGTCCTGCTCCCTTTCTGAGAAATCGCCTGAACTCTCTAGTCATCATGGCTATCTCAGATTGAGTCACATCTTCTTCTTCATTTAGGCTCTCCTCTGATGATGAAGAGCTGCTGGAGCTGGATTTTGTTGATTTGCTGGAACTAGCCTTCAGCGCCATCGGCTTCTTCTTCCTCTCGGCTTCATCTGTCCTTGGCATGTTTATCTCATATGCCATTAGTGAGCCAATCAACTCATCAGCTTTAGTATTACGCAAGTCCCTTGACTCCTCCATCACTGTTGCTTTGGTGTGCCAAATGGGAGTCAGGGAGCGCAGAATTTTCCTCACTACATCATACTCTGCCTGAGGTTTCCCAAAACCTCTGAGGCCATTGGTTATGACAGTCAGCCGAGCGTACATTTCGCTGATGGACTCGTTCTGCTTCATCTTGAAGGCTTCATACTCAGATACAAGAAGATTGGCCTTCTGCTCTCTTACTTGAGATGTACCTTCATGAATTACTTCCAGCGCATCCCACATCTCCTTAGCTGATTTGCAAGCAGACACACGGGAGAATTCTGTAGGATGCAGAGCGCACTGGATAGCATTAATAGCACTCCAATTCAGCGTGGACCTTCTGATCTCCTCCTTGGTCCATACATCTTCATTCGGGGACAGCTTATAAGGTCCCATGCTGACAATCTTCCAAATCTCATAATCCTTAGCCCTGAGGAATACTTGCATACGGTTCTTCCAGTATGCGTAGTTTGATCCATCAAAGAATGGGGGCTTCGTTGTTGAGTGACCTTCTGCAGTCATCCCTCGAGCATCCATCTCTGCCTATTCTCTTCGGGCGATGAGTCCCTGTAGAAGAGTTAGGCTCTGATACCAAGTGTTGGGTTAGATGGACGCAGTCTATCTCCACTAAGTGTGGATCTAGAGGGGGGTGAATAGATCAACTTGCCTAATTTAAAAACTACTGTAAGTTCTAAAGCGGAATTTAGGCAAACATTAGTTAAGCTAAAAGAAGAATGCTAGACATGAGCATGAGTGATGAAACCAAATAAGCTAAGCAAGAATTCCCAATGCACACAGATCACACAAAAGCACAAACACACTGCACCCACAATTTTTAGGTGGTTCGGTCAACGACCTACGTCCACCCCACACTCAACCGAGTATGGCTTCCTGCTGCGCAGCACAGCTTGCGTCCGCTGGGCTTTACAGTTTGGCCAAACAATCCGCTGATACACAGCTTCGTTGGGCACTACAGCTTGCCGACCAGAGGATCTGATCCTCTGCAACCGCTGGGGAAATACAGCTTAACCCGTCCAGTGGAGACTACCACTGCAAGACCGCTGACGCACAGCTTGAAGAAACAATGATCGGAAATGAAAGACAGAATCAAAACGAAAAAGTAAAACCCAAAAGCAATGTAGCTCTTAAAGAGCAAAGCTCAGCTCTGGTTTTGAACCACGAGACTGAGATACAAACTCTCTCACTCTCACTCTCGATCAGCTCTCTCTCAACTCAATCTCTCTCGATCTCTTCCTCTCTCTTTTTCTCCTTCTTCTCTATTTCTTCTTCTTCTTCTCTGTATCTTCTTCTTCTCTCTTTTCTCTCTGTGGATCGAAGGCTCACTGCTGCTGAGTGTATAGACTTTCTCCCTTCTCTTCGATCTTTCTTCTTCTGTGGAAGAAGGCTTGTTTATATAGCAGCAACAGCAGCAGGCGTGTGCTCTCCACGTTTCTCACCCAGCAATTTGGACCACGTGGCAGCATCCAATGGAGTGTCAGTACACGTGTCCTCATCTGGATACCTTGTCCTTCTCGGATCACGAGCAAGGTACCTCGGATCACGTGCCTTTCATTAGTCTCTTCAGTCCAATGTATAGAGTTCTCAGTTCACGTGCTTAATGACAGCAATCTGACTTGCTGCGTCGACGCTGTCAATCAATGGCGTTAACGCAGTGAGGCATTCCAATAAGCCATTAGCTTCGTCTCTTTAGCTGCTACGTTGACGCTGCTCAATTGTGGCGTTGACGCAGTGGAATATATCATGAAGGTCTCTGCTTCTTTAACTACTGCGTCGACGCTGCTTGCTTGTGGCGTTGACGCAGTGGAATATATCGTGAAGGCTTCGTCAACTGATGCGTGGACGCTTTAAGCTCCCAGCGTCGACCCTGTTCCCTTCAGCAACAAGAATGAAGTCATAAGATTTAAGTATGTACATTGCAGTGTATATACATCGTTGTATAGACTTGTGAAGGCGAATGCAACGTACAGACTTGGCCAATGTGTTGACTTCAACAACAGAGGCAACGGCTGTATAGACTTTCAATCCTAAAGGCATTGTATAGACATAATGCACGTAAAGGCTTCATGCGAAGGAAAGCAATGTATATACTTGAGGAGTTGACGCTGCATGAAGCACTGAGTTGACGTTGCATGAAGCATGGACAGTGTACAGACTTTACCCACTGTATGGACTTCATGTAATGCAAGCGAATGTGAAGACTTCAGTGTATAGACTTGAAAGTCTTGAAGCCAATGTATGGACTTGAGCAAGCTAAAGGGCTGTACAGACATCGAAGACAAGGGCCGATGTATAGACTTGCCAAACAGTCCAGTGTATATACTTTATGCAAGGAGGCCAATGTGTAGACTTGAAAACGCTGAGGCCAGTGTACAGGCTTGCCACCGACCAGTGTGAACTTGCTCAGCCTGAGGCACAGTATGGACTTCAACTCTGCATATCGAATGTATGGACTTCAAGTATGAAGACCATTGTATAGACTTTGGATTCGAAGACAATGTGCAGACTTTGAGTTTGAAGACCAATGTTCAGACTTCAAGTAACACTGTGGATGTACAGACTTGATGGAGCGAAGCGATGTGTAGACATGAAGCTCCACGATGGATGTATAGACTTCAAATATCAAGACGCTAAGGAAGACGGACAATGTACAGACTTGCTATAACAGTCTGATGTACAGACTTCATGAAGCTCTAGACATTGAATGCTGTACAGACTTAGCCCAATGCCTGAGACGCTAACAAAGACGGACGATGTTCAGACTTGCTGACAGACCGATGTACAGACTTTGCTCAAATGCATGAGACGCTAACTGAGACGCTGGACTCTGTACAGACTTTGAGCGATGTATGGGCTTCAAAGAAGTTGGCGATTCAATGTACAGACTTGATGAAGCGAAGCCATTGTACAGACTTGAGTGTAGCTAAAGCCTTGATCGTAGGACTAGGCTGGACTGTATAGACTTTAAGCTTCAGAACCGAATGTACAGACTTTGAGGTTCAAAGCCAACGGCTGTACAGACTTAGAATATTAAGACTGATGTACAGACTTCATGCGTTGACGCTGTACACACTTAGCGAGTTGACGCTGTACACACATCCAATGAAGTGCGTTGACGCTGTAACATGAGCCAGTGAGATGCGTTGACGCTGTACACACTTAACCAATTCAAATGAAATGCAGTGTGTGGACTTTATCTGAAATGGACGATGTATAGACTCAATCTAAACAAGTATGCTGGAGGAGTCGACCCATCCTCTAATGTGTCGACCCATGATAGTGAGAAATACAGACTGCAGTGTATTAAATGCAAAGAACACATAGTCAATCTGATAGAGCAATTTCATCAAATCAAAAGCAGTTGCCAATCAATCAAAACAATGGTGTTGCCAATGAAATAAAGCAAGTGTAAACATCATCAATATAGAGGGGTCACAACACTGCATGGTGTTGACTCTCAACAGAGGAAAGCCAATTTCGATTATGGCTCAGGTGGTTGCAACGGGTCTGCTCAAGTCATTGCGCTTCCTCAGGACTCCCTGGGTGAGTGCTCAAACAGAGTGGCAAGTCCAAATTCAATTTTGAATTCAAACAACAATCCAAAGACGGGAGCTGACAGGAATGGCCTCTCGCATAAGAAGGTTGTTGGTAAGTCAGAGCTGAACTCGCAGAAGGAGGAGGATGCCTATCCTCATTCATCGGCGACTAAAAGGGAGCTCCCGACTATTCATGACTATGTGGTTCAACAACTCAACCAGCAAGCTATGGAGCAAGGAAGTTGTTATTTGCCTCCGAAGTCTACCAAGAGGAAGGCAACAGACTCTGGTAAACTCAGGCGGTCTCCTCGCCATAATTCCTAATCCCTACTCCTTTCTCCGATCCACTGATTAATATGATCATGAAGATTATTAGCTGGAATGTTAGAGGAATTAATAAGAGTTCTCGCCGGAGACAACTTAATCAAATTATTAAGGCATCTGGAGGGGATATTACAGTTTTGCTTGAAACTAAAATCTGCCCCAGACATGCGGCTATTTACAAGCAGGACATTTGTCCTGATGACCAATTTTTAAATAATGATTGTTCCTCCAATCAGGGACACATATGGGTTCTGTGTGAACCAAATAAATTCCATATGACAAAGCTAATGGAGTCAGATCAATTCATTCACATTCAGCTGGTGGATGCTGTCACTGGCAATCATTTTTTCCTTACTGCAATCTATGCATCAAACTTCCTTTCTCAACGAAGATCCCTTTGGAAGGACATTATCACTCTATCAACTATGGCAACTGGGACTCCTTGGCTCTTGATAGGAGATTTCAATTGCACCAGGTTTGTTGATGAAAAGATTGGAGGCAATCCAGTGCCTCAGGCCATTCTTACTGAATTTGACCACATGATTCTATCAGCTGACCTTTTTGACATGAAGACTGTTGGACAACCTCTATCCTGGAGCAACAGATCCAAGCCTCCGTTCAGGATTCTTGCTAGACTTGATCGATGCTTGATTAACAATCACTGGTTGCAGATATTCCCAGAGTGCTTCTTAGAGTATGCAGGAGAAGGCTTATCTGATCACTCTATGCTCAAAGTTTGCAATGTGCAATCAATATCCAGTGGTCCAATTCCTTTCAAAATTTTCAACATGTGGACCAAGCATCCAGAATTTATTAACATAGTACAACATATCTGGAGCTTCAGATATGATGGGCATCTGCAGTTCATTCTTTGGTCTAAACTGAAAGCTCTGAAGCAATATCTTAAACAATGGAATAGAAATGCTTTTGGTAATGTCCAAGACACTGTGAAGAAAGCCAGGGATGATCTCCTTGGTGTTCAGTAGCAGCTACATAATGATCCTCTGAACCTGATGTTGATTAACTTAGAGAAAGAATATAGAGCAGCATATGAGTTGGCAATGGACAATAAAGAATCTTTTGCAAAGCAAAAGTCTAGACAAAAATGGCTTGCTCTGGGATACTCTAACACAAGATACTTTTATGCTTCTTTCAAGAGTAGGAAGTCAAGAAATAACATCCGGAGATGCAAGCTCAGAGATGAGTCTTACACCGAGGACTTCTCTAAAGTTTCTGAACATGCAGTGGAATTTTTCCACCAGTTATTGAACTAGCCCCAAGTGCAATCTGAATTCAATTTGGAGCCTAGTTATGTGCTTACTTCATCTGAGATTGAAAAATTAAATATGCCTATGACAGATGAAGAGATTAAAAATGTAGTACTCCAGTCTCCCTCAGGCAAAAGCCCAGGACCTGATGGCTTCCCAGCAGAATTTTTCAAAGCAGCTTGGAGGGTAATTGGAGATGATGTAATATCTGCTGTCAAACATTGCTTTGCCTCAAAACAAATATTAAAACAGTTCAACTGCACTTTTATTGCCCTTGTTCCAAAGTCTGAAGGTGCTGACTCCTTTGATCAATTCAGGCCTATATCTCTATGCAACTTCTTTTATAAAGTTGTGTCCAAGATTATTGCTAACAGAATGCAAGAAGTGATGCCGAATCTAATAAGCAAGAATCAGGCTGCTTTTATAAAAGGGAGATCCATTCATCACAACATTCTACTGGCTAATGACATTATCAGGGATCTTCAACACAAATCCAAAGGTAAGATCATCTGCCTCAAAGTTGATCTTAAGAAAGCCTTTGATTCCCTGAACAGAGAATTTATATGGGCTATGATGCACAAGATGGGTTTTCCCACTTCTTGGATTGATTGGATTGCCAACTGCATTGCCACCCCAATGTTCTCTGTACTACTAAATGGCTCTCCCAAAGGTTTTTTCAGTAGCATGAATGGGGTGCGACAGGGAGACCCATTATCTCCATACCTTTTCACCATTGCTATGGAGGGGTTCTCATCACTTATAGATAAGGCAGTACAGAATGGACTAGTTAAAGTCCTAGAAGCTGGTGCAGTGAAGGTTTCACATAAAGCCTTTGCAGATGACCTGATTCTGTTATTTAAAGATGATACTATGTCTGCTCACCACATAGTCTCAATCCTCAGGGAATTTGCCGCTCTGTCTGGCCTAAACATCAATCTTCAGAAAAGCAAAATATACATTGGCAGAAATGTACAAAACAAGGAAGCTATTCTTAACATTGTTCAGGTTTCAGAAGGTCTACTGCCAGTCCCTTACCTTGGACTTCCATTATTGTCATCTTGTATCAAGAAGGCGAGCTGCCTACCATTGATTGATAAAATCAGAAGACGTATTGACTCATGGAAGAACAGATTCCTTTCAAGAGCAGGACGTCTAGAACTAATCAAGTCAGTTCTGTCCTCATACTCCCTATACTGGTCTGCAGCTTTTTCCCTGCCACCATCCTTCTTTGAAGATATTGAAAGAATGCTTTGTAATTTCTATTGGCATGGTCATACCAATAAGCAGGCTTGTCACATGGTTTCTTGGAAGCATATTTGTAAACCAAAGATGGAGGGCGGATTGGGCCTCAAGAATCTTAGGGAATGGAATATAGCTTGCATGACTAAACTTCTGTGGGACATCCTACAAAATTTTAATTCCCAATGGTGCTCTTGGGTTCATGCTAAATACCTTTCAAAGTGTAACATCCGGGAAGTGGGAATGAAGTCTCACTTCTCTGCAGCGTGGAAAGGCATCCTGCTTGCTAGGAAATGGTTGAAGGAAAATGTCATCTATAAGATTGGAAATGACAATCAAACCAACATGTGGGCGGACCCCTGGGTACAGGAGAAAGCATCAACTATTTATATGGTGATCAAATTATGCAAGATCTAGAGAATAGAAGGAATGCAAGGTGTCTGCCTTCATATCTAACGGGAGCTGGTCCTTTCCTCAGCCTGTTTCCTTTGAAATGGCAGACCTCTGGAATACAATATCAGGGATCCCAATTGCTTCAGGAGGAAGGGATGCAATTCGATGGAAACACAACAATGGATTGTTCTCTACAGCTCACTGCTGGGAAGTGATTAGAGAAAAAGTTGCCATTATGGCCAATGGTGAGTGGATTTGGAAGGGGCCAACAATTCAAAGAGCTTCTTCTTGTCTTTGGCAAGCGGTGTTGCACAAACTACCAACTATGGATAACTTACAAAAGAGAGGGCATAATTTCCCTAGTATGTGTTACCTATGCAAAAATAGCTGTGAAACTTCAGACCACCTATTCTTTGACTGTTCTTACACTAATTGGATCTGGAAAGAAATGCTAAACAGGTTAGACTTGCATCGGCCTCCCAAACTCCTTAGATTGGAAATTGCAGAGCTTGCTAAAAACTGCCCAAGCAAGGGGCCCATTCTGAAACTGGTCCGAGTCCTGCTGAGAACCACGGTCTGGCATATCTGGAAGCAAAGGTGTGAGAGAATTTTCCAAGGTACCAATGAGCATAAGGGAAATCTCCTCATCCAAATCCTAGAAGATAGTCGGCATTGCCTAGAATTCTATGAGGTGATGAGAGGATCAAATAGGCGGGACTTCAACATACTCAAAAGGTTTAACTTCAAATGCCAAGCTCCATAGCAGATTGCAATTGTATGCTCTCAATGGAATAATATAATGCAGTGAAGGTAGGGAATGCCCGACCAGAGTATTAGATTGTTATTGCATTTATCTTTTCTAATGAATTAGGCTACTAGTCTACAGCCTGCGTAGTCAGTAGCCAACCACCATCACTTGTACATTGATTTACTTAATACATCTCATTACTTATCGAAAAAAAGTTAATATTTAATATTTATTGATAATGATGATTAGTACTAATGAGGATTTTATTTAATAATTTTTTCTTGCTAATAATATATAGCACTAATGAGACTACTATTTAACATATTTTTCTTTTTAATCATGATTAATATTAATGAGGTTAATATTTAATATTTTTATTCATAATAATGATTATCACTAATGAGGATATTATTTAATGATTTTTTTCTTGTTAATAATATTTAACATTAATGATACTACTATTTCATATACTTATCTTCTTAATCATGATTAGTACTAATGAGATTATTATTTTATTTTTATTGATAATAATAATTATTAATAATTAATTAATTATTTAATAAGAATTAGTACTAATGAAGATATCAAGATGAAAGTGGGGAGAGGTAAAATGAGGTTAATAAAATTGGGATAAGTCATTCCAACAAAATGTTGGAATGAGTTATTCTCGTTTCTAACCTCATTTTCAGAGTTAACCCCATTCTCTTTAACCTGACTTATCCTCATGATTTTTGACGATATCAAACGCGGAATGAGATTTCATTGGGAATATCTGTATCCTATATATCCTTATACCAAACATGACCTTTTGATTAGACGTGAATTGAAAACTTCAGATACCAGACTTTAGTGTTATCGAACATCATCTTAGGTGATGCATGTTTGGTTGGGCTGGGGAGGAATTTTGAGATTTTAATTATTGAAATCCTTAACATCTCTACCATCCCAATTAAATGTAACATTAGAGTCTCAACTTCTATGCCATGGTGAATTTTTGGAGAGGAGAGAGTAGATTAAAAGTGCGTCTATTATCAGAATCCGTAAAATCTCACCCCAACGAGCTTTTGGGCAGATTCTGTAAATTAAAAATGCATCCCGCCATCATCGTAATCCATTTTTATTTCTTTTTAATGTTATTCACGGTTCTCGCCAACATCATCGTCTGTGCCAGACAAATTGAGATTCGCGTGACACGGACAACGATGTGTACACTTGCTTATTTTTATTAAATAAAATATAAATCATGTCAGCACGAGTGGATGCTAACTGAGTAGCGTCAACTCATGTTGGCGAGATTTATAATAGATAACAATTTTATTATAAATCGCATCATCACGAGTCGACGCTAACTGAATAGTGTCTCCTGATGCTGACGTGATTTGCAATACAGTTATTGGTTTATAGAAAACAAGAATCTCGTTGACCATCAAATGAGATTTTTATGAAAAAAATCCCTGACACATAGGGATTATACGGCCTGCCCGATTTGTCAGGAATTATCAAAAAAATCTTTGGGCCCCAACCAAGGGGCCGTTAGTATGTGCATAAGTCTTTTTAAGTTTGCGAAGAAACTTAAAAAGATGATTTATTAGATAAATATGAATTATGAAATGATAGAAATAAATATTGGGATTGAAGGGGTTGATCTTTAAATATGACAGATTAATGAGGGCGGGTGATACGTAATAATCTAAAATAATAGAGATTAGATATGGAATCATTTTTGTTTGGTCACTTTATCCTAATGTGGTTCGCTTAATGTGCTTTTGTGTATTGTAAAATACCACAAACAATATTTTCTTAATATGCTGGTCCTATCATACTTTCGTGTCAAGCCAACTAGTCCTTTTGTAGCTCAATTTGCATGTTTCAACAAATGAAAAAAAAAAGTTGTTCGCGGAGGATCTCCCGGCTATATATGTGAACGATATCTCTCCTCCACTTGGCCAATTGTCATCCGATTTTTCATAAGTTTTCTATGATTAATCACCTTTTTCACTTTTTAATAACCGTAATAAGAAATCCTCCATTGAGACCAGCCCTAGTTAAGAGCCCCGACCTATAACTTGATGATTCACTCTTACCCTTTGCACGTGAAAGGTTATGAGTTCAAATCTTATAAGCATAAGTGAAAGTTGCAGATTTTCTATCTTACTCTTAACTTACTTATGAAAAAATAATAATTTATCATATAAATAAAAATTCTATTGAATTAAATAATATTTTGAAAATAGGTCTGGTCTTGTAGAGCTCCTTTTGATAAGGGCAATCTACAGTGGGGCCATTCTTCACATCTTGACTAATTTGAGACTTCATATGAGATTGGCGTAAAAAAGTCTATGTTACCAATACTCACTAAATTGCACAGTTCATGACTTTTAAAACCCTATGAAAGTGTAGACTGGGCCATTGACTCATTTTCTTGGAACAAACCCTATTCACTCTCTACTCATGGTAGTCAAATGTGTGCTTAGATACATAATTGTTTTGGATGAATCTTCTTTCTATTTTGAACATTAAAAATAAGTCTGCCTTTGAATAATTAAATCTGAAGATATGTTTGCCACCATAACAAATAAGTACTAAACATATTACCCCCGCAATCTAGATATTTTGAATTTTTGAGATCATCCGCTTGCGGGTCTAGCACTGGGCTGCAAACATAGGTTGGACTCAAAAATGAATGGAAAACAAAAGGTTCTTGTCTCTTTTTTTGTAAAAAAAATCTTTAGGGATCCCCCCAATTATTATCCACTTTTGCAATCATATCTTAATAGGGTGTTTGGGAGCATTTTTTAAAATTATTTCTACTTAAAAAATTATGGTATGTCAATTTTTAACCTAAATTTTAAAAGTGATAAAAAGTAACTATATGTTTGGTAAAAATGTCATAATTTTTAAATTTTATGTAGACTTATTTTGTGGTGCCCCTTCTCGCCATCCCGTATCTGGCCTGAGGGCGTCACACCGTATAGACGGATTGTTGTGGGCCGAGATATCTGCAAGGCGCTAAATGCCAAACCATCACATATTCCAAAAGCACAACCATATCATTTCCACAATCTGAATACACATTATTTACATCGTATACAATGTTCTACATATCTCTACCCAAAAGTCATATTTACATTCATTATACAAAAGAAAACTAAACCTGGTTATTCTATGCAGCAGAATCCAGACTACACTCGGGATCACCCTCCGACCTACTGCCCGTCGGAGTCAAAGTACACACTTGTCAGTTTCCTGAAATGGTTAGGCAACAGATATGAGTCCAATGACTCAGTAGACATTAAAATCAATCACATGCTTATTATATAATAACATGTGCAAATCCATAATATATATAAAGCTAATCACAATTTCATTGGATTGTACATATACTATGAATGTAAAGAAAATCTAATTGGAGAGGGGAAAAATCTACCACCCAAGAGCACGGCCCAACTAGGTCTAATTTGACCCAACCAGGCCCAGCTCCCCAAAGTGACAGCCCCATTCTAGGCCCACTTACTCTAAACCCAAAAACCCTCTCGGAACAGTACTTCCTAGGCAACCCCCGGGTTCGGAAGTCCGAGCGACAGGTCGATCGGGAAAGCCCCTACAAGGGCCCAGCGTGCCCTGTCCGAGCTATGCCTCCATCACTCGTAGGGAGTCTCAATAGGCGCCTCGAGCTTGAACAGACCGTCGGAAGCACATCTGGGCGTCCGTTATGCATCCTCCGGGCGCAGGGAACTCCAAGGGATAAGGGAGAGCAGGAGTCCTCGTGCTATTAAGAGCCCACAACAAAGACGTAATCTCCCCGGAATCCCCTCGGCTCCCTAGACTCTTACGCTAAAACAGACTGCTATATAAACCCCATGAGAGCTCTCCGAGGGAGGAGGCATCCTGAGAGAAAATCACCGCACCTCTTGGTGGAGAATAATCTTGCACCCTTTCTTTCCTACCACCTCTCTTCGCATCCGTGCTCTATCACATTTGCTGACTTAAGCATCGGAGGATTTCCCCCAGGGTTCCAGCCCTGGGCACCTCTTACACATTTCCCCTCTTGCAGATTATATACGCGTGGTGATCATGACCAAAGATTCCTCCGGGAATTCACGACTCAGGAGCAGCGCGAGATTACCCCTCTTCATCTGGCGCCGTCTGTGGGAAGCGTGCACAGAGCCATCATGGTGCGAAGAAATTCTGGTAGGAGAACCACCGGCGACAAGGGAAAGACCGTGGTGGCAGATGGAGGACCTGTACCTCCCCACCCCGCGGAAAGCCTCCCCTCCAACGACAACGATCAAGCCGATGAGCCGCCTCCATCACCAGCGGAGGTGCGACCCCCCAACGGGAATTCTGAAGCTCTCCAAACCCTCAACGCTAAACTGGACATCCTCGTTGAATTAATGAGGACTCAGGCAGCGAGGAAAGAGAAGTCACAACTTCCCCGGGAGAACCCCCCCCCCCCCCCCCCCCCCCCCCCCCCGCGGTGGAGCTTCCCAAAAAACCACCGGAGGCCGCTTCACCCTCCGAGGGCGACGGCTCATACGTAATCGGCCGAGAGGACCTTTGCACGCCCCTCCTCCAGAACAAGAAGCCTCCTCCACACCGAGGAGAGAAGGAACTGGGACATGGTGACAGTTCCCGGAAACTGATCCCCCTGAGGGACGATGCGGCAGCCCACAGGGATGCCCCCACAGCCCCTCGGTTCAGCGGCAACCGGAGTTATCCCTCTAGTTGCGGGACTTCGAGCAATGATTCGCAGAACAAGAACGTGCCCTCCGCGCCCTGCAGAAAACTTCCGCCAAGGAAGATGAGGAGCAATCCCCATTCTCCGACCATATCTTGAAGGCCGAGATCTCCCCCAGAATCTCACTGCCGACCTTCAAGTCATACGACGGCCAGGGAGACCCGGTTGACCACTACGACAGCTTCGACGCCCTGATGACCTTTCATGGGGCCTCCGACGCTATCAAGTGCCGAGCGTTCGCGACCACCTTAGTGCAAGGCACTCAGGCCTGGTTCCGAGCACTCACCCGCAGCAGCATTCGCGACTTCAGGCAATTCGGGCGAGTATTCAAGGAAAGCTTCGCCGGCAGCGGCCCTCCAAGGTCAGTAGCGGGGTTGTTGGCACTAAAGCAGGCGCAAGGGGAAAAGCTTTGGGCTTACATTAACTGATTCAAATCGGAGGCCCTGCGCATCCCTCGCTTGGACGTTGCCTCAGCCATCACCGCGCTGACCGGAGGCACCCACGATGAGAACCTCTGGCGAGAACTGGTATCCATCCCCTACCTCCCTTGCCGATCTAGTGACCCTAGCCATGCGTCACACAGAGTGCGAGGAAGTCCTCAACGCTTGCCCCGGCCCGACGGGCTCAGGTCGGGAGGGGGACAAGAAGCGACAGTCCGAGCAAGGCTCGGGCCAAGGAAAGCGACGGAATCAGGACGGGGAGCGGAGGGAGCCCCCTCGGAGATACGAGCAGTACACCCCCCTATCCGCCCCCGTCTATGAGATATACGAAGACATAAAAGGCTTGAGCTTTCTCTGCCAACCCGAGCCTATGAAGGCCAAACGCCGCAACCGCCGCAAACATTGCCAGTTCCACACCGACCACGGGCACCATAGCGAAGAATGTCACCAGCTCAAGGATGAGATCGAGTGTCTCGTCCACCAGAGAGATCTATCTCGGTACGTGTCCGAGCACCAAAAGGAGGACCGTGGCATTCCAGAAGTGATTGACAATTGCCCCCGTGGGGTCCACATCAATGCCATTTCTGGTGGCGCGACATCAGGAGGAGACAGTAGCCAAGGAAGGAAGCGTCACGTTGAGCGGGCGAGTAGGGCCTCCGAGCCCCCCAAAGCCCCGCCGGCGAGCGAACAACAGGCCTTGGTGTTCTCCGATCAAGACCTGGAAGGATTATCCACCCCGCACGATGACGCTCTTGTAGTATCGGCTGCTATAAACCATTGTAACGTAGACAGGATATTGGTCGACAATGGTAGCGCCCCTGATATACTCTCGTACGAGTGTGTTCTTAAGATGGGTGAGAACCCGTCCAAGCTCCGCCCGATTCGAACCCCCCTCTGTGGGTTCAATGGCCAGGCAACCTACCCCGAGGGAGCCCTCAGCCTGCTAGTTACCATTGGCACCCCTCTTAAGACCGTTACGATTATGGTGGATTTCATAGTGATTAAGGGGATGTTGGCCTATAATGCCATCTTCGGCCGAGGCATCCTCAGCCGAACAAAGGAAGTGCCCTCCACCTATCACCAAAAAATGAAAATTTCCACCAAAAATGGCATCGGGGAAGTCCGGGGTAACCAGACAATAGCTAAGAGGTGCTACATAATCTCGGTTGAAGACGTAAAGCCAGAAGGGAAAAAGAAAGGAGCCGAGGGAACCGAGGATGGACCGGCAACATCTGAGCCTGGTGGCGAATTGCTGACAATCTTCCTCAGTGACGACCCGGCCCTAGGAGTAAGGATTGGGGCTGATTTACCGCCCGATGTACGAGAGCAATATAAAAATTTCCTTTTGGAATACACTCAAGTCTTCGCTTGGTCTGATGAGCACCTTCCCGGGATTCCTGGGGAGATGGTGGTACACAAGCTTAACCTCGACCCGCCGGTAAAGCCTGTCCAACAACGCAGAAGAAAGCATGCCCGAGGCAGGCGATCACAAGAGAACAAATTATCAAGGGAAAGAAAATCGGCCTATTTCGATTGGTCCTTTACCCGACATGGCTCGCCAATGTCGTCTTGGTACCAAAAGCCTCGGGCAAATGGCGAATGTGCGTGGACTTCACCGACCTAGCAGAGACCTTCGACACCCTCCTGAGATACAACATGAAGCTCAACCCAGCTAAATGCGCCTTCGGGGTTCGATCCGGGAAATTCTTGGGTTTCCTAGTCACTCAGCGCGGGATCGAGGCCAACCCCGACAAAGTTCAGGCCATCCTGAACATGCGGCCGCCCACCTGCGTCAAAGATGTCCAGCGCCTGACCGGACGAATCGCTGCGCTCAACAGTTTCTTGTCCCGAGTGGCCGAACGATGTCTGCCCTTCTTTAAATTATTAAAAGGGCCTAAAATGGCATCCGCCACGTTTGCCTGGGATGAGGAATGTCAGAAGGATTTTGCAGAACTGAAGGATTTTCTGGCTTCGCCCCCGGTGCTATCAAAATCAGTCCTGGGCGAACCATTGCACCTCTACCTCTCGTCGACCCCTTCCACGGTGAGCTCTGTCCTGGTTCGAGACGACGTAGGAGTGCAGTGGCTGGTGTATTACACCAGCAAGGTGCTCAACGAGGCCGAACGGCGGTACCCCGCAACTGAGAAACTCGTGCTAGCGTTGGTAACCTCGGACAAGCGCCTCCGACCCTACTTCCAAGGGCACTCCATCATCGTATTGACCAATGAGCCCCTGAAGAGGATCCTTGCTCACCCTGAAGCTTCAGGTCGCCTCGTCAAGTGGGCCATAATTCTCGGGGCTTACGATATCTCCTATCGCCCCCGCTCGGCCATCAAGGGGCAGGCACTCGTGGACTTCATCGGGGAGAGCACTGTCCCGACTGAGGAAGTCCATCCGCTGACGCCCGGGCCCACCTGGGATCTTTTCGTCGACGGATCCTCAAACTCGGTCGACAGTGGCGCCGGTGTTCTTCTCCGATCCTCAGAAGGAGAAGAACTACAATATGCCATAAAGTTCAACTTCCCGGCATCTAACAACATCTCCGAGTACGAGGCTCTCATCTCGGGAGCCAGGATGGCGCGACGATTGGGAGCCGAACGAGTCAGGATCCACACTGACTCCCAGCTAGTCGCTAGCCAGGTCAGCGGTGATTATGAAGCTCGGGAGGCACCGATGATCAAGTACCTTCAACTGGTAAAGGAGATAGCCCCACTATTCGAGAGTTTTCAGGTCATCCGAATAGCTCGGGAAGAAAATTCCCGGGCGGACGCCCAATCTCGGTTGGCCTCCTCTATAAGCCCTGAAGGTGCCCGATCGGTCCTCGTCAAAGAGCTAGAGCGACCGAGCATAGAAGCAGAACTCATGACCATTGATCAGGCACCCTTAAGCGACTGGCGAACCCCATATATCTCCTAGCTCCATGATTCTTAGGAGCCCCCCGACCCTCGAGAAGCTCGGAGACTGAAGTATCAAGCTCGACGCTTCATCATCTAGGACGAAGCCTTGTACTGAAGGTCTTTTTCTGTCTCCCTCCTCAAATGCCTCGGTACCAAAGAGGCTCACCAAGCAATTCAAGAGGTCCACGAAAGTGTCTGCGGCGCACACCAAGGGGGAAGATCGCTAGCCAGGATCTTGCTACGGCAAGGCTACTGGTGGCCCACTCTCCAGTGCGATTGCTCGACCTACGTACAAAAGTGCGACCGATGCCAGCCCTTTGACCATCTGGTCCATCAGCCCGCCTCGGAACTCGTCACACTTACCGAGCCATACCCCTTCGCTCGGTGGGGGATCGACATCCTGGGAACATTCCCAACGTCCCAGGCCCAGAAAAAGTTCATCATAGTCGCCATCGACTATTTTACCAAGTGGATCGAAGCTGAAGATACCGCCCGGAACACCGAGTCGGTCGTATGGAGTTTCATTTGGAAGTCGATCATCTATCGCTTCGATATCCCCCAAGTGATCGTGAGCGATAACGGTCAGCAATTTGACTCTCGTTACTTTCGAGACAGATGTGCTGACCTACACATTCGCAATCACTTCACTTTGGTAGCCCACCATCAGGCCAACGGGCTGGTCGAAAATGCCAACAAAACCATTCTAAAAGGCATTAAGACTAGGCTCGGAAAAGCCAAGGGCGACTGGCTCTAGGAATTACCAAGCATATTATGGTCGCACTGAACCACTCCAAGAACGGCCACCGGTGAGACCCCCTTTCAGCTAGTATACGGCACTGACGCCGTGATTCCGTTAGCTCCGAGTCATCCACTTCTCGCCCGAGGCAAACGAGCAAAAGCTGCTTGAGAACCTCGATTTGGCAAGCGAAACCCGAGAGATAGCAAGCATCCAAGCCATGGAATATCAGCGGCGCCTCACTCGCTATTACAACTCTAAAGTTTGAGATAGACATTTCCACGCAGGAGACTTCATCCTCAAAAATGCCGAAGCCTCTCGACCACTGGAGGCGGTGGGAAAGCTGGCCCCTAACTGGGAAGGCCCCTACCGAGTGGTCGAGACGCTCGGGAAAGGGGCGTACCGGCTGTCCACCATGGAAGGAGCACCCATCCCTCGGACGTGGAACACGACAACATTACGGAAGTTCTATTTTTGAGCTTTTTCCTCAACATATAAGCAACAGATGGCAATAACAACTTTCCTTTTCATTTCATTTACTCTTCGTACATCAGATTGGCCACAGCCAATACAGTACATATCAAAAACAAAAGAACTACACCCACTGGTACTACAACACGAGCTGATTACTCGACACGGACGGGGCTAGCACCCCCAAACCAAGCCACTGACTCCACCCGGTGTGGAAACTGGCTGGGGTAATGGGGTGGCTGACCCTGCTCACTCAGGAAACTCAGAGGAAGAGCATCAGAGGAAAAAGAGGAAGGAATACAAGTGAAGGCCTCCCCTGCCAACTCTGTGGAAGGAACAGAGAGCAGGCATCTCCAAATGGTGCGAGCAAAGATATCCTCCAAAGAGTGAAAGAAGAGGGAGAAAGTTGGTGGAAGAGCAGAAGAGGGTGAAAGACCGAACACCCCCTCGAAGAGATGAGAAGGGCAGCGGGGATGGAAGAGGAGGGAGAAGCGGGCAAAGGTGAGGAAGGAGCAGGACGAGGCCGCCGTGCCAAACGCCCTGTATCCTCGAGCCTCCTTCCACTTCTACCTTCCTCGTAAGATGGTGGCGGCGGTCCAGCGGTCAGGAATGGGCGCGCTGCTACGTGTTGTCCCTTCTTGCACTCCGCCAGCCCATCGATGTCCCTTCTTCCACACCAAAGTAGCAGGAACGCCTTGGCGACCGTCAAGGTCATCGTCTTCCGAGTCACCATCCATGCCTCGTTGACAACTTCCCAGCGCGAAAGGCAGACGCTACGCAAGAAGGGAGAAAGAGGAGAGACTGCATGAGAAGCCTTAAGTGGTGATAAGAGGTGGGGACGCCCTCCAGGCCCCTTTTTATAGGCCGGGGGGGGGGGGACACCCGCCTTAATTGATCCTCCCCTCGAAAACACGCAAAAGGCGGCAACCCTTCCCCAAGGGACAGTTACTCTGTTTCCCTCCAATCGCCTCTCCCATAGGGACGCGTGAAGTGGAAAAATCAGTCAAAGCATGGAAAGTAGAAACACGGAAAGGCACTAGTGCCACGTCAGCCACCTGACCAATCAACACCCAAGAGGCTTGCGAAACGTATCAAATCTCCATTCTTCTGGCAACCGCAGATACGATAATCAAGTCACGCTAAAAGAAGTAAGATATTGACAACCCAGATGAAGGAAACCGCTGCCACCATACATAGAAAGCAAAATTTTTATATGGCAACTCGAAACAAAAATATATGTATATACATCCAGATCATACCCCTCCTAATCTATGGAGATTAGGGGACTTTGAGAAGCCCGCGGCCTCTCTTGAGGTTCGGCGTCATGGAGCTCGGCTAGCGAAGAACCCTCAACATTCGGGGATCTGCCCCCGACATCCCCGGTGGCAGCCGACCCAGACACTGACTCCACCTGTGTGGGAATTGCCTCGGTCGTGTGCCCCCCCGAGGTAATTGGAGTCGGCGACTCCTCTGTTGAAGCAGTAGCCTCCCGGCTCCCCCCTTCATTTGACTACTGAAAGGAAGAATCCGTGACATCCTCGTTCGAATCATAACACTGCCCAGAAGGAAATTCGAGCCCTTCGAGCACCTGCTCCTAGGCCACGGTGACCGCTCGATCGAAGCCTTGGGCGAACCCTTTCCGCAGCCCCCGTCGGTAATCTAGCTCATAATACGAGAAGGCGGCCTTCTGAAGAGCTACGTGGTAGCCCTCTGAGTTCATGTATCGATCGATCCCCTCTGCCCCGGCTTGCTCTGCACCTCGCTCGAGCTCGGCCACCTTCTGCTGGGACACGGCCAACCTCTGCTCAGCCTCAGACAGCTTCACCTCGGCCTCAGCCCGCGTGACCTCGACCTCGACACGGAATACTTTAGCCTCCCCGCGCGCTCGCTCAGCCTCTCGGGCCTGGTAATTGAGCTCATCCCCCTTGGCCTCCCATCTCTCGGAACACTCGACCTGAGCTTGGCGCTCCTCCTCTAGGAGCTTGCTCTTTAGGTCGGCCGTATAACGAGCTCGGGCCAGCTGCTCAGCCAGTGTCTGAGCCTCCTCCTGGCTCGACCCCGCTTGGGCTCAAAGCAAGGCAGCCTCCCGACGATAGACTTCGAGCTCGGCAGTCATTTGGCCAATCTTCCGATCAGATTCAGCGCAGACCTTATAGAGAGATCTCTCCTCAACTATTATCAATGCGAAGAAATCGATTAGTTTGGCCCCCAATTGGGCCATGATCACTCCGCCCTCCATGACCCTCTCAAGAAGTAGGGAGGGAGGGCTACGTCTTAACTCCTCCCCGACCGACGAAGATGCCAGGGACCGGCACCTCTGGTATAGAGAGGCCCGAACGTCGGTGACATCAGCCGGGGGAGGAAGGGCCCCTTCTAGAGGAGCCGGGACTGGAGCTGTTTCCCCTCGCGCCCCTCCTTCAGGACACTGGTGCTCAGCTCAAACTGGGCCGCGGCCTCGCCCCGCTCCCCCTCGACTCCGGCCGAAGCCCCGGAACCAATCGTCCCCACCGGCGGTGCAGCAGGCTCAGCGACGACTTCCCCGGCATCAGCAGCCGCTCCTAACTCGGTGGACGGGAGATCGGGACGGCCACCATCTTCGATTGCTGGCTCCCCGATAGGAGCAATGGGAGCCCGCCCTTCCACCTGTTTGGCGGCCCCCGCCTTCCTCTGCCGTTTCTTCTCAGCAGTTAGGGCTCTCAGAGAAGACAACAACAATCACTCCCCCAGATCCTTGTGCTTGGCCCCACGGCGCTCGGGGACGTCACCTTGGGAAATTTGCTTGCCCTTATCTTGGGCTCCGGAAGGACCTTCGGAGGTTTGGGGTTCACTCGGAACAGGCGCCTCCTCTGGATTGGCGACTTCCAGCTCCAACGATCGCCCCCCCCCCCCCCCCCCCCCCCCCCCCGTCCGCCTCGAATCTAAAAAGGCAGAGGTCAGCCCATCAAAAAAGGGGCCCACCTACCCGACTTAGAAGCACAATGTGAGACACTGAGGTCCTTACCTTGCTTGAATAATGTCCGGGAAGGATATTCCTCGATGTTCACCTCCGTCATCAGCTCTGCGGTCGATAGGCGATTCTCCTGGAGAATCCTGATCCCCTCCTCCAGCTCCGGGGTAACCGCCACCTGCTTCGGGGGGATTGACGGATGGAAGTTGGGATTCACCAGAAAACCCCATGGGGCGCCTCCCTTCAACGAGCCCACCCAAAAGAATTGGGTCTTCCACCCCTTGTAGGAAGAATCTTTGGCGGAAAGCGTCACGCAACTCCTTCCCCTCTTCGTCTGAAGATAAAAGAAGCCCTTGCCCTCATGGGGGTGCTCCTTCAACTCAAAAAAGGAGTGAATGAGGTCCAATGAAGGGCTAAGCCCACACACATGACAGAGAAAAATGAAGGAGAAGATGAAGGTAAATGAGTTGAAAACTAACTGGACAGGAGCCAGTTGATAAGATTGAAGCAGCTTGATGGCAAAGTGATGGAAAGGCAAACGGAACCCACACTTCCAAGCCAAGAGAAAGGTGCAGAACAGACTTGAACGGGTATCCAGACTGGACTCGTGAGGTTGAGATGGGGAAAAATAATACTGCATCGGAAATCCGAAGCACCCCTCCATCGCCTACACTTCATCCTCACACAACTCGCTACGCATAGGATGTTCGGGCCGCGGCCCTAGAATCCCCATGCGTTGGCCAACTTCCTACTCCTCAGCAGCGAAATACTGCTCCGCCATTGCCGAACAAGAAGAGCAGGGGGAAGAGGGAGAAGACGTCGGCTCGGGTGACTCGGGGGGAGATGGAAGCTGGCGAATCGCCACCGCAGCGGCCTCTCTCACCTCCGTAAAACCCTCCGTGATTCTCTGCTCCTCCTGACCCCCCTCGCAGCACATGAGCTTTTTGAGTACAAGATGATGGAGAGACAAAACCCTAAATAAAGGAGGCTAGGGACGTAAAACCGCGTGATATATATACTCCCAGCGGTGCAGCGGGAGACGGCGCAACGTTCCAACTCCGAGAAGGGACTCCTCACATCGACTCGACAGAGTCATCATCATGGGCATACTCCCAGGTCAGTCACATTAAATGGCCCCTGCCAAAAACCCCCACCGAATTTGCGCCACCAATACCGCCCCAACAAATGTTACTCATCCTAGCCCAATTTTTGGCTCGGGAGTAGGGGGGATAAGTGGAGAGGGGGAAAATCTACCGCCCAAGAGCACGGCCCAACTAGGTCTAATTTGACCCAACCAGGCCCAGCTCCCCAAAGTGACAGCCCCATTCTGGGCCCACGTACTCCAAGCCCCAAAACCCTCTCGAAACAGCACTTCTTAGGCGACCCTCGGGTTCGGAAGTCCGAGCGACAGGTCGATCGGGAAAGCCCCTACATGGGCCCAGTGCGCCCTATCCGAGCTATGCCTCCATCACTCGGAGGGACTCTCAACAGGCGCTCCGAGCTTGAACCGATCGTCGGAAGCACATCTGGGCATCCGTTATGCATCCTCCGGGAGTAGGGAACTCCAAGGGATAAGGGAGAGCATGAGTCCTCATGCTATTAAGAGCCCACGACAAGGACGTAACCTCCTCAGAATCCCCTTGGCTCCCTGGACTCTTACGCTAAAATAGACTGGTATATAAACCCCAGGAGAGCTCTCCGAGGGAGGAAGCATCCTGAGAGAAAACCACCACACCTCTTGGGGGAGAATAATCTCGCGCCCTTTCTTTCCTACCACATCTCTTCGCATCCGTGCTCTATCACATTTGCTGACTTAGGCATTAGAGGGTTTCCCCCAGGGTTCTAGCCCTGGGCACCTCTGACCCGTTTCCCCTCTTTTAGATTATATACGCGTGGTGATCGTGACCAAAGATTCCTCTGGGAATTCACGACCCAGGAGCAGTGCGAGATTACCCCTCTTCACTAATAGAACATAATAAATTTTCATATTTATAAAAAATTGCATATAAAAAATCTTATCTGACTTATAAATGACATGGTACATGTTTTAGCTAAATTAGAGGTTATACAGATGAACTTATTTTCAGATCATATCAGAGTCATATATCAAATCTGAACTTCATATTAGACCATTCATGTTTACAGAATCACATAATGCATTCATTATTTATCACATATTAGATAGGCATCCCGTCACTATAAGCAGTAGCAAACACATACCGAGGCATCCATACGTCGGCATAAAGATAAATGGTCGAAACGCTGGAGCCTATCAGCCTTGATCAATTGTGCAGGATCGAGAATTAATACTCCACCATTCCCCAGATAATTTTCTTATTATGGGTTCTGGATTTTACAGAAGTTCGTTTGTCCTCAGAAATGAGCCTAATCCCGTGGTGGACGCTAACTACGCTTTGTCGCCCCACACCTCCTTAAAGTGACATAGTACATATGCTTAATCAAATTTTTATTCTTATTACATAGTCATCTCAATAAAACTTGCCATAAAATTTACTAAAATAACTGATTATCAGCGAGTCATACTTTAATATAATGAATCGAATTTTAATCATGAGGTAGTGGGTCAAATCTATTAATTAAATAAATCACCGTTATATAAAATTACACTTCAAATT
Organism: Amorphophallus konjac; assembly: GCA_022559845.1. Taxonomy (NCBI): domain Eukaryota; kingdom Viridiplantae; phylum Streptophyta; class Magnoliopsida; order Alismatales; family Araceae; genus Amorphophallus; species Amorphophallus konjac. Next base: position 184,849,933 of record CM040117.1, on the reverse strand, counting down.
ATTAAAAATAAATTAACTAAATAAATAACCGATTCTAAGCATAAATCATCGGGTCAAATATGTTAAATAAATCACTAATTTAATCAAGAATAATTACATTTAAAATAAAATTAACGAAATATAAATACCAAATAATATGCAGTCGGTTTATCATGTGCCTACCTTTAGGGTGGAGCCTCCAATTCAAATTTAATGTCTCACCCGAGCTCCTGTACTAATTCTTGCGTAGGAAAAGATAATCTTCTTACCCCCAAAACATAATTTTTATCTCATTACACTTTCCCAAATAATAAATCTTAAATAACCCGTAACTTATTCGTAAGGACAGATTCTTATGTAAAGGAGGGCAAAATTCTCCCCAAATTTCATGTCTAACCTTCTATCAAATGATCACCTTATTTCGACTCCATCGTCTTTTCTTCGCCTATTTATAAGAGAATGAGAGAGTGGGAAGAGAGATAAGAGAAAAGAGAAATGTTGGAGAGAGATGAAGAAATGAGAGAGAGAGAGAGAATTGAGAGAATGAGAGAGAGAGAGTTGGGAGAAGAGAGTGGCGAGAGAGGTGGGAGAAGAAGAGAAGAGTGGAGGTATTTTCGTAGGTAGAGGGGAGAAAAGGGTATATAGAGGGGAGGGGAGGAGAGCGTAGACACATCAAAATTGACATCACTTTGGGTATATCTCATATCGCGTCATAATGCCCCAATTTGACCCTGAAATCAACTTATTTGAGTGGTATTCCTCACTTTTTTAGATTTTTTAGATTTCCCATATTTCCCTATTTTTTGATTTTTTCCTGATTTTTCTCTAATTTTTTCGGGCCCTTTTTGAATTAACGTCAGAGACGCCAATTAATTCACGTCAGTAGCCTAGACGCATTTTTTTTGAATTAACGTCAGCCATGAAGATGTCAATTCCTTCAAAGAATTAACGTCAGCCATTAAGTCACAAATTCTTTAATTCACGTCCGAGACAGTGGATGCGAATTACTTTCCTCATTAATTTATGCCAAAATTCATATTAATTTTGAATTAACGCCTCTCTATAAAAACATTAATTTTTAAATTGGCATCTTGGAAGGTGGACGCGAATTCCTTTATTCACCTTTTTGTGTCAAATTCCTATTATTCTTTGAATCTGCGTCTTTCCACAAAGACACCAATTTTTAAATTGGCGTCCACCTCGTCAACGCGAATTCTTTTTCCCATTTTTTAGCTTTTAAAATCCTGTCAAAATTTGTATAATTTCCTAATTCGTGTTAGCCACCCTGGACGTGACTTCGTTTTCCAATTTTGGTAATTTCTAACTTTCCAAAAAATATCTTGAATTGGCGTCCGCCCCTCTAACATATATTTAAATTAGCATCTAGACAAGTGGACGCGAATTCTATTTCCATATTTTGAGCTTTTAATTTCAACCAAAATTCGTATTAATTCTTAATTCGCGTCGGCCCCCCTCGACGTGAATTCATTTCTAATTTTGGTAATTTCTAAAACTTTCCAAAATTCAAATCTAATTGACGTCTTCCATGCTGACGCGAATTAATTGGCGACCACTGAGTCAGACGTCAATTCTTACAGAATTTCGATTTCGAAACTAGCCCTACCCTTCCTCGTTTTAACCACATTTTTCACTTGGGAAAGGGTTCCTATGACTTTCTAATGTTGTAAGGACACTTGGAAGATAGATATTTCTCTCCAAATCCCATTAAAACTTAGTTTTATATTTTTAGGAGAATTAAACCTGCGAATTTTCACTCTATAAATAGGACCCCCCCTCTCCCTTGTGTAAAAGGCTGATTTTCTAATCTCTTGGGGAAGCTATGCTGGAAGGAAGAGCTAAGAAGGAAGAAGGAGTGTCCCTAAGCTTAAAGCCACATCAATTGGAGCTCCCTCCTCTTTAAAACGTTCTCGAAGATTTTTAAAAAGTATTCCCTTCCGTGGAGAACAAATCAATAATCCATATTTCATTCCCTATCCTTTTTTTATTTCATTAGAATTAACTCATGCATCGTACTCCTTTCTTTTTTTTCATCATCATCTCAATATTGAGATCCTCCCTATTGTGTAACACTTGCACACCTCCCTCTCATAACATCATATTTTCCTTACCCTTTGCGTAGGGGTTTTAAAGGCCAAACATCAATAAGGTGTGTGTTTTTATACATGCTACATTGTTTATTTATATTAAGAATTTGATGCTACACACTTTTAACCTCTAATCATATTTTCTTTGTTGGTTGTTTACTTGTTTTGCAAGGGTAATCATAAAGAGAAACTCTCTTCATCGGCCGACCGATTGGAAAAGAAGGTCAAACTTCACAATCTCCCCCGCTCTTTTAAAGATATTTATATCGCGATCACCTCCCTTGTTTATTTAATATATCCTTTGAGGCCCGCGTGTCTCTGGCGATCACATCACTCCTCTTAGCATTCACATGCCTCCCTTTTCTCTTAATTCTTAATTTATATATAATTGTTATTTGTGCATTTTTCCATAATCTACAAACAAGATAAGAAGAAGAAGATATTTATGAAGGGGGGGGGAAGAGGATAAGAAGGAGAAAGGGATAAGGTTAGGGGGGAGAAGGGGATAATGTGGTTTTTTTCTTCTTCTTAGCCATCGGATAAGGGTGAAGGGGGGATAAGGGAGAGGGTGATTTTTACATCAAAACCCCTAAAAGCGGACAATAGCAAGGTCTTATCGTGTTGGTTCATTCTTTCTTATATTTGACCTACCAAATGTCAAAATTTAAAAATGTGTTCAACATGAAACATGTAGATCATTAAATTCTCTTTCCAATAGGTCTAATATTGACCCCATTCTGATATTCTTATAAAAATTTATACATTAATAAAGTGAAATATTTATTTAATAAATTAAATTCGTTAAACTCATATTCACTATATAGTTCAAGATATTAGGCTTTGGTTAAGAGAACCTAAAATTTATATGGGCTCTAAATATAAAATATTTAATTATTTTTAGGTTTCGGACATATTGGGGTGTTACATGTTTGGCGACAATGACCGAGTTGGAAATCGACGTATCTTGTTGGCCGGTCTCCCGCCCCTCCTCACGGCGCTAGAGATCTCCGGCGACTGTTGGCTCTGGTTCCCCGTTGCCCTCGCCCTCCTCGTCGCCACCCCTTCCTGTTGTGCCCCCTGTGCCTTGATGATGTTATATAGTTTTAATGATAGCAATCACTAATGAATCATGTAAGATTAGAACTAGTAAATGTTCTGCATGCTTCATCGTTCTTCATACTTCAGCATATATACTTCATGCATGAAGAGGAAAGGGGGTGTGCGTTAACACAGTATGGGCATTGCATTGACGCAGCTATATGGTGCATTGTCTGTTCTGTGCATCAGGTCTATTCTAGTTCGTGCATAGCTTGCATTGGTGCATTAATTATAGTTGCACGCCACATAGTCAGTGCATTGACCATCTCTTGCATATCACTGATCGATGTGTGTTTGCATGTGTTAGCCACAGTCAGTGAACTCGTCTGTTTCATGCGTACACCAAGTCTGCACACGGTTGGTTTGATGACTGAGCAAGTCTATACATTCGTTAGCTCAGCTCGTGGCTTAGTCAGTGCATCCGTGTTCATTGTGCATGTGTGCATCTCTCTCATCAAAGTCTGTACATTCTTTGGTGGCTAGTCTGTACAGCCTCCGTTGTTTCACTCGACCAAGTTAGTACAGCCAGTGTTCTTCATGCATATGTAAAGTCAGTGCATCACGTTGCCTTATGCATACACAAGTACACAAAGTATGTACAACCTGTGATGATACTAGCAATTAAGTTCGTGCATTAATTCATAAGTTTGTACAACCGTTGCTGGCACGAGCATTTAAGTTCATGAATCATCACACCAGCAAGTCTGTACATCGTTGTCGCATGCACACTAAGTCCATACACTCGTTGATGGCATGTCCGAACATTCATCTTCAATGTGCATACTTTTCTATATGCATATCGCATTACAAGCCAGCAAGTCTGTACATCGTCTTGTACATTGCACACAAAGTCTATACATTCTCTGGTGGCATGTCCGTGCATTCACCTTCATTGTACATACTTTCTAATATGCATACTGCATTATGTGCATCAAGTATGTACAGGCTTAGATAAAATCTCGAACCAACTCTGTACTCTAACCTTTGCAGGATATCTGCTCGAAGAAATTAAGAAGGGCACATGATCCAAGTATGAAGGATGTGCCAGGATCGTGACACGTGTAACGCAGTGAGCTGAAATGCTGCCACGTGGTCAAAGCGCTCTGGGCGAGAATTGTGGAGGACACACGCCCACCTCTCTGATGCTATAAATAGAAGACTTCTCCATCTGGAGAAATTGATCGTGCAAGAAGATCTGTGTGTGCTATTGAGAACAGAAGAAAAAGAGAGAGTGCAGTAGAGAAGAAAAGAAATGATCCAGAGAGAAGAGAAAAAGATAGTTGAGTGAGAGGAGTCTGAGAGACTTTCTCTAAATGATTGTTCATCAGTTTCTTGGTTCAGATACCAGAACTGAGATTGCTCATTGTGAGCTACATTCCATTTGAGATTTCTTATTTTTTGTTTGTTTCTGTTTTATTTTATGAAACCTTGTTTTCAAGCTGTTAGTCAGCAGAGCTAAGCTGTATTGCTCAGCGGGCAGAGGAGGATTCCTCTGGACGGGTTAAGCTGTAGTCCCCAACGGTTGGCAAAGCTATAATGCCCAGCGGTCAAGCTGTTAGTCAGCGGTTGTAGGTAAGCTGTGAGCCCCAGCAGTTGAAGCTATGAATCAGCAGTTGAAGCCACATTCTAGGTTGGAGTGTGGGGTGGACGTAGATCTCGGGTTTGAGATCGAACCACCTTAAAAACTTCCTGTCTCCTATGTGATTGCCGTGTGAATTGTTGTGCATCATGATCATTTCCATTATACGCTGTAGATGCATGCTTAGGTCCGTTTAAGTTCAAATTTGCTATAGTTGGATTTCTGTGACTGCTCTCTCTTACATTTCTGCCGTCCAGCAGCAGTTTGTTTTATTTTCGCACTAGAAACTGTTGCAATAGATTTTATTGGGTGACTGATCTATTCACCCCCCTCTAGATCGTTCATAGACCCCCATCACTTGGTATCAGAGCCTAACTCTTTTTCAGGGACTAACATCCTAAAGAGGAACGACCATGAACGCTAAGGGAATGACAGCAGAAGGACATTCAACCTCCTCCGTACTTCGATGGCTCTAACTACGCCTACTGGAAGAACAGAATGCAGGTCTTTCTGAGAGCGAATGACTACGAGATCTGGCGAGTAGTGAGCAAGGGGCCATTCGAACTGCATGAGAATGAAGAGGTTTGGACAAGAGAGGAAATCAGAAAATCTACTTTGAACTGGAGTGCCATCAACGCTATCCAGTGCGCACTTCATCCTACTGAATTCTCCAGAGTGTCATCGTGCAAAACTGCCAAGGAAATGTGGGATACACTGGAGGTTATCTACGAAGGGACATCGCAGGTGAGAGAGACCAAGGCGAACATGTTGGTCTCTGAATATGAAGCATTTCGGATGAAACCTGGTGAGACTGTGACTGAGATGTATGCTCGTTTGACTATCAAAACTAATGGTATGAGGAATTTGGGAAAGAGCTATTCAGACTACGAGATTGTAAGGAAGATCTTGTAGTCTCTGACTCCTGTTTGGCACACAAAGGCAACAATGATCGAGGAGTCAAGAGATCTTCAGATGATGAAAGTTGATGAGCTAATAGGTTCTCTAATGGCATATGAGATGAACCTTCCCAAAATTGATGAGCTCGAGAACAAGAAGAAACCAATTGCGCTGAAGGTTGGTTCCAGCAAAACAAGTAGATCCAGCCACAATGGATCATCAAGCGAGCAGAGCAGCCTATCTGGGTCAGAAATCGATGGAGATCAACTTGCTATGTTGACAAGAGAGTTCAGACGATTCTTGAGAAAAGAAGGCAGAAATTTCGGCCGAAGATAATTCAGCGGCTGGCGACACAACATGTACTAGTCCAGATAGGGATGAAACACCCTCTGCATCAAGTCCATGAAGGCTACGGGGGCATTGGTAAGCCCAAACGCCATTACCAAGAACTCATAATTCCCGTACCTCATACTGAACGCAGTCTTCTCCACATCGGACTCACGAATCCTCAGCTGATAGTAACCAGACCGTAAATCAATCCGCGAGAATACTCGAGCAGACTGAAGCTGGTTGAACAAGTCATCAATCCGCTGCAACGGATACTTGTTCTTAATGGTCACTCCATTCAGCTGCCGGTAGTCAATGCACAACCTCAGACTACCATCCTTCTTCTTCACGAACAACACTGGCGGTGCACCCCAAAGGAAAAAGCTAGGACGAATGTACCCCTTGGTCAGCAACTCCTGCAACTGCGCCCTCAACTCTCTCAACTCAGCGGGAGCCATACGGTAGGGAGCCTTCGACAAAGGTCCCGTACCGGGCACAATCTCGATCACAAAATCAATCTCCCGCTGGGGAGGCAATCCAGGTAAGTCCTCCAGAAAAATATCAGAAAACTCGCACACCACCAGAATGTCCTCGACATCCGGGCATGGCTGGTCTACCAAGACCACAGAAGCGAGAAAACCCTGGCAACCCGCATCAAGCAAACGACGAGCCCTAATAGCCGAAATAAGGAAGCGGGAAGAGGAAGACCTGGTACCTTGGAAATAGAAGATGGGTCCACGAAGCCGTCAAAAATAAACCCTCTTCGAGTCACAATCCACCAAAGCATGATGTGCCTCGAGTCAATCTATGCCCAAAATCACATCAAAGTCCTGAAGTGGCAACGCATAAAGCCTGGCCAGCAAGCTCTGCCCTTCAACCCACACCGGAACCTCATCAAAACAATACGGAGTGATCATAAAATCACCCGAAGGTAACTCCGCTGCCAAATCACAGGACAACTGGGTCACCGGCTCCTCGATACTCAGCGCGAAATCCTCCGAAATAAACGAATGAGACGCGCCAGAATCAAACAAAAATCGAGCCGCACAACTCAGAATCTGAACGGTACCTTCTACGAGCTGCGACACCACTGCCTCTGCCCTGATCATGTGTGTAATATGGCCTCGAGATCTCTGCCTGCCTCCCACACTCGCTGACCTGGGTAGTGGCGGATACTGCCCCTGCTGCTGTTGTGGCCTCTGCCGCTGGGGATACTGCTGCTACTGAGGGAACTATTGTTGCTACTGCTACCTCTGAGGATAGTCACGCGTCATATGCCCTAGCTGGTCGCACCTGAAACAAATCACCGGCGCTGTGCACTGCCTGCCCGGATGGGACTCGTCACACCGGGAACACGGTCCTCGCGATCCACCCATTGATCCCTGACGCTGAAAAGGAATCGGCTGCTGCACACTGCCCGATGATGCTTGCCTCTGGTCCTTATGCTTCTTACGGAAACCCTTCTTGAGAAACTTCTTCACCCTGGAGCTGAAAGACGCAGAACCTGCCGCTGATGCCGCCGGGGTCAAAGCCCCCGAACTACCAGTAGGAAGCTGGAACGTGCTCTGTTGCTGGGTAGTCATCTGCTGGCTGTGGCCTGACAAGGACTACCCCTGGCTAATCGGTCCTCGAGTTCTCTGCATATCCAGCTCCAAGGACGCTGCTACACTAGAAGCTGTCTCCAAATCAGTGGCAGCATTCGCGATCAAATGGTGCCTCATCTCCTGCCTCAAGCCCTGCATGAATTACGCGGTCTTCACCTTCTCATGCTCCATGATATGAGGTGTATAATGACCCAGCTCAACAAATTGGGCCATGTACTGTAACACGGACATGTCACCCTGAACCAGCTCCAAAAACTGACGCATCCTCTGCGTAGCAATATACTCTGGATAGTACGCACACTCGAAAGCGCTGACAAAGTCACCCCACGCAATCTGCTCAAGGGGACGAGACTAGAAAGACGTCTGCCACTCGGAAGACCACCACGCCCGAGCCATGCCCTGCAATTGGTTGTAGGCCAACATCACCTTGTCCTCCGTAGTACACCGCATGGAACTGAACACCCGCTCCATCTTGTCGAGCCAACTCCGAGCCAAAATAGGGTCTTGCTGGCCGCCATAGTAAGGTATATGGAACTGCATGAAATCCCTCACTGCTCGGCCTGGCCCACCCCTGGTCGACGAGCCCTCACCAGCCTCTCCACCGAACTGCTGCGACATAAGCTGGTACATGCCACGAAAGAAATCCTCGGCCCCCGAAAACCTCGCAGTATCCACTGCCTCGGTGGTCGCAGGTGGCACTCTACTCTGCTCCTCCTGAACCTCCTGCTGGATCTCCTGAGCCCCAGCTGACTGCCCCTGCTGAGAGCGAGTGCTCCGCCTCGGCGCCATACTTGCTCCTGAAGCAAAAGATAGAAAACACGGAAACAACAAGGTCAAGAAAAACACACGGTGCCCGATGCTAGCGTCAACTGTACATCATCGTTGTGGATGAGTGGACCACTACAATTACTTATGATTCTCGTATAATTCCACAACCGGGCTTTGATGCCAGCGGTAACGACCTGAGAATCCGATTATCGGGAAGGCCCGGTAACCCGAGACTCGCACCGCCACCCACGAGCCCGAAGACTCGGAAGGGTTAAAACGATGGTGTGGAGACTACATAAGTATCACAAATAATTACATAAATTAAACAATTTATATGATTAAGCAGGAAATAAATTAAAATTTTACATGATACATGGTCCACAAGATATAACAAAATAACAACAGTAGTCCACAACTAGTACAGAGACAAGAAGGAAAAGTACAGCTACACGGGGCATACCCCGGCTCTGACCTCTAGCACTAACGCTGGGCACCTGAACAATGCTGAGCCTCAGACAAGCTCCATTGAGGCCGCGCCTCACCTGAAACACAGTGGAAACACGCAGGGAATGAGTCTCAGAGCAAGACTCAGTGGGGATCACTCGAACCCTACCTCGTAAAACAGAAAACCGCTACGCTAGCAGTAAGCGAGTACCTCAGAAGGGAAAGAACCCTGCAACTACAAACACCGGTCTCACGGCATGAAAACCGACACACGCGCCACGGTGAGACAACCGGAACTCAACGGTCAACACGACTAAACCCGAAGGTCAAAGTCACGAAGACTGACTGACAGTCTGTCACTCCCGACTCAACAGGAGTACCTCCCACTAGAAGCACAGTTGATAGCATCCCCTGAAGTCTTACACCGCACCGCAGGTGTGCGCTTGGCACGATAGCCCCCGGCGGAGGCAAGGACACCGTACAAGTAACCAAGAAACAAGTGACTAGATGGGGTCACGCCCGTCGACGTCGGTCCAACCGCCCCCAACCACGTGTGCACACACAGACCGTGCATCCCTGGTCTGGCCCTCTGACCGGTTTTCCCCTCAGCCGGACTCTGGCTGCTAGATGCGGGGCCCGACGGAAACCAGTCTAAAACCGTCCTCAGGGTAGCCTCTCCACCACTCCCTGGTGGGACTGCTAAACGCGTAGGCAGGCTACTTCTAGTGGAGGGTCACAACGGAGTAGACTCTCAAGTCAACGGAAAATAACGTCTGAACCCGACGAAGTACGAGGACCGTCCCACGTACCAACTCCGTCGCACGGTGACCACGGTCAGAGAAGAAATGGGACTGCGAACCACCCGGTGCAGTCCAGAGCCTGACGGTCCAACACAGGAGCGTCACAGCTCTGACGGTCTATCTCTGGGCCGTCACAGTGGTGTGACGGTTCAACGCAGGAGCATCACACGTTCTGTGCAAAATAGGCCGTGACGCGCCACCCCTGGTGCGTCACAGTCTCTGACGCACCTAGCCTGGTGCGTCAGAAGACACGAAGAAAAAAACTATGACGCACACCTCTAGGGGCGTCACAGTCTCTAACGCTCCAACCCAGGTGCGTTAGAAGGTGGTGATGTGTCCTCTGTGACGCTCCCACACAGGGGAGTTACAAGGCCCTAACGCCCCACTCTGGGTGCGTCACAGGCCTTGACCCCAATGGTCAAAACCCCAATGGTCGGATGCCAATGGTCGGATCGTCACCTGACGGTCCAACCTAGGCACGTCACACTCCCTGGCGGTCTATCGTGGGACCGTCAGGCCCACGGACCACCCCATTGGCAAAACATGCCCTGTGACGCGCCCTCCTTGGTGTGTCAAAGGTTGTGACGGTCTCTGGAAGGGCCGTCACATCATCCCGACGGCAAAACAATGGGAAACACCCAAAAACATCAACCACGCCCCCATACCTCCATAGGAGAGGGGGAAAACAAGGGGGAAGCCCTCTAGGGACCCCTAGCATGCATCTAAGCAAGTAAAATGCCGAATCGCGGCCTAAAAACATAGATCGGGCGAACTCTCCCTAAATCATGGAAAACCCCAACCCGGCATGGAAACCCATCTCTCGGCCTCACACCGGCCTAGAAACCACAGGAATGGAACACGGGGAGCTAGGGAACGTCACCCTACCTCGATCTCGCCTCGAGGCGAGCCGGATCGACCACAAACTATGAAGAATGCTTTTAGAACCCTCATTCCTTCACGCCTCCCACGAATGCCGCACGCCACCGGGATCGTCACACCGCCACCGCCGTCGCCGTCACCCCGCCGTTGTCTGCAGCCGGAGAGAGGGTCGGAGCGTCGCCGTCGGAAGAGGGGAAGAAAAGGGGCGTCGATCCTCACGGTGGGGGAGGAAGAAGAAAGAGGAAGAAGAAGAAAAGAGAAAAAGAAAAGGGAAAATAGGAGGGTATTTATAGAAAATATGGAAAATCTAAAAAATACCAAAAAATTAAAAATCACGTTTTCGCGATCCTCGGAACGCACCGATCACAACGGTACCACTCTCGCCCAGGTGAACGACCCAGTTCACCCACTACGGAGTTCCGAAGGATTTACCGAAACTCGCGCTGGAAATCAGAAAACACGCAGAAAAAGTCACGGAACACGCTCTGGGCCTCCGAAACAACTCCGAATCACGCCGATCCGAACACGAAAGATGTCCGAAATGAAATTTTGGACACAACAGAGTCGGACACTCCGAGAAAGTAGATCTGGGACCCAAGAAGAAAGGATCTGAAAGGTCTGGAATATTATAGCTGTCGCCGCACCTCTTCTGGGCCACTACGACGCCGACCGAGGGGAAATCATTATATTTCTTCTCGTCCTGGAAAAAGTACCTCAACCATGGCCCCATGCGGACTCTCCTCCGATCGCTGTGTAGGGGCTGCTTCCTGCTTCCCCCGTGATAGGACAAGGACAGCTCCCTATAAGCCTTCATCAAATATCGGTAGGAGAAGCCGATGGTCTGGTGCCATCCCCATCAGTCTCATCTTTGATCAGTTCGGGGAGGCATACTTCCTCATATGGCTCCCCATCAATGGGTAAGCGAGCCAACTAGTGTAGACTCCACAAGTCAATGGAGGTCTCCCCTTCCACTGTATAGAAAGTGTTAAATTCAGAATTAAAAACCTCCATCATCCCAAACCATAACCCCTTTGACACGGGGTATCTGAACTTGGAGGCGCATACACTGTGATATGTGCCGACATTGATCAACAGCGAGGCATAATTATATAGCATGTACTCAGTAAACTCCACAGCCCCTTCCCGAAAGGTGTGGGCGTCCTGAACTTTGAAATCTGCGAACCACCCCACAGCAAGTTCGTACTTGAACCGGATGGCCAAACAATTTAACAGAAATGTCTCCTCCTGAAACCCCCACTTCAGGGGAGCCAGGAACAGTCCAAACCTGGGATGTTCTTTGTGTACACGACCGGATGCATTGTCCCAACGGGCTGGTGTGAACTCTGGTGCCCGGACTAATTTTCCCTCAGCCACTGAGAGCTCTTGGAACCCCAGTATTGGAACCCCAATACTGGCTCCCCAATCAAGTATACGGGCTCGTTCCTTGACACACTATGTCACGCCCCGAGATTATGCAATGGAAAACAATCGGGAATGTGAACAGTTGGCTAGTACGCCTCAAGCGAGCAGTACAATCAGAGCGTAAATCATTCACACATAAAATGAATGGGCATAATGATTGATCAAAAATCTAACTTTTATTGATAATAATAATAAAACTTACTATGATATTTGACTCATTTCACTAGACTCAAATAAAGGGAAAAATACATAGACTCGACTTGACTTAAGACTATATTAGGTCTTCTCTCGATCTTTAATCACTCGCAGATCCATCACTTGAATAATCTGAATCCGACCCGCTAGAATTTTCTGAAAAAGATTTAGAAAAAGTAGGGAATGAGCACACATGCCCAGTAGGTATCTTCGTATCGACAGGAAGGTAATGTTTAAGTAATTAACATTTTAGCTCTAGAGTAAAGATAAATGAAATAAGACGGTAGAACATGCTGTGAAAACCCAAAGTAATACCAGTAACATGGTATGATCATGATTGAGATATGAGATTAAACAGATATATAACAAGAATGTAAGTTTGGCCTTTCATGAACAAGAATGTACTTTTTCATAACCATAAAAGCTATGCACTAGAGAGTTATGTAACGAGAATGTACTAGCAAACATGTAATTTCACAAGATTGTCTCGTGAGAATTTGTGGATTTCACCAGTTTATAAAAAAAGTACTCCCAGTGCAATGCGACGCCAGTATTCATCATACCTCATGGTTTATAGTATGTTTCCGACTATCTGTCGAGGGGACTAGAGTGGAGTCCTTGGACACTGTCCGTGCCCGCTCTTGCATCTTCAAGTTATAAATCAAGCTACTTTCACGAGAATATAAATATGGCCAATAATGTAACAAGTTTAAACTATGGTTTCATGATAACAATATCAAAGTAAGAATGCTTCAATTTAAGAATATAAGAGTTCAAAGATTGATTTAGAACAAGGTTATGCCAGAGGAAAATCGGCAACATAACGGTATATTCTTTAATTTTCATAATTCATTAGGTGGCTTGAGAAACAAAGTTTTAGGTTCTAGATAATCATTAGATCATCTAGGATCACAGAAAAATCAACCCTTGGGTCAAACCTTGGGTTAATCAAGACTTAGGTACCAAACGGTCACATCAGGGCTGTTTTTAGAAATAGCGGTCGTTTACTAGACCGTTCTATGGCCTATGCGGTCATGACTAGACTATTTTAGAAACAAGGTCGATGAAACGAATGAACCAGAACCATACGGTCTAGACAGGGCCGCTAGGAGTCCTTGGCAGTCAGGTAAAGGGCCGCTAAGTACCTCTAGCGGTCGTCCACAGGTTGCTAAGGTCTAGAGCACCAAAAACACAGGTTAAGTGCTTTCTAACAATTGGGTTTTAAGGGTACAACCAGCTAGGCGTCCTAGTGGGAATCCTAGGCTCGCGTAGTCTTACGGAGGCCTTAAAATAAGATCACCTATTCCAGTGGAAGGAATATCCAACAGAGAGGATCATAAGTCCAAGATTGTGTGCTTAATGTGCAAAGTGTATCTAATGATATCGTACCGGAATACGTGCCATGTACTTAAGAAAAGACTCAAGATGAGAGTGAGATCGTGATAAAAAAACGATCAAATCAAAACTAGACAAGTCATGAACCATATGAATTTTAATGTAAATAGAAGAGTATATGGTTTTGGCATGAAATTAACATAATAATCAAAATAAAGTCTTAATCATGCTTATACTAAATTCTGGGTATTTAACATGAAAACGAAACATGATTTTGTGAAAATAATATAATTGTAGAGTTACTAATATATAAGGTTTCCACTAGGCTCGGACTAGTTCTCAGAACCAAAAAATGGTCAGGGACTAGCCGCCAGAATGAGAGCACCGGTCTTGCAATAGGCTGCAAGGAAGGGGTTCAGTCGGTCATTTACTAGACCGTAAATATTCCCTTGCGGTCCCTTTTAGGCCGCCTTCTGCCTGCCTTGCAGAAGCTATAAAACAGAGAATAATTTCTAAATTAGGACAAGTTATGCATGGATTTCAACGAATCATGTTGTAAAATAATGCTAGAAAGGAAATAGACCAGGAACATGCATGTGTTTGTGTGAAATGGACAAGTATCTTTTATCTTAATTGCATTAGGGCTAAGTTCATGCATGGATAATTAAGCTAGATGCACAGTCCTAATAAAATAGTAAATACTCTGAGTACAATGCATGAAATCGACTGCAACTTGAGGGCTTTTACTTCTAAGATCATATTTAAGTCATCCATGAGATAACCTACCTCTGGTTTGGGCTTTAGACTTCGAATTTAGGGCGGGAAGTTGACCCCAGTTCCTGCTCGTTCAGAACCGAACCTGTAATTTCTTGCCTTTCTAACTCCTGATTCTGTTCACCTATGACAACAAAAATTGGAGGGTAGAAAGAGGGTACTAAGGTGAGCAAATAAGTCTAGAGAACCATCTTCTAATTACCTCGTTTAGGACTTCTAATCCGCTGATCTTCCTGGGTCGTTCGCACAAGTTCCTGGGTTACTTGCACCGAACCAGCATCTTTGCAGGCCTCTAACTCCCTGTAGGCTTGATCTCCTAGAACGAAATTTTGAGGACAGTTAGACCTTACTATAATGAACGAAATCTTCTAAAGAACTTACCTCAAATAATGCTTCCTTACCTTAGTTCCACTCGAGCCAAAAGTAAGGGTCGCGCATGTGAAACTTGGGATCTATTTATAGGGTTAACTAGGGTTTTAAGGATTTGAACAAACCTAGAGTCCCAATTAGACCTTGCATTCGATCCTAACACCTTCTACACCCTTCCAATTAACAGATAACATCGATGCCAGATGATTTGGATGCCAAAGATCTAAGCTTTTCACATTTTCACTCACTCAGGGAATTAGGAGGCCTTAGCGGTCATGGGAGGACCGCTAGGGTAAGGTTGGCGGTCGCGCGATAGACCGCCCGGCTTCATAAATTCCGAAATTTTTGAATTTTTGTATTATCCCTCATTTATCCCTTATTTGATGTATATATCCCATGAAAATCCATAAATTTACTAATTTACATTTCTATTAATGGGCTTGGGTCTAAAAGCCTTGGAATTGGGTCTTTGGGCCTATTCGAGTTGGGCTTAGCCCTTTAATTGATATAGGGCTTTTAAATGGATAATATAAATCCTTAATTCTTCTTAAAAGTCCATTAAGCCTTTAAAAATGCCCAATAATTATATTTTAAACCTGAAAAAATTCCTAGAAAATTCTCGGGCATTACACCCACCCCCACTTAAAATGAATTTGATCCCCAAATTCATTATATTTAATATTTGCTAAGGAGAGTGTACTTACATTCAAATATCCCCGAAAATCTCTTGCATATAGCTTCTTTGATTTCCCATGTCGCTTCATGTGGACAAAATTTGTTCCATTGGACTCTGACCATGGGAATAGTTTTATTCCGAAGTTGACGTACTTCCTGTTCAACTATTTTGATTGGCTTTTGCTCATATGTCAAATCCTTTTTAATCTCTAGGTTGTCATAAGTTCTGACATGGAATGGATCAGAGACACATCTTTTGAGCATTGAGACGTGAAATACATCATGGACTCCAGCTAATTGAGGGGGTAAAGTTATTCGATATGCGACTTCACCACCCCTTTCAAGAATTTTAAAGGGGCCAATGAATTTTAGAGTGAGCTTGCCTTTGATGCTAAATCTTTGAATACCTCTACCCAGATAAACTTTAAGGAATGCGTGATCTCCTACTCAGAATTCTAGGTCGCGCTTTCTGTTATCAACATATGATTTTTACCTGTCTTGAGCCATCTGGAGTCTCTCCTGAATAAGCTTTATCTTCTCGGTAGTATCCCTGATGATGTCGGGGCCGAGAAATTACCTTTCGTCAACTTCATTCCAACACATAGGTGAGCGACAGCTTCTTCCATATAGTGCCTCAAACGGTGCCATTTGTATACTAGCTTGGTAGCTATTGTTGTAGGCGAATTCCACTATAGGCAAGTTATCGTGCCAACTTCCTCCAAAGTCAATTACACAAGTCCTGAGCATATCCTCTACTACTTGATTGATTCTTTCAGTCTGACCATCAGTTTGTGGATGGAATGCTGTGTTAAAGTTGAGTCGGGTCCCTAATGAATGTTGTAGACCCTTCCAGAATTATGATGTGAATCGAGGGTCTCGATTAGATATAATAGTGACAGGAACACCATGTAGTCTGACAATTTTCTTTATGTATAGTGCTGCTAATACATCCACAGACCATCGACTTTTAATTGGTAGAAAATGTGCAGATTTAGTCAATCGGTCTATAATCACCCATATACCATCGTGTCCACCTTTTGTCTTGGGCAAACCTATGATGAAATTCATCCCTATACTTTCCCATTTCCACTCGAGAATATCCAAGGGATGTAGTTTCCCAGCGGGCTTTAAATGTTCCGCCTTTACTTGCTGACAAGTGAGGCAGCGAGATACAAAGTCCGCTACTTCTCTTTTCATATTGGGCCACCAAAAATTTCTTTTTAAGTCTTGGTACATCTCTATAGCTCCAGGGTGAATAGCATACCTTAATTTATGAGCTTCTTCCATGATCAATTTCTTAGTGTCGGCATGATTCGGCACACAGATTCGATCTTTGAACAATAATCTTCCATCAGTTGAAATGGAAAATTCTGACCTTTGATCAATATTAGCCTTGATCTCCATCAACGTGGGGTCATTTTCTTATAATTTCACAAGATTTTCAATCAATGTAGGCTCTGACCTTATATTAGCAATTACACATCCTTCCTCTTCTTTATCAACATCGAGATTCAAACGAGCAAAATCCTCGATAAGATACATCATACCTTTCCTGAGGCTTGCTAGAGTTGCCATTGGTCTTCTGCTAAGAGCATCAGCTACAACATTTGCTTTGCCTAGATGATATTGGATTGCAAAGTCAAAGTCCTTGAGATACTCCAACCATCTGTGTTGTCTCATGTTTAATTCCTTTTGGGTGAAGAGGTATTTCAGACTTTTATGATATGAAAATATAGTGAATTTCTCCCCATAAAGGTAGTGTCGCCAAATTTTCAAGGCGAATATAACCGCAACTAGTTCCAGATCATGCATAGGGTAGTTTTCTTCATGACGCTTTAACTATCTTGATGAATAGCAAATTACCTTTCCATTTTGCACTAGAATGCATCCCAGGCCAATGCCGGATGCATCAGTATAGACTTCAAAGCCACCACCCTCACTAGGTAGTGTCAATATAGGGGCCATAGTGAGATGATCTTTAAGAGTTAGGAAACTTTCCTTGCAATCCTTTGACCATATAAAATGGTTCTCCTTTCTCGTAAGTCTAGTCAAAGAGATGGTGATTTTTGAGAAATCTTTAATGAATCACCTATAATAACTAGTCAGATCCAGAAAAATTCTAACTTCGGACACGGTCGTCAGCCGGCTCCAATTCTTAACAGCTTCTACCTTAGAAGGATCGACAGTGATACCTTCCTTTGAGATAATATGGCCAAGGAAAGAGACCTCCTTAAGCCAGAACTCACACTTGCTAAGCTTTACGTACAGTTGGTTCTCTCTTAGAGTTTGCAAGGCTATTCTTAAGTGCTCTTCATGTTCCTCCTTAGTCTTGGAGTATATAAGAATAGCATCAATGAAGACGACCACAAATCGATCGAGATAAGGCCTGGAGACATTATTCATAAGTTGCATAAATGCTGCCGGGGCATTGGTTAACCCGAACGGCATTACCACGAATTCATAGTGCTCATATCTTCTCCAGAAAGCAGTCTTATATATGTCTTCATCTTTGATCTTGAGTTGATGATAACCCGACCCGAGGTCTATCTTGGAGAAATATTCTGCTCCCAAAATTTGATCAAAGAGCTCATCGATACGCGGCAACAGATATTTATTCTTGATAGTAAGTTGATTTAGTCGCCGGTAGTCGATACATAGCCTGAGAGATCCATCCTTATTCTTGACAAATAAAGCTGGCGCACCCCAAGGGGATGTGCTAGGTCGAATGAAGCCATTGTCTAATAACTTCTGAAGTTGTTTCTTCAATTCTTTGAGTTCTATAGGGGACATCCTGTAGAGAGCTATTGAAACAGGTGCTGCTCCAGGAACGAGTTCAATGGAGAAGTTTACTTCCCTTTCGGGTGGTAAACCGGGTAAATCCGATGGGAACACATCGGGAAACTCATTCACAATGGAAATATCTTCTAAGATGATTTCCTTGGATTCAGTGATGATTACGGAGGCAAGAAAAGCTTCACATCCTTGCGAAATGAGTTTGCAAGGATGAAGGGATGAAATAATGGTGGGATGTTTCTTATACTTGATGCCAAGGAAAGAAAATCACGAGAGACCTGGTTTCCGAAAAGAGATTCTCCTATTGCGACAATTTATATAGGCATCGTGGTCTACCAGCCAATCTACACCTAGGATAGCATCATAGCCTTCTATGTCAAGGCATACGAGGTTTGCAGGGAGATTATGACCTTCAACCATTACCTCACTATCAGGGTAGTGGGTTGTAAGTTTAGTTCCGGGACCTAAAGGTGTGGTGATAGGTAGGTCCGATGATAAAGGAACTGATGAAACTGGTAAGGTTTTTCCAAAAACAGTAGATATAAAGGAATGAGAAGCACCAGTATCAAATAACACAAATGTGGGATGCGAGTAGATTTGAACGATACCTTCCATTAGCCCATCATCCCTGGGTGCTTCTTCATCATCCAGAACAGTGTTAAGATGAGCATGTCGCTTGCGTCCACCGCTAGAAGATTGATCCTTCATAAGGGGGCAATCCGACATGCGGTGCTCCTGACTGCCACATCGTAAACACGCCCCTAGGAATTTCCAGCATTCTTCGACCGTGTGGCCAAATTTCTCGCAGAACGTGCAAGCCGCCATGACTTACTTATCTTCTTCTTTAACCTTCTTGTTCTTGTGGTAACCACTACCACCCCCGTTCCGAGATCTCTTCTTGTTGTCCCGAGAGTTGTAAGTGATGCTAAATTTTTCCTCTCTTCTTTCTCGCTGATCAGACTTTCGGCTTAGCTCCTCCCCTTTACCTTTGAGTTTATCCACCCAGCACAGGGGCGGTCGACCGCCAGCACAGGGGTGGTCGACCGCCCGAGCCAGCAGCTCCCAGTCTGCACGAGTCTCAGTGGCGGTCGACCGCCAGCCCAGTAGCGGTCGACTGGAAATACCAGGGACCATCCGTCTACAGCGTTTCTCAATAGCGGTCGACCGCCCGCTTCTGCAGGTCGACCGCCAGCCACGAGCCAACATTTGTTGACTTCATTTTCCACCTTGAGGCCAGCCCCTTTCCATGGATTTGTTTAATCAAAACTCACCTAATCTCCCATGATTTGTGGATCTGGTCTGGGGGGTGTCTATGGACCATTCAAAGTCTATAAAACACATACAAGAGGGTTAGAAAATCTAATGCTTCAAGAGGAATCAAAGAGAGATCAAGAGAGGCTAGAGAAGGAGGTTGGAAGAAGAGGTACTGTAACCGTGAACAGTACTCCGTGCAGAAGTTCTTCATCTATTCCAAGGTGATTCAAGCATAGATCTGAAGCAAGCAACCTCCAAGGAAGCTAGAAGCAATCAAGATTCTCAAAGGTGATCAAAGCTGCATCCTTAAACCTCTTCATCAACTCAAGAGGATCAAAAGAAAGATCAAAGCTACATCCAACACTCTCTCCATCAACTCAAGGTGATTCAAGCTCATATCTCAATCCAGTAACCTCCAAGGAAGAGTAGAAGCAAGCAAGGCTAAGAGGGAAGATCAAAGGAGGCTGCAAGGGTGTGTTCAAGGGAGAGGAGTTCGAGTACTGTAGCTGTGAACAGTACTCCGGGAAAGAAGTTCTTCATCAAATCCTCAAGTGATTCAAGTTACTTCAAGAGGAGATCAACCTCAAGCCAAGTGAAGATAAAGCTGCAACCATCATCCTCTTCATCATCTCAAGGTGATCCAAAGAAGCCCATTCTCAAGGGAGATCAAATATGCATCCTTCATCTTCTTCATCAACTCAAGGTGATCCAAGCAAGATCTTTTCACAAGGAAGAAGATACCATTGAAGCATCAGATTCAAGCTCCAGCAATCTCAGACAAGATCTCTTCTCTTTGAGCATATTCTATATCTTGTTTGAGTGTTTTCATATTTGTTCTCTTTCCATTTCATTCAAACATTTGAAACAGAAGATCGTCCCTACCGGTGGTTAGTAGGAAGGCAATCGGAAGCTGTCCGATCTGCGGTGTTGACGTCCCTACCGGTGGTTAGTAGGAAGGCAATCGGAAGTTCTCCGATCTGCGGTGTTGACGTCCCTACCGGTGGTTAGTAGGAAGGTAATCGGAGATCTTTCCGATTTACGATTCAGTGCGTTACATTAGTGAAGCCTCACCGGATTTTATGAGGGGTGGACGTAGGACTGGGGATTCAGTCCGAACCGCCTTAAAATCCTTTGTGTTGTGGTTTGCTCATGCGATTGCTTTGTGATAGATGCATGCTTAGGTTCAATATCTATATTACTTATTCATCTTGCTAAGCGAATCGTTGTGTGCCACGCTAAGCTAATTATATTTCGCTGCAATTCTTTTTATCTAGCTTTAAAGAGGGCTGCATTTCGAAAAGAGGGGCAGATCTATTCACCCCTCCCCTCTAGATCCGCCATCCACTACTCAACAGAACCTATTAATTAGCTTTACATCACATATTTTATAAAAGGCCAAAAATTTCCTTAAAATTGGTAAACACCCAATTCACCCCCCTCTTGGGTGTCATTGATCGCGGGACTTCAGCTGCATCCTTGGAAGACACAACGAGTGTGCCGTTGGAGGGCTGCCATAGCGTGCCGCTGAGGAGCTGCGAGAGCGTGCCGCTGAAGGGCTGCTAGAGCGTGCCGCTGGGGGGGCGCTGGACGGTGTACTGCTGAAGGGGGCAACATGGGCATGCCGCTGAGTGGCAACAGGGTGTGCCGCTGAGGGGCCACCGGGGCGTGCCACTGAGGGGCACATCGAGCGTGCCGTTGAGGGGCAACAGGGTGTGCCGCTGAGGGGAAACCGGGGCATGCCGCTGAGGGGCACATTGAGCGTGCCGTTGAAGGGGCACGGGTGTGTGCCGTTGAGATAGACTTGAGCCCGATTAACGGTCCACTTAGTTCTCTTTGGGGCCCACGGGTTGTGAACTTCCTGGTAGTTGATTTCTCTTCGCTATCGTGACTCCGGAGACGGGTTCATGGCAGTGTGTGTGTTTGTTCGGAGAGTCCGAATGGCCCATCTTCTCCACAGTTTATTCAGTTGAAGTTGTTGTTGATGCTAGACTGGCCGGGACATATGGATGTGCAATTTTACACGCCCACAAATGCCCCCCACCCACGGGTAGCGCGGGCGAAGGATGAGCCGGGCAGTGCCCGTGGGTGTGTTGATTAGCCGGAGTTGCAGCTGAGGCCTTGACATCCAGGGAGGACGACGGTCTCGGCTTGTGATTTGTTGTCCGCGCTTGCGTATCCTCATATGCCATTATTATATATGCGGATATATATATATTATTTTGTTATTTATTTATTTTTATTTTTATTTTTTCTCTTTTCCCTTTTTTAATCTCATTCATTTTTCTTCTCTCTCTATCTTCTTTTTCTTCTCTTTTCTATTTTCTTTCTCTCTCTTTTTTTTTACTTCCTTCTCCCCCCACTTTCTTCTTTCCTTTTTCTTTTCTCTCTTTCCCCCCTTTTCTCTTCTCTCTCTTTGTCCTTTTCTTCTCTCTCTTTTTTTTGCTCGCGGTATAAAAGGGGGCAGGGGTGGCGTAACAAGCCACCCCCCTCCTTTGAACTCTCTCTTTCCCTCTCTTTTCCTCTCTCTTCGGTGACCGAACGGGTGAACCTCCTCCTCTCCCCTCTTCTTCCTCTTCTCCGTCTGTCGAACACCGCCGTCATCACCGTCGTCATTGCCATCATTTTTCCTCGGGGTGAGAAGGTGGCAGAGCCCCCCCCTTTCTCTTCTTAATTCTTCCTCTCCTCCCTCTGTTTCTTCTCATCCCCTTCTTCTTCCTTTCGTCATCCTCGGGGAGGGGGGACGGTGGAGCCCTAGGCTCCCCATCCCTCTTCTCCTCTCTCTCTTTTCTTCTCTCCCTCCGTTCTTCCTCTTCTCCCCTCTTCTCTGACTCTGTGGGAAGGCTACCAGGCGTTGTGGGCTGGAGGTGCCAGGCGTGCTGGCAAGAGAGACGTCGGGCGTGCCGTAGAGGAGGGCATCAGGCGTGCCGGGTGACGGGGGTATATGCGTGTCGGAGGAGGAGCGCCGGGTGCGCCGAGCAAGCCCCTTCGGGCGTGTGCCGGGGAAGGGGGCACAGGGCTGTGCCGGGTAGAGCTGCCAGGTGCGCGCCAGGGAGCGACGCAGGGGGCGTGCCGGGGAAGGCACTCGATAGTGTACCGGTGAAGGGGCGCTGAGGCTGTGCTGGGTGGGGACACTGGGAGCGTGCCGGGGAAGCGAGGCGCCAAGTGTGCCATTGAAGATGCACAGAGTCTGTGCCGGGTAAGGCCGCCAAAGGTGTGCCGGGGAATGGCGCCATGGCCGTGCCTGCGAAGGGGCTTCAGGTAGTGTACTGGCAAAGGGAGAGGAGGACTTCTTCAATCGGAGAACTTCCGGTGTTGTCCCTCGGGGCCCACCATGACTTTGTTGGGGTTGTCACTCCTTGTGGACGCACACCCGTGTTTCCCCTTACACCTCTGGCCTAGGGGAAACTTTGCCAAAATTTCGTCAGAAATTATTGGTGTCTTGTTCACTTTACTTGTAGTAGATCCCCCTTATAATTTTCATTTCTTTTCGCCCGTGGCTTGTTCTAATCTTGCGTTCGTTGCACCTTGCAGGCAAATGGCTGCCCCAAGCGGTTCTTGAGTTCCTGCTACTGCCGGTCCTAGACTTGTTCCCCCGTCTCCGGTGCCAGCCGTCACGTGGCTTAACGTAAGAGATTTGGACCGGGAGCATGTAGAAATAGCGGCATTGGCTGAATCATCGGGTTCTGACACTGAGACGATGGACTTCCACCGACTTTCTCAGGTCGAGAACCGCTTCACTTTCGACCAGAATGGCGAGTATCAGAAAGACTTCCCAAAGGACAAGCACCTCGTCCGCTTCCTGAAGCACCTTCGCTCTCGGGAGCAGCGAGCACTCCCGGTCGTGAGGGATGTTGAGCACGCGATTCTGCGGACCCGGGACAGCTTATTGTACAGCGTCCCCAGAAGCATCCCGATGTACTTGGTGGGAGAAGCCCAGGAATGGAAGCCTGTATTGGGGCTCAAGGCCGTGCTGTCGACCGAGGACAAGTTGGTACGAGCACCTCAATTCACCCCGGTGAAGTGGGACATGGCCGCTGGGCGGGTCCAGAGCGAGAACCCCGCTTTGGTTTGTTCTTGGCCCCGCTAAAGTGGGTGTACAAAGAAGAGCCGTTTCTACTGGACGGCCTGGCGTCCGCTTCAAACACGAGTTGGCTTTGGGTGGTTTGGAGATCTGAAGCTTCAAGATGCTCATAGTTTCAGGGAAGGGGCCGTAGAATTCACAGAGTACGTTCTTTTCAATTACGCCCCAGTACTGGTCCGGGCTGGCGTTTACCACAGTGTCTACGCCTCCCACTATGGCTACCCCATCTCCAAAGGCCTCTATTGCGGTATGATAGAAGTCTTCAGTGCAGAGACCAACACCTTCTACACGGCAGAAGGTGAGACTTCACTGGATTTGTGGAGCCTCAGTCAGCTGAGCGGCTTACCCATTGACGGGGAGCCTTATGAAGAGGTCTTCCTCCCCGACTTGATCAAAGATGAAACCAATGGGGACAACTATTATTCTCTAGGATATTCATACCGGTACCTCATGAAGGTGTACCGGGAGCTATATCAGCTGGCACACGGCGGAAAGCAGCCTCCCCGTGGCGATAGGAAGAGGGTCTGCATGACCCTGTGGCTGTAATATTTTTATGACGGGCTGAAGTAATATGAAGACTTTCCATGTATTGGCACCGCCGTGGTCCGAAAGAAGCGTGCCAAGCCCAAGACTGATGTGAAGATCCCCTCCAAGGGGAGCCGGAGCGGCCCCAATCCGATGGGGGTCGACCTGCTAATGCACTGCGCCGCATACCTGACGTATTGGCTGTGCACATTTTCCATGCCATCCGGGGATGAGACAGTTATTTGACCGGACGCAATCTACCCGGCGTGTCAAATGGCGTGGGGGATCAAGCTGTCCCTGTGCCTGGCTACTCTTTGCCTGATATACAAGGCGCCAGGAGACATCAGCACCCATCAATTCCCGAGGCAAGCCCGGTATGTGTGCCCATTGCATTTCTTCAATGCGTGGGTTTGCTCGCTGTTCCCGGAGTTCGCCCCACGCACTCTTCAAGGCTGGGGGCTGGTACCGCGGATGCTGGAGTTTGCAAGCACGGAGCCGGGCTCTACCTCCCAGCGGCTGTATGATATTCGAGGCCGGTTGACGACAGTCCCGCGGGACACGGCCGACACCATTCACTTTTGGACGCTGGCTGCCCATTCAAGTCCCCTGGCGAACAATAAGAGGGAATGCAAGGATGACCAGGTGGAGAAGTATATTCATCCTATCAGCCAGCAGACCGTCGTCCGCCCGCTGCTGGAACCGGAGCTCCGTGACTTGGCCCTATCAATCCGCCCAAGCGTGCTGGCTTTCAGGAAGGGGGACACTTTGTTGCTGGAGCCGTATTATCCCTTCCGCTTTGATCGAAACTTCGGATGTGATCAGCATATCCCTGTTCACAGTGCACAGTTCGGCCTGCCCACGCGAAGCCTTCGAGAGAGCCTGACCGTCAAGCATGCCAGAACCTGGTGGGACTTCTTCCATCGGGTGGATTCTGCAACTTTCAGGGTGCTAGCCCCTGGCCGTATTCCCCGGGTGACCCCGGAATATGTAAAATGCTAGAACGCTCGGACGGCCTTCTATCAATTATGCAAGACCGATTGCTGGGATGGGGCAGAGAGAAAGTTTCTGAGCAAGCAATCAGTGCCCGTTCTTGACATTGACCCGGAGCACCTACTTCGGTTGAGAAATGGTAAAGACAAGGAGGTGGCCGTGTATCTGGCCGCACGTCGGGAAGCTCGAGAGACCAAGCCGGCGCCGCAAGTCAATCTACCTCCGGTGGCAAGGGATGACTTTAAGAAGACCTTGAGGGACCTTTGCCGTATTGGGGGTGATCGTTTGGAGCTCATCAATTACCCGCTCCCCATAGAAAAAGAAGGCACCCCCACAAAGAGCTGGCATCCGGAGAGGGACCCAATCTGCCCATACCGCACTTTCATGAGGCGGGAGGAGAGGAAGCCCGAAAATTATAAGGACACCACATGGTTATACATCCTTCTCCGGGTAAATGGGCTGAAGATCAATGATCAGATGGCTGCCATCCTGGGCAAGCGTTTACAGATCTCATATTATTACGCCGACGGGTGGGGTATAGACCACTTTAACCTTTTCTGCCACCTTGCGTCCAAGAAGCATGTAGACCTGGCTGCCCTCGCCGACCGTTGCCATAAGATCGAGGACGTGTGCTGGTTAGTCCGGGAGGTAGCACGTTGGGACAAGGAGCCATCCCTGAGCTACTGGCCGATAACACTTCGGCTATATACCGGTCCTCATGGTATTTAATCTTCCCCTTTTCTTTTATTCTCATCCCTTGTCGTTGCGACCTTTGCACGGTACCGGATGCTGATCAGATTTTTTTTCTCTTAACAGACCATTCCGACAGCACCCAAACGGCGACATACCGGAATCTTCTTCGGCTTGTCCAGAAGCCCGCGTACTTCGACGCAGCGCTGCCAGCCCTGACTACGACTCCTTTGCCCAATGCCGCGAAGAGGTCCCGGGCGAAATCGCCTGTGAAGAAGGCGGTGGACGCTGCCAAGGCGGCTGGGCAACGGGAGGAGAAGCGGCAAAAAATGGAAGCTGCTAAGGCTTCGATGACTATTCCTCTGGTGCCATGAATCCCATCTTTTGAGGAGTTTGAAGTCACTCAGACCAAACCGAGTCCGCCTGCCGGTTAGAACTCCCAGCCATTTGCGTCCTTCAGGATTTGTCTCCACCTCGGGGCAAGGTCTTTACACCTGAGTGCTTCTTCCTTTTGTTTCAGTTGCTGTGGAAGAGCCTGCACCTGTGCCCATCCCCGACATGGAGGAGTCAGCACCTGTGCCCATCCCCGATGTCGGTGAGGCTGCGGTTGTAGCAGAGGTGACTTCGACGCCGATTCTGACTCCCCCGCCACAAGTCAAGGAGAGATCCCGGGCGAAGTCGCCTGTTGAGAAGGCGTTGGGCGCCGCCAAAGCGGCTGGGCGGCAAGAGGTGAAGCGAAGAAGGGTAGAGGTCACCCCAACTTTGGCGGCCGTCTCTCTGGTGACCTCCATTTTGTCCTTCGAAGAGTTTGAAGTTGCTCGGGATGAGCCGAGCCACCATGTCGGTGAGGTTCATCGACCACCGATGTCCTTCAGGGTTTATTCGCTTCTCGGGGTAAGCCTTTTATGCGCATATAACATGTGTATTTCTTCCTTTCAACCGGTACGGGGGAGCCGGTGCTCATGCCGATCCCGGGCGGGGGCGAGGCTACCGTCCCTGGGGCAATATCACCCGTCGAGGAGACCACCCATGAGCCGCCTCCTGCTGCAGAAGCTGAAGGGGGTAGTTGTCTCCGTCAATTTAATCAACTTCTTTCATCCCTTAGGAACCCATTGGCTCCGACATGATCCGCCCTTTCTTTTACGTGGCAGACATTGGCGTAGCAGTTATCGGGCCATTAAGGTCCCGTCTGCATCTCCCAACAACGCGCACGTATGTGAGGAAGAGGTTGAAGTCCGGCATACCACCCTCACCCAGCCCGCCTAAGGATGCGCCGCCCGTCGATCTCGAGGTTGAGGCCCCCTTGCCAGCGAGGGAAGAACCTGTCCCGGCTAAGACTTCATCGAGCGAGGAGGTAGATTATGACTACTCCTCCGACGAAGTGGCTTCCGGCGAGGGCATATCTGAGGCGTCCGGGCCTCCTAGGCCAATCTTTAAGCCCCCCTTACTGGCCGGCTACTTAAGCCTGATGGAGAAGGCTGATGTAAGTGTGAGTTTGTTCATGCAGGACTTTCTTCGCGGCCATCCACTGATCTTATCCCTTCTATTTATTGGTTTTTAGGGACAAATCCAGCCGGAAACCGTGGAGGGAGCTGCCCCAAACACATCGGCCGACCGCCCGACAAGAGTCAATGCGGGCTTGGGTAAGTGTTTGCGACCTTTTCTTTCTTTCATCCTTTTCGTTCGTTTCTTTTCGTTCGCGTATCGATCAACCATTTGGCTAACTGGTAGTCAACTGACTGATTGACGACGCGGGCGTGCCAGTCACATGAGTGACAATTCTATTGTGCGCTCATTCTGACCCATGTCGGGCGAATGTGAGGTTCGGTCGGGACCAGCAGTCCGCCATACCATAAAGGTTATGGCGTTAATTACATCCCCCACGAGGAGGGAACACCTTTGATTAATTACCGAGATATCGGGCTGTCGAAGCCGGGTTAAAAGAGATACATGATGATTATAGCAATGACAGGCAGGATGCAGCATTAATCATGCGAAAGATGCGTAGTTAAATGGGAAAATGGATCCTAGGTACGTGGCGGAGGACGCAGGTCCGAAGACCACCATCGCGCGTGACGAGGGCTTCCGGCCAGACATGATCCGACTTTTAGCCGACGCCATTTAATATACCCGGAGATCTATGCATGCATGCACACAAGACATTCATGATTATATTGAACATGAAGATAGCGTTATGAAGATGGTGACGATCACCCATATTTATTACCCCTCGTCGAGAAGAGGGAGAGCAACACAAGTATGCTAGCGAAAGCAAAATGCTAATGGATTATGATGGTGAGTATGATGATGGCATGACTCGGGCTCGCTTGACCCTCCTTTATTCAATTCAATGCCTGCTACGGCTTGTCGACATTGCCCCCGAGAGGCGAGGCTTGCCCCGGGGTAAATAGACCATTAGAGCGGCACAAGGTTTCAAAACCGGCGTGACTATGTAAGAAAACTTATACGGCGTGATAAAGCGTAGGCATAGCAGCTAATACGGCGCGGTCTTCATGCAGTTGAGACGGCGCGCAAGAGAGTTGGGGCGCGCCGATTTAGGGCGCGCCGAAAAGTCGCAAGGAAATTTTTTAAGGAAATGAGTGTGGGGTTAATCCGGCGCGGGGGGGTACCGCGCCGGTTTAGGGCGCGCCGGTTAAGACCGCGCCGTATTAAACCTGTTTTGTTGAATTATGAACTTTTTAAGTTTGTTAGACTTCATGGGACCCTTTCTTAAGTTGTTTGGGCCAAACGATTGTTTGTTTGGAGTCCATGGCCTTCTGGAAATGATGGGGAGGTCAGTGCGAGGTTCATACTCGAGCACTTAGTTGATTCGATTTGGAGCGATCATTTTATTGACATAATTATCTAGAGTCTGTCGAAAATTTGACAGCATCTCCCCTGAACAAACAGAGTTGCAGGGGAGGATCGGGGTCATACTCACTAATGGAGCAAGCCCCTAAATCACCGGTCTACCCAAAGGCGGCCAGCATACCCCACTGGATAGGATACCCCGAGGACAAGCCTGCTAGGGGCACCAAAGCTCCATGGGGGAAGAAATAGAAGGGCGAAGTCACTGATGATGAGGACGACACCCCGAGGGCTAGCCTACGAGGGATGAAGGACTCGTAGTCAGTGATTCGTCCCATGGAGGGACTGACCATTGGGAGAGTGGGACTCCGAGGACTAGCCTACAAGGAGCGCACACCCCATGATCTCGATCGGGCCCTGGTCTGTCGGGGTTGAGTCCGTTGACCCAGGCTCCCCTTCATTATTAGCCATGGCTTCGGGAAGACGCCCACCATGGAGAGGTAGGGCCCTCGGTCGCCCGGCAACTGCAGGAACTAAAAGGGGAATGTCCCCCTCCCCGGATGATCGGAGTGACGAGGAAATCTTGGAACGATGCAAATGGCCACGAAGAACAAATGATAAAGGCCTAAGTTAGACAGACCCTCGGCAGGGACATATGTTCGAATAGTTAGACAACAATACTCAAGGGGACAAAGGTGCATGCAGAGGCACGGCTCTATCCGAGAGGAGAAAGGGATGCAAAGCCCTTGAACTAAACATGAAAGAAATGAAACACACGAGAGCCCCCGGGGAGGGGTGTTTCTGTAGCCCGCGGTGATTCGGGGCATAATATTCATCTCGAGGAAACCGGAATCGGCCCTATGCAGAGAAGAATCCTAACGCACGTATCAGTATAAATAAAGATAGAGAAAGGGGAGATCGTTCCTCCAATTTATTGATTCAAGCATCCACAGGCATGCATACATATCACCATCCCTAAGACAGGGAGGATTTGACATTCGCACGGCGAGATTACAATTCCGGCACCATTGTTTGGTTGCCGTTTAACGATATTTAGAAGCAGAGGACGCCTAGGTCACAATAACAGAGAGAAGATGGCAGAAGAAATCGCAAAAGGGGGGAAGGGGAATCGACTCATATCATCGTCGCCCCTCCCCTCCATCGCTTACATTCGATAGGTAGAAGCTTAGAGGAAAAGGAAAAGAAATGCGGAAAGCAGGAAGAGAAACAGCCCTTGCCCACCTGTTCCTCAAAAAAATAGAGTATCGTCGATGCAGGCCGACGGTCGCCCCTTCAGAGAAGAAAAACCCTCCCTCTCTGTGTATCCCGAGAAAGGAAGAAGACTCTCTCGTTTCGCAGTTGCCTCACCCTTTTCTTTTTCTCTTTCTCTGAGAGCCTAGAGCCTTCCAGCCTTTTTTTCAATCGAACCTCGCCCCTATATATAACAGGTTGGAGGCTCTTCATCCGGCGTGAGCTTTTGGCACGCCGGGGAAGTCTTCATCAACTTATCGCGCCGGTTTAAGGCGCCATTCGATAGGGTAACTGGCGCGCCGGGAAGAGGGCGGAAGGTAGGGGGGCACGCCGGGATAAGGGCTGGAGGTAAGGGGCGCGCATGGCTAAGGGCTGAAGGAAAGGGGGCGCCGGTTTAAGGGTAATGAGTGGGGGGCGTGCCGGGCTAATGCTTCTTGTACGCTTCAAGCCAGGCAATGAACTCGGGGATAATTCCGGGGGCCATCGTGAACATGTACTCTGCCACTGCTTACTAAGGCTTCGGCGATATGATCTGTCGAAGCTCCTAGATTGGCGTACGGCCATTCTCGAGGTACATAGATTGCTTTAGACTGCTCGCACGGGTTTTCTGCGGGCACACGGCCTTTAGCTCTCTGACCCATGCCGTTAGCTTGGCCTGGCTCGTTTCCGAGGCTTCTCGGAAGGCGTGACAACACCAGGGATAGCTCCGCCCGAGCTGGGTGATCATTCGGCCGCTAATGGGCCCATCTTGGCAGGAAGCCGCACCCATGTCGGGTGATCGGGATCTTCTGCCGCCAGAGCTTTCGGTCCTCTGTGCTGGAGAGCCGGGGGAACTCCTTCGTCCTCAGGAGAACCTCTTCATTTGGTGGGGAATCACCGGATAAACCGTCATCCTTGATCGGACAACGGATGTGGTGTATGCGGCATGACAGAGTCGATGCCGGTTCATTAGGCAGGCTTGGTCGCACTGCCGGTTGGTTGTGAGCTTGTCTCGGCTCCCCTGAGGTGAAGTCCCCGTGTCTGTACGGAATGACTCGAGGCTCTGGCGGCTTGAGAAATCTTCAATATGTTGATCTTTATCGGCTTCCGTACTTCGGTGGGCCGGGTCATTTGTCCTTATGGCTTGGTCGCCGACGATCATATTTTAGGTGCCAACAAATGCCCCCCAGACGTGGGTGTTGCGAGCAAGGCACGAGTTAGCAGGGCCGACGGATGTATTTCACCCGGACTGACCTCCCCTTTGATTGGCGGGCACCTGGGATGGCCTTTAATTCGGCACGGGCGTTGACCCGGCACCGTTCAGACGTTAATACGGCGCGGCCTGTGACCCTTGGGCTTTAATCCGGCGCGGCTGTTGGCTTCTCGCTTTGACCCGGCGCGCCTTTTACCGGCGCGCCTTTCGCTAGAGGGCCGTTAATCCGGCGCGCTAAATAGCGCGCCGGTTTAACGGAGGGGGGCCTCCTCCATATAAGGCTTTCGCCTTCTTTTTTTCTTCTTCATCTCTCATTTGCCCAAATTTTTTCTCTCTCTTCCCTCTCTTCCCTCTCTTCGGCGCCGAGAGCGGCGGTTTCTTCCTTCGGGTGAGTGGAGGTGCCGTCAGTTTGGGTTTCAAAACCCTTTCTTTGGGCCCCGGGAGGCTTCTAGCAGGGCTTGCCCCCGGAGCTGTTTCCCCGGGTGTTCCTCTGGCCTCGGTGTAATGCCGATGGCTGCTTTTTAGGGATCGTTCCTCAGTGAACGCGTTCCCGCTTTTCTTCGGCAATTCCCTGTGCTGGGGAGACTCTGCCGAAATTTTGTCAGAAGTTCGCCTTTGATTAGCCATTTGCTGACGTTGTTTTTGTTTGATATGCTCTTTTGCAGCTGTCATGGCATCCAGCTCTTCCTCTCGTGCCGTGGTGACATGGGAGAATGTTAATTCTCTCGACTGGGGTCACGGCCAGGTGGCCATAGTTGCGGAGTCTTCGGATTCGGAGATGGACACTGTAGACACCGGTCGTCTCCTTATTCTCGGGGGTGACTCTTTTCATTATAATAGAGAGGGTGTGACCCGGAAGGATTATCCCAAGGACAAGCACCTGATGTCCCTTCTTCGACGCTTCAACCTTCAGGGGAAGCGGGATGTGTTCGCCGTCCGAAAAGTCGAGCATGCTCTACTGGTGGAGAGAGACATCTTGGCCGAATGCGTAATGCGGGGAAGACCCATCTATCTCCCTGGGGAGGTCAGGAAGTGGAGCGTTGTGTTGGGGCTGTAAGACCTGGCTCCGGCAGACGGACTGTTGACCAGAGCTCCCGAATTTGTACCTGCTCGGTGGAACGACTCCGCGGGCAGAGTAGATCGGGAGAAGCCGATCTTTGGTTTATTCCTTGCCCCGTTGAGATGGGGATATAGAGATGAGTCATTCTTGCTGGATTGCTTAGCGATTCGCTTCAAGCACCAGATCTCCGTGGGGTGGTTTGCTGAGTTGAAAGTTACAGACGCCCACGCATTCAGGACTGGAGCAGTGGAATTCACAGACTATGTGCTGCATCATTATGCTCCTCTTTTGACCAGAGCTGGTGTTTATCACAGCGTGTACGCTTCAAGGTATCGGTACCCGATTTCCCGAGGCTTGTGTTGTGGCATGATCGAGGTGTTTTGCCCTGAATACAACACCTTCTATACTTCAGAGGGAGAGACCTCCTTAGACTTATGGAGTCTATCTCAGCTCAGCGGCCTGCCCATTGATGGAGAGCCGTATGAGGAAGTTTGTTGGCCTGACTGGCTGAAGGACCAGACCGACGGTGACGGTCGGTATATGGCGGGCTACGCCTATCGATATCTAATGAAGGCGTATCGCACCCTCTTCCATTCGTCGCAGGACACGAGAGAAGCTCGAAAGCCGGGCGAGAAGCGAAGAGTGCGGATGGGCGCTTGGCTTCAATATTTCTTCCAGGGGAAGAGCAAGTATGAAGATTTTTCTCCGATAGCACCGGTGGCCCAGAAGCGGAAGAAGAGGGTACGACGCCAGGCCGCTTCGTCATCTTCTTCGAGAGGAGGGCAGGGGGAAAACCCAAACCCTACTGGTATTGATGCAGTGACTCACTGTGTTGCATATTTGGTTTATTGGCTTTGTTCCTTTGCTCTCCCTCAAGGTGACGAGAGCGTGATCAGGGCGGAAGCCATATATCCAGCCTGTCTTATGGCTTGGGGTACCAAGCTGTCTCTTTGCCCAGTGGCCCTGTGCCTCGTTTACAAGATGTTGGGAGACTTGCACAAGACGCGCCTCCCCAGAAGCCTTCGGACGGTTGGTCCGTTACATTTCTTTAATGCTTGGGTCTGCACCCTATTCCCGGAGGCAGCTCCTCGGGCGTTACAAGCAGTTCCTCTGGTCCCGCGTATGATAGAGTTTGCAAGCGCCGAGCCATCATTGCTAGCGGAGCAACTCTATGCCATTCGGGGTAAATTGACCCGTCTTCCTGTGGACTCGCCCGGGGTTCTTCATTTCTAGAGCTTAGCTGCTCACTCGAGCCCATTGACGAACAGGACGAGGCAGTGCAAGCTCTTTGAAACTGAGGAGTACATCCATCTGATTTCCCAGGCCAATTGTACCAGGCCTATTCTGGAGTCGGAATTGGTTGATTGGGCACTGGCCATCAGGCCTAGTGTCCTCGTATTTCGCAAGAGCGGCATTCTGTGGCTGGAGCCGTATTATCCGTTCCGTTTCAGTCGGAACTTTGGCTACGACCAGCAGATTCCACATTCCTATTCGCAATTTGCATTGCCCAACAGGCACAGGGCCGGGCAAACGTCCAATGATGACGCCCGGATATGGTGGGACTTTTTCCATCGTCGCGAAGACGTTTCTTTCCGGGTGCCCGCCCCCGCACGGTTCCCTCGCGTCACGCCTGAATACGTCAAGTGGTGGAACGCGCGGACGGGATTTTACAGGACCTCCCGGAGAGAGTGCTGGGCCGTGGCGGAGCACAGGTTCTTAGCTTCCCAGCCAGAGCCAGTTCTTGATATTGACGCTTCTTATTTGAAGAAGTTGAAATCTTGGACTAATACGGACGTGAAGGCCTATCTAGAGGCCCGCAAGCTCGTAAAAGGCCGCAAGATGAAAGTTGAGCTGAAGTTGCCCCCGATCAATAAAGATGATTATGTGAAGACCCTTCGGGGTTTATGCCGGGTAAGCAGTGAGAGGGTGATTCTGCAGCAACTCCCTTTGCCAGTAGAGGAGCCCATCGCGGCCGTGGCCGACTGGCGTCCTGAGGTGGACAGGTTGTATCCCTACCGGGCTTTCATTCGCAAAGAGGACAGGCGGGCTGACTTATATGCCAACACCCCCTGGCTGTTCGCACTCCTTCGGTCTCACGGCCTCTCGGTGGGTAGCCCCAGTGAAGCCATACTGGATCATCCTCTCCAGATCTCCTTCAAATATGCAGACAGGTGGGGGCTGGACCACCTGAGTCTGTATTATCTGCTGTCCTCCCGTGGACACGAGGACCTGGCGTTGCTAGCTGAGCCGAGTGAAAAGATCGGGGATCTATGCTGGCTCATTCGCGAGGCGGCTTCGAGGGACAAGACGCCATCGCTATTTTATTGGCCTCTCTTCCCCTTTTACACGGGACCGGCAAGTAAGTTCTATCTTTTCCTTCAGGCCCTTCGGCCAGCTTTTTCCTTTCATTGTGGTTGTGTCATTCTCACCCTTGTGCGTATACAGTCCGACCGACTTCGGAGGAGACCCGGCACTTCAGGGAGCTGATCATAAAAGCCAAAAAGCCGGCATATTTTGAAGTTCCTGAGCCGGCCCCGACCACGACGCCACTACCTCCTGGAGATTCGAGGAAGAGGACTAGGTCCCAACTACGGGAGGCCGTCGGGAAGGCGAAAGCGGCGGTGACCCGAGTGACACGGGCGCGCCGGAAGAAAGCCGCAGAGAAGGAATCGACAACCGTCCTTCCTCCTGTTGTATCTTTTGAAGAGTTTGAGGCTTCTCGGGCACAAGGGCTAGAGACCGAAGGTAGGCTCTTCTTTTCTTCAGAGTCCATTAGCTTGTTTCGACCGCTTGGGGTGGCCCATGCTGACAGTTGCCGATACAGCTGCCGCGGCCGTCGGATCGGAGGCGACGGTAGATGTAGTGGCTAGGGATGGGGCAGAGGAAGTCCCCACTGCTCCCGTAGAAAGGGATCCGCCCTCTCCAACACCCTGGCGGGAGATGGAAGGTAATCTATAGTTTAGTTGCGATAGCAACGCAAATCTTCGTATCTTCAGCCGTCTTGACCCCTTTTTTGTTGTGAATTGTAGTCGATATACAACCACCATTGTTTCCGGGCTCGGAGAGTGCAGAGGAGGTGGTCCCCTCAGGGCAGGGAGAGCCCGCCCCCGAGGTATCATCTATTGCTGCCCTTGGTGTGGAGAGCACCGGAAAAGCTTCCGCCGAGGGTGATGCTCCTACTGGCGAGGCTCCTACTTCGACGGCGGAGCGTCCTGAGAGAGCAGAGGGGTCTTCCTCCTCTGAGCATGTAGATTATGGTGGCGGTTCCAGTGACGAGGAGCCATCACCGCTTGATTTTGAGACCGACGATGCTGGGGTGTCCTCGGTCTATGAGAGTGACTATCCGACTTTCAGCCCGGCCCGGTTATCATGGGGCGGTCCTGTGCCGTCATTATCGCTTACGGGTGAGGAGGCTGGCGCTGGGGGAGCTGCTCTTAAAGATTTGAGCTTAGTCCCGGCCGAGGTAAGGACCTATCCAGGACCGATGCTTACCATGCTTCTTTTCTCCTTCTTCTAGCCAGGTTTTAACTGTATATATATCTCCGATGCAGACTGAGGTGGCGCTGCCAACTATGACGGTGCAGATACCACTCCCGGTCCTGGGAACAGGTCAGGCGACTTTTCTGTCCGTCCTGCGGCCCATCGCATTGCGGTACCCAAAGGATCATGCAGCAGCGATGGTTCCAGTTGGTCCCGGAGCGCTCGTGGAAGTTGATAGTTCGGCAGTAGCCGGAGATTCTCCGCCAAGGGAGGCTGCACAGCAGTCAGTTCTGGAGAAGGGTGGCTCTGCTGAGATAGAAGCCGGGGAGATTATTGAGGGACGGACGTCCTCGGTGCTCGAGGTTCTTGTTGGACTCCCACCCCAGGGGACCGGCAAAGAGATTGTTGTTGCTGAGGATCTAGCCACCGCATCTGCCGGTGCGGTTATTCCCAGTGGTAGTGGGCTGCAGCTTATGCTGTCGTCATCCTCCGGGACGGCTGATGATATATGGGCTGCCGTGGATGGCAGAGTAGAGTTCGAACTGCCCGAGACGTCGCCACTTGGTCTTCAGTCCTTGAGTGATGTCGTGTGGCAGTTCCTGGGGACCCTCCAGCAGACCGTAACAGCCAGTAGGGATTTAACTTATATTCAGCTGAGGGGCTTGATAGAGCATCTGTCCCGCTCGCTGCTGGCCCTCGGTTGTCCCATGGACGACTGGACTCCGCGGGTAATCTTGCTCCTGAAGTATGTGAACCAGAGGGAGTTCTTGGGTCGGGAGGCAGCTGACCAGCTGGCGGCCATATCATTGGAGCGGGCTGAAAACAAGAGGGCCCTTTTTTCTCTGCAAGAGACCGCGGCGAGGGCGAGGGACGAAGCCAACACCTCTTTACAACGCCGGAGCTCCCTGACGGCCCGGATGACGGCATTGCGGGCCGAACTTTCCAGGATAGAGGCTGAACTTGAAGAAGTAGATCACCTAGGGGTCCAAAAGGTTGAGGATGCTGAGATGGCTGAAGGACAAGCTGCTTCCCTGGAGATGAAGCTATCCGAGCTGGAGGCCACCGAGTTCAGATTGCAAGAACTGATCCGTCATCCCTCCCTGGGTATTCCTGTGCTGGAGGACATCTTCCGACGCCCTTTGCCGTAGTCTCTTTTCTTTATGTGCTCCCTTTTAATGCACCTTATGTATTCCAGGGCATGGCCCATGTAATCATGTGCTTTTACCTCATAGTAATGAAAAATCTCCATCCTGATTTTGAATGAAGACTCCATCTTGTCATCTTTTCTTTTCATTTGCCCGTTGATTCTAGTCCGAGTGTATGGGTCACTAGGGTAGGAGAGCGCTCACGCCTTCAGGGAAGGGGTGAGGTGTTCACTCCACCGCACCGTGACTTTTTCTCAAGACTAGAAACGGCTTATGCCGGCCGAGAGTTCGGGGGACTTAGGAGGGCATAATGAAACTGATGGATACACAGTCCTGCCGAGAACGGCCAGAACCGAGAACGGGTAGCGACCGGTCTTGCCGATGGTGACAAGGGTCGAAAGGGGTAGACAGTCTTGCCGATGGTGACAAAAACCGGATAGGTAGCGACCGATCTTACCGATGGTGACAAGGGTCGAAAGGGGTAGACGGTCTTGCCGATGGTGACAAAAACCGGATAGGTAGCGACCGATCTTGCCGATGGTGACAAGGTTCGAAAGGGTAGATGGTCTTGCCGATGGTGACAAAAACCGGATAGGGTAGCGACCGATCTTTCCGATGGTGACAAGGGTCGAAAAGGTAGATGGTCTTGCCGATGGTGACAAGAACCGGATAGGTAGCGACCGATCCTGCCGATGGTGACAAGGGTTGAAAGGGGTAGACGGTCTTGCCGATGGTGACAAGAACCGGATAGGTAGCCACCGATCTTGCCGATGGTGACAAGGGTCGGAAGGGGTAGACGGTCTTGCCGATGGTGACAAGAACCGGATAGGTAGCGACCGATCTTGCCGATGGTGACAAGGGTCGAAAGGGGTAGACGGTCTTGCCGATGGTGACAAGAACCGGAAGGGTAGCGACCGATCTTGCCGATGGTGACAAGGGTCGAAAGGGGTAGACGGTCTTGCCGATGGTGACAAGAACCGGAAGGGTAGCGACCGATCTTGCCGATGGTGACAAGGGTCGGAAGGGGTAGACGATCTTGCCGATGGTGACAAGAACCGGATAGGTAGCGACCGATCTTGCCGATGGTGACAAGGGTCGAACGGGGTAAACGGTCTTACCGATGGTGACAAGAAGCGGAAGGGTAGCGACCGATCTTGCCGATGGTGACAAGGGTCGAAAGGGGTGACAATAGATGTATATTGCCGGGATATCGGATGAAGACTCCGCCATGACCTCGAAAAGGGGTCTTCCGGACAGAGAATGAATCATCACTATTCAGCATTCATTTTTATTCACATTACTGACCTAAGCGCCCTTTCGGGTTTTCGCCGAAGCCAGCCCCCTCTTGCTTTTGCCCACGCGCCCTTTCGGGTTTTCACGCGGCGGGGTACCCGATTTTGCCTGCGACGCCCTTTCGGGTTTTCGCCACAGCTGGGTTATAGCCATTTTTGCACTTGACCTGATATAGGAGCAAGTCTGGCGGGGTATCTTTATTTTTAACCCCAATTTCTTTTCCTTCTTTTTTCTTCTTTTTTTTGTTTTTGAATTCGAGACTCAGAAGAACTGGACCGCGGGAATGCTGACCGTCCTTGTCGATGAGGACAAGGGTTGGTCTTAGGTTTATCTCGTCGACACTGGTTAAATGTCGAAGCAAGGACGTGGCTTATTAACAAGGATGTAGGATCCAAGTTCAAGAGTAGAGATCGACTGTTCTCGCCGATGATGGCGAGAGTCGAAAAGGGCTTATTCGTCGGCGCATGCTACTGCCGAAACAAGGATGGGGTTTGTCAACAGGGACGTAGGG
Source organism: Amorphophallus konjac (assembly GCA_022559845.1). NCBI lineage: Eukaryota > Viridiplantae > Streptophyta > Magnoliopsida > Alismatales > Araceae > Amorphophallus > Amorphophallus konjac. The sequence goes on along the minus strand of CM040117.1, from coordinate 184,811,610 downwards.
TCCAAGTTGAGGGTAGAGATCGACCGATCTCGCCGATGATGACGAGGGTCGAAGAGGATATGTTGAAGGATCTCCGGCGGGACTTTGACGATTGTCCCTTTCGGAGTTTTGTTGGGTGGAGAATAGGAGAGGCATTTGGGAAATTACCACTTTATTGACCTAAGCGCCCTTTCGGGTTTTCGCCAAAGCCAGCTCCCTCTTGCTTTTGCCCACGCGCCCTTTCGGGTTTTCACGTGGCGGGGTACCCGATTTTACCTGCGACGCCCTTTCGGGTTTTCGCCACAGCTGGGTTATGGCCATTTTTGCACTTGTCCCGATATGGGAGCAAGTCTGGCGGGGTATCTCTATTTTTAACCCCATTTTCTTTTCTTTCTTTTTTTTCCTTTTATTCGGAATGCGAGCCGAGAGAGGGTAGCTTGATCAGGGTGAAACGCCGCTAACCAAGGAGAGGTAGCTTGATTAGGGTGAAAAGCCGCTTAATCAAGGAGAAGTAGCTCGATTAAGGCGGAATGCCGCTAACCAAGGAAAAGCAGCTTGGTTAGGGCGGAATGCCGCTAACCAATGAAAAGTAGCTCGATTAGGGTGGAATGCCACTAAACCAAGGAAAGGGTAGCTTGATTAGGGTGGGATGCCGCTAACCAAGGAGAAGGTAGCTCGGTTAGGGCGGAGTGCCACTAGCCAAGGAAAGGGTAGCTCGGTTAAGGCGGAGTGCCGCTAACCAAGGAGAAGGTAGCTCGGTTAGGGCGGAGTGCCACTAGCCAAGGAAAGGGTAGCTCGGTTAAGGCGGAGTGCCGCTAACCAAGGAGAAGGTAGCTCGGTTAGGGCGGAGTGCCACTAGACCAAGGAAAGGGTAGCTTGATTAGGGTGGGATGCCGCTAACCAAAGAGAAGGTAGCTCGGTTAGGGCGGAGTGCCACTAGCCAAGGAAAGGGTAGCTCGGTTAAGGCGGAGTGCCACTAGCCAAGGAAAGGGTAGCTCGGTTAAGGCGGGGTGCCGCTAATCAAGGAGAAGGTAGCTCGGTTAGGGCAGAGTGCCACTAGCCAAGGAAAGGGTAGCTCGGTTAAGGCGGAGTGCCGCTAACCAAGGAGAAGGTAGCTCGGTTAGGGCGGAGTGCCACTAGACCAAGGAAAGGGTAGTTTGATTAGGGTGGGATGCCGCTAACCAAGGAGAAGGTAGCTCGGTTAGGGCGGAGTGCCACTAGCCAAGGAAAGGGTAGCTCGGTTAAGGCGGAGTGCCGCTAACCAAGGAGAAGGTAGCTCGGTTAGGGCGGAGTGCCACTAGCCAAGGAAAGGGTAGCTTGGTTAAGGCGGAGTGCCGCTAACCAAGGAGAAGGTAGCTCGGTTAAGGCGGAGTGCCGCTAACCAAGGAGAAGGTAGCCCGGTTAGGGCGGAGTGCCACTAGCCAAGGAAAGGGTAGCTCGGTTAAGGCGGAGTGCCACTAGCCAAGGAAAGGGTAGCTCGGTTAAGGCGGGGTGCCGCTAACCAAGGAGAAGGTAGCTCGGTTAGGGCGGAGTGCCACTAGCCAAGGAAAGGGTGTTCCGACCGATCACTCGGGGTGTGTCGGCTGCGCCGCATGATACAGTTTAATGTGTTTTCCGTTGAGGGGAGAGAACTGGATGACTCCTTTGTGGTCTACAAGGACGTAGGCACCCCCTTCATATACTCAGCGGACGACATACGGTCTGACCCAGTTTTCGACCAGCTTCCCTTTGGGGTTAGAGGCCATCACTTCTCTTCTTTTGACCATCACCAGGTCTCCTTTCTTGAACTCTCGACCCTTGACTAACTTGTCAAAAGCACGGGCCATGCGAGCTTGGTAGAGTTGGATGTTTTGTTGCGCCTGGAGGCGTTTTCCTTCGAGCTCAGCGAGCTCTTCCAATCTTCTTTCTGCATTGGTCTGCTCACCACTGACTAATCCGTGCTGGATGGCAACTCGTAATGAAGGAACTTCAAGTTCAATCGGCACTACAGCTTCCGACCCATAGACAAGGGAGAAGGGTGAACAGCCGGTTGGGGTCTTGTAGACAGTACGATAAGCCCAAAGTGCTTCGTACATCCTTTCTTCCCAATCCTTTTTGTTAGACTTGACAGTCTTTGCCAGTAACGTGCACAGTGTCTTGTTAAAGGCCTCTGCCAGTCCATTGGCTTGAGGGTTGTAGGGGGACGATGTCCTCCAGTCAATTTTGTATTTGTCGGCTAGCCGATAAACCTTCTGGTTTCTGAAATGACTGCCATTGTCAGAGATGATTCGGCTGGGGATCCCGAACCGGAATATTACATTCTGCTGGAAGAATCTTGCAACTAGTTCTCCGGTCACATCTCTTAGTGCTACTGCCTCCGCCCATCTGGAGAAATAGTCTGTAGCTGCTAAGATGTATTTGCACCCTGATGAAGATGCTGGTAGTGGCCCTACCACGTCCGTGCCCCATTGAGCAAACGGCCAACTTGGTAGAGTGGGATGCAGTGGCACTGGAGGTCTCCTCGCCACATTCGCGTGTTCTTGACATTTCTGACAAGCTTTGGCAAACTTGCAGCAATCATCAAATATAGTGGGCCAATAATAACCCAGCTTCTTTATCTCAATTTTCATTTTCGGGCCAGCCTGGTGTGCTCCAGCTGATCCTGCATGAACTTCTTGCATCACCTGTCCCGCCTCTGCTGAAGACAAGCAACGGAGTAGGACTTTCCTTCGGGCATCTGCCATAATTCAGAACAAGGTCCCGCTTCTCGTCTCGTAAGAATCCTTGATCCTCAGGAGCTTCATTCTCTGTTCCTTTTCTTTTGGAAGTTGCTGGTGTTGAAACCAGCGTAGGAGATGCTCTCGCCAGTCGGGCTGCTGAACCCCTTCGATGACTGCTACTTCCGTCTCTTCTTCGTCGGCCAGAACCTCTATTACGCTAGGGACCTGTCGGCGGTTGATCACTGTTATGTTCAGGCTTGTGTCTAGCGGGACCGCCAATGAACTGGCCAGCTTAGCGAGGGCGTCTGCCTGAGCATTCCGGCCTCGATTGATATGCTTGATGCTGATGAAGTAAAATCTTGACATCAGGCGAGTTGCCAACTGGTGGTAGGGGAAGAGCTCTTGCTTTCGCACCTCGAACTCTCCTTCCAGCTGTTTTATAACTAGCATGGAGTCTCCGAATGCTTCCAGCATCTGAATTCCCATGGACAGAGTAATCTGCAACCCGATTATCAGGGCTTCATATTCCGCTTCATTGTTTGTTTATGGAGCAGGAAGTGTGCACCACTTCTCCGTCCGGAGATTTCAGGACTATACCTGCCCCTGCTCTGACCCTGGATGACCCGGTAGCAGAGGTGTCAATTCTGGAAGCGCCATCAAAGTATAGCTGCCATGAGGAGGGCTGTACTTGGGCGGCTTCTAGGGTTTCATCCTCGGGAAGTTCCGGTTCCCACGGGCTTTCCCCAGGTATCGGATGTTCAGCAAAGAAGTCTGTAATAGCTTGACCTTTGATGGCTTTGCGCGGTACGTAGGAGACATCAAACTGCATAAGGATTACCGCCCATTTGCCTAGGCGGCCTTTGAGTGCCGGCTGGGACATAATATATTTTAGGGGATCCTCCTTGGATACCAAGCTGATTTCATGCGACAACATATAATGCCGGAGCTTTTTGACTGCGAAGACTAGTGCCAGGCAGATCTTCTCAATATAAGTATATTTTTCTTCAGTTCTGACCAGTCTCCGACTGAGGTAATAGAGGGCTTGTTCTTTCCCTTCTTCATTATTCTGGGCCAGCATTGCCCCCAGAGAATTGTGTGTGGCTGCTATATACAGTATCAACGGCCGTCCTTTCACCGGTGCGCCTAATACTGGAGGAGTCTTCAGATAGTCTTTTAGCTTGTCAAAGGCTGTCTGGCAATCTTCATCCCAATAAAAGGGAACATCTTTCATCATCAACTTGTGAAAAGGCTGGCATCGCCCTGACAAATTGGAAATGAACCGCCGGATATAAGCCAGGCGGCCCTGTAGCGACCTCAGCTCGGAGATGTTCCTAGGTGGAGGTAACTCCTGAATCGCCTTGATCTTTGCGGGGTCTATCTCGATTCCCCGATATCGGACGATGAAGCCCAAGAATTTTCCGCTCGACACTCCGAACGCACATTTCATAGGATTCATTTTTAGTTCATGCTGCCTCTGCCTCTGAAAAATAATCCGGAGGTCTTGCAGGTGATCTTCTTTTCTTCTGGTCTTGACCACCATGTCATCTATGTAGCACTCGACCTTGTGGTAGAGCAGTTCATCAAAAATTTTGGTCATTGCGCGCTGATAGGTTGCGCCAGCATTCTTCAGTCCGAATGGCATTCTTTTGTAATGATAAATGCCTTTAGAAGTTCGGAAAGTAGTATGGACCCGGTCATGCTCCTCAATCCAAATCTGATTGTAGCCGGAAGACCCATCCATGAATGACAGGGCTTCATGGCCGATTGTAGCATCGATCATGACCTCGGTTATTGGCACCGGAAAGTCATCTTTAGGGCAGGCTTTATTTAGATATCGGAAGTCAACACAAATCCGGATCTGTCCATTCTTCTTTTTCACAGGGACAATATTTGCCAGCCATGTGGTGTACTGATTTTCTTCAACAAATCCCACATCAATGAGCTTGTCAACTTCAGCACAGATTCGGGTGATGAGCTCTGGCCTCATACGCCGCGGTGGTTGCTTCACCGGCTCGGCTTCGGGACTGATTGTTAGCTCGTGTTGTGAGACAGCAGGGTTTAGACCTGGCATCTCTTTATAAGTCCAGGCGAAGCAATCCTGGTATTCTAGCAGCAGCTGGATGTACAGCTCCCGTTCTTCAGGGGACAGTTGGGCACTGAGGAAGGTAGGCCTAGGGTCCTCCTCATCTCCCAAGTTGACTTCTATTAGTTCATCGACTGTGGCCTGGCCTCCGTCTTCTATCTTCGGAGGTGCCGGCTGGAGGTCAACGAAGTCTGGAATACCATCTTGAGGGTCGAGTACTTCGACTTCCTCGTAAGACACTGCCAGAGCTTCATGGGGTCCTCTTGCTTCTCGTGCTAGCGACTGTGTGGATGGATCTATTGACATATCTGTTGCCGTTGCAGCTCCCGAGGGTGAGAGAACAGCTTCAGTGCTCGTAGATGAGGTTGTAGCCATGACAGGCCAGTAGTTGTTTACTGCCGGACTCAGACAACATATTGGATTTACAGCAGAAGTTGAAGGAGTCTCGCCTTCTGGGATAGTTGTATCTTCCGCAGAAGTGGCTTTTTCTTCTCTGGTAGCTGGCTCCCCTTGATTGGAGTTGACCAAGGCCTCCCTGATCGGCAGAAAGGGTGTTGAAGTTGTTATTAGTAGGACCCCTGTAGAGGGAGAGACTCCTACTTCTTGAATGTCTTCGGCTTCGCTGTTGCTAGCCGTATCAAATTCGGCTTGAAAGGCCGCTTCTTCAGGATGAACTTGCTCCCAGCATCGGCAGGAGATCAAGGTCTCCATTTGTTGATTCCGGGATAGAGCCAATTCGGCATGTTCAGCTTCCGTCGGATATTCATCAAAGGTTGCCCCCAGAGGGCTATCTTCAATTGGATAGAAGGTGGAGATGGTATCCACCTCATACCGCCCACTGTAATAGTAGTCTTCCAGGGTGAAGCCCAGACCCGGATGTTGAGAGACACGTCTCATTTCTTTATCCAGATTTGTAGGATACCACATCTTCTGGAAAGCTTCCTTGCGTTTTTGAGATTGATCGGGAGGGATGTGTTGCTTTTGAAACATCCTGGCCATTCGATCAGTTGTAAATGCCAGGCCCTGAATAGGAACCCGTGGGTTGGCTAGATCCTCAAGGAGGCTGCAGTCTGTGTCCTCCTGAGTGGGATGCTCCTCAGCTGTATAGAACAAGCTGCTGGGCCCATCTTCTTGTGTCACCTCCCAAGCTTTGAAAGGTTTGACAGCGGGATCATCGAGGCCGGAGACTGGCTTGGTGAGGCCGGCCGGGACTCCGATGCGGTCGTGCTGTCGATCAACATGCACTTCCTTAGCTTTGGGGTATAATGCTGGGGGTGTCATCCTGCCGACATTTCTAGAAGCCGTGATGTGGGAAACCACCTTCGGCTTGACATATCCGCGCGGCGGTGGTGGATACCAACCGTCGCCCGATTTGTTCTTCGATGCCCCTACGGGGGCTCCATCTTCAGAAACCTTCCGGGGAGACCCCGTATATAGGTTGGCGTCCGCCAAGTGACATTCAAACACCTCGAATGGGTGGATGTCAGCAAATATCCTCTCCTCCTTCCCCTGGAGGCTGTATTTGATACATTGGTGGAGCGTGGAGGGCACCACCATATTTTCATGCAGCCATGGGCGGCCGAGCAGTGCTTTGTAGGAGGTGCGAGAGTCAATGATATGAAACTGTACCGTTGTAGTGAAATCTGCCAGGGTCAGTGTGAACTCTGCCACTCCCATGGATACTTCACACTTTTGGTTGAAGCCAGCGATACGTATATCCCCGACTTTCTCGAGATGCACATTAAAGTGGTACCTCTCGTATATTCTATATGGCAGGATGTTGACTGCTGCACCAGGATCGACCAGAATCTGGTTCAGTTCTCTTCCGTTCAGGTGCCCTTTTATATATAGCGACCTGTTGTGACTGGCAATAGGTAGTAGCATGTCTTCTGGAGAGAAGGTCATACTGGCTTCTGGTATAGCCTTGGCTATGCAGGTCTCAAAATGAGCAGGCGTCTGCAGAGCAGTGATGATCGCCTGTCGAGTCTCTTCACTTAAAGAGAGAATTTCCCAGATCGTAAATCGAGCAGGGAGCTTTTTGAGCAACTTCATTATTCGGCTCCCAGCCCGGACATTGGAGAGCTTCATCTCTTCAGCCCATCTGGGCTTGGAGAGGTTTTGATTTGTGGGTCCAGATGGACCTATTTCATCTTCCTCGGACTCGGCATCCTCTTGACTGGCACCGACTGTCGGGTCTTCTTTATTAGCTGCTGCAGGGCGAGCCCCCTCTGCATTTGCATTCTCAGGGGGTTGCGCTGGCTGCGGGTGGATGGACCCGGGTGCAGGGTTAGCCTCCTGACAAGGCTGCTTCCCCTTTGACATCTTTATGAATTCAAGGAATGAAGGGACTGTCTTGCCCCCAGTCTTGTTGTATAGACCTGACGGAGGAGGGATTTGGACTCCCTTAACTTCCGGCGGAGGTGTCTTGTAGGGTTGCTCCCCTCTGAACATGATGTTGTGATTGGGTGGTGGCTGGCGCCCCCATTTCCGGCCTGACCGAGTGGCATGTGCAGCAGTTGCGGCCTCGGCCTTGCCTCCCCCAGCATGGGGTGTGAAGCAAATTTCTTCTTCTTCCTCTTCTCCGGGTAGGTTGAAGAGTGCTGACAGGGTATTGCAGGAGGTGACCTGTATTTTATGGGCCCCAGCGGCCTTTCTTTTCTTTTTCTTTTGCTTTTTCTTCTTTTTGGTTTCTGCAGGTGCTTGTCCCCAGAACAGGTTGCTCTCCTGAGGTGGTGCTGCTTCAGCTTCCTCCCCTTGCCTAAGTGAGAGTTGCTCCAGCTCCTGCCATGGGACGTGGTCCCGTACCAGCAGAGGTTTTAGTTCGGGCTGTACATATTCATCTAGCCCTTCAATTAAGTGTTGCAGTCGAAGGACCCCAGGATTGGTTTCCTTGATTACTGGCAGCGGAGTTTGTCTCCTCCTGTTAGGTGTGTGTATTCTGACAGCTATAGGTGGAGTGACCCATACGGGTGCTACCACTGGCGGAGCAGGCCGGGGTGTAATGCCACAGATATGTGCCCCCTCTTTTGGGCGGGGTGCCCTCTTCTTCTTGTGCTTCACAGGGATTTGCTGCCACCCCTGTTGTTCTTTCACGGGCTCCAGGAAATGGATTTCGTAGGTGCTCCGTGTGCTTGCTTCAGAGATCTCCTCAGGTAATGCCTGGTAGAGGGAGACCATGTTGACTGCTGCTCTTCTGGGAGGAGCTTCATGTGGCTGAGGAGGGTCTACTTTGTACTCTCCCAGCTCTATTTCATTCTTCTTCACCATTCCTTCAATGATGTCTTTGAAAACATAACAGTCTTCGATTGAATGTCCCAACATCTGGTGGTAGGGGCAGAATCTTGGACTGTCTCTTCTTTTGAGGTCTTCTGGTCTTCTCGGCTCAGGCAGAGTGACCATACTGTATTCTGTTACCCAGTCAAACAGGATCCGGGTCTTATCCTTAGGAAAGGAATAAGCCTTCTTCATTTTGTCCCTCAACGAAGGACCTTCTTTGTCATCTGGAGCTTTTGCAGGTTGCGGGGGAGCCGCTTTCTTGCCTTTCTCCTTCTGTTGTTCGAACGCCTTGATATCAAGCGCATTCGCTTCTTTAGGTGTGGGGCGCCGTTCCGCAGCCTTGCCTTTCTGGGCTATGCTGGCAGTTGACGTCGGGACAGGCTTGGCTAGAAAAGCTTCCACCTCAGCCACCACATTATTCAGCCGGTCGAACGACCGTATTTCCATACCAATCATCTTTTCCAGGACCTCCCTCCTGAGATTTTGCTTACATATTTGCACAGCGTCCTCCTGATGCGGGGGCCGCTTACATCTCATTCCGAGGTTCCTCCATCTCTTGATGTAATCAAGGGCTGTCTCATCTGCCCTTTGTTTTGTTGAATAGAGCTCGGCCACTGTGACCTCCCTCTCTGTGACATGGAATCTTTCTCTGAACTTCCTTTGCATATCTGACCAGTCATTAATTGACCCGGCCGAGAGACTGGAATACCATTCGAAAGCGAGCCCCGTCAGCGAGGACCCGAAGAATTTTAGCAGGTATGACTCGTCGGTGGCCAGATCACCCATAACGGTCATATAATATGCAATATGCTCTTTTGGGGAACCTTTCCCGTTGAATTTGTCAAATTTGGGCGGCTTGTTGACTCCCGGGGGAAGTCGTTTAGCCGCATGGTGTTGCGGGTAGGGCACCCGATAGGCATCGAATGCGACGTAGTCGCCTTCGCTCTTCTCTGCGAGCTTTAGCTCGATCATCCTTTCCACCATCATCCGGTTCATGACCGTGGGGTCGACTGGCTCGGGATAGAAGTGTGCTGGCTGCAGGTATGGGGTGACCAGGGTGGTCTCCTATGGAGGATGCAGCAGCGGGGGTGTTGGGTGCACCTGAGGAAGCACCGGAGGTAGCAGCGGCTGAGGCTGTGGCGACCGCTGTTGTGCTGTCGTCACAGTTGGCTCCGACGGCTGTGGTAGTGTGTAAAGCGGAGGAGGGTCGTCTCGACGAGTCGCTCCCCGGGATGATTCACCCTGGACTTCGGGTGGTTTAGAGGCCGATGAGTGTTCAGTTTTCTCCATCAGTTGTTTCTTCAGGGAATCTATTTCCCGTTGATATTTTTGCAGTAGCATCAAGACTGATGGATCTATAGTGGTGGGGACACCTTCTGTTGTCTCCCCGGACGTACCCTCAGGCAGGATGTCGAGGAGTACGTCGTCTTCTTCTTCCGTCGTCACCACATTAGCGGTCAAGACGGGGGCTTTGTCATCCCAGTGGAGGTAGACCTGGGGCTATTTCTCTTTCATCATTGTCAGAAGCCCTCTTGCTGCTTCTGTCCTGCGGGTAGTTGGCCCCTGCCGTACGGCCAATTGAGCCAATTCTTGGGGGTCTTCAGGGAGCTCCCCATATCGGCTGGACACACCAGCCATGTTGCAAGTGAAAACCTGCATCCTTCTTCTTTGTCGATGGACCCTCCGCCTGGCTTGTTGCGGAAAGGTCAGCCTCTCAAACACAGAAACCCTTCTTCTTTCTTCCCGCTCGGGGAAGGCTTCATCGGCTTTGATCTCAAAGCCGTCATTGTATCCATTGTCATCGACCGATGACACCATCATTATATCCTCCATCTCTTCTTCATCCACCACTGATGGGAAGTAGTCTTCGTCAGTGGCGACTATCTACATCAGTCGCTGCCGACCCAGCGAGGGGTTGCCCAGCCCTCGAAAGTAGTTCCTGACCAGACAGGTTACCTCCTCTTGACCCCGCTCTTGATTGAGTACGGGGGATAGTTGTCGACCTCCAGTAGGAGGGATATAGGCCAGCCGAGCTCTGTCGGCCAGATGTTGGAATCTTCATCCCGTGACTGGGACGTTGGCTTGACGGACCGCAGCCCAGAAACTTCTGTGGCGCGGAGGATCCGCAACCACCTCTTCTCCCATCTTCGGGGGTAGGCCCCTTTCTCTTATCACCTCCGCATCGTCATTCGCAGGATGGCAGTGGATGGGTGTCAGCTGGTGGACAGGTCGGGTCCGTTTGGGAACCCACACCTGTCTGAACACCTCGACTTGAGTGCCGGGTTACCTTGGCCATGGTGGCCGGCTTCTTTCATCTCTGCCCTCCTTCCAGCAAGGGCCTGATATGTGTTGTGGACAGGAACGTTTGGGATGACTCGGTCTGGGGTCACCCGTGCCGTGCGTCCATCGAGGAAGACGCGCATGCCTCCTACCAGCATTGACTTCCCGGACTGAGAGACAGTTCCGGTGATCAGAGCAGTATTCTTGCGATCCTGGCGACGTTGACGTCCTCCAGAGCGTCTGTTGATGACAGTGGGGTGCGTCCCACGTACAACATGGTGCACCAGGCATCTAGCGGCTGGGGCTGGATTCTTTAACGAACCATCGCAGCAGGGAGCCTTCAGAGGCTCCACTTCCTTCACGGTTTCCTCGACAGGTTCCGTGGCTTCGACTTCCAGCATGTCGACAAAGGCCAACCCCAAGAAGTTGGGGAAGCCCACAGCAGGAGGAAAGCTACCAAATTCCATGGGCACCGCCAGGTACCCTTGCGCGTGTCTGGCGACAATCGCAGGACTGAAGCCAACGCCGGTTATCCCGTGAGTCGTCATTGTTTGCACTAAAATATCAAACAAGGCGATAATCAGTAGTCTTTGAGAGGGCTTCGAAGCCCGAGTATCTCGGCAAAGAGATGAATGGTGACGCTCGTCCCATCGGGCGTGCCAGACTTGTTTGTAACCTTTTCTTTCTTTCGTCCTTTTCGTTCGTTCCTTTTCGTTCGCGTATCGATCAACCATTTGGCTAACTGGTAGTCAACTGACTGATTGACGACGCGGGCGTGCCAGTCACATGAGTGACAATTCTATTGTGCGCTCATTCTGACCCATGTCAGGCGAATGTGAGGTTCGGTCGGGACCAGTAGTCTACCATACCATAAAGGTTATGGCATTAATTACATCCCCCACGAGGAGGGAACACCTTTGATTAATTGCCGAGATATCGGGCTGTCGAAGCCGGGTTAAAAGAGATACATGATGATTATAGCAATGACAGGCAGGATGCAGCATTAATCATGCGAAAGATGCGTAGTTAAATGGGAAAATGGATCCTAGGTACGTGGCGGAGGACGCAGGTCCGAAGACCACCATCGCGCGTGACGAGGGCTTCCGGCCAGACATGATCCGGCTTTTAGCTGACGCCATTTAATATACCCGGAGATCTATGCATGCATGCACACAAGACATTCATGATTATATTGAACATGAAGATAGCGTTATGAAGACGGTGACGATCACCCATATTTATTACCCCTCGTCGAGAAGAGGGAGAGCAACACAAGTATGCTAGCGAAATGCTAACGGATTATGATGGTGAGTATGATGATGGCATGACTCGGGCTCGCTTGACCCTCCTTTATTCAATTCAATGCCTGCTACGGCTTGTCGACATTGCCCCCGAGAGGCGAGGCTTGCCCCGGGGTAAATAGACCATTAGAGCGGCACAAGGTTTCAAAATCGGCGTGACTATGTAAGAAAACTTATACGGCACGATAAAGCGTAGGCATAGCGGCTAATACGGCGCGGTCTTCATGCAGTTGAGACGGCGCGCAAGAGAGTTGGGGCGCGCTGGTTTAGGGCGCGCCGGAAAGTTGCAAGGAAATTTTTTAAGGAAATTAGTGTGGGGTTAATCCGGCGCGGGGGGGTACCGCGCCGGTTAAGACCGCGCCGTATTAAACCTGTTTTGTTGAATTATGAACTTTTTAAGTTTGTTAGACTTCATGGGACCCTTTCTTAAGTTGTTTGGGCCAAACGATTGTTTGTTTGGAGTCCATGGCCTTCTGGAAATGATGGGGAGGTCAATGCGAGGTTCATACTCGAGCACTGAGTTGATTCGATTTGGAGCGATCATTTTATTGACATAATTATCTAGAGTCTGTCTAAAATTTGACAGCATCTCCCCTGAACAAACAGAGTTGCAGGGGAGGATCGGGGTCATACTCACTAATGGAGCAAGCCCCTAAATCACCGGTCTGCCAAAAGGCGGCCAGCATACCCCACTGGATAGGATACCCCGAGGACAAGCCTGCTAGGGGCACCAAAGCTCCATGGGGGAAGAAATAGAAGGGCGAAGTCACTGATGATGAGGACGACACCCCGAGGGCTAGCCTACGAGGGATGAAGGACTCGTAGTCAGTGATTCATCCCATGGAGGGACTGACCATTGGGAGAGTGGGACTCCGAGGACTAGCCTACAAGGAGCGCACACCCCATGATCTCGATCGGGCCCTGGTCTGTCGGGGTTGAGTCCGTTGACCCAGGCTCCCCTTCATTATTAGCCATGGCTTCGGGAAGACGCCCACCATGGAGAGGTAGGGCCCTCGGTCGCCCGGCAACTGCAGGAACTAAAAGGGGAATGTCCCCCTCCCCGGATGATCGGAGTGACGAGGAAATCTCGGAACGATGCAAATGGCCACGAAGAACAAATGATAAAGGCCTAAGTTAGATAGACCCTCGGCAGGGACATATGTTCGAACAGTTAGACAACAATACTCAAGGGGACAAAGGCGCATGCAGAGGCACGGCTCCATCCGAGAGGAGAAAGGGATGCAAAGCCCTTGAACTAAACATGAAAGAAATGAAACGCAAGAGAGCCCCCGGGGAGGGGTGTTTCTGTAGCCCGCGGTGATTCGGGGCATAATATGCATCTCGAGGAAACTGGAATCGGCCCTATGCAGAGAAGAATCCTGACGCACGTATCAGTATAAATAAAGATAGAGAAAGGGGAGATCGTTCCTCCAATTTATTGATTCAAGCATCCACAGGCATGCATACATATCACCATCCCTAAGACAGGGAGGATTTGACATTCGCACGGCGAGATTACAATTCCGGCACCATTGTTTGGTTGCCGTTTAACGATATTTAGAAGCAGAGGATGCCCAGGTCACAATAACAGAGAGAAGATGGCAGAAGAAATCGCAAAAGGGGGGAAGGGGAATCGACTCATATCATCGTCGCCCCTCCCCTCCATCGCTTACATTCGATAGGTAGAAGCTTAGAGGAAAAGGAAAAGAAATGTGGAAAGCAGGAAGAGAAACGGCCCCTGCCCACCTGTTCCTAAAAAAAACAGAGTATCGTCGATGCAGGCCGACGGTCGCCCCTTCAGAGAAGAAAAACCCTCCCTCTCTGTGTATCCCGAGAAAGGAAGAAGACTCTCTCGTTTCGCAGTTGCCTCACCCTTTTCTTTTTCTCTTTCTCTGAGAGCCCAGAGCCTTCTAGCCTTTTTTTCAATCGAACCTCGCCCCTATATATAACAGGTTGGAGGCTCTTCATCCGGCGTGAGCTTTTGGCGCGCAGGGGAAGTCTTCATCAACTTATCGCGCCGGTTTAAGGCGCCATTCGATAGGGTAACTGGCACGCCGGGAAGAGGGCGGAAGGTAGGGGGGCGCGCCGGGATAAGGGTTGGAGGTAAGGGGCGCGTCGGGCTAAGGGCTGAAGGAAAGGGGGGCGCCGGTTTAAGGGTATTGAGTGGGGGGCGCGCCGGTTTAAGGCGCGCCGGGCTAATGCTTCTTGTACGCTTCAAGCCAGGCAATGAACTCGGGGATAATTCCGGGGGCCATCGTGAACATGTACTCTGCCACTGCTTACTAAGGCTTCGGCGATATGATCTGTCGAAGCTCGTAGATTGGCGTACGGCCATTCTCGAGGTGCATAGATTGCTTTAGACTGCTCGCACGGGTTTTCTGCGGGCACACGGCCTTTAGCTCTCTGACCCATGCCGTTAGCTTGGCCTGGCTCGTTTCCGAGGCTTCTCGGAAGGCGTGACAACACCAGGGATAGCTCCGCCCGAGCTGGGTGATCATTCGGCCGCTAATGGGCCCATCTTGGCAGGAAGCCGCACCCATGTCGGGTGATCGGGATCTTCTGCCGCCAGAGCTTTCGGTCCTCCGTGCTGGAGAGCCGGGGGAACTCCTTCGTCCTCAGGAGAACCTCTTCATTTGGTGGGGGATCACCGGATAGACCGTCATCCTTGATCGGACAACGGATGTGGTGTATGCGGCATGACAGAGTCGATGCCGGTTCATTAGGCAGGCTTGGTCGCACTGCCGGTTGGTTGTGAGCTTGTCTCGGCTCCCTTGAGGTGAAGTCCCCGTGTCTGTACGGAATGACTCGAGGCTCTGGCGGCTTGAGAAATCTTCAATATGTTGATCTTTATCGGCTTCCGTACTTCGGTGGGCCGGGTCATTCGTCCTTATGGGTTGGTCACCGACGATCATATTTTAGGTGCCAACAGTAAGCTGGCATACTTATTCGAGGCCCTATGGCAGGAGGCGGCCGTGGAGACTTCCAGTGCTCCTGGACAAGCCCTTGGAGGAGGGAGAGATCGCACCCAAAGGCAGCATAGTCCCGGTGGCTGAGGTAAGCGCGGGGCTTCACGACTCCTCCTGTCCAGGTCATTGATTAAACAAACTCTTCTCTCCGTCCCCCCCCCCCTCGGGCGGTGAATATCCCTTTGACTTGGACCTCCTATCCAGGTCAATAATTAAACAAACTCTTCTCTCCGTCCCCCTTCGGGCGGTGAATATTCCTTTGGCTTGGACCTCCCGTCCAGGTCTTTGATTAAACAAACTCTTCTCTCCGCCCCTTCGGGCGGTGAATATCCCTTTGACTTGGACCTCCTGTCCAGGTCATTGATTAAAAAAACTCTTCTCTCCGTCCCTTCAGGCGGTGAATATCCCTTTGACTTGGACCTCCCATCCGGGTCACTGATTAAGCAAACTCCCTTTCGCCGTCCCTTCGAGTGACGAACAACCCAATCTCTGACCGAGGCTCCCCGCCTGAGGCCAGTGCGCAGTTGCGACGCCGTGGCGAGACCAGTAATCTGCCCATTTGGCATGGTGGAGTGGTCCCCTTGTCCTTCTTTTGGAAGAACGAGCACTCTCCTGTTCACTAACGTGGGTCCCTACTTGGTTCTCCCGAAGCGGACTACCGCGAAGACTTACACTCTGCCGACATGTTCCGGCACTACGAAAAAGAGAGAAGAAAAGAAAAAATATAGAAGAAAAAAAAGAGAGAAAGAGAAAAAAAAAGAGACAAGAATAAAAAAGAGAAAAGAAAGAAGAAAAGAAAAAGGGAGAAAAGAAAAAAGAGAGAGAATATATATATATATATATATATAAAAGAAGAGAAGAGATCCCTTGGGGCGAATGCCACGTGCACTGAGAGGACATGTGAAACAGTAGTGTTCTATTCCATTCAAAGGAGATCAAATTACATGTGCTTCGGGGCATTCCCTTGTGTTACATTTCAAAAAAAAGAGAGAAGAAAAGAAAAGAAAAGAAGAGAAAAGAGCAGAGGAGAGCGGCGCTCAGCCAACGCCCCCGAAGATGTCCTCAAGAGGGAGGATCCCGACACAAGGGAAGTTTGCCATATCACGCAGTCGGCCCCTCTGTTCCTCGAGGCGGGTGAGCTCGGTCTCTACAGACGCCGTCTTAGCCCGGGCGATGGCAAGTGCCTCGCTCTCCCTCTCGACGTTCGCTTCGGCCTTAGCAAGATCGGACCTGGCTGCGGCAAGATAGCCCTCCAGCTTCACGATCCTGTTCCTGAGGGTGCAGACATCGCCCTGGCCTTCCTCCAGGGCCTTCCCTTGCTGCTCTTCGTTGCTGCGCCGCGCCTCTAGGATTTACAAATATTCATCCGCCTGGGCATCGAGAGCGGCGCGCTCACCGGGAGCCTGGGTCTCGAGGAACTCACGACGTTTGACATATTTTAGTAGCAACAAAATTCACCGCGACCATTCCTCCAGCGGGCAGCCCAACACTTGTAGCGCCCCAGTTAGCTGCGTTACTATACTATGAACCTCCCGGTATGACAGGGAGAGGTCGGCAATGATCATCATCTGCAGCGTCACCAGCATCTATCGGACCGGCACATCTGATGAAGCATGGCTGACTGAAGGCACGACCGGAGGATTGAATTCCACAGTGCCGTCCACCGCCGTCCATAAGTCTGCGTCCACCCCGGCCGAAGAAGATGGAAGAATGGAAGCCAGGTCGCCTGGTCTCCGTAGCTCGATAGAGGGCTCTTGGCCGACCACCGCTAGAGGAGTGGGCGAGATGACCGCTAAGTCACTTGGCACCGCCGCCAAGCGGGGTTATTCCACCTTCTCTCTCTCTACCAGGTCCATCTCCGTCGCCACTTCGCAGGATGGGAGCGCAAGTACCTCGGTTCCGGTCGAAGGAGGGGCTTCGAGCAAGGCTGGCCCCGAAGCCATCACCGATAAACCTCCCTTTTGGGTCTGGGACCCCTCCAAGTGTGCGAGTAGTCCCGTGAAAATATTCTTTAAGAGCGGGTTCTCCACTTGAGCCGGGATCTTCGGGAGAGGCGGAAGAGGAACCATAAGTCGGGGCTTGGCTCCCGCTCGCACAAGCGCCGAATAGGTCTCCGCCCTCGGGCCCAAAACTAAGGTCAACCTTTTCATCACTAGTTGACCGATGATCGGCCTCCGTTTAGCGACGGCCTTGTGGGCGCGGGCGGATGCCATCAGTGGTTCTGGCATTACCTGACCATGTGAAGCAGGGTTAGCCGTCTGCTACCTAGAACGAATCGTCCACGATTGAAAAGATAAGTCCAAGTCAAAGAGATATTCACCGCCCAAGGGGGGACAGTTAGAAGAGTTTGTTGAGTCAATGACCTGAACAGGAGGTCCAAGTCAAAGGGATATTCACCGCCCGAATGGACAGAGAGAAGAGTTTGTTTAATCAATGACCTGGACAGGAGGTCCAAGTCAAAGGGATATTCACCGCCTGAAGGGACGGAGAGAAGAGTTTGTTTAATCAATGACCTGGACAAGAGGTCCATGTCAAAGGGATATTCACCACCCGAAGAGACGGAGAGAAGAATTTGTTTAATCAATGACCTGGACAAGAGGTCCAAGTCAAAGGGAATATTCACCGCCCGAAGGGGACGGAGAGAAGAGTTTGTTTAATCAATGACCTGGACAGGAGGTCCAAGTCAAAGGGATATTCACCGCCCGAAGGGACGGAGAGAAGAGTTTATTTAATCAATGACTTGGACAGGAGGTCGTCCAGGAGGTCCAAGTCAAAGGGATATTCACCGCCCGAAGGGACGGAGAGAAGAGTTTATTTAATCAATGACCTGGACAGGAGGTCCAAGTCAAAGGGATATTCACCGCCCGAAGGGACGGAGAGAAGAATTTGTTTAATCAATGACCTGGACAGAAGGTCCAAGTCAAAGGGATATTCACCGCCCGAAGGGATGGAGAGAAGAGTTTGTTTAATCAATGACTTGGACAGGAGGTCCAAGTCAAAGGGATATTCACTACCCGAAGGGACGGAGAGAAGAATTTGTTTAATCAATGACCTGGACAAGAGGTCCAAGTCAAAGGGAATATTCACCGCTCGAAGGGGATGGAGAGAAGAGTTTGTTTAATCAATGACCTGGACAGGAGGTCCAAGTCAAAGGGGTGTTCGTCGGCGCCAGTAGCGCGGCGGAGCCGACGTGGTCCATTTGTTTCTTGGTATCCCTGCCGACACGGGGCGATGATTCAAAATGGGGGATCGTCTCCCCTTTCCCTTCTCTTTTCTTCTCTCTTTTTTCTTCTTTTTTTCTTCTTCTTTTTTTTATCATTTTTATCGTCATCATTTTTTTTCTTTTTTTCTTTTTTTTTCTTTTTTTCCTCTTTCCTCTTTTTTTAGAAAACATGAATAGTGACCAAACCATTCAGACAACAATCGTGTAAATCCACCCAAAATAGGGTGAAGGATATTATTATTCATTGAACGGAGGCATTGGAGCGTGATACAATCTCAATTGTCTTCCATTAAGAGGCGGGAATTGAACTTCCCCATGGTGGTTGACAATTACATAGGCTCCGCCCTCGTAGACTTTTTGGACTACGTGGGGTCTGAGCCAGTTTTCATTCAGCTTGCCCTTGGGGTTGGCGGCTATGACGTCTCTTCTCTTGACCATGACAAGGTCGCCTTTCTTGAATTCACGTTCCTTGACGAGCTTGTCGAAGGCGCGCGCTATTCGGGCCTGATAGACCTGAATGTTCTGTTGGGCCTGAAGCCATTTTCCTTCCAAACTGGAGAGCTCTTCGAGCCTTCGCTTGACATTGGTCTGCCCTTCATGGACATGCTTGTGCTGAATGGCGACCCTGAGGGAGGGTATCTCCAATTCGATGGGGACAATTGCCTCCGAGCCGTATACTAGGGAGAAAGGGGAGCAACCTGTTGGGGTCTTGTATACGGTCCGGTATGCCCATAGCGCTTCGTACATCTTCTCTTCCCAGTCCCTTTTGTTAGAGCTAATAATTTTGGCCAGGAGAGTGCATATGGTTTTGTTGAAGGCTTCGGCCAGGCCATTGGCATGTGGATTGTAAGGAGTTGACATCCTCCAGTCAATTTTATATTTTTCTGCCAGTCGGTAGACCTTCTGGTTGCGGAAGTGGCTGCCGTTGTCTGAAATAATTCGGTCGGGTGTGCCGAACCGGAATATGATGTTGCGGCGGACAAACCTGACCACGATCTCTCCGGTGACCTCCCTTAGGGCGACAGCCTCTGCCTAACGGGAGAAATAATCAGTCGTCGCCAAAATGTACTTGCAGCCGGCGGACGACGCGGGCAGGGGACCCACGACGTCTGTTCCCCATTGGGCAAATGGCCAACTGGGTACTGTTGGATGGAGCAGCATGGGCGGCCTTCTGGGTATAGTGGCATGTTCCTGGCACTTCTGGCATGACTTAGCGTACTTGCAGCAATCGTCGAACATTGCCGGCCAGTAGTAGTCGAGCTTCTTTATTTCAATCTTCATTTTCGGTCCCGTCTGGTGTGCACCAGTTGTCTCGGCATGGACTTCCTTCATAACCCTCTAGGCCTCTTCAATGGACTGGCATCGGAGGAGTAGCTTCTGCTTGGCGTCGGCCACAATTCGGAATAATATTCCGTTTCGGAGCTCGTAAGAGTCCTTGGTTCTAATTAGCTTAATCTTCTCTTCTCTCTGCTTGGGCAATTGCTGGTATTTGAACCACTGCATCAGAGGGTCTCTCCAGTCAGGTAGGCCGACGGCTTCTGCTGCAGCGACCTCCAGTTCTTCTTCTTGTTGTTCTTTTTCTATCATGTTGGGCACCTGGCGCTGATTTATAACTTGGATATTGAGCAATCCATCTGGCGGCACTGCTAGTGAGCTTGCCAACTTTGCCAGGGCGTCGGCCTATGCATTCTCTCCTCTGGCGACATGGCCTATTTCAAGGAGGTAGAATCGTTCCATGAGCCTCTTTGCCTTAGCGTGATAAGGGAGCAACTCAGGTTTCCGGACACCAAACTGCCCCTGGACTTGCTTGACGACTAGTAGTGAATCGCCAAATACTTGCAGCATTTTAATCTCCATTTAGAGGGCCACTTGGAGACCAATGATCAGAGCTTCATACTCTACTTCATTATTCATGCAGGGCTTGTTGATACAGCAGGAAGTGTGTACTACTTTCCCATCTGGAGATTTGAGAACGATGCCGACTCCAGCCCGTACTTTCATACGTCCGGATGGGGTCGTTTCTGTTCTCGAGGCCCCATCAAAGTATAGCTGCCAGACGGCCTGTCGGACCTGGTCCACCTCCAGTGTTTCATCTTTAGGTAGCTCTATGGCCAACGGGGAGTCTTCGGGCATAGGGTGTGCTGTGAAGAAGTCCGCGACAGCTTGCCCTTTAATGGCCTTCTGCGACACGTAGGTGATGTCAAACTCCATCAACAGTACGGCCCACTTGCCAAGACGCCCCTTCGGGACTGGCTGGGAGAGAATGTGCTTGATAGGATTAGCTCTAGATATCAGACTCACTTCATGGGATAGCATGTAGTGTCTCAGCTTCTTGACTACGAAGACCAAGGCAAGGCAGACCTTCTCGATCGGAGTGTACTTGGCTTCCGCTCCCACCAATCTTCGACTAAGGTAGTAGAGAGCATGTTCCTTCCCCTCGTCATTATTCTGGGCAAGCATTTCCCCCAGTGAATATTCGGTAGCCGCTATATAAAGAATGAGCGGTCTGCCTTTGACAGGTGCCCCCAGGACCGGCGGGGTCTTCAAGTAATCTTTCAGAGTCACGAATGCGTGCTGGCATTCGTGACCCCAATTAAAGGGTGCATTCTTCATCATCAGTCTGTGAAAGGGTTGGCAGCGTCCCGACAAGTTGGAGATGAACCTGCGGATATAAGCTAGCCGACCTTGCAGAGACCTTAACTCCCCCAGGCTCTTCGAGGGAGGCAGCTCCTGGATGGCTTTTATTTTGAAAGGGTCAATCTCGATCCCTCTATGCCGGACAATAAAGCCAAGGAACTTCCCACTGGAGACACTGAAGGCGCACTTCATTGGGTTCATTTTCAGCCCATATTGCCGGAGCCTCTGGAAGACGACCCTGAGGTCGCTCAGATGATCGCCCCTTTCCTTGGTCTTGACGACCAGATCATCGATGTAGCATTCGACCTTGCTATACAGCAGCTCGTCGAATATCTTGGTCATCGCCTGCTGGTAAGTGGCGCCGGCATTCTTGAGGCCAAAGGGCATCCTCTTGTAGTGGAATATCCCCTTAGGCGACCTGAAGGCTGTGTGAATCCGATCGTGGTCGGATATCCAA
Organism: Amorphophallus konjac; assembly: GCA_022559845.1. Classification (NCBI taxonomy): domain Eukaryota; kingdom Viridiplantae; phylum Streptophyta; class Magnoliopsida; order Alismatales; family Araceae; genus Amorphophallus; species Amorphophallus konjac. The sequence goes on along the minus strand of CM040117.1, from coordinate 184,790,709 downwards.
ATTTGGTTATAGTCGGATGATCCGTCCATAAAAGACAGGGCCTCGTGGCCAATGGTTGCATCAATCATTACTTCGGTGATGGGCACCGAGAAATCATCCTTTGGGCAAGCTTTATTCAGGTCGTGGAAGTCCACGCAAATCCTGATCTGTCCATTCTTCTTCTTTGCTGGCACGATGTTGGCCAGCCAGGTGGTGTATTGGTTCTCTGCTACAAAATCGACATCTATGAGCTTGTCGACCTCCTTGCAGATCTGGTTTATTAGTTCCGGCCTCATGCACCGGGGAGACTGCTTCACCGGCTCCATCTTGGGGTCAATAGCCAAAATGTGCTGAGTTACGTCGGGGCTGAGCCCAGGCATTTCTTTGTAATTCTAGGCGAAGCAGTCCCGAAATTCTTGCAGTAGCTTCACATACCGGTCCCTTTCCTGAGGAGGTACAAAGGCACTCAGGAAGGTCAGCTTGGGGTCACTTTCCGTGCCGAGGTTGACTTCGACGAGTTCGTCGACGGTGGCCTGGCCGCCATCTTCAATTTCCGACGGTGCCGGCAGTAGGTCGACAAAGTCTTGATCTCCGCCATATTTGGCTTCGAGGACGCCATAGGCCTCCTCTTGTTCCACCTTGCTGGGTGCAGATGTCACATTCACTTCACAACCTTCTTGGGTCGGAGTTGATGGGCCCGAGGGGCTCCCCGGCACGGAGGGGCACGGGGCCGTTCTGGGATCTTCTGAATAATCATTTGATGCGGGACGGACACAGGGGCCGACTCTAAGTGATGCGGACCTAGGACTCTAAATGGAGACGCGACCAGCAACATACGAGTAGGAACGACACTTCAGCCCAACACTAAGAGTTCTTATGGGCTATACGTCGCTAACAGAAATACAAGCTCACTCGTCGTCCCAAGCGAGGGATAGCGTGGATCCGCGCGGTTGAGAAAGCGGCAGAGTCAAGGGTGGTCGACTCACTTCCGTGCTCGGATCGAGCCACGGGACGGGTCACTCTCTCGCTCACAACGGTGACATGGACTCACGGGCTAGATCCCTACGCTCTCACAGCGGCATATGACCATATACTAGCTAAGCAAAGTAATGCCAAGAAGTTACGATCGTACCTCCGCGCACCCGACGTGGGGAAGACAACCCCGGCCAAATCCGTACTCCTAGTTAAATAAGTTTTACTGCAGTACAAAGTTTTGACCCACTCCACGCAGGGAGGTAACAGGTCACATGTGGGACCCGGGAGTCTCAGGAAGTGGGTTGACGGACAGCATCTTGATGTCGCTCCGACGGTGCCGAAACTAGCGTTTTAGTGCTGTCCGGATGGCGCGATCTGCGGGTACGTGGGGCCCACGTACTGCTCAATCCTCCGGATCTGGCGGGGTAGGTCCCACTGTGATGGTGACACCTGGTGGCGTGCTCCCCTGGATGACGGTGCGGCTGGAACACTAGTCGGAGGCCGATCGGCTCCGATCTCCAAGTCTTGGAGTTGCTGCCCACGGATTTACTGCTTCTGTTTTACCGCGCACGATCCGGCGAGATCTGTTGCTGCGATCAGCACCGAAGTCGGATCGACGCGCAAGAGGTATCGTTGGAAAGCTCTTTTGAAGTACTTCGACATTCTGTGACTCCAGAAAATTTTTTGGGACAATACTTTTGTTGGCAGATTTATGAACCGGACTGATCTCTATTTCAGATCTGGCTGGACAGGAATGAACTTTTCTGAGAGTTGGTGTTGACCGTGAAATAGACCCACGATTCAGACTTTGAGCTCTTCATAAAAGTTGTAGACGGGAGAGAGAGGAAAATGTCAATAATTTGTATGACCGATTTGGTGGAAGTTTAGATAGGGAAAGGTATTTTAGACTGCTGGGTGGTCGGATCTGGATAGAGGCAGACAGAATTGAGTTGGGATCTGGAGTGAATTTTTAGAAAATATTAACGTGAATCTAAATTCACAATAAAATTTGTGGATGTGGTATTATGTGGACAGAACCTCCAATAAAAATTTCAAGTCATTTGGATCACTAGAAGGTGGGTTCATGGATGACCTATTTGGGATCTGGAAATCTGGACAGACTGCAGGCAGATCTGGAAGAAGGTGGAGAACGAAAATGGAAAAATATAAAATAGAAACTAGAAGCTCCACCAATTTTTCTAGGATGTGGTGATGATATATGGAACTCACCCTGAAAGTTTAGGCTCCAAAAGATCTCGTGGCTGGGAGCAGAAATTCCGGGAAGAAGGGGCTGTCCTGGATGGGCAGAACTCTGGCGACGATGGCGGTGGTGCGATGGCAGAACGATGGAGGTGGCAGCGGCGATGAGGATCTTCCACCTGATAGGGGAGGCTTCACACCTCTAATTCACAGCCTTCCCAGCTGCAGAAGGGGGGGAGAGAAGAGAGATAGGGGGCAGCCCTTGCTTGCTCCAATAAAATTCAGAATTTTCTCTTCATTAATTTTTGAAAATAGGAAATACAACCCTTTTATATGAAACCCATGGATCTTGGTTTACGTAGAGGAGATGTTAAATGCTATTTCCCCCATGTGGTCAAGCCTAATTAAAAAAGTTTAGCCTAATGAGGCCAAAAGAGGGGGGCAGCTCCCTTATTTTAAGGAGAGAAAGTGGGCTTTTCTTCCCACTTTGTCTCCCTTGGTCAACAAGAGAGGCTTGGTCCAAGTTGGGCCATAGACCAGTCAATTGGGCCTTCCAATCTAGGAAACCCATGAGAAAGAGAGAAGCCCAATTGGGCCTTAAGTCATTTAAAGACCCATTATGAAGTCTAGTGGTCCAATATGGCCACACTTCTTAATGGACTCTAAAGGGCTTAATCCAAATGGCTTATTAAGAGCCTTACAAAGAGCCCAACATGAAAACCCAAATAAAAACACACATTACAATACAATGCAAATAAATGCTAAAAAATTGTCCAAACTCATGGCGGAGACTCCAGACTGTCTCCGAGCCAAAGAGAAGCTGATGTAGCTCGAGTGGTGCTCCTCGTACGGTACCGATGACTTGCCGGTTCGTGCTTCTCGCTCGCTCTGGAGTCCGCACCAATTCTCCCCAGGTGAGAAAAAGTCGACCCTGTCGAGTAAGGGTCTGCATCGCTCTGGTAGCGCTCCAGTAGGTCCGGATCTATCCGCTGCAACTCTTCACGGGTGATCCAAGTATCCTCGGTGGCGGGTCGCCCTCTCCAATGCACTAGGTAGCGCGGATAGGATCCACTCCTGCTAACTATCACCTGCTCATCCAATATATGATCGATATGCTCTCGCTGCTGTGGAAATGGGGCCGGTGGTGTACACTCAGGTGTGGGATCACTCTTAATAGGAGGAGATGGCTCAAAAGGCTCACTAGGGATCACCGCTGGGTCCCTATATGAAACTAGATCCGACACATTGAAAGTTGAGCTTATACCATATTCCTCGGGCAGGTCCACAACATACACATTGGATCCAACATGTTTCAACACTCTAAATGGACTGGCTCCGCGAGCTTACAATTTCCTTACGGTCCCAGAGAGAAACCGTTCAGGTCTTACCCTGATCATGACATATTCACCCTCTTGGAACTCACGGTGGTGTCGATGGGCATCGGCTAACTCCTTATACCGTGCATTGCTGGCCTCAATGTGACGACGGATGTCGTCATGTAAACTCCTAACATGCTTAGCAAAAGAAAAACACACGGATGCACACATGACCCTAAACAACCCTACGGTTAGTCCGACCCATGCACATGCAAGGGTGGACCCGGACACCCGAATGTGTGCCATGCATGCATTTGACGTAACCTGAGGTTGACGTCATTGGAGACTTCTAACCTTCCAAGTGTGAACCAGTCCAGTAGTGTCTTCCCATTGCGCTTGGGAGGTTCGGGAGGTTTGGGTGGGCCAGGAAAGCCAAAGTCTTCATTACCCCCATATGATGATTCGGACGCATTGCTATGTTGAGGTTGCCTGGCCCAAATGGGAGGGGTGTGGTAGAGGACTTCCCTAAAGAGGTGGAATGGAGGTTGTGGGTCAAGGGGCTCACTAAGAAAGGGATCGAAGGGATCAAAGAATGTGTGACCCCTCGATATGGATTCCCTCATCTCAAGGTCCCATGTGTAGAATTCTAGAAGGTGTTGATGGTCACCTTCATCCATGAAGGGAGATGGGATGGTGGTCTCATATGGAAAGTACGGTTCCTCCCTTGGGATAAAAGGAATGAAATCAGGCTCGGCCGGTAAGGGGAGGAGTAGAAGAACCTCCGTGGTGACATGACCCACGGTGTACACAGAGGTAACGGACCCTAAGACGGGGTGGGTGAAGCTACAACTTGTGGGTTGGTTGAAGCCTCGGGCCAACATATGCGTCAACTTCCATTGGTAGTCTAATCCCTGGAGAAGGTCTTCCAAGATATCTATGTGGTGACTAGACTGAAACGTTGTGTGGAAGGAGTTGACGGGCACTACTTATAGTGCGGGGTCCATGGATGGGTAGTAAGATGGGGCAGGGACCAAACCTGTCCTAAGCCAGCTAAAGAGTGGCTCGGCTATGAGTAGCTTTCCCGTTTGAAACACATGTAGCTCTGGTTGAGATGACTCCGAATGAAGATCGGTAGGTGAAGCTTCTCCAACCCTTTTGTCCCCTAGGGCTAGAGATTTCTGAGTGGGACACTGTCCGGCGAAGTGGCCGAACCCCTGGCAGCGATAACACCACTATCGTGACCCACTACGCTCCCTGATAAGTGGGTCCTTACCCTTATCCTCCTGACGGACGGGGGGTGTAGGCAATGGGGCTCTCGTGGGTGGGGTAAGAGGATCCACCATGATGGGGAGAGGACCTTGGGATGGAACCATAGATGGCACCGGGTTGGGACTACCGGCTGCTACCTCCTTAGGCTCGTGCTTGGTTCCATCCCGACTAGGAGGTAGGCAAGGGGGAACCAGGGACTCAATATAAGCACACCTCCTATCCACTCTATCCGAAATGATTTGGAAGAGTTCGGCAATGGTGGGGTTTGGAGTAGGAGCGATGTGATTGACTCTCCCATATGAACTCGGCTTAGTCGTGGACCTAGGCGCTTCTACATGCGCGGCGCTTTGCCTCCGATTATGGCCCACTTGGGTGGAGGTGATTGGGTGGGGTCGATTGGAGGTGATCGGGCCGGGTTGGTAGACCTTCCTAAGTTCGCCCTTCATCTCATGCCACGACTCGATGGGCCTTTGCCTCCTAACCTCTCTCATGCGCTCAATGCTCTCCCATTTCCAGGCGGCTTTGTGGACAAGTCTCTCTTGGGCAAAACTGACTTGCATGGCATCGGACATGGTGTAACATTCAAAATATTTGTCCATGGCGGCCTCCCACTTGAGGTAGTCGCCCGGGTCATTGGAGCCATAAAAATCCGAGGCTTCGGGCCTACGGAAGTGGAGAGGGTGGTTGCCAAGCCCATGGGTGGACCAATGGCCATATTGCCTCGGTGATGGGGAATCCATGGGAAATTGGGGGGAACTACATGCTAGACATGTCGACACTTGGACAAGACCCTAACTAATGCAAAGTTGAAATGAGACTCGACTACACACCTAGACACAACAAAGACTCGATACGTGGCGGAGCTAATCGATCCGAAGATCACTCGCACAAGTGTGCGGCCTTCCCGATAGGCGTAGCCTAACGTTCGGACAACACCTTTTGATATACCGATTAATGGTATGCAAATGTGACACTTAGATCGACTTAGACTTAGACTCGACTTAAATGATTCTTTTTTTTTGGAGTTTTGCAAATGACTACCCTAGACTCAACTGGCACTCTGATACCAAACTGAAGCGGGACGGACACAGGGGCCGACTCTAAGTGATGCGGACCTCAGACTCTAAATGGAGACGCGACCAGCAACATACGAGTAGGAACGATGCTTCGACCAGACACTAAGAGTTCCTATGGGCTATACATCGCTAACAGAAACGCAAGCTCACTCGTCGCCCCAAGCGAGGGATAGCGTGGATTCGCGCGGTTGAGAAACCGGCAGAGTCAAGGGTGGTCGACTCACTTCCGTGCTCGGATCGAGCCACGGGACGGGTCACTCTCTTGCTCACAGCGGTGACATGGACTCACGGGCTAGATCCCTACGCTCTCACAGCGGCATATGACCATATAATAGCTAAGCAAAGTAATGCCAAGAAGTTACGATCGTACCTCCACGCACCCGGCGTGGGGAAGACAACCCCGGCCAAATCCGTACTCCCGGTTAAACAAGTTTTACTACAGTACAAAGTTTTGACCCACTCCACGCAGGGAGGTAACAGGTCACATGTGGGACCCGAGAGTCTCAGAAAGTGGGTTGACGGGCAGCATCTTGATGTCGCTCCGACGGTGTCGAAACTCGCGTTTTAGTGCTGTCCGGATGGCGCGATCTGCGGGTACGTGGGGCCCACGTGCTGCTCAGTCCTCCGAACCTGGCGGGGTGGGTCCCACTGTAATGGTGACACCTAGTGGTGCGCTCCCCTGGATGGCAGTCGGGCTGGAACACCGGTCGGAAGCCGATCGGCTCCGATCTCCAAGTCTTGGAGTTGCTGCCCACGGATTTGCTGGTTCTGTTTTACCGCGCGTGATCCGGCGAGATCTGATGCTGCGATCAGCACCGAAGTCGGATCGACGCACAAGAGGTATCGTTGGAAAGCTCTTTTGAAGTACTTCGACACTCTGTGACTCCAAAAAATTCATTGGGACTGTACTTTTGTTGGCAGATTTATGAACCGGACTGATCTCTGTTTTAGATATGGCTAGACAGGAATGAACTTTCCTGAGAGTTGGCGTTGACCACAAAGTAGACCCACGATTCAGACTTGAGCTCTTCAGTAAAGTTGTAGATGGGAGAGAGAGGAAAACGGAAATAATTTGTATGACCGATTTGGTGGAAGTTTAGATAGGGAAAGGTATTTTAGATTGCTAGGTGGTCGGATCTGGACAGAGGAAGACAGAATTGAGTTGGGATATGGAGTGAATTTTTAGAAAATATTAACGTGAACATAAATTCACAAGAAAATTTGTGTATGTGGTATTATGTGGACAGAACCTCCAATAAAAATTTCAGGTCATTTGGATCACTAGAAGGTGGGTTCATGGATGACCTATTTGGGATCTGGAAATCTGGACAGACTGCAGGCAGATCTGTAAGAAGGTGGAGAACGAAAATGGAAAAATAGAAAATAGAAACTAGAAGCTCCACCAATTTTTCTAGGATGTGGTGATGATCTATGGAACTCACCCTGAAAGTTTGGGCTCCAAACGATCTCGTGGTTGGGAGCAGAAATTCCGGGAAGAAGGGGCTGTCCTGGATGGGCAGAACTCTGGCGACGATGGCGGTGGTGCGATGGCAGAACGATGGAGGTGGCAGCGGCGATGAGGATCTTCCACCTGATAGGGGAGGCTTCACACCTCTAATTCACAGTCTTCCCAGCTGCAGAAGGGGGGGAGAGAAGAGAGATAGGGGGCAGCCCTTGCTTGCTCCAATAAAATTCAGAATTTTCTCTTCATTAATTTTTGAAAATAGGAAATACAACCCTTTTATATGAAACCCATGGATCTTGGTTTACGTAGAGGAGATGTTAAATGCTATTTCCCCCATGTGGTCAAGCCTAATTAAAAAAGTTTAGCCTAATGAGGCCAAAAGAGGGGGGCAGCCCCCTTATTTTAAAGAGAGAAAGTGGGCTTTTCTTCCCACTTTGTCTCCCTTGGTGAACAAGAGAGGCTTGGTCCAAGTTGGGCCATAGACCAGCCAATTGGGCCTTCCAATCTAGGAAACCCATGAGAAAGAGAGAAGTCCAGTTGGGCCTTAAGTCATTTAAAGACCCATTATGAAGTCTAGTGGTCCAATATGGCCACACTTCTTAATGGACTCTAAAGGGCTTAATCCAAATGGCTTATTAAGAGCCTTACAAAGAGCCCAACATGAAAACCCAAATAAAAACACACATTACAATACAATGCAAATAAATGCTAAAAAATTGTCCAAACTCATGGCGGAGACTCCAGACTGTCTCCGAGCCAAAGAGAAGCTGATGTAGCTCGAGTGGTGCTCCTCGTACGGTACCGATGACTTGCCGGTTCGTGCTTCTCGCTCGCTCTGGAGTCCGCACCATCATCATAAATAGCTTTGATGGGGGCCGAGGTGGTTACTGACCATGCTTGGGGCCGCTTCGCCATTAATGGCTGGGGTCGTTCATCTCCTGCTGCATCTTCAGACTCCTTGTGCTGGATTGATATTGTGTAAATTCCCCTCCTGGGGCTGCTTGTCACTTGAGGACGTAGCGGGGCCACCAGGGCTCGTCCCTGTTGATCAGGTCCTGAGCAATATATTTGAAGACGTAGCAGTCTTCAATTGGGTGACCTGGTATCTGGTGGTAGGGACTGAACAGAGGGTCGCCGCTTCTTCGGGTATCTTGCGGGCTCATGGACTTCGGGAGGGAGACCTTGCCGTAGTGACAAGCCCAGTCGAAGATCCCTCAAGTCTTTTCCCTTGGAAAGGAGTAGGGCTTCCACAGCTTCTCTTGTAGTGTAAAGCCTTGCTTGATCGGTCGCCCGGCTGGAGAAACGGCTATGTTCCCTGGCCCCCTCTTTGAATGAATGGAGGTGCCGGGACTGGTGTTCTCGGACCGGGATATGCCTTCATCTCGCGGGCGGAAAGAGCCTTTGAGCAGCTCGGACAGGAGTGACGTTAATTCGGCCAGTCGAGCCTTCAGCATCTCGATCTCCCGTTGTTGCCTGTGATACAGAGCAAACAAAACGGGATCGTATCGGGGAGGACTTGAAGCGTGGCCCACGCCACCGCTTCTGGCTTCGCCGACAGGCTGGGGTGAGGGCACCCTGGGGGTATGATCCCTTGTGGTCGATCCTTCAGAAGAGGGGGGAGTCTTCCTCATGCAGCCGTGGCGGAGAGGGTTCCAAAGGAACACTTCTTCATCTTGCGCCTCCTCAGCCGGAGGCATGGGATATGCACCGCGATAGGCTTCCCGCGGGTCTGCGACCTCGGCAAGGTCATCCCCGGACAGGGCCGAAATCGATATAACGTCAGTTTCGTAATAATCTTCTAATGAAAAGCCCAGACCGGGGTGCTTGATGATTTGCAGCAGCCTATGATCCAGGTTCGGCGGGTTCCACATCCTTTCGAACATTTCCTTCCGGCTGGAGGGTTGGTAAAGAGGAATCCTTTGTTTTCTAACCACTCTGACTGCCCGGTCAGTCCTGTGGGGAAGTCCCAAGGTAGGGACGTGCGGGTCATGCAGTTTGTCAGAGAGTCGGCAATCATCATCTCCTCTGACTGGCTTTTCCCCGGCCACATAGAAGAGAGTGGCTGGCCCTTCAGGGTTAGGCACCTCAAAAATTCTCAGTTGCTCGGCTACTTCGCAGTCGATTTCTGTTATGGGCTTGATGAACCCTGGCGGGACTCTAACATCCTCCAGCAGGTCTTCGAGGCCGGGCATCCCCGGTGTAGGATAGATGGCAAGGGGAGCTGCCTTGAATACCCCTCCTTCTTCTGCAATGAATGGTACATGTGCGAGAGCCACATAGCCTGGGGGTGGGGGAGGAAACCAACCACTCGACTCCACCTTCTTCTTTTATTTATCTTGGGTGACTTGAGGAGCTTGCTTCGCCTTTTCTAAGTACAGATTGGCATCTGACAAATGACACTCGAACACCTCGAACGGGTGGAGGTCGGCGAAGATTCTGACTTCTTTCCCCTCAAAGGGTACTTGATGCATTGGTGCAGGGTGGAAGGCACCACCCTATTCTTGTATAACCAAGGCCGGCCGAGCAACGCCTTGTAGGAGGTGTTGGAGTTGATGACGTAGAACTGGACCTTGGTGGTGAAGTCCTCAAAGGTCAAGTTGAATTCTACAACCCCCATGGGTACCTCGCATTTCTGGTTGAAACCAGCAATCTTGACGTTCCTGACCTCGACCAGGTGTACATCAAAGTAGTGTTTCTGGTACACCCGGTAGGGAAGTATGTTTACTGCCACTCCTGGGTCGATCAGGACCCTATTGATAGGCTACCCATTCAACTGCCCCTTCATGTAGAGCGGCATGTTATGACTGCAGGTGGGCAGAAGCATGTCATCCTTTGTGAAGGCCACGGCCACCTCAGGTGACACCTCCGCCAGGCAGGCCTCAAGTTGTGCTGGCGTCTGGAGTGCGGCAATAATGGCTTGCCGTGTTTCTTCATCTAAAGACAACATCTCCCAGATGGTGAACCGGGCCGGGATCTTCTTGAGATGTCTGACTATTCGGTCGGCTGCCCGTACCTTGAGTAGCTTCATCCCTTCGGCCTTGCTACGCCTGCCCCCACCTTGGACCTGGGGTGCTGGATCAGAGGGTGCCTCCTTTGCTGGTTCGGCCGCAGCCTCTTGAGCCTGTGGGGCCTACCGGGCTTCCTCCTTTTCTTGCATGAATTCGGCAAGGTTCGGGATGCCATCAAATTCCTCTTCTGGCTGAGGAGGGGTTGCCGCTGGTGGAGCTGGGGGACTGCTTGCTTCTTTGGTGGATCGAGACCCTTGGGGGCGTGCCTGCCTCTCCGTCCGGGCCAACAGGAATTCAGTGAATGAGGGAGTGCCCTGGCCCTGAGATCCTTCGGGATAGAGACCTGATGGAGGAGGGATCTCCGTGCCTCGAACCTTGGGCTCGGGGACTTGGTATGGCTGTTCTCCCCTGAGCATGATGTTATGGTTTACTAAGACATCATAAAATGCTAAAAAAACACACTAAGACATCATAAAATGCCTCTTAATAAGCCATTTGGAGGCACGAAGCCCAAATAAAAACACACATTACAAGCCTAAATACAATGCAAATAAATGCTAAAAAGGTGTCCAAACTCATGGCGGACACTCCAGACTATCTCCGAGCCAAAGAGAAGTTGATGTAGCTCGAGTGGTGCTCCGCGTACGGTACCGACGGCTTGCCGGTTCGTGCTTCTCGCTCGCTCTGGTGTCCGCACCATCATCATAATAGCTATGATGGGGGCCGAGGTGGTTGCTGACCATGCTTGGGGCCGCTCCGCCATTAATGGCTGGGGTCGTTCATCTCCTATTGCATCTTCAGACTCCTAGTGCTGGATTGATATTGTGTAAATTCCCCTCCTGGGGCTGCTTGTCATGTGAGGACGTGGCGGGGCCACCACGTAATCTCCCATTCTGGGCTCGTCCCTGTTGATCAGGTCTTGAGCAATATCTTTGAAGACGTAGCAGTCTTCAATTGGGTGACCTGGTATCTGGTGGTAGGGACAGAACAGAGGGTCGCCGCTTGTTCGGGTATCTTGCGGGCTCTTGGACTTCGGGAGGGAGACCTTGCCGTAGTGACAAGCCCAGTCGAAGATCCCTCGAGTCTTTTCCCTTGGAAAGGAGTAAGGCTTCCGCAGCTTCTCTTGTAGTGTAAAGCCTTGCCTGATCGGTCGCCCGGCTGGAGAAACGGCTATGTTCCCTGGCCCCCTCTTTGAATGAATGGAGGTGCCGGGACTGGTGTTTTGGGACCGGGATATGCCTTCATCTCGCGGGCGGAAAGAGCCTTTGAGCAGCTCGGACAGGAGTGACGTTAATTCGGCTAGTTGAGCCTTAGAATCTCGATCTCCCGTTGTTGCCTGTGATACAGAGCAAACAAAATGGGATCGTATCGGGGAGGACTTGAAGCGTGGCCCACGCCACCGCTTCTGGCTTCACCGACAGGCTGGGGTGAGGGCACCCTGGGGGTATGATCCCTTGTGGTCGATCCTTCAGAAGAGGGGGGAGTCTTCCTCGTGCAGCCATGGCGGAGAGGGTTCCAAAGGAACACTTCTTCATCTTGCGCCTCCTCAGCCGGAGGCATGGGATATGCACCGCGACGGGCTTCCAGCGGGTCTGCGGCCTCGGCGAGGTCATCACCGGACGGGGCCGAAATCGATATAACGTCAGTTTTGTAATAATCTTCTATTGAAAAGCCCAGACCGGGGTGCTTGATGATTTGCAACAGCCTATGATCCATGTTTGGCGGGTTCCACATCCTTTTAAACATTTCCTTCCGGCTGGAGGGTTGGTAAAGGGGAATCCTTTGTTTTCTAACCACTCCGACTGCCCGGTCAGTCATGTGGGGAAGTCCCAAGGTAGGGACGTGCGGGTCATGCAGTTTGTCAGAGAGTCGGCAATCATCATCTCCTCTAACTGGCTTTTCCCCCGCCACATAGAAGATAGTGGCTGGCCCTTCAGGGTTAGGCACCTCAAAAATTCTCAGTTGCTCGGCTACTTGGCAGTCGATTTCTGTTATGGGCTTGATGAACCCTGGTGGGACTCTAACATCCACCAGCAGGTCTTCGAGGCAGGGCATCCCCGGTGTAGGATAGATGGCAAGGGGAGCTGCCTTGAATACCCCTCCTTCTTCTGCAATGAATGGTACATGTGGGGGAGCCACATAGCCTGGGGGCGGTGGAGGAAACCAACCACTAGACTCCACCTTCTTCTTTCCTTTGTCTTGGGTGACTTGAGGAGCTTGCTTCGCCTTTTCTAAGTATAGATTGGCATATGACAAATGACACTCGAACACCTCGAACGGGTGGAGGTCGGGGAAGATTCTGACTTCTTTCCCCTCGCAAGGGTACTTGATGCATTGGTGTAGGGTGGAAGGCACCACCCTATTCTGGTGTAACCAAGGCCGACCGAGCAACGCCTTGTAGGAGGTGTTGGAGTTGATGACGTGGAACTGGACCTTGGTGGTGAAGTCCTCAAAGGTCAAGTTGAATTCTGCGACCCCCATGGGTACCTCGCATTTCCGGTTGAAACCAGCAATCTTGACGTTCCTGACCTCGACCAGGTGTACATCAAAGTAGTGTTTCTGGTACACCCGGTAGGGAAGTATGTTTACTGCCACTCCTGGGTCGATCAGGATCCTATTGATAGGATGCCCATTCAGCTGCCCCTTCATGTAGAGGGGCATGTTATGACTGCAGGTGGGCAGAAGCATGTCATCCTTTGTGAAGGCCACGACCACCTCAGGTGACACCTCCGCCAGGCAGGCCTCAAGTTGTGCTGGCGTCTAGAGTGCGGCAATAATGGCTTGCCGTGTTTCTTCATCTAAAGACAACATCTCCCAGATGGTGAACTGGGCCGAGATCTTCTTGAGATGTCTGACTATTCGGTCGGCAAACCGTACCTTGAGTAGCTTCATCCCTTCGGCCTTGCTACACATGTCCCCACCTTGGACCTTGGGTGCTGGATCAGAGGGTGCATCCTTTGCTGGTTCGGCCGCAGCCTCTTGAGCCTGTGGGGCCTGCCAGGCTTCCTCCTTTTCTTGCATGAATTCGGCAAGGTTCGGGATGCCGTCAAATTCCTCTTCTGGCTGAGGAGGGGTTGCCGCTGGTGGAGCTGGGGGACTGCTTGCTTCTTTGGTGGATCGAGACCCTTGGGGGCATGCCTGCCTCTCCGTCCGGGCCAACAGGAATTCAGTGAATGAGGGAGTGCCCCGACCTTGAGATCCTTCGGGATAGAGACCCGATGGAGGAGGGATCTTCGTGCCTCAAACCTTGGGCTCGGGGACTTGGTATGACTGTTCTCCCCTGAGCATGATGTTATGGTCAGCCTGAGGAGGGCGTCCCCACTTCTTTCCTGACCTGGTGGCATGTTGGGAAGTGGATGTTTCAGCTTGATTCGCCTCCGCTAGTTCATGGGGTAGCTCTTGTCACGCCCCGAACAAGGCGGAAATATCGGGACGTACAGTTAGGGACACGCTGGTAAGAGAGAGAACTAATCTAAAATAATACACAAGTGCTACAAGATGGAAATACTAAATGATCATTAACAAACCACAACTGATACAATAACCTCAAGTTCAACTTAATACAACTGGAATAATCAACCACTAAAACTCAATAACATGACTGAGACTAAAAGCTCTCCAAAACACAACTAAAGAAAGATAACACACTACTAACACACTAGAACTGATACACTCAAGACATCACTCCTGCCCTTCCCCATCGGTAAGCGCGTCACCTGAAAAGCCTGGAAAGGGGGGAAACACAACTATGAGCTGACGCTCAGTAGGAAATAACAGACAGGTATAAGTGATTAACAGTTTAATTACATTTTAAAATGTCATGCTACAAATGATAAAAATAATAAAAAGATAACGGTGATATCACGAAACAGAATTCAAAGATCTTGCAAGGTCAAGAAATATAATGAATAGAATAGTAAGATAAGAATTTACTACAGGAGATAACGATAAAAAGTTGGCCATATCAAGACAATTCAAGTCATGTCAAGCACGTATGTAATTTCATTTCCACGTCCAAGTAATAAGCAGGTAAAGTAACCACAAGTAGAGTATAGAACAGTGAAGAGTGGAAAGTGAAAAGTAGTAGAAAGTAATGTAGAGAGTAGTGGAGAGAGTAGTGGACAGTCCTAGATTTAACACATGTCAAGTACTGGTGCCAAATGCCACACCTAGTCATTCACCTCCCCGGGGGTACACGTAGTGTTCGAGCGCTCTTCCCAGGACCAGACCGAGCCCTTAATTGTTTGCCAGGCATTGATTTCTTTGGATCAAAGATCCCACGAATCTAGACTTTCACAGTTTATGGCCAGAATTCCAAGGTTTAAACTAAGTAGCAATAACAACTTCACGTAGGAAAGAGATTCATTTCCAGAATTTCAAGGTAAGTATAATCATTAAGGAGATCGAAACCAAGTCACAACAAGAGTTAATCGTGCTGCGCTACTGTAAAACAGCAGCAATCAAACAAGCTAATCAACATATTAATCCTAATCACCAAGTTAAGATATCATGATTAACCATTATCATTTGCATTAAGATAATTGCCAAGAAGCTGATTCAAGATGATAAGGCAAAGAACAACTCCCACAGGAGTGAAATAGAATGCATTAACAGAGATTTAGTTACACCATTAACCACTAATTATGTGGGTTTCTATTTAATCTTATATGCATTGAAATGAAGATGATAAACAGTGTGTTTTTACACTAAGTTTGCATGTATGGACCTATGTTAATTGAAACTAAAAAAGGTACATGAATAGGTCATTAGTTCCTCAAAAATGTATTTTTCAATGTGATTAGGTTGAATGGATTGATCCCCCGATGATCCGGATTGATCCCCGGGTCAAAACATCATTAAAACGGGTCATACGGGGCATGGGTCGACCCTTTGGGTCGACCCCTGAAAAAACTCCAGGTATGGGTCGACCACTGGGTCGACCCCTGGCTTCCAGGAGCCATCCTGGCTGCATGGGTCGACCCATTGGGTGTGGGTCGACCCATTGGGTCGACCCATGCAAGGCATCATTGCTGCTTGCAGGGTTGAAATGGGTCGACCCGTGGGTCGACCCCTGGGTTTCCAGACCCAAAAGGCTTCAAAAAAAACATGAAAAACTCCAAGAATTGGGGTCTAGATGTATTGGGATCTTAACCATATACTCTGGGGTTATTAATATGCATCCTAGGGTCATGAAACATAATTTTAAATCACGAATTTCGATAGGAATCCAATGAAATACAACCTATTCTATGAAGAACACAAGAAAAGTCTAGCTTGCTAGCATGCTTCTAATAACACACGAAATACTCTAGGCATGATCTATAAAAATTGGGGATTTTGATGTCAAAAGAAAGCTAACATGCTATTGATTACATTCATATATGTTAATTAGAAGTTGGGCTATTATAACCTACCTCAAATTGAAGAGGGAACTCGAAACCTAGAATAAAGAACAACTTGACAGCACCTCACTAAAACCTCGATATCTCCACGGATACCTAATGAAAATTGGGGCTTTTGCCACCAATGGAAAGAGCTCGATGAGAGGTACAATTTGCTATATTCATAAGCTGATTTTGGTTAAGGAACCCTACCTCAATCGAAGGAAGTAGAAAGGCCTAAGAAAAACCCACGAACTTGGACCCTCCTCCAATAATCACAAGAGATCTCTTCAGATCTGAATTCTATGCGAACACCACAGCTACCAAATGAATCTAGACACGTAGAGCTTTCTTTTAATAGGTCATACTCCTTCTGGATCCTTCCAGGAAGGGAGAATTCGACCAAACAAGTTGCGTGTTCCAAACACCGTCGCCAACGTTGACCTAGCTCTTGCGCGCCCAATACTTACCATATGGTAATGATTTTGTGGCATTATGAGAGGGGCAATGTTCCTCTATGTAATACCTTTCATTTGCCTCTGGAATCACCCCATTTGGTTGAGAAACAAGCTCGAATTTGATGTTCAAAGTTTGGGTGAATAGTGAATACGAATTTGGGTTAGGTGGGTTGTAAGTCAGGCTTAATCCACTGATTAGGCCTAGATAATGATTTAATTAGGCTTACTCCAAGAAGACAAAAGTGTTAGTCGAAGCATCTATTATTTAATTACTATTTTTATGAATTTTTATATGGTAGATAAAATTCTACTTCTACTATTCCGTAATTAATTAAATATTAAGCTCGGAAGACTTAGTTCGCTAATTCGGCTTAATAAACGATTTTTTTAGGCTTAATTGTAGAAGACAAAGTTGATAAACAAAATTAATTCTACAAGATGTGATTTTTGGGGATTTTTAGAAAATAGTTGAAAAATGACTTATTCTATTAATTAATTAATTAATCTAATTAATTTGGATAATTCTCATTAATTCGAATAACTTCAAATAAATTCCAAATAATTACAAATAACTTTCTAAATAAATTTCTAAAGAATTTGGGGTCTTACACCCTCCCCTACTTAAAGGAATTTGGTCCTCCAAATTCACTGCACTAAAACTGAGAGTAGAAAAAGATCGCTCACCTAGAATAGATTGGGATACCGCTTTCGCATAGTCTCTTCAGACTCCCATGTAACTTCTTTGGTCCCACGCCGACTCCACTGAATCTTGACCATCGGTATCGAACGATTCCGGAGTTGCTGTTGCTTCCGGTCCAGAATCTTGACAGGTCTTTCCTCATAGGTCAAATCTTCCTTCAGTTCAAAATCCACCTGCTGAATGATATGAGTGGGATCGTACATATATTTCCGTAACATAGACACATGGAAAACATTATGTACGCCAGACAAATGCGGTGGTAAAGCCAGTCTGTATGCCACCTCTCCCACTCTATCTAGAATCTCGAATGGACCAATGTACCTCGGACTCAGCTTGCCATGAATGCCAAATCTTCGGATCCCTCTCGTTGGAGAGACCTTTAAGAACACATACTCGCCAACCTGAAATTCCAATGCTCTTCTCCTGTTGTCGGCATAACTCTTCTGTCTTGACTGGGCTACTTGTAACCGGTCTCGGATAACACGGATGTTCTGTGATGATTCCGAAACAAGATCTGGTCCAAGCCACTGTTTCTCACCTACCTCGTCCCAACACAACGGGGAACGACAACTTCTACCATATAGTGCTTCAAAAGGAGCCATCTGAATGCTAGACTGATAGCTGTTATTGTAGGCGAATTCAATTAATGCCAAATGCTCACTCCAATTACCACCGAAATCAATCATGCAAGCTCGCAACATATCTTCCACTATCTGATTGGTTCTTTCAGTCTGTCCATCTGTCTGTGGATGAAAAGCAGTACTGAAATTCAGACGAGTAGCCAAAGACTCTTGCAGTCCCTTCCAGAAATGTGAAGTAAATCTGGGGTCTCGATCAGATACTATATTCATTGGGATACCATGCAATCTCACCACTTCCTTTATATACAAGGCAGCCAATACATCAATCGTCCACTTGGACTTAATTGGTAAGAAATGAGCCGACTTTGTCAATCGATCGACAATCACCCATATCGCATCAAATCCACCACGAGTCCTAGGTAGACCCATAATGAAATCCATGCCAATACTTTCCCACTTCCATTGGGGTATGTCGAGTGGTTTCAATTTCCCTGCTGGTCTGAAATGTTCGGCCTTAACTTGCTGACATACCAAACATCTGCTCACAAAATCTGCAACTTCTCTTTTCATATTCGGCCACCAAAATGACCTTTTCAAATCTCGGTACATCTTAGTGCCTCCAGGATGAATGGTATATCTGGATCTATGAGCTTCCTCAAGAATTTTGTTCTTTATTGTAGCCTCATCCGGAACACAAGTTCTGCCTTTAAATAATAATCTACCATCATCGGCCAACATGAAGTCAGGTCTGCTACTCAAGCTTCCCTTGATCTCTACCAACTCGGGATCATTATCTTGCAAGGACTTGATCTCTATCAATAATTCAGGTTTAAGTTGAATCTGAGCAATCAAGATCCGATCATTGTCAATATTGAGATCCAGACTAGATAATTGTTCCAACAATCTCCATTCTTGTAACATGAGACTTGACAATCTAGCTACCGGCTTCCGGCTTAATGCATCTGCCACAACATTACCTTTGCCAGGATGATACTCAATCGAGAAGTCGAAGTCTTTCAAGTACTCCAACCATCTCCGCTGCCTCATGTTGAGTTCCTTCTGAGAAAATAAATACTTCAAACTCTTATGATCTGAAAACACTGTAAAGGTTTCTCCATATAAGTAATGCCTCCATATCTTTAAAGCAAACACGACTGCAGCAAGTTCCAAATCATGAACATGATAATTATCTTCGTGCTTCCTCAACTGCCTAGAGGAATAGGCAATCACCTTCCCATGCTGCATGAGTACACAGCCTAAGCCAATACCTGAAGCATCAGTATAAACAACAAATCCTCCTTCACCAGAAGGTAAAGCCAAAACAGGTGCAGTAGTCAAACACTCCTTCAGAGTCTGAAAGCGTCGCTGACAATCATCTGACCAATCAAACTTATTTTCCTTACGGGTTAATCTTGTAAGAGGTACCGCAATCTTAGAGAAGTCTTGAATAAATCTTCGATAATAACCTGCCAGGCCTAGAAAACTTCTAACTTCTGTCACACTGGTAGGCTGTTCCCAATTCTTCACTGCCTCAACCTTCGAAGGATCAACAGAAATACTGTTCTTCGTAATGATATGTCCTAGAAAGGACACCTCTTGCAGCCAGCATTCACACTTACTGAACTTAGCATATAGTTGATGATCTCTCAACAGTTGCAATGCCATTCTCAGATGCTCAGCATGCTCCTCCTCATTCTTAGAATAAATCAGGATGTCATCAATAAATACCACGACCCACTGATCAAGATAGGGCCGAAATGCATTGTTCATCAACTGCATGAAAGCTGTTGGAGCATTCGTTAGACCAAAAGGCATAACGACAAATTCAAAATGACCATACCTGCTGCGGAAAGCTGTTTTATAAATGTCCTCTTCCTTAATCCGCAACTGGTGATATCCAGATCGAAGATCGATCTTAGAGAAATATTGAGCTCCCGCTATCTGGTCAAATAACTCGTCAATCCTCGGCAAGGGATATTTGTTCTTGACAGTCTGCTGGTTTATTTGCCGATAATCAATGCACAACCTCATCGAACCATCTTTCTTCCTGACGAACAACACAGGGGCTCCCCACGGAGAAGTACTAGGATGAATAAAACCCTTCTCGAGTAATTCCATCAGTTGCTGCTTCAGTTCCCTCAGTTCCGCAGGAGACATACGATAAGGAGCCTTAGAAATAGGAGCTGTGCCAGGAATAAGATCAATAGAAAAGATAACTTCCCGCTCAGGCGGAAGTCCTGGTAGTTCCTCTGGAAAGACATCAGGAAAATCTTGGACAACAGGAATGTCCTTGATCTCAATCTGCTGCTCAGGGGTTGCACAAACAAAGACTAGAAAAGCCTCACACCCATGCCTCAAAAGCTTATCAGCTCGAAGAGCCGAGATGAGCGGTACGGAGTTATGGTGCTTGACTCCCGTAAAAGATAAACCAGAATGTCCAGTAAAAGTCACTGAGCTAGAACTACAGTGAACATTGGCCTCATACTTGGCCAACCAATCTGCTCCTAGGATTACATCATAATCCTTCATATCCATGCAGACCAAATCTGCTGGAAAGTTCTGTTCACCAATCATAACCTTACTAGAAGGATAGAAATACTGGATTGTTGATCTAGTGCCAATAGGGGTTGAAATCTCTAACGGAGTATTCATCAAAACAGGTTCCACAGCTAATGACTTAGCAAATCTCCGTGAAATAAAAGAATGTGTTGCACCAGTATCAAAGAGAGCAAATGCGGGCTTATCGATTATAGTAAGGGTACCTTCGACGAGTCCGCCATCATCAGAAATCCCAGTTTCCTCTGCATGTAAAGCTTGAAGCTTGCCTTGTGGTTTCTTGAAGACTAGAGGTTTTGCCGGTGTAGCTTGTTCCGATATGAGAGGACAATTGGGGATACGGTGCTCCTTGCTTCCACATCGCAAACAGGCGCCTAGCTTGCGCCAGCACTCCTCTATCTTGTGACCCGGACGATCACAATAGTTGCACACGCCCTTGAATGGAACAATAGGGCCAGGCTTCTTGTCTTCATGCCTCGGCATCTTGCCCTTCCACGATCCGGACCCGCTCCACGAACCAGGTCCACTAACAGGCCTCTTCTTGGCATACCCGGGTTTGACACTCCCGGAACCCGTAGGTAATTCTTTCTTGGTGCCTTTCCCACGGATTCTCTCCGTCATCTCAAGAGTATCCTCCAGAACTTGCGCTTTCCTTACCATCTCGGAATAAGTGGAAATCTCCATCGGTGCCAATTGGTTGATATAATGAAGCTTCAAACCATTGAGAAAGCGCTTCGCCTTCATCTTCTCGGTGGAAATGAGATGTGTAGCATATCGAGAAAGCCGTGCAAATTGAGCCTCATACTCTGCCACGGACAAACCTCGCTGTTTCAAGGCCGCGAACTCTGCCGCTTTCTTCTCTTGCACTCTATCAGAAAAATACTTGCTGTTGAAGAATTCTCGAACTCTTCCCACATAACTTGCCGATCACCGAGAGTTGCCTTGATAGAATCCCACCAAGTACGTGCATCATGTTCCAATTGAAATGTGGACAAAAGGACACGCTCCTGGTTGGTGCATTGCATAACTTCAAAGATTCTCCCCATCTCATCTAGCCAGTGCTCGGCTTGGTCAGGGTCAGTCGAACCAGCGAATCTAGGCGGGTTCATTCCGCGGAAGTTCGGTATAGATCACCGGTGCCATGCTGTGCCGCTCCTGCCTGAGCTACTTGCTGAAGGGCCTGAGTAAGGCCTTGAACCGTACGCTGCAGGTTCCTCCATTCAGCACGATCAGCTGCCATCTACACGAGAAATAGGTTACTTAGGTTCAATAAGATAGATAAAGCACGATTAAGGAACGAACTTAACCCAAGTTCTACCCATTCTTACCAGGTCAGGTCCTAGACTTTTACAAGGTTAGGGATCTAATGCACCTAGACACGACCAAAAACTCGGTACCTGGCAGAGGTAATCGGTCCGAAGACCACTCGCGCAAGTGTGCGACCTTCCCGATAGGCGTAGCCTAACGTTCGGACAACACCTTTTGATATACCGATTATTGGGATGCAATGCAAGAAAACTTAAACTTAGGAAACCTAGGAATGTGAAACCTAGGGCTCTGATACCAACTAAACTGTCACGCCCCGAACAAGGCGGAAATATCGGGACGTACAGTTAGGGACACGCTGGCAAGAGAGAGAACTAATCTAAAATAATACACAAGTGCTACAAGATGGAAATACTAAATGATCATTAACAAACCACAACTGATACAATAACCTCAAGTTCAACTTAATACAACTGGAATAATCAACCACTAAAACTCAATAACATGACTGAGACTAAAAGCTCTCCAAAACACAACTAAAGAAAGATAACACACTACTAACACACTAGAACTGATACACTCAAGACATCACTCCTGCCCTTCCCCATCGGTAAGCGCGTCACCTGAAAAGCCTGGAAAGGGGGGAAACACAACTATGAGCTGACGCTCAGTAGGAAATAACAGACAGGTATAAGTGATTAACAGTTTAATTACATTTTAAAATGTCATGCTACAAATGATAAAAATAATAAAAAGATAACGGTGATATCACGAAACAGAATTCAAAGATCTTGCAAGGTCAAGAAATATAATGAATAGAATAGTAAGACAAGAATTTACTACAGGAGATAACGATAAAAAGTTGGCCATATCAAGACAATTCAAGTCATGTCAAGCACGTATGTAATTTCATTTCCACGTCCAAGTAATAAGCAAGTAAAGTAACCACAAGTAGAGTATAGAACAGTGAAGAGTGGAAAGTGAAAAGTAGTAGAAAGTAATGTAGAGAGTAGTGGAGAGAGTAGTGGACAGTCCTAGATTTAACACATGTCAAGTACTGGTGCCAAATGCCACACCTAGTCATTCACCTCCCCGGGGGTACACGTAGTGTTCGGGCGCTCTTCCCAGGACCAGACCGAGCCCTTAATTGTTTGCCAGGCATTGATTTCTTTGGATCAAAGATCCCACGAATCTAGACTTCCACAGTTTATGGCCAGAATTCCAAGGTTTAAACTAAGTAGCAATAACAACTTCACGTAGGAAAGAGATTCATTTCCAGAATTTCAAGGTAAGTATAATCATCAAGGAGATCGAAACCAAGTCACAACAAGAGTTAATCGTGCTGCGCTACTGTAAAACAGCAGCAATCAAACAAGCTAATCAACATATTAATCCTAATCACCAAGTTAAGATATCATGATTAACTATTATCATTTGCATTAAGACAATTGCCAAGAAGCTGATTCAAGATGATAAGGCAAAGAACAACTCCCACAGGAGTGAAATAGAATGCATTAACAGAGATTTAGTTACACCATTAACCACTAATTATGTGGGTTTCTATTTAATCTTGTATGCATTGAAATGAAGATGATAAACGGTGTGTTTTTACACTAAGTTTGCATGTATGGACCTATGTTAATTGAAACTAAAAAGGGTACATGAATAGGTCATTAATTCCTCAAAAATGTAGTTTTCAATGTGATTAGGTTGAATGGATTGATCTCCCGATGATCCGGATTGATCCCCGGGTCAAAACATCATTAAAACGGGTCATACGGGGCATGGGTCGACCCTTTGGGTCGACCCCTGGAAAAACTCCAGGTATGGGTCGACCCTTGGGTCGACCCCTGCAGGCTGTGGGTCGACCCATTGGGTCGACCCATGCAAGGCAGCATTGCTGCTTGCAGGGTTGAAATGGGTCGACCCGTGGGTCGACCCCTGGGTTTCCAGACCCAAAAGGCTTCAAAAAAAATATGAAAAACTCCAAGAATTGGGGTCTAGATGTATTGGGATCTTAACCATATACTCTAGGGTTATTAATATGCATCCTAGGGTCATGAAACACAATTTTAAATCACGAATTTCGATAGGAATCCAATGAAATACAACCTATTCTATGAAGAACACAAGAAAAGTCTAGCTTGCTAGCATGCTTCTAATAACACACGAAATACTCTAGGCATGATCTATAAAAATTGGGGATTTTGATGTCAAAAGAAAGCTAACATGCTATTGATTACATTCATATATGTTAATTAGAAGTTGGACTGTTATAACCTACCTCAAATTGAAGAGGGAACTCGAAACCTAGAATAAAGAATAACTTGACAGCACCTCACTAAAACCTCGATATCTCCACGGATACCTAATGAAAATTGGGGCTTTTGCCACCAATGGAAAGAGCTCGATGAGAGGTACAATTTTCTATATTCATAAGCTGATTTTGGTTAAGGAAACCTACCTCAATCGAAGGAAGTAGAAAGGCCTAAGAAAAACCCACGAACTTGGACCCTCCTCCAATAATCACAAGAGATCTCTTCAGATCTGAATTCTCTGCGAACACCACAGCTACCAAATGAATCTAGACACGTAGAGCTTTCTTTTAATAGGTCATACTCCTTCTGGATCCTTCCAGGAAGGGAGAATTCGACCAAACAAGTTGCGTGTTCCAAACACCGCCGCCAACGTTGACCTAGCTCTTGCGCGCCCAATACTTACCATATGGTAATGATTTTGTGGCATTATGAGAGGGGAAATGTTCCTCTATGTAATACCTTTCATTTGCCTCTGGAATCACCCCATTTGGTTGAGAAACAAGCTCGAATTTGATGTTCAAAGTTTGGGTGAATAGTAATACGAATTTGGGTTAGGTGGGTTGTAAGTCAGGCTTAATCCACTGATTAGGCCTAGATAATGATTTAATTAGGCTTACTCCAAGAAGACAAAAGTGTTAGTCGAAGCATCTATTATTTAATTACTATTTTTATGAATTTTTATATGGTAGATAAAATTCCACTTCTACTATTCCGTAATTAATTAAATATTAAGTTCGGAAGACTTAGTTCGCTAATTCGGCTTAATAAACGATTTTTTTAGGCTTAATTGTAGAAGACAAAGTTGATAAAAAAAATTAATTCTACAAGATGTGATTTTTGGGGATTTTTAGAAAATAGTTGAAAAATGACTTATTCTATTAATTAATTAATTAATCTAATTAATTTGGATAATTCTCATTAATTCGAATAACTTCAAATAAATTCCAAATAATTACAAATAACTTTCTAAATAAATTTCTAAAGAATTTGGGGTCTTACAGCTCTTCTTCTTTTTCTTCCAGGGAGAGGGTGGTGTCAAACAGTGCCGAGAGGGTATTGCAGGCAACGATGACCTCGTTTTTCTTCTTATTCCTGGGCCTTCTTTTCTTTCTCTTCTTTTCTGCAGTGGCCGGTGGTTGCTCTTGGGGAAGTTCACCCCACGGGGGAGGTTCTTTTCATGCTTCAGCTTCTGCTCCTGGAATCTGTTCGCGTGACTCAAACTCTTCCCAGGGGACATACTCTTTCAGTTCCACGGGTTGGATTTCGGGCTGCTCATAGTCTTCAAGCCCATCAATAATAGCCTGGAGTCTTTCAACCGCCGGGCTGGTTTCCTTGTGCATCCGCATCGGGATGTGCTTCTTCTTGTTGTGAGTCAGCCGTCTCATGATTAGCCGAGGGGCTGTGTCATGCCAGACGAGGTTCATCGGTGGTGGCGCTGGCCAGGGTGTGACACCCCTCACATGAACCTCTGGATCGGTCGAAGGGTCTGTCTTCTTCTATTCTTCTTAGGTACGGATTGCCATCCCCCTTGGTCTTGAGCGGGTCCCGCGACAAAAGTTTCATAGGTGGTGTGGGTGCTGGCCTCCGCCCATTCTTTAGGCAACTCCTGATATAATGACACCATGTTGACGGTGGGAGCCAAGCTGGGCAGCTCATGTGGCTGTGGAGGGTCTACTTTGTTCTCCCCCATGTCCAGCTCTCCATTCTTGATTAAGGACTCAATGACGTCCTTGAAGACGTAGCAGTCTTCATTGGTATGCCCGAGCATCTGGTGGTACTGGCAGAAGCGCGGGTCATCCTTCTTTTTCAGATCACCAGGCCTCTTCAGTTCTGGCAATGTGATTTTATTGTAGCTGGTTGCCCACTCGAACAGGAGCAAGGACTTATCTCGAGAGAAAGAGTATAGCTTATTTCTCATTTTCTCCCTAAGCGAGGGACCTTCCCGCCGTTCCGTTTGTCTAGGCGGGGGAGGGTTGGCAACCCCTTTAGCCTTTTCCTTTTGTTTCTCAAAGGTCTGGAAATCTAGTGCATGCACCTCTGGGGGAACTGGCTTCTTCTCGGCCTGCCTGGCTCTCTGGGTTGACGCGGCTGGGGTGGAAGAGTACCGGGCAAGGAACGCCTCAATCTCGGCCACTATATTATTCAGGCGGTCAAATGTCTTGACCTCAGTGCTGATCATCCTTTCCAAGATTTCTTTCTTCAGGTTCTATTTGCAGATCTGCACTACGTCCTCCTGATGTGGGGGACGCCTGCACCTCATACTGAGGTTCCTCCATCTCTTAATGTAGTCGAGTGCCGACTCATCATTCCTCTGTCTCGTGGCATAGAGTTTCGCTACAGTGACCTCCCGTTCAGCAATATAAAATCTTTCTCTTTAAACTTTTTCTGCATATCGGGCCAATCAATGATATACCCGGTGGGCAAGCTTGAGCACCATTCAAAGTCAAGCCCAGTGAGTGTTGAGCCAAAGAATTTGAGGAGATAAGCCTCATCAGTAGCCAGATCTCCTATGACATTCACATAATAGGCAATATGCTCCCTGGGAGACCCCTGTCCGTTGAACTTTTCAAATTTCGGTGGCTTGGTGATGCCGACTGGCAGTTTCTTGGCGGCATAATGGGCCGGGTAGGGAACTCGGTAGACGTCAAACATCGTTTGGTCACCATCGCCTCTCTCCACCCACTTCATGTTGATCATCTGTTCAAGCATCAACCGGCTGTCCGCTGCGGGGTCGACCGGATTTGGGTAAAAGTGGGCAGGCTGTGCCCTTGGAGTAGTCAACACTGTCTCCTGTGGGGCCATAGGGGACCCTTGGAAGGACAGGAGTGGCGGCGAAGCCGGTATCATATGTTGTGCCTATTGCTGGGGGATGGCTCTAGTGTAGCCGGGCATCAACGAGGGTGCTGCCCCCTGCAGAGGTGCTTCGGAAGACTGCTCGTTGCCCCCGGGCACTTCGAGCAAAGCCTCGATCTGCCCGAATGTGGATGGTTGTGCATTCCTCCCGTTCAGCTGCTTCTTCAGCATTTCAATCTCCCGCTGGTACTGTTGTACCATGTACAACATCGCGGGGTCATTCGTGGGGAGACTAGGAGTGCCCCCTGCTTCGTCAGCCGGCGTCTCTTCCGATGATGTAGACGGCCCACCGCTGGTGCCGCCGGTAGTGATGACATTGGCGGCCAATGCCATGGAGGGTTCTTCACAGAAGGTCTCTTCAGCGCCCGCCTGCGCCACTTCGCTTTCCGCTCTCCCTCTTTTGGTAAGGGGACCGGGTCTTGCGGCGAGTCTGGCCACCTCTTCGGGGTCGGTAGGTAGAGCTCCATACCGACCAAACACTCCTGCCATGTTGCAGGTGTAGACTCTCCAATTCCTGTTTCTTCTTGCCATCCTTCTCGACGGCCTGCCTGGGAACAACAATCTATCGAAGACCGATCTTCGGGGCTCCGCTTCCTCCCACAAAGGGGACCGACGGAGCTCCTCAGAGTGGTTCCTTGATTCTGCGCTGGGCACAGGTCGGGTCTCTTCCTCTTGGAAGGCGGAGGCCATTGCCGCCAGTAGTCTCTGGTGGCCCGAAGGGGTGCTCCTCGGGCCTCAGAGGTAATTCCTCATGGCTTGCTCCACCCCTTCCCACTCCTGGTCAGAGGGAGAAGCCGGTGATTGCGCGCGGATGGCAGTAGCAGGAGTGTAATCCACAGGCCTTAGGCAGGCAGCTTGGTGTCGACGCTTGTGGTGCTGGCGACGGATATTTTCTGGCGGTGTCGGTGTAGCAGATGCCGGCTGGTAGACCGGGGGCGTCTGATGTGACACGAAATTGGGAGGGGGTTGACCTTCTTCTTCCTGCTGATCAATGTCGCGCTATAGGTTACTAGCGCCTTCATGAAGAACGCGCTAGGACGATATAGCGCGTTCTCAGACAGCCGCCGGACGAAGAAGTTAGACATTGGGGCTCCCATGGACGACGACGGGGAAGTGATTCACACGGGGGAACACGTAGGAGGGTGGGTATGACACGGGGGATCTTAAACAAACACAAGAGGGCCCTAAACATCGATTAAACTAACCTATTACTAGCTAGGATAACTTGGTGAAGGTGGGAACGGGGGTGGGCGACGAGGGAGAAAGGGGCATGGCAGGGCGAGCTAGGACCACGTAGGGTTTTGGCTGGGGCATCACACCTGATCCCATCGCAGGACCGGTGCAACCAAGCTCCGTCTTGATCATAGCAACGTCGTTGGCGATGGTGGAGGGCGTCGATCGTCGGTGGAGGAAGAACGGAGCCCCGAATGGGGCCTCACACCCGACCTCTACTCAAGGCCGATGCACCCGAAACTTCGAACGTCCTCCGTGAAGGGGAAAAGGGGAGGATTAGAAGAAGAACGTGGGCATCGCACCCGAAGAGGGGAGGAGGGAGGAGATTCCAAAGATTGGGGGGGGGAAATATAGCCATGCTATACTCAACTCTTTCAAACACTCATTTTTTCTCAATTCATTTCATTACTTAATCAAACGAGATGGGGTACATATATAGGGGGAAGGGGAAGCCTAAACGGCACTAGAACATCAATTACAATAGTGGGAAACATCGAACATTGAAGTCATTGGGAGTCCCAAGTGTTGGGTAGTTGGGGCGCCTGCAGTCGACTTTCTGCCTGATATCGCGCTAGGGAAACCTAGCGCCTTCTTCAGGTCGCGCTACCTTTGGGTAGCGCGTTAATCTTCAGCCCAGCAGCTTCATCGATCGGCTTTGGCCTGGAAGCTCGCTTGATTTCCATCAAACCCCTCCACTTTGGAAGGTTCGTCCTCGAACCTAGAAGCTCAAGATCCCAGTTTGTGAGAACAGGCTGGTTCCCTAAGCTCTGATACCATTTGATGTGACACGAAATTGGGAGGGGGTTGACCTTCTTCTTCCTGCTGATCAATGTCGCGCTATAGGTTACTAGAGCCTTCATGAAGAACGCGCTAGGACGATATAGCGCGTTCTCAGACAGCCGCCGGATGAAGAAGTCAGACATTGGGGCTCCCATGGACGACGACGGGGAAGTGATTCACACGGGGGAACACGTAGGAGGGTGGGTATAACACGGGGGATCTTAAAAAAACACAAGAGGGCCCTAAACATCGATTAAACTAACCTATTACTAGCTAGGATAACTTGGTGAAGGTGGGAACGGGGGTGGGCGACGAGGGAGAAAGGGGCATGGCAGGGCGAGCTAGGACCACGTAGGGTTTTGGCTGGGGCATCACACCCGATCCCATCGCAGGACCGGTGCAACCAAGCTCCGTCTTGATCATAGCAACGTCGTTGGCGATGGTGGAGGGCGTCGATCGTCGGTGGAGGAAGAACGGAGCCCCGAATGGGGCCTCACACCCGACCTCTACTCAAGGCCGATGCACCCGAAACTTCGAACGTCCTCCGTGAAGGGGAAAAGGGGAGGATTAGAAGAAGAACGTGGGCATCGCACCCGAAGAGGGGAGGAGGGAGGAGATTCCAAAGATTGGGGGGGGGGGGGGGGGAAATATAGCCATGCTATACTCAACTCTTTCAAACACTCATTTTTTCTCAATTCATTTCATTACTTAATCAAACGAGATGGGGTACATATATAGGGGGAAGGGGAAGCCTAAACGACACTAGAACATCAATTACAACAGTGGGAAACAGTGAACATTGAAGTCATTGGGAGTCCCAACTGCTGGGTAGTTGGGGCGCCTGCAGTCGACTTTCTGCCTGATATCGCGCTAGGGAAACCTAGCGCCTTCTTTAGGTCACGCTACCTTTGGGTAGCGCGTTAATCTTCAGCCCATCAGCTTCATCGATCGGCTTTGGCCTGGCAGCTCGCTTGATTTCCATCAGCGTCACTTTGACCCTTTCATCTCGTCGGGCCCTTCTCGGGCGGATGCAGCTAGGCCCTGCTCGGGTGGGTGTAGTGGTCTGGGCTTCTTTGGGGATCCAGACTCGCTTGAGCTTAGCCGGCTTGTGAACCGGAGTGTTCTTCGATGCTGCGGCCGGGACGGCGGGCACCACCTTCTCTTTCATTTTCTCCAGCCCTTGGAAGGAGTTGCGGACTGGAATAGTTGGTATGATGTGGTCCGGAATCACTTCAGACCTCTGCCCATTAAGGTGGACCTGGACGCTCCCGACGGTCATGGATTTCCCGGAGCTGGAGATTCGGCGCCCCGGGGTAGCGCCAGCATTGTTCCTTTGGAGCCTCCTCCGGTGAGATGCCGATCCCTGGTGATGCGGGCTGGCAGTCTGGTTCACATGGTGCACGTTGCAGCTCAGCGTCCCAGTTGGGACGGCGTTGTTGTTTCGGGCCGGGGCTCGGTCGGCAACAGCTTCAGTAACTCCCTGGGTGGGAGCGTTGGTCTTGGGCTTGTCGGACGCCTACACGTCCAGTATGTTGACGAAGGCTACCCCAAGGAAGTTGGGGAAGCCAACCATGGGAGGAAAGCTCCCGAAGTTGAGGGGGACGGCGCGGTAGCCACCCCTAACGTGGCTCTCGACGGGCTGGGAACCGAAGGTGGTCGCCATCCTTGGTGTCAAAGTGCAATTTTCCTGCGTTTGCAAAAATAGCGCAATTAGTATTTCAAGAAGGGGGCCGCAGGGCCCCTAATTCTGGCAAAGAGATGAAGGGTGGATAAGTCCCACCGGGTGTGCCAGACTTGTGGACGCACTTTTCGATTATAAAATCTTTCAGCTCGTTTATTGGGTGTGTGGGCGTGCCAGTCACAAAGTGATGATTTATTCGGGCTTCACGGAATCCCATGGTGCGCTCGATCTGACTTCGTCAGACGATTGTGTGGTTCGGATCGGGACCAAATCCCGTCGTGTCATAAAGGTCACGACGTCATTTACATCCTCCATACAAGGGAACACCCTTGATTAGTTGCCGAAATTAGGAGCCCTGCAGCCTAAAAGAATTAATACTAACTGTGCAATGGTAAAGAGGAATAAATCACACTAAGGATCCGCATCGGGATAAGAGCCATCGGCCATGTCGGTCATTCACGGACATTTTCATGTTCAGACGTAGGTCCGTAATAGAAATGCGATGAAAATTGGGGTGAACCTATTCAAATGTCTGCCGAATATACGGTAATTTTAATAATGGCTCGGAAGGGATTCGGCCCGAGAAACGGGCCCGGTTTAATCAGAATGTCGGCCCAAGGTGAGGTCGGGTCATGGCCATTTCGGGATAACTCCCAAGACTCAGGCCCGGCCTGCAAGGGCGGCATTGTTGTTCCTTCAGGACCGGGTCACGGGGAGAGACGAGGCTGCAATGTGGATTTTGTTATTATTATTATTATCCGAGTTTCTAATTATATCCCCCCCTTTTTTATTCATTGCATATTCAGATGCGTATACTCATTCGTTTATCTATTTATTATTATTATATTTTTTTATACATATATTTCATTAGAATTTCCTCGTATATTTTTTTATTATTGTTTTTCGTGTTTTGGTGTAGAGGAGTGGGCCGTTGTGGTTAAGGAAAGGTGTGCCGCTGGGTTGGGGATAGTGTGCCGGCGAAGGCACCGGAAGGGTGCACCGGGGGTAAAGGGCGAGAGCGTGCCCGCGAAGGGCGCGAGCGGGCGTGCCGGGGAGAGTTGGGAAGAGTGTATCGGACTGGGCACCGGCGAGTGTGCCGGTGGAGGTGGGGGATAAAGTGTACTGGCCTGGGCTTCAAAAGGGCGTGTCGGGCTGGGAAGTTGAAGGTGCACCGGGGAAGGCCAGAGGCAGGTGTGCCGGGTGAGGGTAATGAGGGTTAGATGGGGTCAAGGCGTGTCGGGGGAGATTTAAGGCAGGGTGTACCGGCGGATGGGCATGGTGGGTGTGCCGGCCAAGGGTGCTAGGGAGTGTGTCGGGGGAGGCACCAAGGGAGTGTATCGGGCCGAGGGCGGCAAGGGGCCCACTCCTCCTTGATTTCTTGTACTTTTCCCTTCTTCTCTTCCTTGATTTTTATGCAGTCTGTATTGGTCCTCTCTTCCTCTTCTCATAACCATTTTCCTTTCTTTCTTCTTTGCAGGACGAGTGTTCAAGTTGCTTGGACGTCGTTCGGTCCGGTTCTCTTTTTGTTGATTGCGGTTCCCTTGGTTTGGTCGAAGTACTTTGCCATTAGTCATTTCGTTTGTTTGCTGCTTCCTTTTGCCCTTTAACATTTTGTTATTATTAATAAAAATTCGGCAGCATCTCCCCTTGACCCGGATGGTAAGGGAGATAAAGGGAACGCGCCCACATGGAGTGGTGGAACCCGATAATTGGAGGTGCGTGCCAAGAGCAACGACACCTTTGATAAAATCTTAGAAAAGCTGAAAGAAACGACGGACCGGAGACCTCTCTAGGACTGGCTAGGGGTGCACCGGGCAAGGGGAAGGGACATGTGACTAGTGTGCCGGCCAGGGAGCCTACATGGGCTGGAGAAGTGTGCCAGGCTAAGGGAGGCCAGGGTGTGCCGGGCTGAGGGGCATACGGGGCCGTGATGACGAACGGGTGAGCCAAGGGTGTGCCGTTGAAGGCATAGAGAGGGTGTACCGGGCAAAGGCCAAAGGGGCCGTGCCGGTGAAGAGGTGTACCGGTGGGGTTCGCCTAAGGGCGTATCGGTCAAAGGCTGGGAGACTACACCGGGCTAGAGAGGCGAGGGTCAGATGGATTGGAACTGGAGAGAGGAAAGAAGCCATGGCTCTTGGCTCAATCAGTGCAGGTGGGAGGCTTCAAATAGGCCAAGGAGGAGGTGAAGGAGAGGGGCCACTGGCCACACTCAAGGGGCACGATAGTGAACCCCATGGGAAGGCCAACAACATAAAGGACAAAGCATGATCGGCATGGGAAGGGAAAAGCCACCGAAGGATGGAGGAAGAAGAAGGAATCGAACACACACACAGGGGCCCAAGCCAACAGAGACAATAAGAAACCCAAAAAAGGATTTTTATTCATGGAAGACAAGGGTCATAACCGGCCACGTACACTTCAAAACACCGGGGTAGAAGATACAACAGTGGGATAAAAAAGAAGACACAGAGAAGAATAAATGGGGGAGTTAGGGTCGAGCAGGGGCGACGGCTCCCCACTCTTCCCCCTCCCATGCGCTACATTCACACCCACGCTCCCTCACTCTCTCTCTTTCTTACTCTCTCTCATCGCCGATGGTCGCCGGAGGACCTTCCTCTTCTTCTCTTCTTCTTCTTCTTCTCTGTGGAGCGCTTCTGTCTCTGTCTTCTGTGTCTCTGTGTGTTCCTCTGTCTATGGTGTTCACCAGAGGAGAAGGGTTTTTTTATACCCCCAACGGTGGGAGCGTTCAAGCACGAACGGCGGTGGCGGGAAGTGACCGGCCTTAATGGGGATTTGACTCCCCCCTCTTCGATGGCCGGAGGTAGGCAGCGTGTCTTCCTCCCTAGATGACACCTCAGCGAGCCCACTGCGCGCCAAGGATCTTTAGGGCGTGGGCATCAGATCTCGTTTGCCGGATCCACCGGGCAAGGGCTGTGGACATCAAAAAAATACGGTGTCGATCATACGTCATGCACGTCTCGACACTCGAGAGCAATCCAAAGACGGAAATGCCGAATAAACCTCACGTCTCGCCCGATCAGGACGAGAACTCGCTTGGTGGTCTACTACCCGCTAAGGAAGCCCCCCAAGCGGAAGATACAGCTACAACGCTCCGACCGGCCATGTCAAGAGCTGAATCAAAGAAAAGTCGAGAACTCCGACACAGTCTCGGGATACACTGAAAGTCATGCAAAGTCTAGGACCAAGCCCCAAAGGCTATAAACAGAATATTATGAAGGCCATACGTTGCAACTAGAACATTCCAGGAGCGCCAACACCCGAATAAATGGCTGTGACTTCGAAAAGAATCCATTCGAGGCTTAAAACGGTGCGAAAGGGCCTTAAACCGGCGCGCTCTAAACCGGTGCGCCCCTTTGACATCTTAATCCGGCGTGCCCCTTCAAACATCTTAATCCGGCGCGCCCCATTTTTTTCATTTGCCCTTGCTTGGCATTAGACCGGCGCGCCCCTCCTTGCGTGGCATTAAACCGGCGCGGCCCTTGTGTGCTGATAATCCGGCGCGCACAACTCTGCGCCGTTTTAACCAAAGGGACATCCCATCTATATTCCGATGCTCTGTTTCCGGATGAATCTCACACGAAGTCCAGAGAGGAGAAGAACAGTGGCATTCAATGCCCGTCCCATAGCCATTTAAAGATTGCAGAGCTGTGCACACCCGAACTCGACAGCGCAACAGTGGTAGCAGTAGAGGCCAGCACCGATGGTGGCAGCAGCAGTAGATCTCCAGACAAACCTACGAACATCTCATCCTCGGATGAATGGCAGTGTACGGCACGAATCAGCATCATCTAGCACAACAACAACATTGTTGCGAACAAGGTAGAGGTGGCGAGAGTTTTCTCCCCCCACTGTCCGTTCCATATATACTCTATCTGCCCCACTGGAGAAAAGGGGAGAAGCTGGAAACACCCCCCCCGGTGGGTGATTGAAAAAGAGGAGAGGGCCACCCGAAAAGAAGAAGAAGCTTGGTCCCCCGGCACCGGCAAGTTGAAGAAGGAAGAGAGAAAAGAGTGAGGGTGAGAGGTGAGTCGGAGGGGAAAGACCATGTGCTCTCTTCCCCTCCTCCGTCAATGTATTCTCTCCCCCCCTTGCAATGTATTTCGTTCTTTTTTTCTCCAGATGAACCCCCCTCTGCATTAGAACCTTCCCCCGTTTGTCTGGATGAATAAAAAGAAAAGTCCTCTTGCAAGCGCGATGTTCTTTGTTTAGCCTCTGCTCCCCTTTCTCTCGGTTTTCTTATCATCCAGGGACCTTGGAGACCTGCCTCTCCGTGGCACGGCCTTCAGAGGAACCCATCGAACGGATGAATATTCATGGCCTCTTATGGCATACACCCGTCCCTCCTACGAGATCATCACCCTGAGTTGCTGGAACTCTTGAAGGCTTGTCCTTGAGTCTCCACATGCACTTATGGGTTAATGGAGGCTTTACTCCATGTTTTGAGGTTCACCCTGGAGCAATCCATTTGGTGTTCCTCTATCTTCTCTAGCAAGCGTCAGTCCGGGGGAGGTGCTGCCCATTTTTCGCCAGGAACAGCCGAACAAGCCATTCTCTGAGGCCCAGAACATCATATGCTTGAAGCCTCTGCATCAAACTGGACTGCCCTGCACAGCAAACTCTTTTAACGAAGCACTTGAATCTTCATGCTAATTCACCTTAATAAACAATCAAAATACTTAAATCTCCTCTCCACAAAGCTAATCCATAAATTGGACGAACAAACTAATCAACAAATCAACCCACGGGTGAAAGAAAGAAGAAACAGAGCACAAAAGAATGAAAGAAAATCTCATAAAACCTCGCAGAAGCTTAACCCGGTGCCCCTTAATCAGGCGTGGGCTAATCCGGCGCGCTACCCCCCCGCGCCGGATTAGCTCCACACTCAAATCCACTTCGGAATTTCGGAGCTCAAATCGGCGCGCTATACTGTTCATTGCCCTAAACCGGCGCGCCCCCCTTGGGCTCCATTAACCGGCGCGCACCCCTTTGCTCACGAAACCGGCGCGCACCCCTTTGCTCACTAAACCGACGCGCCCATCCCTTGACCTCTCTCTTAAACCAGCATGCCTGAAAGGGAGAAAATGATTAATCAAATGAGAGAAAAGACTTAAGGCTAATGAATAAAACTAATAAAAAAGTTCGGGCTCCACACTTAATAATTCACTCCCCCGGACTCGGTGCAAAAAGAAAATCAATGATGCCTTGTGGTATCGGACGTGGACCTCGGAACCCCTGACATGGTCATGATCCGAACACAGTCTGGGCCAATAGTTCGTTAACTCGACCCGCTTCTCCCGGGATCTAATCCCGCAACGCCACATTAAACTTGTCGTGTCAACGGCAGACATTTGTACGATTTTATCATCGTCCTTGACGCTACTAATACGGACTTCCATCCGAATAATGAATGGTCCGTTAGTGACCGACGTATATACCGGGATCCAATCTCACACCCACAGAAAACGTGCCATACCTACGGCATACATCCATATGTCTTTGTCGTTGTCTCCGATGCTTCGAATATGGACTTTCGTCCGAATACTGAATGGTCCGTTAGTGACCGACGTATATCCCGGGATCTAATCCCGCAACGCCACATTAAACTTGCCGTACTCACGGTAGACATTTGTACGGGTTTATTTCCGTTTACGTCTTCAATACGGATCTTGTCCGAACATAAAATGGTCCATGAATGACCAACAAAATCTGAATGGAACGAGACAGCTCTCGTCTTCCCCAACCGCGCGTATGGGAATATCAATAAGACCTTCGTGAGTCACGTCTGGACCTCGGGTTCACCCCAACCATGGTCATTACCTGACCCACATCGAGGCATATAGCCAGCTATCTCTGTATACGTCTTTGTTTTGGAATCTAGTCCCGAGACACTTTCCCGCTGCCCGTCGGCACCGGAAATATTAATGATGCCCACGCAAGCCTCGTTTGGACCGCGGGAGGCGCCCCCGGAATGGTCCTGACTCGATCTCGCACCGGGCCAATAAACTTGCTGATTTCTGACCACTCTAACCGAGATTCAACCGAATGCCTCCTATCCCTTTGAACAGTAAACTCGCCGTACCCCGGCATACATATGCTCTAGTTTTCCCCGTGATGATCACGATTCTCTGAAGCCGGACGCTCGTCCGAATATCAAAATGGTCCCTTGAGTGACCGACATATTTCGAATGCTTATTTCCCTAGACATAGAGCTTTCCGACTGATTCGAGACCGCTATCGGCTTGTCTCTCTCGATATAGTTTCCTGGCCATGAGGCCCCTTTTCCCGGCGATTAATCAAGGGTGTTCCCCTCTCTGAGGGGATGTAAATGATGTCGTGACCTTCATGGCGCGGCGGGTTCCAGTCCCGACACGAACCACACAATCGTCTGATTAGTCAGATCGAGCGCACAATAAATCGTCACTTTGTGACTGGCATGCCCACGCACTTAATAAATGCCAATAAACAAATAAACAACGATTATTAAATAAAAAGTGCGTCCACAAGGGCATAGCATGCCGCTGAAGAGCCAGAACGATGCACCGTTGGAAGACACAACGAGTGTGCCGCTGGAGGGCTGCCAGAGCGTGCCGCTGAGGAGCTGCCAGAGCGTGCCGCTGGGGGGGGCACTGGATGGTGTGCTGCTAAAGGGGGCAACAGGGGCGTGCCGCTGAGTCGCAACATGGTGTGCCGCTGAGGGGCCACCGGGGCGTGCCGCTAAGGGGCACATTGAGCGTGCCATTGAGGGGCAACAGGGTGTGCTGTTGAGGGGCAACCGGGGCGTGCCACTGAGGGGCACATTGAGCGTGCCGTTGAAGGGGCACGGGTGTGTGCCGTTGAGATAGACTTGTGCCCGTTTTGAGCCCGATTAACGGTCCACTTAGTTCTCTTCGTGACCCACGAGTTGTGAGCTTCCTGGTAGTTGATTTCTTCTCGCTGTCGTGACTCCGGAGACGGCTTCACGGTAGTGTGTGTGTTTGTTCGGAGAGTCCGGATGGCCCATGATGCGGGACGGACACGCGACCTGGGACTCTAGCTCGCGATCGTCCCTATGCGAGGGAAGATGTGGACCGTGCGCGGTTGAGAAACTGACAGTGAGTCTCGGGTATCGGCCTTTCCGCGTTAACTCGGGTCGAGTCACGGGACGGTCACTCACTCTTGCTCTCGCAGCGGTGATAAAATGATAACAAGCTAGATAATCTATCACTCATGCCGCGGCATATACAAAAATATACGAGTAAAGAAATGCCTACGAGGAGGGTAGCGAGTGTACCTCCACGCTCCGGGCGTGGGGAAGACGTTCCCGGCCAAGTACGGTAACTCCCGGTACAACGGTAAAAGTTAATTACAACAGTGAATTTTATTGCCCACTACACGTAGGGAGGTAAAGGGCTACAAGTGGGGCCTGGGAGGACCGACCCTGGGTTGACGGGCAGTAATCTGGAGGTACGTACGCCACGAACTCGGCTTGTTGGTCCGACTCGGCACTATTCCAACTCGGTGCTGCGCCTACTCGGTTGCTGACTCACTGGACAGCAAGCAACGGTTTCCAAAGGAACGTCGCCTTCCTGAGATCTTCCGGAGGCGCCGTTTGGCTGGGACGATGGCAGGGCGTCCCTGAACGACTCCCTGAAGGGGCGGCTCCTGAAGTTGATTTTTGATATTAATTTCTGAATATCTTCTGGACTATAATTTTAGACCTGCACAAGGAACAGATCTACAGGCCTCGGCGACACGAATTACGACGCTCAGATCCGGAGGCTGATCGAGGCGTGGCTGATACCGTTGGAAAGAGCACTCATAGATCTACAACATATAATTTTGACAGATCCATCCACCAAACGGATTGAAAATGAATATGACTGTAACACTATTTTTGTTTCTGACTCGGACTGACAGACACAGAGGGCAGCAAGGGATCTGCCTGAAACTGACCTTTGACCAAATGGAAAATGAATTTTCTAGACTCCACGAAAATTATGGTGGAAGGGGATATATGTGTGGAACACTGAATAATTATTTGGGATTTTCCAAAAAATTGTAAGGGGGTGGGAAAAATGCGACAATGTGACTCTGTCCCGTAGATCTGCAAAAGGGCATATTACTGAGAGGACAAACAAAAATATGGAAAAAATATCAAATGACTTCCAAATGACACGAAATTTGAACTGGAGGTTAAGGGAGATGGACAGAACAAACCCTCAAAATTGGGGTTTGATCAGATAGCAAGAACCAGAGATAAAAATCCGGAGGTGAGGTTCTATCCTGATGGAGACAGAACTCCGATGTAGCGGCGGTGGCGGCGCGATGGCGCCACGAACGGCGGGGGCGGCAGCAGAGGGGAACTCAGAGGGGCTAAGGAGAATGGGCTTCACACCCTGGAGGGCTGGAGGAATAGGATGAACAAGGGAGAGAGAGGGAGAGGGGCGCACCCTTCCTTGGAGGCAAATACCAATTTTCACTTCATTAATTCTACTAAAATTGTGAAATACAAGTTACTTATAATAAATGTAAAAAGACTCTAAATGACCTCAGATCTAGGGTTAGGGAGGGCAAACTAGGAAGGTCAAAACTAATTAACCCATATGGTTTGGAACCACATTAATTAACAATATATGGGAGGGGGCGCCCCCTTGACCAAGGTGGCATCCAAATTAGACTTTTTGGTCCACTTATCTCCCATGTGTCAATTTGACATTCAACCCTTCTAGAAGTCACCTAGGATGGTTGACCAGCCCCACATGGCTTAGTTGGACAAATGGGAAAGGGCTGGGGGGCACCTTGCTGGACCTACTACACTTTTGCATAAAAATCTAAAGAATCCAAGGGAATGACACATTGGCTTATAAAGCCTTACAATTGCACATATACTTTCCCAAGGATATAAAAATAAATTAAAGGACACAAATGTAAAATAAAAATGTCAATGCTCAGTGTCGATTCCCATCAACTCTCTTCGGGTGGGAAGAACTCGACCCCGTCGAGTAAGGGGTGCGGCTGCTCGAGTAGCTCCGGCGGATCCGTCATCGTACTATGAAGCGCGGAGTACGCTCCACTCCAAGTAATCGACACCTGCTCATCCCGTATAGATTCGATATGCACACGCTGCCGTGGGAATGAGGCTAGAGGTGGACACTCCGGGGTGGAGTCACTCTCAAATGAGGGAGGCGGCTCAAAGACTTACTAGGAATCACCGCGGGTCCCTTATGTGACTAGATCCGATATGTGGAGTAGAACCGATCCCAGTAGTATGACAAGTCTCATACTCGAAAGGGACTAACAACGCGAGCGTACAAAACCGACTTGACCCAACGTATGCACAGGCACACAATGCACTCGACAAACAAACCGGACGAAACAAAGACTCACACAGACCCTAAACAAGCCTAATGTTAGTCCGACCTATGCATAGGCGATGGTGAACTAGGACACCCAAATATGTGCCATGCATACATTAGATGTACTCGATGGTTGACGGAATGGAGGACTCCTAGACACCCTAAGATGTACCACTCATGCATTGGCGACCTATGGGATTTGGGTGGGGAAGGGCTAGGAGATCCAAAACTACCCTCGTCATTACCCCTAGACATAGGTATGGCTTGCCAACTAGATCGAGGGGTAGGGGTGGGATAGTGAACTCCTTGGAAGAAGTGGAGTGAATATGATGGCTCGGGAGGTTCACTAGTGAAGGGGTCAAAAGGGTCAAAGAAGGTATGACCCCATGAAGTGGGTTCCCCCATGACTCGGTCCCAATTTAAGAATTCATAATCATCGTCATACATTGTGGTCGGTGGGACGACGGCCATGTCTAGAAAATAGGATTCCTCCCTTGGGCAAAAGGGAACGAAGTCGGACTCGGCCGGCATCAGGAGGAATAGAAGAATCTCCGTGGTGACACAACTCACGGTGCACACGGAGGTAATGGACCCTATGGCCGGATGGGTGAAGCTACGACTAGTGGGTTGGTCGAAGCCTCGGGCCAATAAGTGCGTCAACTTCCATTGCCAACCTAAACCAAGAATAAGGTCACCCAATGTATCAACATGGTGACTAGACCGGAATGTCGTGTGGTAGGAGTTGACGGACACTAGAGGTAAGGTGGGGTCCATGGAGGGGTAAGGGGGTGGGACCAAGTCATCCTTGAGCCAACTAAGAAGTGGCTCGGCTATGTATAGCGTACCCGTTAGAAACACGGGTGGCTCGGGCTTGGGTGG
This sequence comes from Amorphophallus konjac, assembly GCA_022559845.1. Lineage (NCBI taxonomy): Eukaryota > Viridiplantae > Streptophyta > Magnoliopsida > Alismatales > Araceae > Amorphophallus > Amorphophallus konjac. Next base: position 184,750,379 of record CM040117.1, on the reverse strand, counting down.
CTCCAAATAAGATGGTTCCGGATAATGTTCGGAAGTAGAAAGTTGCAATGGAGCACTCACGGGTGTAGATATATTTTCTCCCTCCCATACGTTCCTTCCAAGTATCTTCCCAAGTGTCTATTCTACCACCTCCACATGAGGAACAAATGAAGGCAGAAGAAGAGGGGAAGTGTAACAAACCGTGATCGCCACCAAAGCACCAAACGTGATGGACACTCCATGCCTTGGAAAAGAGGGAGAGACACTCGCCTGGTTGCAACGCTGGTTAGATGAGCGGTTCAGGAAGGGCCGCATATAGCTTGAATGGTCTTACGATAGACCGCCTAAGGACGCTGCAGAAGATGCGGGAGGAAGCGCTCTTGGAAGTTAAACGGCTCTGTAACGACCGCAGGACGAAGAAGGACGGTTGAAGATGCACCGCACGTCTCCTTGCACGGACAGAAGAGAACCGCTCGAGACCACCAAGCCAGAAGTCGCAAAGGGGTCCAACCTCCACCCTCTCCAGCCGGCCAGAGGGGATGGGCCTCGTGCTAGGGATTGCTGACCTGCAAAACAACGTAAAAACACAAAGAACCAACCTAGATTAGAACTGAATGATGTAGTATATGTCAAAATAATGAGGAATGAACGTGACTAAGTGGAAAGGGGGATACCTGGGAGATTTTAAACCCCTAGGGTGTCAAAAATGCAGGTGGATGTGTGCAATGTGATGAGAATGAAGAAGAATGTGGGGAGAAAGTAATGCATGCGATGAAAAGTGACGAAAGCTATGAAACACAAAGGACTCAAAACTCGACTACTCCCTAAACCGGAGGCTTGTATGGACGTAGAAAGCCTCCCTCCTTGGTGCTAGGTCGCTCAAGAATGCGGCAGGGCTTCGCCGTAGACCAAAAATCTCCCCCCTTTTCAAACCCGGCCTTTAGGGTCTATTTATAGAGCCTAGAAAGCCTAGCTCAAAATTAGGGTTTAGAGTTATTTTCAGGTCGAGATAATCAAAGGAAAATCGTAGATAAATCAATTATCTTTTATTCAGTGGAAGCGGCACTTAAAATGGTGGATTATCCGTGGAAAAAATGATGAAAGAAGTTAGGGATAAAATCACAGATAGAGAGAGAAAGGCTTGTTGAAATTCAGGAATCGAAGGGATGAACGGTCTTACGATAGACCGCACCAACGGATGGGCAGTCATGTATGGGCCGTCCAACCCTGTCGGTGGAAATTCAAAATACATCAGAAATAACCCAAATTATCCATCGAACTGACCGAAACCTTCACCGTTGGACTCTCAGAGATGAACGGCCCATATGGGACCGTTCAAACGTAGAGCGGCCAAAGACAAACCGTTTTAGGCCTGTCGGTGATAAATAGATTAATTGGATAATTATCTGAGAAAACCATCGAGCGCAGGACTCTGAGAGATGAGCGGTCACAACCCGTCCGTCCATTAAGTTGAACGGGCAGAATAGGACCGTATAAATGCTTGTCGGTGGAAATTCAGAAAATTAACCAAATTACTCCAAAATATATGGACGGGTCATGGACAACCGCACATTAGTTGAGCGGCCATGGATGAACCGTACATGCATTTGGGTACTTGCAACTCATGGAAAAGCCCAATCAACCGAAACCAAGGCCCGTTAAGCCCGAAATCAACTCGGACCTAACCAAGGAGGGAGGCTACCCATAAAACTTGCCCAAAACATGCCTGAAGACAGCCCCAACAAGCGATGGACAACTCGAGGCATCAACAAATGGGAGTACGAGGAATGACTCAACTTATCGGTAAAAAATGGGTGTCAACAACGGGTGGTAAAGGTGCATGTGTCCTTTCTATCCTTTCCAACCAATCCGAAAGTATTTTCTTGATTTCATCTAAGGTGTGGGTTGGAGTAGGGGCCTCGGGGTGGACTCGCTCCTCATCTCTCGGCCCGGATGCGGACTTAAACTCGACTATAAGTGGGGCTTCCACTTGGTTGGAGGCGATTGGGTGGGATTGGACCGAGGTGCCAAGGGGTGGTTGGTTGGAAGCGACAGGGAGGGCCACTTGATTGGGGTTGCTTTGGTGGACTTGGATGGAGGTGAAGGGGCGGGGTTGGTTGGAAGTGTGGCCCACTTGATTGTGGGTGAGTTGGTGGGGTTGGCTAGTGGTATGACCCCCGTGGTTGGAGGTAGGTGGGCGGGGAAGGTAGACCCTCCTAAGCGCTCTCTTCATATCCCACCATGACTCAATGGGCCTTAGCCTCCTATCTTCCCGGAAGTATTTGATGTCCCTCCATGTTTCGGTGGCTTCATAGAAAAGTCACCTTTTGGCAAAGTCGACTTGCGCGGGACCGGACATAAGGTAACACTCAAAGTAGTCGTGCATAATGGCTTCCCACTCTAAGTAGTCACTCGAGTTTTCGGAGCCATAGAAGTCCCGGGCTATGGGCCTTTTGGGGTGGTCCGGGTGATCCTTCCATTTTAGATAGTATCGCCACCATGCAGAAGATGCGGCCCCTTGGTCATTCATGGGACATGGGAACACTAGTGGATGGACATGCCGACACTTGGATAAGACACTAGACCAACTATGCAAGGTTGGAATGCATGCACACTAAGGACCCTAGACTTAAACCAAGACTCGGTACGTGGCGGAGTTAACCGATCAGAAGATCACTTGCGCAAGTGTGCGGCCTTCCCGATATGCGTAACCTAACATTCGGACAACACCTTTTTATATACCGATCAATGGTATGCGGATGCAACCTTAGACCGACTTAGACGATGACTAGACGTAAATGACACACTTTTTTTCTTTGGAGTTTTACAAATGACTACCCTAGACTCAACTGGCGCTCTGATACCAAACTGATGCGGGACGGACACGCGACCTGGGACTCTAGCTCGCGATCGTCCCTATGCGAGGGAAGACGTGGACCGTGCGCGATTGAGAAACCGGCAGTGAGTCTCGGGTATCGGCCTTTCTGCGTTAACTCGGGTCGAGTCACGGGACGGTCACTCACTCTCGCTCTCGCAGCGGTGATAAAATGATAACAAGCTAGATAATCTATCACTCATGCAGCGGCATATACAAAAATATACAAGTAAAGCAATGCCTACGAGGAGGGTAGCGAGTGTACCTCCACGCTCCGGGCGTGGGGAAGACGTTCCCGGCCAAGTACGGTAACTCCCAGTACAACGGTAAAAGTTAATTACAATAGTGAATTTTATTACCCACTCCACAATAGGGAGGTAAAGGGCTACAAGTGGGGTCTGGGAGGACCGACCCTGGGTTGACGGGCAACAATCTGGAGGTACGTACGGCACGAACTCGGCCTGCTGGTCCGACTCGGCACTATTCAAACTCGGTGCTGCGCCAACTCGGTTTCTGACTCATTGGACAGCAAGCAATGGTTTCCAAAGGAACGTCGCCTTCCTGAGATCTTCCGGAGACGCCGCTTGGCTAGGATGATGGTAGGGCGTCCCTGAAGGACTCCCTGAAGGGGCGGCTCCTGAAGTTGATTTTTGATATTTATTTCTGAATATCTTCTGGACTACAATTTCAGACCTACACAAGGACCAAATCTGTAGGCCTCAGCGACACGAATTACGACGCTCAGATCCGGAGGCCGACCGATGCGTGGCTGGTACCGTTGGAAAGAGCACTCATAGATCTACAATATATAATTTTGACAGCTCCATCCACCAAACGGATTGAAAATGAATATGACTGTAACACTATTTTTATTTCTTACTCGGACTGACAGACAGACAGGGCAGCAAGGGATCTGCCTGAAATTGACCTTTGACCAAAGGGAAAATGATTTTTTTAGACTCCACGAAAATTATGGTGGAAGGGGATATATGTGTGGAACACTGAGTAATTATTTGGGATTTTTTGAAAATTTCTAAGGGGGTGGGAAAAATGCGACAAGGTGACTCTGTCCCGTAGATTTGTAAAAGGGAAGATTACTGAGAGGATAAACAAAAATATGGAAAAAATATCAAATGACTTCCAAATGACACGAAATTTGAACTGGAGGTTAAGGGAGATGGTCAGAACAAACCCTCAAAATTAGGGTTCAATCAGATAACAAGAACCAGAGATAAAAATCCAGAGGTGAGGTTCTATCCTGATGGAGATAGAACTCCGATGTAGCGGCGGTGGCGGCGCGATGGCGGCACGAACGGCGGCGGCGACAGCAGAGGGGAACTCAGAGGGGCTAAAGAGAATGGGCTTCACACCCTGGAGGGCTGGAGGAAGAAGATGAACTAGGGAGAGAGAGGGAGAGGGGTGCACCCTTCCTTGGAGGCAAATGCCAATTTTCACTTCATTAATTCTACTAAAATTATGAAATACAAGCTACTTATAATAAATGTAAAAAGACTCTAAACGACCTCAGATCTAGGGTTAGGGAGGGAAAACTAGGAAGGTCAAAACTAATTAACCCATGTGGTTTGGAACCACATTAATTAACAATATATGGGAGGGGGCGCCCCCTTGACCAAGGTGGCATCCAAATTGGACTTTTTGGTCCACTTGTCTCCCATGTGTCAATTTGACATTTAACCCTTCCAGAAGCCACCTAGAATGGTTGACCAGCCCCACATAGCTTAGTTGGACAAATGGGAAAGGGCTGGGGGGGCCCTTGCTGGACCTACTACACTTTTGCACAAAAACCCAAAGAATCCAAGGGAATGACACATCATAAAGCCTTACAATTGTACATATACTTTCCCAAGGATATAAAAATAAACTAAAAAACACAAATGCAAAATAAAAATGTCAATGCTCGGCGTCGATTCCCATCAGCCCATCTTCTCCGCAGTTTCTTCAGTTGAAGTTGTTGTTGATGCTGGACTGGCCAGGACATATGGACGTGCAATTTTACACGTCCACAGTTCTATAACTGAAGATTCTTAAAAATCTCTAACTCTGCATTTATGAACTTGGCTTCAGGTTGACGAACCCCCATCTTATCATCTCTTAGATCTTGTGCCTCTAAAATTCCAAGTGTCGACCCTAAGAGTCGACTCCTTGCGTCCAGACTTCTGTCTGGCTGTCCTAGGCATTTGTCCTCAAGACAAATTGGCCTCTTGATGATCCATGCTCTTGGCTGCTATGAAAGCATGACCACTCCCAACCATTCACGACATTTGATGCTCTTCATAATTGGCATCATGTCTCTAAAGCATTTGGTTTCAGTTCTTCATGTACTTGGTTGGTTTACATTTTCTTTTCTTCATGCATTACATAGAAAACCTTAAAAATCTAAAAATCCTAAAAAACTAAATCGTTCTATGGCTGTCACACTACTTTTTGATTGCATCATCTTGCAATGTTCAAACATCTTGCATATATCTTTCATGTAACCATTTATGCTGCTTTGCTGTGACTTCATACAAAGCCAAGGGACCCAACATCAAGTGCGGACCCAATAATCTGCTCCTGCATTAGGCTGCTTCAGTACTCATGGTTTTTAACAACTTGTATGATCTGCTTGCACCATTCTTGTGATCTACATTTGAACGTTTTCGACCCCATGTGCTCATCTTCTATTTTAGTAATTATGTAGCAACCCTGGAAAAAAAATAAAGATTTTGAAAATGGATCAAATTAAAATAAAAGATAAGTAAATAGATGATGAAAGCCTAAACGCATAAGAATAAGCCAGAAGGAAAATAACGCCTTTTATCAAGGCGCTGATTCAAAAGGAAACACCTCTGTCTAAGGCGTTAATTTAAAAAGGACGCCTACACCCTAGGGCGTCAAATTTCAAACGACGGGAAATAACATTAAGGAAAGGAAAAGAAACGCCCTCACCTTGGGCGCGTTTTTAATAAGAAACGACTAGGACAACGTCGTCAATTAAAACACACGACCTAGCCTAAGGCGTGAATTCAGTTCGAGTTTCGTTCGACCAGGAGTCTATCTAGAGCAAGTTCTGGATAACTACATCGAAGATGGAATATAGTAAGGACTTTATCATGGAAGTATTACTTCCAATATAACTCTTACCCTATTAGGATTCTAAAAATCCTATAAATACCCTCCTAATCCACCCAGACCGCTACTTTGGCGATCTGCTGGTGCCATCATACGTGAAGAATAGGTGATGTTTTTCCTCTTCTCCTTCGCCTCTGGATGTGTATGACAAAGGAACATTAATGTTCTTTTCTTCTTTTCTTTTCCCTCCGCAGGAAGCCTGCGAACAACACCCTAATTGAAGAACGTGGTTCTTCAGCAGAAAAGATCTTCTTACGTTCGCTGCAAAAAGGGGAGGAAGTTGATTAGGATCTCTGTCGCAGCATATCTCTCTATTTCCTTCTGGGTGCTGTTGATTATTGATCTAGTTACGGTTAGAAGCTTTGAAGGCTCTGTTTAGAACAGAGCATCGTTTTCATATCCAGCCCTTCAGACACCTTCATCAAGATCACGATAAGGTAGGTTTTCTCAAGATCGTAGCCCAAACTAGCTTAAGATCTTAATAATATCATCGGTTGTGCATGCATATAGTTTTATTGTGGTTTCAGATGTTTTCTATGTAATTTCAAAAAGAAACGCCCTTGGCAAGGGCGCTAATTTAAAGAAGCGACCCACACTAGGGCGCTAATTATTGTTTTGACGCCCTGCCCAGAAGTCGTCAATTATATGTAATTAATAAATACCCACGTTTAAAAATTTAATATCTATGTAACCATGAATCTAATATATTGCATGAGTATACCTGTGAAATCCTGCTATTTTTCCTGTCATGATCATGTACCCTTTTTCCTGAAACTTTATTATCTAAAAATTGGTAAATTCTTGAATTCACGACCTTGTCTAGGTCGTCTCCTACTGAACTGACGCTCTAGACCAGGGTGCTAATTGAGAGGTAACGCCCCTGTCCAGGGCGCGTTTTGGTTAAAATTCTGAAATATTAGAATTCTGTAAAAATTGAAACATAGTTTGGACGACTACTTCACGAGTCGTCAAAAGCTCAAGAAACGCCCTTATGTAAGGCGTTAATTACTTGATTAATGACTTTGGTCAAGTCGCTATTTTCCTGTATTATTATTTTTCCCTCGGTTATCACGGTTTCATACTTATGTATATATATTGGCACTATAGTTCCACTCCGTGAATAAAGTCCCACGTTTCACGATGATTTATCGCATTACCCACTATTTCTCGATGACATACAAGCTCTCCATTTGACATTCCGTTCTTTTGGACTAGCGAGTTAGTCATAGAGACCTCCATAAGACTCCTCGAGCCTTGGATTCCCTCAAGGCCGACTGAGCAGGTTGTACCATAAAAACCTATTTGATGAGGGCATCACACCACATACCCTCTGGCTTGGCACTTCTCTCCCTCCCGGAGGCAGCTAGGGAGCAGCCCTTCTTCAGAAGGAACATTGGTGCTTATCATCCTATTACATCTTCCTATTTTCTTGAGTCATTTTGATGTATTTGCCTATGTTTTGAGTCATGTTACTATGTTATTTACTTATGCTTGTATGTAGGCTAGTGGGCTAATGGGGCTTGTAGTTCTTATTGGGCCATTTCTTTGGTCTGGCCCATGGGCGCCCCTCTCCCCACCCCTTGGTCTTTCGTCATTTGTCCATTCCATGAGGACTTTTTGTAAATTGGGTTTTCCTATATATAGGACCCCAAACCCCATCTTTGAAGGTTAATGAAGATTTGAATATTGCAAGCATAAGTGCACTCCTCTCTCTCTCTCTAGCCTTCACTCTCTCCTTCTCTCTCTCTCACTAAGGGGGCCGACCCCCTCTCTCTCTCTTCCTCCTCCTCTCTCTCTCTCCCTTGGGCGAACCTGCCCTTTCACCTCCCCCTCCCCCTGCCACCTCAGCTGCCACCTCATCCCTCCACCCTTTCATATTCCCAAGACTCATAACTCCCTTCATTACCTCCTCCACCCTAGGCAACTCTTCCCATTCCCCATACACCTCTTCATTCTCCAAGGCAGCCTTTCCTCTCCCCCAAGCAGCCCTCCCTCTTCCCCACATCCTCCATTCATATCCCTAGGGCGAATTAACCCCCCCATACCCCTGCTGGTTGCGCACCCACCACAGTAGCCCACCCCCCATTCCCTTGGCCGACCCCCACCACCCCTTTGGTTAGCTGCGGACCCTCCACCCTCCTGGACCTCCACCTTCCCTCCTCCACCCCTCTCATCATTCTCCCACATCCCATCCCCCATCTACCATCACCACCAGCCTTCCCCCATAGTTAAAACACCATTCCCTTTAACCAAGCTCCACCACCACCCCTTTGCTTAGCCAAGTCTGCAGGTAGCAGAAGAAGGTTCGTCTTGCAGAAGCTGCCACGGAGCCCAACGGTGTCATCTGAAGACGTACTATACCTTTCTGGAAAGGTCGTCCAGTCCACTACGCAGGCGAGGTGGAATCGTCCCGTTCCGAGTTCGTGGCCGACCGGGAGAGCTGTTCTCCCTCGACTGCACCAAGCTCCATCTGCAGAGAACCAGAGTTCGATCAGAAGCTGAACCACGATTCACAGTGAAGGAATATGACTGAAGTTCCTTCTCCAAACTTCTTCCTCCCCCTGTCCCCGATCAGGAGAAAGAAGCAGAGCTACATTCGGCATCCGGGACCCAAAGTTCTGATTTTTCCCCTCCAGTCGCGCGGGACTGCCTTCTCCAGTCTTCTGCGACCAGCACACACTCATTGGCGTCCCCCTGTCCACCCCGACCTCAGAAGGTGTTTCTGTCAGTTTTTCTATGTAGAGGCTTCGTCCCCGGTTCCAGCGGCTCTGACTGTTCATGATTCGGCGTCCAGGAGCGACCGGAGCCACTTCTGCAAGTTGCAGACAGAAACAGGGAGCCACCCGCCCCAGAATCTGTTGCTCTGCTCAGACCTCCACTGCAGCCATCGCCGACGACAGAATAAATTGATATAAATCAGAGGCGTTTGGGTTCCGGTTACGAGAAGATCCCCCCTGGGCTTGTCATCGGAGAAATTCCTGACCGAGATCTACAGGGACTACACCGACTGCCTATCAACATCCACAGCCAGCGGTCCACTTCGGAAGCGGTACCTCCTCGTGGGCTACTAGCTTTTTTTCCCCTCCTCTTGCCTGGCCGGCTTACCGCCCCTCCCTGTGGGAGGTAGTGTTTGTTGTAATCCATCAATTCCCATCCCCGAGATCACCCTCCTGCGTGAGGTGTAGTGAGTGTACACTTAAACATGTTCGAAGCTTCATCGGCGCAGTGTGCGGGTAACCCACACTTCCCCGCTCGCCCTCGTCTCCGACCGGGGTTGGTTTCCTCAAACCAACCAGGTGAGCCTCCTGCCCTTGCCTCCTTATACTTGTTTATTTAATATCTGCGAAACATATCCGCCGGTAGGAGAGCGAGTGCCCGATCCCGGCGCCACCTTTCAGTGTGGTCACCGTGGCTATAAGTGAGCGAGTGACCCCGTGCCCTTAAGGCATCCGGACGCCCTTGTTTGTGGGCTTTCAAACCTTCGGGAGGGTTAACTAAAGTGGTGCTGGTCCTCTAACCAGTCAGGGGCTATCTCCATCACCTCGACTCGGCATCACCGAGTCACCACGGGAATCGTGTGCGCACGGTGCGTTGGTAGCTTTAACATATTCTCGGCGCCTTGTAATTGTGATTGCGAATTAGGTCCAAGGAATCAAAGTCTCTGCTGCATTTGGTGTCACATCAAGTGGTATCAGAGCAAGTTTTAGACTTGTCTCTACAAGCCTAGGTCCAAGGGCAATTGCATTTCTATCCCGTGTTGTCATCATTGTGCATGTCCACCCGTAGGGGTACCATATATCGGGCTGATCCTTCTAATTCCAACCCACCTATGGATCCCAATGTGCATGGCAACCAAAACATCCCTAGGGAAGCTCCCCAAACTCCTATGGATCGAATTGAGGCTGCCATCCAAGTCCTCACGGAGCAAATGAATGGAATTTCCACCCGACTAGAGAGATTGGAAGAAGCTAGGGCCCCACCTAGGAACCATGCCCAAAGAGTTCATCCTCCGCGGGTTGAACATGAGAGGGAAGACCTAGATGATGAGTGGTATCATGAGCAAGAGAGAGTCCCACGACCTCGATATCATGAGAGGCGACCACGTGAGGATCCGGATGACTACCTACTAAGAATGATCAAAGTGGAAGCTCCTAATTTTGATGGGTCTCATAACCCTAGTATCTATAAAGAATGGGAACATGGCATGGACCAATACTTTGATTGGTACCCCATGTCCGAAGAGAGAAAGGTTAGGTTGGCCAAGATGCACCTTCTTAAACTAGCCAAAACCTATTGGCTAAAGGTAGAAAACCAAAGGAGGATCCGGCGTGAGGAACCCATTGACACTTGGATAGACATGAAAGATCAACTTAGGAACAAATATCTCCCCATCTCCTATAGCCAACTTCTTCTTGATGAATGGCAAAGCCTTACCCAAGAGGGAAAGACCGTGGAAGAGTATATTGAAAAATTTGACTCATATCTCCTAAGGTGTGGTGTGGTTGAAGACCCCGCCGTCACTTTATCCCGGTTTAGGAATGGCCTCCTTCCCCACATCAAACGGGAGCTTTTTATGAGGGAGGTGCATAGCTTGGAAATTGCCTATCAAATAGCCCGGGATGTAGAAAGATTTTCTAGGAATCCTAGGTTTGCCCCCCCCAAGGGCCCGGGACCCCGTCCCAACCTACCTCCTCTGATAAGAACACCTCCTCCCAATGGGGGAACCACCACTCGGCCCTATCCCCAACCAATCACTCCCACCCCCATAAAGACCACCCCACTCAACCCTCCTCCGAGAAGGGAGGAAGCCTCCAAAGGGAAGACCCCGGGAAGTAGTACGATTAAATGTTTCCAGTGCCATGGTTATGGCCACATAGCCTCCCAATGCCCTTCCAAGGGGATGTCAAGCCTTGTTATTGAGGGCGGACCTACCACATCCCAAGAAATCCATGAGAATACAATTGAGGAACACGAGGCTACCTTAGAGTGGGAAGAGGAATACGAGGAGCAATTCTTTGAGGAAGGTGTAGAAGATGACCCCCACTCCACCCACTTGGGAGTAATAAGGTGCACCCTTACCCAACCACAAGAGAATGATTGGAGGAGGACTTCCATTTTTCACACCTTCATCAAAATTGGGGACCATGTCAGGAAGGTTATCCTAGACAACGGAAGTTGTGTCAATGCCGTGTCCCCGGACACCGTCAAGCTCCTAGGACTTACCCCAACACCCCACCCCAAACCATATCGTGTCTCATGGATAAACAACCATTCCCTACCCGTCAACACATGTTGTCTTATCCCCATCACCTTCTCATCCTACCAAGAGCCAATATGGTGTGACATCATGCCTATGGCTGTAGGAAGCATCCTGCTAGGGAGACCTTGGATATATGATGTCAATGCTACCATCTATGGGAAAACGAACACGTGCACCTTTGAACACAAGGGGAAGACCATTCGCCTCAACCCTTCCTCACCCCGAAAGGACCCACCCACCAAGGGAATTCTCCCCACACCACCTCAAAACCCAGGGGTCACACCAACCCCAACCCAACCAACAAGTCAACTGTCCACCCATGAGGGTCCCACCAAAGGCCTTCACCTCATCACTAGACAAGAACTCGAGGAAGAGGTAGCCCTCGGGACACCCATATGCGCTGTAGTCATATGCCTAGGGGAACCCACCCCCTCCAACCCTCATCTTGTGGAGATACACCCTCTCCTAGAAGAATTCAAGGATGTGTTCCTCGAGGAGCTCCCTGATCAACTGCCACCCATGAGGGATGTCCAACATGCCATTGACCTTGTCCTAGGGGCCACCCTCCCAAACCTTCCCCACTATCGCCTCAATCCCACTGAGCATGCTGAATTGAGGAGGCAAGTGGAGGAACTCATTAGAAAAGGCTTCCTCCGTCTTAGCAAAAGTCCTTGTGCTGTCCCAGCCCTCCTCACACCAAAGAAAGATGGGACATGGCGCATGTGTGTTGATAGCAGGGCCATCAACAAGATTACCGTCAAATATAGGTTCCCCATACCTAGACTTGACGATATGCTTGATATGCTAGCTGGAGCCACGATTTTTTCAAAGATAGATCTTAAGAGTGGCTACCACCAAGTAAGGATAAGGCTTGGGGATGAATGGAAAACAGCCTTCAAAACCAAAGATGGACTCTATGAATGGCTGGTGATGCCTTTTGGGCTCTCTAACGCCCCAAGCACATTTATGCGCCTTATGACCGAGGTCCTTAGGCCCTACATTGGAGTCTTCCTGGTAGTATATTTTGATGACATCCTCATCTACAGCCAATCCAAGGAAGCCCACCTCAGTCATCTAAGGCAAGTTTGCTCCACCCTTAGGAAGGAAAGTCTCTTTGCCAATTTAAGCAAATGTCACTTCATGACCCAATCCATTACCTTCCTTGGGTATGTTGTCTCCACAGAAGGAGTATCCATGGACCCAGAAAAAGTCCAAGCCATCCTCAATTGGCCGGAACCCCGCACCCTCCATGAAGTCCACAGTTTCCATGGGTTAGCCACCTTTTACCGTAGGTTCATCCGAGGGTTCAGCACAGTCACTGCCCCTATCACAGACTGCCTTAAAAAGGGAACCTTTGTATGGACCAAGACGGCTTCTAGGGCTTTCCAAGAACTAAAGGAGAGGATGACCCAAGCCCCAGTTTTATGCCTCCCTGACTTCTCCAAAGTCTTTGAGGTAACTTGTGATGCTTCTGGGATGGGGATTGGCGGGATCCTCAGCCAAGAGGGATATCCTGTGGCCTACTTTAGCGAGAAATTATGTGATGCCCGGATGAAATACTCCACCTATGACAAAGAATTTTACGCTGTGGTGCAATCCCTCCGACATTGGAGGCACTACCTCTTGCCCAAAGAGTTTGTCATATTCTCCGACCATGAGGCCCTAAAATACCTCAATTCCCATCAAAAATTGAATGCCCGGCATGCCCGATGGGTCGAATATATCCAGGCCTACACCTTTGTGATCAAACATAAGGCCGGAAGTGAAAACTGAGCAGCCGATGCTCTGAGTAGGAGGGTTTCCCTACTAGCTACCATTCGGGTAGAAGTGGTAGGATTCGACCGGGTTAAGGAAGAGTACTCGGATTGTCCTGATTTTAGGCATATCCATGCCAAATTGACCACCCATTCACCCCAGGAACATCAGGGTTTCATCCTGGAGGACGGGTTCATCTTCAGAGGACACAAACTTTGCATACCTAGAACCTCACTGCGCGATCTATTAGTCTGGGAATTACATGCTGGAGGCTTGGCTGGGCACTTTGGGGTTCACAAAACCATTGCCTTAGTAGAAGGGCAATTCTATTGGCCCAGCCTCAAAAGGGATGTGGCCAAAATTGTGGGGCAATGTCGTACTTGTGCAACTGCTAAGCAAGTCAAACAGAACACAGGCCTGTACACCCCTCTACCCGTCCCGGACCGACCATGGCAGGATCTGAGCATGGACTTCATGTTAGGGCTACCTCGGACCCAAAGGAAGCATGACTCCATTTTTGTCGTAGTGGACCGATTCTCTAAGATGGCCCATTTCATCCCCTGTTCCAAAACCTCAGACGCCTCCCATGTGGCCCACCTATTCTTTGATGAAGTGGTCCACCTCCATGGCCTACCCAAGACCATTATCTCAGATAGGGATGTCAAATTCACCAGCTACTTCTGGAAGACCCTCTGGCATCTTATGGGGACCCTGCTTAAGTTTTCCACAGCCTACCACCCTCAAACCGATGGACAGACTGAAGTTGTCAATCGGAGCCTAGGGAACCTTCTGCGGTGCCTTGTTGAAGACCGCCCTGGAAATTGGGATCTCATCCTGCCTCAAGCCGAGTTTGCCTACAATAATTCCATCAATAGGTCCATAGGCATGAGTCCTTTCGAAGCTGTGCATGGCTACAAGCCCAAGAAGCCAACAGATCTCATTCCCCTACCCCCGCATGCTAGAGTATCCGTCACTGCTGAGTCCTTTGCACAACACATTAGAGAGTTGCATGAAGAAATTCACAAAAACATTAACAAGAGCAACGAGATTTACAAAAAGTCTGCTGACTCCCACCGCCGCCACCAAGAATTCCAGATTGGTGATTTTGTGATGGTGAGAACTGAGAGGTTGTTCCCTGGGAATACTTCGAAGTTGAGGTCGCGTGGAGCTGGCCCCTTCCAGGTGCTGAAACGCCTTGGCACCAATGCTTACGTGTTGGACCTCCCTGAAGAGTACGGAGTAAGCCCCACATTCAATGTGGTTGACCTGGTGCCCTACAAGGGCCCCACGGTGACACCCGGTGAGGAAATCCAGCCTACTCCCTCCTTTGAGAGCGCCCCCACACCCCAGAGAGCTCAACCCCATTTGAGAAACCGGCGCGATGAAGTGGAGCAGATATTAGATGAACAGGTTACCATCACAAGGAGCAAGGCGTATGAGCGCTACCTGGTCAGGTGGAAGGGACGACCACCCTTGGACGATACATGGGTGAGCCGGGAGGATCTCCAGCAGCTGTCCCCCGATCTCCTTGAGCAGTACCGCAGCAGGGAGGGCCTTTACTCGACAGAGTCGAGCTCTTCGCCGCCCGGGAGAATTGATGAGGGCATCACACCACATACCCTCTGGCTTGGCACTTCTCTCCCTCCCAGAGGCAGCTAGGGAGCAGCCCTTCTTCAGAAGGAACATTGGTGCTTATCATCCTATTTTCTTGAGTCATTTTGATGTATTTGCCTATGTTTTGAGTCATGTTACTATGTTATTTACTTATGCTTGTATGTAGGCTAGTGGGCTAATGGGGCTTGTAGTTCTTATTGGGCCATTTCTTTGGTCTGGCCCATGGGCGCCCCTCTCCCCACCCCTTGGTCTTTCGTCATTTGTCCATTCCATGAGGACTTTTTGTAAATTGGGTTTTCCTATATATAGGACCCCAAACCCCCTCTTTGAAGGTTAATGAAGATTTGAATATTGCAAGCATAAGTGCACTCCTCTCTCTCTCTCTCTAGCCTTCACTCTCTCCTTCTCTCTCTCTCACTAAGGGGGCCGACCCCCTCTCTCTCTCTTCCTCCTCCTCTCTCTCTCTCCCTTGGGCGAACCTGCCCTTTCACCTCCCCCTCCCCCTGCCACCTCAGCTGCCACCTCATCCCTCCACCCTTTCATATTCCCAAGACTCATAACTCCCTTCATTACCTCCTCCACCCTAGGCAACTCTTCCCATTCCCCATACACCTCTTCATTCTCCAAGGCAGCCTTTCCTCTCCCCCAAGCAGCCCTCCCTCTTCTCCACACCCTCCATTCATATCCCTAGGGTGAATTAACCCCCCCATACCCCTGCTGGTTGCGCACCCACCACAGTAGCCCACCCCCCATTCCCTTGGCCGACCCCCACCACCCCTTTGGTTAGCTGCGGACCCTCCACCCTCCTAGACCTCCACCTTCCCTCCTCCACCCCTCCTATCATTCTCCCACATCCCATCCCCCATCTACCATCACCACCAGCCTTCCCCCATAGTTAAAACACCATTCCCTTTAACCAAGCTCCACCACCACCCCTTTGCTTAGCCAAGTCTGCAGGTAGCAGAAGAAGGTTCATCTTGCAGAAGCTGCCACGGAGCCCAACGGCATCATCTGAAGACGTACGATACCTTTCTGGAAAGGTCGTCCAGTCCACTACGCAGGCGAGGTGGAATCGTCCCGTTCCGAGTTCGTGGCCGACCGGGAGAGCTGTTCTCCCTCGACTGCACCAAGCTCCATCTGCAGAGAACCAGAGTTCGACCAGAAGCTGAACCACGATTCACAGTGAAGGAATCTGACTGAAGTTCCTTCTCCAAACTTCTTCCTCCCCCTGTCCCCGATCAGGAGAAAGAAGCAGAGCTACATTCGGCGTCCGGGACCCAAAGTTCTGATTTTTCCCCTCCAGTCGCGCGGGACTACCTTCTCCAGTCTTCTGCGACCAGCACTCACTCATCGGCGTCCCCCTGTCCACCCCGACCTCAGAAGGTGTTACCGTCAGTTTTTCTGTGTAGAGGCTTCGTCCCCAGTTCCAGCGGCTCCAACTGTTCATGATTCGCCATCCAGGAGCGACCGGAGCCACTTCTGCAAGTTGCAGACAGAAACAGGGAGCCACCCGCCCCAGAATCTGTTGCTCTGCTCAGACCTCCACTGCAGCCATCGCCGACGACAGAATAAATTGATATAAATCAGAGACGTTTGGGTTCTTGTTACGAGAAGATCCCCCTTGGGCTTGTCATCGGCGAAATTCCTGACCGAGATCTACAGGGACTACACCGACTGCCTATCAACATCCACAGCCAGCGGTCCACTTCGGAAGCGGTACCTCCTCGTGGGCTACTAGCTTTTTTTTCCCTCCTCTTGCCTGGCTGGCTTACCGCCCCTCCCTGCGGGAGGTAGTGTTTGTTGTAATCCATCAATTCCCATCCCCGAGATCACCCTCCTGCGTGAGGTGTAGTGAGTGTACACTTAAACATGTTCGAAGCTTCATCGGCGCAGTGTGCGGGTAACCCACACTTCCCCGCTCGCCCTCGTCTCTGACCGGGGTTGGTTTCCTCAAACCAACCAGGTGAGCCTCCTGCCCTTGCCTCCTTATACTTGTTTATTTAATATCTGCGAAACATATCCGTCGGTAGGAGAGCGAGTGTCCGATCCCGGCGCCACCTTTCAGTGTGGTCACCGTGGCTATAAGTGAGCGAGTGACCCCGTGCCCTTAAGGCATCCGGCCGCCCTTGTTTGTGGGCTTTCAAACCTTCGGGAGGGTTAACTAAAGTGGTGCTGGTCCTCTAACCAGTCAGGGGCTATCTCCATCACCTCGACTCGGCATCACCGAGTCACCACGGGAATCGTGTGCGCACGGTGCGTTGGTAGCTTTAACATATTCTCGGCGCCTTGTAATTGTGATTGCGAATTAGGTCCAAGGAATCAAAGTCTCCGCTGCATTTGGTGCCACATCACTATTACATTATTTGATTGCCATGTCACTCTAAAGAAACATGGTATACCGGCCCTCATGTCATGCCATGTGTATGATATGAGAATTATCTTAATGAACGGGGTAAAGCATGACATTGTTATGATGTTCTTGTAGACCCCAATTCTATATTAAACTTGATGTTCTTGTGGACCTCAATTCTATATAAAGAATGTCCATACTTGTTTGTCACGGTACCCAGGTTAGGGAACCAATTCCACCTAGTTTTATCGATAATCGTGATTGTACCGTTATTATCGCCATTCTATGTCAAGTGTCATATTTTGGACTCTATTCTATCAAAGTTTATCCTACATGTCTACAAACTTTATTCTTGAAATTCCATATTGGCTATACACAAAAGTGGATGTTAAAATACATGATTAATGCATGCGCATATAGGGCCCGATCTGGTCCTGGGAGGAGCACCCGAAAGTACTTGTGCCCATGGGAGTTGATTGATCACGGTATTGGCATTATACCGAAGTGCATGACTAGCTTGATTGAACATTCCACAAATCTTGTACTTGTACTTGACTTGATATTACATGACTTGCGTGACCCGAAAAAGGGTAATTACATACTTGCGTGCTTTAACGTGATAGCCAAATTCTAACATGACATGATGAATACACTTGCTTGAATATCTTGATATCTTTTGATATAAGTTCTTGAAAGTTCATGACCAGTTTTCGTCCCTATCTTATTGTTATACACTCTCTCTATCTTGTCGTTTTATGCGAGCATGCATAGCTATAGTGCATTCATGAAAGATGTAATTACTTAAACCCATTGCTAGTTCTTGAGATATAATTTCCTACTGAGCATTCGCTCACTTAGTGTTTCCCTACTTTTCAGGTAAGTCCGACGATGAGGGAACTCAAACGGATGGGGAAAATCAAGAGTGAAAGAGATAGAGCTTCTTCCGTGTTATCTAGTCTTTTTCATATTTTCTTGAGTCAACCTTGTATTTTTCCTTTATTTTAGTTAGTACTTCAAAGGTTTGTAATAGACATATTCTTATGAAGGAATAAAGGATTGGGTTATCTTTACTTTTGCGCATCTCTGATTTTGGTGTCGAATACACTAATACTCTGATTGACATGATTGATATAAACTCGTCACGCATCTCCGGGTATCTTCCGCTCTCGGGGCGTGACAGTTTTTGTGGTATCAGAGCCTAGGGTATTCAATTCCTAGGGAAAACTCAAGTCCAAGGATAGGTTTAACCTTTAACCGGTGAGATTGGGTAGAACCAAGTGTTAAAGTTAACATAAAAATGCTAGCTTCTAAATAAAATCACGTATTAATCTAGTTATTGTAATTGTAGGACGATGGCTGCCGAACGTGCTCAGTGGCACAACATGCAGCGTACACTTCAAGGCATGACTCAGGTGCTGCAACAAGTAGCACAGAGAGGAGCACAACGAGCAGGGAGTCTCCACCAAGTCTTTAAAAACATGAACCCGCCTAAATTCACGGGTTCTACTGATCCGGACGACGCAGAGCACTGGATCAGGGAGACGGAACGTATATTCCGTGTTATGCAGTGCACGGATCAAGATAAAGTCTTATTAGCTACCTTTCAGTTGGAAAGGGATGCCCGATGCTGGTGGGAATCAATAGAAGCTACTTTAAATCAAGACCAAGTTACTTGGGAAGAATTCGTTGAACATTTCAACGCTAAATATTTTTCGGACCGAGTACAGGAAAAGAAAGCTGCAGAATTTGCTGCACTGAAGCAACGGTCCTTGACAGTGGCCGAGTACGAGGCCCAATTTTCTAGATTATCTCGGTATGCTAAGCACTTAGTTAGCACCGAGAAGATGAAAGCTAGGAGGTTCCTAAATGGGCTCAGGCCCCAATATATCACACAGCTGGCGCCAATGGATATCCAGGTCTACTCGGAAATTGTGCGCCGAGCTCAGCTATTAGAAGACGCCACGGAACTATCTGATAGAATCCGTGGGAAGGACAAGAAAGAACAAGTTACAAGTTCGGGTTCCTTTAAACCCAACTTCAAGAAGAGGCCTAGCAATGGAGGTACTTCCTCACAAGATCAGAAGTTTAAGAAGACCAAGCCCTTCTCCATCACCACTACCCCATCAAATATAGTGTGCAAGCATTGTGACAAGGCGGGCCATAGAGCAGAAGAATGCTGGAGGAAACTAGGAGCATGTCTCCGCTGTGGGAGTCGCGATCATCGAATTCCCGATTGCCCATTACTTAATGATCAAGCCGGGGACGGGAAGCGCCCAGTAACCAAGAATGCTCGTCTTCACGCAATTAAGGAGACCGAACAAGAAGAAGAAGGCGGACTAGTAGAAGGTACATTGAAAGTTTGTTCCAAGTCTGCATATGTCTTAATTGATACTGGTGCTTCACATTCAATTGTTTCCAAGAAGTTCGCTGATCCGTTACCCCTAGAACCGGAATGGATAAAATTAGTCTTGTCTACTCCTCTAGGAAACGAGACTGATATTACACACCATTACCAGAACTGTGAAGTATTGGTTCATGGTAAGAATCTCCCTATTGATCTTATATGTTTAGATCTAAAGGAGTATGATGTCATACTAGGAGCGGATTGGTTATCTAAATATCAGGCAACGGTCGATTGCCGCAATAGCAAGGTTACTTTCGAGGAATTTCCAGAACTGATCTTTACTAGCCCCAAGAGGCGAAGCAAAACCCCTCTTATTTCGGCTCTCCGAGCTAGCAAGCTCATCAGGAAAGGATGTGTATCTTTCCTTGCATTCGTCACGATTAAGGAGGCTAAGGAAACTAAGATAGAAGACATTCCGGTGGTACAAGAATTTCCGGACGTATTTCGGAAGATTTGCCTGGATTACCCCCACAAAGAGAAGTGGCCTTCACCATCGATTTAGTTCCTGGTGCGGGTCCAGTTTCTAAGGCACCGTATAGAATGTCACCTGCTGAACTCAAGGAGTTAAAGGAGCAATTGATGGAACTCATTAAGAAAGGATTCATAAGACCAAGTACTTCCCCATGGGGAGCGCCTGTATTATTTGTAAAGAAGAAAGATGGATCCATGAGGTTATGCATCGACTATCGACAGTTGAATCATCTCACTATCAAGAACAAGTATCCACTGCCGAGAATCGATGAGTTGTTTGATCAAATTTCAGGATCCAAGTACTTTTCCAAAATTGATCTTAGGTCGGGATATCATCAGTTAAGAATCAAGGATGAGGACATTCATAAGACTGCATTCAGAAGCAGGTACGGCCATTATGAATTTGTTGTTATGCCTTTCGGACTAACGAATGCCCCTGCTGCCTTTATGCAGTTAATGAATAGTATATTCAGGCCTTATTTGGATCAATTCGTGGTGGTCTTTATTGATGATATATTGATTTATTCCGAGACCAAGGAAGAGCATGAGGAGCATTTAAGGATTGCATTACAAATATTGAGGGCAAACCAATTATATGCAAAACTCAGCAAGTGTGAATTCTGGCTTGAGGAAGTGACTTTTCTCGGACATGTTATATCAAAGGATGGCTTATCAGTAGATCCATCAAAAGTTGAAGCTGTAAGAAATTGGGAAAGACCGACCAATGCTAGCGAGATCCGAAGTTTCTTAGGTCTTGCTGGCTATTACAGGCGATTCATCAAAGATTTCTCTAAGATCGCCGTACCACTTACGAGGTTAACTCGCAAGGAGATCCGTTACGAATGGAGTGAGGAATGTGAAAGAAGCTTCCAAACTCTCAAGGATCATCTTACTACAGCTCCTGTCTTAGCTTTACCAATGGAAGGAGAGAAATTCGAGGTATACACTGATGCTTCTGGCATTGGCCTCGGATGTGTTCTAATGCAACAAGGAAAGGTTATAGCTTACTCTTCTCGTCAATTAAAGAAGCATGAAGAGAACTACCCCGTCCATGACTTAGAATTAGCCGCGGTAGTATTTGCACTAAAGATCTGGAGGCATTATCTATATGGAGTACAGTTTACTGTATACTCCGATCACAAGAGTCTCAAGTATCTTTTCTCTCAAAAGGAACTAAATATGAGGCAAAGGCGTTGGCTAGAATATCTCAAGGACTTCGACTTCAATATACAATATCATCCCGGAAAGGGTAATCATGTAGCAGATGCCCTTAGTCGAAAGCCGAGAGCACTGTTAGCCAATTGTATGATTCAAGAATGGAAGTTGCTGGAGCAATTCTCTAAGCTCAATATAAGCATGGACACGAACTTCAAATGTGTCACATTGTCTCATATAAGCATTCATCCAGACCTATTAACTGAAATACAAGCACTTCAGGATGATGACCCAATATTAGTGGAAATCAAGGGCAAACTAGAAGGACAGTCTGATTTCCAATTAGCATCAGATAGAAGGTTGTTATTCCAAAATAGAACTTGTATACCGGATTGTCCCGAGTTAAAGAAGAAGATCTTAGATGAAGCTCATAGATCAAGGTACACGATTCATCCTGGATCTACCAAAATGTACCAAGATGTGAAAAGAAATTTTTGGTGGCCCAACATGAAAAGGGAAATAGCGGACTACGTGTCGCGCTGTCTCACATGCCAACAGGTCAAGGCGGAACACCAAAAGCCTGCTGGAAAACTACATCCTCTAGATATCCCTAAATGGAAGTGGGAGGATATTGGTATGGATTTCATCATGGGTTTATCTAAATCAAAAGGAGGACATGATGGAATATGGGTTATTATTGACCGATTGACTAAATCGGCGCATTTCTTGCCAATAAAGAGCCGATGGTCAGTTGATGTTTTGGCTGCATTATACATCAAGGACATAGTCAGATTACACGGTATTCCTATTTCAATCGTGTCTGACAGAGATCCCCGTTTTACTTCTCATTTTTGGAAGGGACTACAACATTCGTTGGGAACAAGGCTTAACTTTAGTACAGCTTTTCATCCTCAAACGGATGGTCAGACCGAGAGAACTAATCAGGTGGTTGAAGATATGCTCAGAGCTTGCATCATTGATTTTGGTGGAAGCTGGCATGATCACTTGTCTCTGGTTGAATTTGCATACAATAATAGCTACCAGGCAAGTATACAAATGGCACCTTTCGAAGCCTTATACGGAAGGAGTTGCCGATCACCCTTATGCTGGGACGAAGTTGGAGAAAAACAACTATTAGGACCAGACATGGTAAGGGATACCACTGAGAAGATACAATTGATTAGAGAAAGACTGCAAGTTGCTCAGTCTAGGCAAAAGGCTTATGCTGATACAAGAAGGAGAGATCTTGAATTCCAAGTTGGAGATCATGTATTTCTCAAGATATCGCCTGGACGTGGCATACGGAGATTTGGTGTCAAGGGCAAGCTTACACCAAGATTCATCGGACCCTTCGAGATACTGGAAAGAGTTGGCGAGGTTGCTTATCGCATCGCATTGCCTCCTCAATTGTCCGATGTTCATAATGTGTTCCACATATCTATGTTGAAGAAGTATGTACACGATCCATCACATATTATTGAACATGGAGACTTAGTTATCCAGAAGGATCTCACATATGAGCAGAAGCCATAAAGATACTAGATCGTGAAGTACGTACTCTAAGGAATAAGGTTATTCCCATGCTAAAAGTACAATGGAATAAGAGTTCCGATCATGAAGCCACATGGGAGACCGAGGAATTCATGAGGAAGCAATTTCCAGAATTATTTTAAGGTATATACTCTACACTCTCCACATATATATATACTATGGAATTTGGGGACCAAATTCTTTTAAGTGGGGGAGGGTGTAGCAACCCTGGAAAAATAAAGATTTTGAAAATGGATCAAATTAAAATAAAAGATAAGTAAATAGATGATGAAAGCCTAAACGCATAAGAATAAGCCAGAAGGAAAATAACACCTTTTATCAAGGCGCTGATTCAAAAGGAAACGCCTCTGTCTAAGGCGTTAATTTAAAAAGGACGCCTACACCCTAGGGCGTCAAATTTCAAACGACGGGAAATAAAATTAAGGAAAGGAAAGGAAACGCCCTCACCTTGGGCGCGTTTTTAATAAGAAACGACTAGGACAACGTCGTCAATTAAAACACACGACCTAGCCTAAGGCGTGAATTCAGTTCGAGTTTCGTTCGACCAGGAGTCTATCCAGAGCAAGTTCTGGATAACTACATCGAAGATGGAATATAGTAAGGACTTTATCATGGAAGTATTACTTCCAATATAACTCTAACCCTATTAGGATTCTAAAAATCCTATAAATACCCTCCTAATCCACCCAGACCGCTACTTTGGCGATCTGCTGGTGCCATCATACGTGAAGAACAGGTGATGTTTTTCCTCTTCTCCTTCGCCTCTGGATGTGTATGACAAAGGAACATTAATGTTCTTTTCTTCTTTTCTTTTCCCTCCGCAGGAAGCCTGCGAACAACACCCTAATTGAAGAACGTGGTTCTTCAGCAGAAAAGATCTTCTTACGTTCGCTGCAAAAAGGGGAGGAAGTTGATTAGGATCTCTGTCGCAGCATATCTCTCTATTTCCTTCTGGGTGCTGTTGATTATTGATCTAGTTACGGTTAGAAGCTTCGAAGGCTCTGTTTAGAACAGAGCATCGTTTTCATATCCAGCCCTTCAGACACCTTCATCAAGATCACGATAAGGTAGGTTTTCTCAAGATCGTAGCCCAAACTAGCTTAAGATCTTAATAATATCATCGGTCGTGCATGCATATAGTTTTATTGTGGTTTCAGATGTTTTCTATGTAATTTCAAAAAGAAACGCCCTTGGCAAGGGCGCTAATTTAAAGAAGCGACTCACACTAGGGCGCTAATTATTGTTTTGACGCCCTGCCCAGAAGTCGTCAATTACATGTAATTAATAAATACCCACGTTTAAAAATTTAATATCTATGTAACCATGAATCTAATATATTGCATGAGTATACCTGTGAAATCCTGCTATTTTTCCTGTCATGATCATGTACCCCTTTTCCTAAAATTTTATTATCTGAAAATTGGTAAATTCTTGAATTCACGACCTTGTCTAGGTCGTCTCCTACTGAACTGACGCCCTAGACCAGGGCGCTAATTGAGAGGTAACGCCCCTGTCCAGGGCGCGTTTTGGTTAAAATTCTGAAATATTGGAATTCTGTAAAAATTGATACATAGTTTGGACGACTGCTTCACGAGTCGTCAAAAGCTCAAGAAACGCCCTTATGTAAGGTGTTAATTACGTGATTAATGACTTTGGTCAAGTCGCTATTTTCCTATATTATTATTATTCCCTCGGTTAACACGGTTTCATACTTATGTATATATATTGACACTATAGTTCCACTCCGTGAATATAGTCCCACGTTTCACGATGATTTATCGCATTACCCACTATTTCTCGGTGACATACAAGCTCTACATTGGACATTCCGTTCCTTTGGACTAGCGAGTTAGTCATAGAGACCTCCATAAGACTCCTCGAGCCTTGGATTCCCTCAAGGCCGACTGAGCAGGTTGTACCATAAAAACCCATTACATTATTTGATTGCCATGTCACTCTAAAGAAACATGGTATACCGTCCCTCATGTCATGCCATGTGTATGATATGAGAATTATCTTAATGAACGGGGTAAAGCATGACATTGTTATGATGTTCTTGTAAACCCCAACTCTATATCAACATTGTTATGATGTTCTTGTAGACCCCAATTCTATATTAAACTTGATGTTCTTGTGGACCTCAATTCTATATAAAGAATGTCCATACTTGTTTGTCATGGTACCCAGGTTAGGGAACTAATTCCACCTAGTTTTATCGATAATCGTGATTGTACCGTTATTATCGTCATTCTATGTCAAGTGTCATATTTTGGACTCTATTATATCAAAGTTTATCCTACATGTCTACAAGCTTTATTCTTGAAATTCCATATTGGCTATACACAAAAGTGGATGTTAAAATACATGATTAATGCCTGCGCATATAGGGCCCGATCTGGTCCTGGGAGGAGCACCCGAAAGTACTTGTGCCCATGGGAGTTGATTGATCAAGGTATTAGCATTATACCGAAGTGCATGACTAGTTTGATTGAACATTCCACAAATCTTGTACTTGTACTTGACTTGATATTACATGACTTGCGTGACCCGAAAAAGGGTAATTGCATACTTGCGTGCTTTAACGTGATAGCCAAATTCCAACATGACATGATGAATACACTTGCTTGAATATCTTGATATCTTTTGATATAAGTTCTTGAAAGTTCATGACTAGTTCTCTTCGCTATCTTATTGTTATACACTCTCTCTATCTTGTCGTTTTATGCGAGCATGCATAGCTATAGTGCATTCATGAAAGATGTAATTACTTAAACCCATTGCTAGTTCTTGAGATATAATTTCCTACTGAGCGTTCGCTCACTTAGTGTTTCCCTACTTTTCAGGTAAGTCCGACGATGAGGGAACTCAAACGGATGGGGAAAATCAAGAGTGAAAGAGATAGAGCTTCTTCCGTGTTATCTAGTCTTTTTCATATTTTCTTGAGTCAACCTTGTATTTTTCCTTTATTTTAGTTAGTACTTCAAAGGTTTGTAATAGACATATTCTTATGAAGGAATAAAGGATTGGGTTATCTTTACTTTTACGCATCTCTGATTTTGGTGTCGAATACACTAATACTCTGATTGACATGATTGATATAAACTCGTCACGCGTCTCCGGGTATCTTCCGCTCTCGGGGCGTGACAAATTAGCTTAAATTTAAGCCCTCTTTGCTGATGGCAGAGGGGGAGAGATGTCTTGATGAGTCAGCATCTATTCAAAGGGGAGAGAAGTCTTGATGAGTCATCATCTGTTTCATGATTCCATTATTTAGGTGACTCATAATGTCCGCATAGTTGCCATCATTAAAAGGAGGGAGAATATTGGATATATGTGATTTTGATGATGTCTGAGTATGATTCATTATCATACTATTTAATTGATTAAACTATGCTCTAATGTGCTTGATAATGTCTTTGATGCTCCCAAGCTATGCTCATCATGAAAAGGCACAGAAGACTCAAGACTCACAAGATATTCAAGTAAAGATTGAGAGAATTCAAGAAAGGGAAATTGAGAATTGAAGAAAGGACCCTGGCAGACCAAACTACACGGAATATGCTCCTAAAAGCTAGCACATTGATGTTGCATAGAAATCGAGGCAACCGGCTGCACAAAAAATAAGGCAGATGATAAAATTGATGGTTTGCATAGAAACCAAAAAAGGTTGGCAAAAGAAAGGGAAATCAAACTGAGCAGAACTTAGATAAGAAGTGCAACCTCTTAAAGGACAGGTCGACCTTACAGCCTCACTGCATCGATCTCAAGCCTTCACACAAAGAAGAAAAGCCCAGGCGGCTCAAAGACAGTGTCCACCTTACTCCATCAGGAGGTCGACCTCAAGCTCTCCCAGAAGCCGTTATAAACAAAGTTCTGCAAGGCAGTGTCGACCTCACTCCATCAAGAGGTCAACCTCAGGCTCTCATAGAAACCATTAAAATAGATCGTCACAAGAGAAGTGTCGACCTCAGTCTCTCAGAAGTGTCGACCTCTCTATCGTAACCAGCACTCTGGAAAGTAGCCAACGCAATAAGTGTCGACCTCACAATCGCAACCACAACTCTGGGAAGTGGCCAGCGTGGGCAGTGTCGACCTGATCTTCTCAGTAGGTCGACCTCTGGGTTCTTCCAGAAGCTGTCCGAGAAACTAGTCTTCACAGTTATGTCAACCTCATTGGCACAGGAGGTCGACCTTACGCTCCTTCCAGAAGCCGTTATAAACTGGATTCTACAAAGAAGTGTCGACACTACTTTATAGCAGGTTGACCTCACTGAATGAAATCATTAAAAGCACTCTGTCAGATATGTCTGTTCGTAAACCGTACAGAAGGCATTAATGATAGGCGCAAACCTCCAAAAACACCTTTTTTACGGGATGGAAAAGATTTCTAAGACCACCCAAATGTCTTCATCACCATTAGTGTCTAGAGGATCACTTTACTCCAAATATCTGGGAGTACAAACACCTTGGAAAAGGTTCTCTCTCTGCCAAGTACTGTCCCCTGCGCCAGCCAGGAAAGCCTGTATCTGAAGGGAAAATATCCCTTGCAAAAGGACGTCCTCTCTGCAATGGGAATTAAGGTTCTGCAGGGACTTTTAGTCAAACCTCTTATTTCTACTCTAGCCATTCAAATCGAAAGATCTTGGAGGGAAACCCTTGTGTCTATGCTGGACCAATCAGATCGCAGGACTCTTGGAGGGAAACCTTCTACCCAGTCTCCTATATATAGACTTGAAGCTTCTAATGGAGAAGTCACTAAAGCTACTGTAGTTGCTGTTGCAGCCCTTGAAGAAGAAGCTACCAGCCAGAAAAAGAAGAGAGCCCAAGAGAATAGTGTCCCTGAGAAATATCTGTGAGTAAGAAAAAGTGTGGAGAGCAGCCTAGCCCTGGTTCGAGTCAAACCAGTGGTGAGAAAGGAAGAAGAAGCTGAAAGGAGTGCAGCCCCTCCTTGTAGTCGGCCTGAGTTTGATAGAGCTTCAAGACTTTGATCTGAAGCCCCCGTCGCCTTCTCATTGTGTTGATTTTTCTGGTTTTATTATTGTACTTGCAATCTTTAAACCGTGGGGGTCCGATGCTCTTGTGAGAGACCAAAAGTGTGGGTGCTGCACTTGCAGCTTGTTGTTTTGTTTTGTGTGTGTGTGAGCATGTGTTGTGGATCTCATCCTTGTGTGTGTGTGTGTGTGTGTGTGTGTGTGTGTGTGTGTGTGTGTGTGTGTGTGTGTGTGTGTGTGTGTGTGTGTGTGTGTGTGTGTGGTGTATCTCATTCCCGTGTGTGTGTGTGTGTGTGTGTGTGTGTGTGTGTGTGTGTGTGTGTGTTTGAGCATTTCATCCTCGTATGTGGGTTGAGGACTTCGTCCTCATGTGGAGAAAGTCTCACCGGATTTGGTGAGGGGTGGACGTAGGTCTGCGGGTTTGTAGACTGAACCACCTTAAAAACTCCTTGTGCAATGAGGTGTGCCTTGTGTGATTGATCCATTTCTTCTTTCCCCCATTCACAGGACGGGCAGCATAAAGGGTTTGTTCTTGAACTATTTTATCAACACCGACCTATGCATTTGTAGTTGCTGTTGTCCCCGGTGGATGGCAATCAAGAGGGGAGGAGTGAATTGATTGGCAATAAAATTTTTAATGATCTACGAGATTATGCAGATGAAAGGATGAGTCGGGAAAAATAAACCACAACTCTTCTTTCCCGGTGATGCAATCACACGAACAACAAAAATATAGAGAAGGCTAGGGCAATGATGATATATGCACACACTCCTCTCGACAAGAAGCCCACACGAGTTAAAACATAGAAGCAAACCATGGGAACATGAAGATTTTAGGTGGTTCGGGTTCACAACAGTGCCCCCTACATCCACCCCTCACAGAGTGAGGATTGCTTCAACTATGTAGTGAAAACCCACATACACACACGCTGTGATGCACACAGCCAATACATACACAAGCGAGCTGCGACCAATAGACGCACACACACACACTATATCTATTTAAGAAAGGTTTAGATATACATTGAGCTTTCAGAACTGGAAGAGAATGAACAAAAGATAGGCAATAAGATGTTGAGGATGCCAGAAATCCCCCTTTTGACGATGAGCAGACTTCGGTTCTTCTTTCCTTGGAAGAGGTTGCAGGATGTAGATAAAATCATCAAGAGGAAACCCGGAGGATGATGTGTAGCTCGAGATTCTTGTTGCTCAGCTTCATATCAGGAAGAAGACCGTTGAATACTGCTTGAGCTCCATCAAATCTGCAAGGAACTCGGCCGCATTTTGCGCTCACGACCCCTCTCACGACTTTCTTCTTCCACAATCATTCAAAGATAAAGACTGAAAATATTCTCTTCTTGTGATTAATCTTTGGGTCGCCCTAGTGATGATTAATATACCCCAAGGCAAGGGGGGCACGTGTACAATGATGGGAGCCTCGGATCCCACACTTTTAGGGCAAAAGATAAGAGAAAAAGTGACGATGGTACGGATTCGAAACGTGGTCGGCGGCGTCCAAATGGAAAGGGTCGAACCTTGGGGTCGACCATCGTGGACCTCCTTAGAGATCCCAAACAAGCTGAGAAGTAGGTACAAGAAGGGGTCGACCCTCGTTGTGCCAAAACTTGAACCCGAGCAGTGTTGAAAAACATAACACCCAGGGGTCGACCCCAAGGGTCGACCCTCGCGACCAGCCAGCTGAAACCCGTTCGGTTGAAGAATGAAAACCACCCAGTTGGGGTCGACCCTCGCGACAGCCGAGCCTGGACCCGTGGGGTTTTGAGAAGGGAACGCCCACGGGTCGACCCTTGGGGTCGACCCTTGACCATGGACTTAACAAAATGAAACCTAAGTGATGTGACACACCCTTGGACTTTAACAAGCAAGCACAATTCACAATAGTAACAGACCGAAATTGGCGGCCGCTCACCCGACACTCACCCAAACCCAGGGTAACTTGGCGATGCCAAGTGGAGGATGTGAGGGTTGGGCCCTTGCTGGTAGAGGGCCAGCAAGGCCAAGATTTGTTCCCAAGGGTGTGGTGGCCCAATTCAATGGAGCCGACATTGTGCCGAGGGCATCGGTTACAGTCTTCCCCACGGTGGTCACTCGAAGCAACGGAGCTTGAGGGACCGAGCACTCACTCTCACGGCCAGCGGAGCTAAAAGCTAATATTGAAAGGTCAAGCACTAAGGGAAGCAAGGTTAGAACACTTATTTGACCGGTTTGAAGAAATCAGTCCCGCTCGGAGACGTGGGTGAGCGGGGAAGCGTGGTTCCCCACACGCTACGCCGGAGTAGCTTGACCCTGTTTTAAAAATTTACAACACTACTCCCCATGCAAGGGGGTGGAACAAGGGGAGGGGGAGTCATTCTTACATTCAAACACTACCTCCCGCAGGGAGGGGCTTTAAGCCGGCTAGGTGGGGAGGGGAAAAACTGAAATGGAAGCCGAACAGATGGACGACGCTGGTTCTGCCTGCTCTCTGGAACAGGGGATAGACAGTTGAAGATGACACTGTTGCGACCACTCCTGAATTTTTTTGATGATGAGACCAGTTGTAAAATCGTCGTAGCTGGTTCAGGATGACGCCTGAATTTTGTTGATTTCTCTGGTCGCTGGTGCTGGTCGGGGTCAGACTGCAAATAGGGACCCTGAGTTCTGATCTGGACTGCTACGGTACCACAGCAACTGGAAGGAGAGGCCGCCACAAGCACTTTTGACATCTGAATCAAGTGTGGCTAAAGTCGTTGGAATCGTTGTCAAGTCCTCTTCGAGACGAAACCCACGAAAATGCCAGATGATGTTGGAGCATACTGGGAGAATCTGAACAGTGGACATGGGTCGGTTCAGTCCCAGAGGGGACAGAACTGCGCACCTGGGGGAGAAAATGAGAAAACACAGCTCCAGATGCCGAACGGGGTTCCGCTTATTGATACAGGAAGTAGACTTGGTGTAGAAACTCTCAGCCAAGGCCCACCTTTAGAGATACAAGAAGTTGGCCGTGGGAGCCTCAGCAACTGGCTTCAGGTTGACTGTCAGGAAGCAGATGCGCAGTCTTGGAAGATCGCCTTCCCTGGGCAGCCATGAACTCAGAATGGAACGAGACCACCACCGCTGTAAATAGGACAGGGAGACGCTTCCAACGGTACCACTTGGGATTCCAGGGACACCGAGATGAAGTCGGGGCCAGCTCTGCAATCTGCTGGTACTCTGCTACTTGCGACCTAAGAATTGCAGGTGGTGAAAGGTGGTGGGGGAATGGGGTAGAAGGGATGGGAAATGGGGTGGATGGGTGTGGGGGCAACCCCTGGCTGTGAGAGGGTCTGGGAGGGGATGTTCCAAGGTGTGGGAGTGACAGAATGGGGGCTGGAAGGAGGTCTAGCAGGTGGAGGGAGGGAGAGCTGCGAATTTGGTTGGAAGGGAGAGAGGGAAAGGGTATTTGAAAATGGGTTTAAGGGTGGGATTAATTTCTGGTCTTAGGGATGGGAAGAGGTGTGTGGGGAAGGTAAAGGGGGGTCTTGGGGAGTGGAGAATTCTCTCTTGGGAGATGAGAGTGTGCCTGGGGAAGGGGAGGGGGTGGTTGGTGGTTGGAAGGTGGAGTGAGGAGTGGTGGAATCTCCCTTGGGGCTGGGGTGGAGTTAAGGTGGGGTGGCGGGGAGTTGGGGATGAGTTATTGAAGGGGGGGAAGAGAGAGAAAAGTGGTTGGGAGGGGAGGAGAGAGAAAGGGATGCAGGTTTTAGAGAGAGAAAGTGAAGGAGAGAGAAAATGGCTTCATAGAGAGAGAGGTAGAGAGAGAGGGGGATAGGGGTTTCTCACCCGCTCAATTGGTTTCTCACCAAAAGAAGAAGATTTAAATTGGACACTAGAAAATTCAAATACTCTTCAATTAACTTCAAATGGGGGGAATGGGATCCTATATATAGGCAACCCACATTTTACAAAAAG
The DNA here is from genome assembly GCA_022559845.1 of Amorphophallus konjac. Classification (NCBI taxonomy): domain Eukaryota; kingdom Viridiplantae; phylum Streptophyta; class Magnoliopsida; order Alismatales; family Araceae; genus Amorphophallus; species Amorphophallus konjac. Next base: position 184,718,894 of record CM040117.1, on the reverse strand, counting down.
TCCCTGACTCTTGCTACAATGACAAATAACCAAGAGGGTAGGGGGCGCCCCTGGGCCTAGCCCAATGAATTGGGCCCAATAGCTAATCTAATTAACCTAATGACACTCAAACTTAGAGGAATAAACAAACGACCTAGGGACATGACTCAAATGAAAGGGAAAATACAATGATATGACTCAAATAAAAATTACATAGGACTCAAAATAAATAACGAGACCATGCTGGATGCAACCGGGGCGAGGAGACGAGCCGTGAGTGTGGGCACGGGAGGTGATGTCCCCATCATACTCCCAGGGTACGGAGAACTCGACTCCGTCGAGTAAGAGTCCTTCCCTCCTCGGAGGGTGTAGAAGTGGTACCGCCCACAAGTCTTCCAAAGGAGACCGATCCATCCACCCGATGAGATAGCGCTCATACGCCTTGCTCTTGGTGGTAGTGACATGTTCATCCAATATTTGCTCAATTTGCTCACGCTGGGCTCTCCTGGCTAGTGGACTCTTCTCACGGGTGGGTGCTCTCTCAATGAGGGGTGTGGTCTCAATATCCTCACTGGGTACCATCGTGGGACCCTTATATGGCACTAGGTCGGCCACGTTGAATGTGGGGCTCACTCCGTACTCCTCGAGAAGATCTAACTCATAGGCATTAGTGCTAATGCACCTCAGAACCTGGAAGGGACCAACCCCACGAGGCCTCAATTTGGAGATGGCTCCCGGGGAGAGCCTCTCCATCCTCACCATCACAAAGTCACCCACGTGGAATTCTTGGTGACGCCGAGGGGAGTCAGCCTGCCTTTTATAAATCTCATTTTCCTTGCTGATGTGCTTGCGAAGGTTTTCATGTAATTTTGTGAAGGCAGACATTCTTAGGGGTGATGGATGGACCTGGGCAACCAAAAGTAGACCAATCATGCTTTGAAGCCAAGAAGACTTTGATGGAATGGGGAGGACCGGGACATCCATAGGTGATCCGGTCATGCATGGGGGTGACAAATGCCAAGGGACTTGGACATCCATGAATACTCCTATCATGTCTATGACCCATGATGAATGAAGTAGAACCATTACAACTGAATATAGACCACTCTTGTTTCCTACTTGACATGTGGGTGATGTGAATTAATGGACCCAACATAGTGTTAATGCCAAGTGGTGTGGTAAGCCTAGACACATGCATGCTTATCCCAAAGTTGACTTCCATGTGCATAGATGTGGGACGACCTTTGAACTTCCATGTGAAAGGGTCGAAGGGATCTAGAAAAGTGGATATGGGGTGGGGCACTTCCTCGATCTCTAGGTGGGTGTTGCCTAAGGTCGTGGTTCCTTTGGTGTAACCTGGGTCATGGATGAGGTGGGCTTGGCCCAACATGGTGGGTGTGGGTAGGAAAGGGTGGGTGGTGGGTAAGGTGGTTGGGCCTCATGGGTATAGGAAGGGGTCAAAGAGATCGTGGAATGGGCTACCTAGAGAGAGAAACTCCACATCCTCAAGGTCCAAAAAATATGGGTCATCCTCCTCTAATGAAACAATTGGGCCAAAGTTCTTGGTGGGTGGGTCGGCCATGAGGGGAGGGCTTGGCTTTCTACCCGAGATAAGAAGCTCCAATTTGAGGAGAAGGTCAGACTCATCGGGTGTGGGGAAGAATAATAGAAGGTCACTAGTGTAGCAACCAATGGTGCACATTGAGGTGATAGACCCGACACAGGTGTAGGAGGTCAAGGCTCCTAGGTTGTTCGGCCATGGGGGTCAATATGCTAGTGAACTCGATTTGCCATGCTAAGCCTTTAAGAAGATCTCCTAAGGTTTCCACTTGGTAAGATGATTGGATGGTGGTGTGATAGGAGAAGAAGGGCACTATGGGAAGGTTTTACTCCATGGGAGGGAAATCATGGGCCGTGATCTCTCTTATTGGGCCCTCCTTTAGCCAACTAATAAAGGGTTCTCCTAAGATGAGCTCGGCCCCAACTAGAGAGGGTGGTGTAAGGTGAAGGCCACCATGTGAGGTTTCTTCTTCCACTTGGACATGGGTGGTCTCCGTGGTGGAGATAGGGTCCGGAGTGTTCACTACTATGGGGTCGGGTATGGGTTCCTCCTCCAAGGAGGTGAGAGGGTCTTTTGGTGGTGGGGCGGTGATGGTTGGTGTATGGTGCATCCGGGGTGGAGGGTAAAAGGAAACTTGGTTTGGGATAGGGAGGGGAAGTAGTGGAGGCCTAGGACATGGGAGTTTTGGGGGAGGGAGTGGGAGATGGGTTGGTTGGGGTGGCTTGGGTTGGTCGGTCTCGGGGGGAGTGTCCCTTATATAGGAAGATGGAGGGGTAGTGGTGGGGACCAAGGGGGCTTGTGGAGTATGGGTTTCATGGGGAATTGTGGGTTGGGGGGTGGTGACCGTCGTGGGCCTAGGTGGAGGGGTGGACACGGGGTCCATTTGGGTTTGGGTAGTTAGGGTTGTGGAAGGGGGTTTTGGTTGGGGTGTGGGGACCCTCATGGGGTTAGGTGGGGAGGTGGATTCTTGGATCATTTGGGTCTTAAGGGAGAGGATTTGGTGGCGAAGTGTAGTGATGATGGTTGAGAGGGAATTTGTTGGGAGTGGTGGGGGTGGAGGCCTAAGGGTGGTCTCAAGTTGGCCAGGTGGGGGTGGAGGAGTGGTAGTGCTCCTCGGGCTAGGGGTGTTTGAGTAGGAGGGGTGGGAATATTTGTGGATGTAGATCTTCCTAAGTTCTACCTTCATCTCTTCCCATGAGTGAATATGTTCTTGTCTTTCAACCCTCCTTAAGCCCTCTATTCTCCGCCACTTTTCCTTGGCTTGTCCCCGAAGTCGTCCCTTGGCCTTGAGGACTCTCGTGGGTCCATATACCCAAGTATCTTCAAAGTACCTTTCTATGGTAGCCTCCCACCTAAGGTAATCACTAGAACATGATCCGTCAAAGATAATATCCCTATCTAGAATGAAGTCCATGGGTGGCGAGTAGGCTAAGTATGAAATGGCCATGATGAACGGGGGGATAAATGTAATGGCCCTAGGACAAGACTTAGTAGAGAAAAGTCTAGAACTTGCTCTGATACCAATTGATGTAGCACGCCCTTGGACTTTAACAAGCAAGCACAATTCACAATAGTAACGGACCGAAATCGGCGGCCGCTCACCCGACACTCACCAAAACCCGGGGTAACTTGGCGATGCCAAGTGGAGGATGTGAGGGCTGGGCCCTTGCTGGTAGAGGGCCAGCAAGGCCAAGATTTGTTCCCAAGGGTGTGGAGGCCCAATTCAATGGAGCCGACGTTGTGCCGAGGGCACCGGTTACACTCTTCCCCACGGTGGTCGCTCGAAGCAACAGAGCTTGAGGGACCGAGCACTCACTCTCACGGCCAGCGGAGCTAAGTGCTAATATTGAAAGGACAAGCACTAAGGGAAGCAAGGTTAGAACACTTACTCGATCGGTTTGAAGAAACCGGTACCGCTCGGAGACGTGGGTGAGCGGGGAAGCGTGGTTCCCCACACGCTACGCCGGAGTAGCTTGACCCTGTTTTAAAAATTTACAACACTACTCCCCATGCAAGGGGGTGGAAAAAGGGGAGGGGGAGTCACTCTTACATTCAAACACTACCTCCCGCAGGGAGGAGCTTTAAGCCGGCCAGGCGGGGAGGGGAAAAACTAAAATGGAAGCCGAACGGATGGACGAGGCCGGTTCTGCCTGCTCTCTGGAACAAGGGACAGACAGTTGAAGATGACACTGTTGCGACCACTCCTAAATTTTTTCGATGATGAGACCAGTTGTAAAATCATCGTAGCTGGTTCAGGATGACGCCTGAATTTTTTTGATTTCTCTGGTCGCCGGTGCTGGTCGGGGTCAGACTGCAAACAGGGACCCTGAGTTCTGATCTGGACTGCTACGGTACCACAGCAACTGGAAGGAGAGGCCGCCACAAGCGCTTTCGATCTCTGAATCAAGTGTGGCTAGAGTCGTTGGAATCGTTGTTAAGTCCTCTTCGAGACGAAACCCACAAAAATGCCAGATGATGTCAGAGCAGACTGGGAGAATCCGAACAGTGGACAGGGGTCGGTTCAGTCCCAGAGGGGACAGAACTGCGCACCTGGTGGAGAAAATGAGAAAACACAACTCCGGATGCCGAACGGGGTTCCGCTTATTGATACAGGAAGTAGACTTGGTGTAGAAACTCTCAGCCAAGGCCCACCTTTAGAGATACAAGAAGTTGGCCGTGGGAGCCTCAGCAACTGGCTTCAGGTTGACTGTCAAGAAGCAGATGCGCAGTCTTGGAAGATCGCCTTCCCTGGGCAGCCATGAACTCAGAATGGAACGAGACCACCACCACTGCAAATAGGACAGGGAGACGCTTCCAACGGTACCACTTGGGCTTCCAGGGATACCGAGATGAAGTCGGGGCTGGCTCTGCAATCTGCTGGTACACTGCTGCTTGCGACCTGAGAATTGCAGGTGGTGAAAGGTGGTGGGGGAATGGGGTAGAAGGGGTGGGAAATGGGGTGGATGGGTGTGGGGGCAACCCCTGGCTGTGAGGGGGTTTTCCATGGTGTGGGAGTGACAGAATGGGGGCTGGAGGGAGGTCTATGATGGAGGCATCATCCACAACTCCCTTTGGCTAGGGTCTTCTTCACACTCCGGCATCGTTTGAGTTCGGGCCTCTCTCTATAAAGGCCCAATTATCCCTTTTGTGCTATCTTCTTGAGTCATTTGATGTAACATTCATTTTATTTGAGTCATGTCCCTAGGTCTTGCATTTATTTTCCTAAGTTGGAGTGTCATTAGATTGTGTAATGTGCTATTGGGCCCAATTCTTTGGGCTTGGCCCATGAGCCCCCCTACCCCTTCGGTTATTTGTTATTGAGTCTTTTGTAAGGGACTTATTGTAAAATATGGGTTTCCTATATATAGGGCCCCATTTCCTTCATTTGGAGGTAATGAATGATTCAATACAAAAGATTTCCATTTGAGTGTTCAAACTTAGTTCTAGTGGAGTGAATCCTATAGTTGGGTGAGAAGCCCTAGGGGAGTGATTCCCCACCCCACCTCTCTCTCTATCCCTCTTTCTCTCTCCAAGGTTCGCCCCTTTCTCTCTCTCCTCCTCCCCCTCCCAACTTCCAACCCCCACCTACCCCATTAAAGGCCCTCCACTTCCCATAGCTGCCATTACTCCACCCCCATAGTCCCAAGGTAGAATCTCTCCCATTCCAACACTATCTTCTCTATTCCCACACAATCTTCCCCCATTCCAACACAATCACCCCCTTCCCCACACAATCCCTCAACTTCCAAGGTCATTTCAAATTTGAAATCCCTTCCCTCCAAGCTTTGGCCGCCCCTCCCTCTATCCCCTTTAGCCTAGGTCGCCCCCACCTCCCTCCATTCTTCATCCCCCCTTGCAATCCCCATCCCCCCTTACCTCCAGCTGAAGCCTGCGCCCTCCCCCTCTTCCTCCATCTCCCCTCCACCATTAGACCCCCTCCACACCTCCCACAACCCCCCCTCTCACCCTTCATCCACCTCCCCTTCACCACATACCCCATTCTCCTTCTTCTTTCTAGGCATTGGAAGCTGTCCCTAGGTTGCTGCTTGCAGTCCAGAAGTTGCAGGTGAACCAGCAACTTGCAGCGGCCACCACGACTTCCTCCGGACGAGTTTGAAGACCCAAGAGCCACCGTTGGAAGCGTCTACCGGTCTCCTTCGCAACGGCAGTGGTTTCGTCTTCTTCCGATCTGTGTGCTGCTCAGAAGCTCCGTTCTCCCACGACTGCGCATAGCTGTCCCTGCTGAGTACCAGAACCGGATTAGAAGCTCTGCCACGACGAACCTCGGAGGAATCAGCCCACAAGCTCTTCTACAAAGTTCTTCTCCTTCCTGTCTACTTTCAGAATCAAGAAGCGGAATCCCGTTCGGCATCCGGTAGCAGAAGTTATCATTTTTCTCCCTCAGATCCGTCATCCTGCTACCCACAGTCTGCAACGACCAGTCGCCATTGTTCAGCATCCCCTAGTCTTCTCCGACATCGGTTGGCTTCCCGATCAGTTTTTCTGCGAAGAGGACTCATCCACGATTCCAACGACTCTGACGGCGCTTGATTCCGAGGTCGGGAGCTGCCGGGGCGTTCTCTGCAATCTGCTGTTAGAAGTCTGCAACTGCAGGTCCGAGAATCTGAAGCTCTGTTCAAACCTCCATCCCGGTCAGCAGCGGCTCCAGAAGAAATTAAAGAAATTCTGAGGCATTCCCTTCCCAGCTACGAAGAGTTCCCCACTGGTCTCGCCCTCGGCGAAATTCCTGATCGAGTTCTGCAGCTTCAACACCATCTGTCAGTCCCCTATTGCAGAGGGCAGACAGATTTGGCATCACCACTTCTATATCGTTTTAGCCCTAGTTTTCCCCACCCCGCTTGGCCGGCTGAAGGCCCCTCCCTGTGCGGAGGTAGTTTTGATTGTAATCCATTAACCCCCACCCCAAGATCCCCCTCCTGCGAGAGGTGTAGTATTGTACTCATTTGGGCAGGTCAAGCTACCCCGGCGCGGCGTGTGGGGATCCACCCGCCTCCCCGCTCGCCCTCGTCTCCGACCGGGACCGGTTTCTTCAAACCGGTCGAGTAAGTGCTCTAAACCCTTGCTCATTGTGCTTGTCTTTCAATATTAGTTCTTAATTCCGCTGGTTATGCGAGTGAGAGCCCGATCCTCAAGCCCCGTTGTCTTGAGTGATCACCGTGGGAGAAGTGCAACCGGTGCCTTTGGCACTTTGTCGGCCCCCTTGAATTGGGCCTCCACACCCATTGGGAATCCCATCTTGGCCTTGCTGGCCCTCTACCAGCAAGGGCCCAACCCCTCAACCTCACCTTGGCATTGCCAAGTTACCCCGGGCTTGGGTGAGTGTCGATAGAGCGGTGGCCCAATTCGGCCCATTTGAATGCGATTGTGCTTGCTTGCATTAGGTCCGAGGTTGTGTCACATCAATTGGTATCAGAGCAAGTCTTTGACTTGTCTCTATCAAGTCTAAGTCCTAGGACCATTGCATTGTGTGTCCAACATCTTTGGCCCCTTGTCTTGCATGTCCACCCGTAGTGGTGCTAGTTACCGATCCGATCCTTCATCTTCAAATCCACCCATGGATCCCCATCCTCAACTCAATCAAGATGCTCCTAGGGAGGAACCTCAAGGTCAAATGAGTAGGGTAGATGCTGCCCTTACCAACATTCTTGCCCAACTTGAGTCCCTTACCACTCGAATTGCTCGGCTTGAAGAGCATGAGTTCCACCCAAGGAACAATGAGCCTAGAGTCCACCCTCCACATGTTGAGCCTCCTAGGGAAGACCCTCATCCAAGGAATAATGAGCCAAGAGTTCATCCACCACATGGTGAGTTGCATAGGAATGAGTTCCACCCAAGGAACAATGACCCAAGAGTCCACCCTCCACATATTGAGCCTCATAGGGATGAGTTCCATCCTAGGAACCATGGACCAAGAGCCTATCATCCACATGCTGAAATTTATAGGGAGGACTTGGATCATGACCCTTACCATGACCATGAGAGACCCCGACACCATCCAATTCATGAAAGGCGTCCACGGGACGACCCGGATGACCCTCTCTTAAGGATGATTAAAGTAGAGGCCCCAAACTTTGATGGTTCCCATGAACCAAGTGTCTACTTAGAGTGGGAAACCGCCATGGACCAATACTTTGAATGGTACCCTATGTCCGACCAAAGGAGGGTAAGGTTGGCCAAAATGCATCTCATCAAATTAGCCAAAACTTATTGGTTAAACCAAGAGGGTCTAAGAAGGATTAGGCGGGGAGAGCCTATTGATACTTGGGAGGGTATGAAGAACCAACTTAGGAACAAATACCTTCCCCAATCCTACCATCAAATGCTCTTAGATGAATGGCAAAGCCTCACCCAAGAAGGGAAGACCGTGGTTGAATACATTGAGAAGTTTGACTCCTATCTTTTGAAGTGTGGAGTTCATGAGGACCCGGCCGTTACCTTGTCCCGCTTTAGGAATGGGCTTCAAAGTCACATCAAAAGAGAGCTTTTTATGAGAGATGTTGATAACCTTGAGATAGCTTATCAAATAGCTAGGGATGTAGAAAGATTCTCTAGGATCCCTCGATTTGCTACTCCCCGACCGGTCGATCCCAAAAACATGGGACCACGGCCCATTCCGGCCACTCCCATGAAAGCCCATAATCCAAGTGGGAACACCCCATTAAGGCCTTACAACCCTCCTCCCACCATCACTCCAAACAAACCCACCCCTAGTCACCCCCTCCCACGGAGGGAAGACATTCCCAAAGGCCCAAATGTAGGAACTACTTCGGGTAGCGGGCGTCAACAATGCTTTAGGTGTCAAGGGTTTGGCCACTTTGCGGGGCAATGTCCATCCAAGGGATTATCTAGCTTGCTTATTGAGGAAGAAGCTCCCCCACCCCAAAAGGAACTTGAGAGTGTTGTTGAGGACCATGAAGCCTCACTAGATTGGGAAGAAGAGTATGAGGCCCAATACCTAGAATCGGGTCTAGATCACACCATTCCATCTACCAACTCCCATCTAGGAGTGATTAGATGCACCCTCACCAAACCCCAAGAAGAGGATTGGCGTCGAACTTCAATCTTTCACACTTTTGTCAAGATAGGGAGCCATATAAGGAAAGTGATCTTGGATAGTGGGAGTTGTGTCAATGCCGTATCCCCCGATACCGTTAAGCTCCTTGGGCTTACTATCACTCCCCACCCAAATCCATATCGGGTCTCATGGATCAACAACAACTCCATCCCGGTCAACACCCAATGTCTTGTACCCCTCACATTCTCTTCATACCATGGCCAAATATGGTGTGATGTCATACCCATGGAAGTCGGTAGCATCCTTCTAGGAAGACCTTGGCTTTATGATGTAGATGCCACCATCTTGGGTAGGAGCAACATATGCACCTTTGAACATGAGGGAAAGACTATCCGTCTTAACCCCTCCCCACCCCGTCCCATGACCAAAAGGGACACTCTCCCTCAAGGACAACACCCCATCACCCCACAAGTCTCGGGGAACTCCACCCCTCCAACCCCATCCCTCACCCAAACTCCCAAACAAAGTGGGACCTCGGGGTTGGCCAAGGGTCTTCATCTCATCACTAGGAAAGAACTTGAAGAGGAGATAGTTCAAGGAGTACCACTATGTGCGGTGGTCATTTGCCTAGGAGAACCCACTTCCACCAATCCACATCCCATAGAAATCCAACAACTCCTAGAAGAATTCCATGATGTGTTCCCAACGGAGCTCCCGGATCAACTCCCTCCCATGCGGGATGTGCAACATGCCATTGATCTAGTCCCGGGGGCCACTCTCCCAAACCTTCCTCATTATCGCCTCAATCCCACGGAACATGCCGAACTTCGGAGGCAAATAGAGGAACTCATTAGGAAGGGCTTCATTCGCATTAGCAAAAGCCCATGTGCCGTCCCGGCCCTTCTAACTCCCAAGAAGGATGGGTCATGGCGAATGTGTGTGGATAGTAGGGCCATTAACAAAATCACCGTCAAGTATAGGTTTCCCATCCCTAGGCTTGATGACATGCTTGATATGTTAGCCGGAGCCACCATTTTCTCCAAAATTGACCTTAAGAGTGGCTATCACCAAGTTAGGATAAGGCCCGGGGATGAGTGGAAAACGGCTTTCAAAACCAAAGATGGTCTCTTTGAATGGTTAGTCATGCCTTTTGGGCTTTCAAATGCCCCAAGTACTTTCATGCGTCTTATGACGGAGGTCCTTAGGCCATTCATTGGGATCTTTCTAGTGGTCTACTTTGATGACATACTCATCTATAGTCAATCCCAAGAGGCCCACCTTGACCACCTTAGGCAAGTTTGTACCATCCTTCGACAAGAGAGCCTATTTGCCAACTTAGGAAAGTGCCACTTCATGACCACCTCCCTCACCTTCCTAGGATTTGTGGTGTCCACCAAAGGCGTCTCCATGGACCCCGACAAGGTCCAAGCTATTATTGATTGGCCGGAACCCCACACCCTTCATGAGGTCCGAAGTTTCCATGGATTGGCAACATTCTATAGGAGGTTTATTCGTGGATTTAGCACTATCACTGGCCCAATCACCGATTGTCTCAAGAAGGGGACTTTTGTATGGACCAAATCAGCCTCTAAAGCCTTCCAAGAACTTAAGGAGAAGTTGACCCAAGCCCCGGTCCTATGCCTTCCCGATTTCTCTAAAGTCTTTGAAGTCACATGTGATGCATCCGGGATAGGGATAGGAGGGATCCTTAGTCAAGAGGGACACCCGGTAGCCTTCTTTAGTGAGAAGCTATGTGATGCTAGGACTAGATACTCCACTTATGACAAAGAGTTCTATGCCGTGGTGCAGTCCCTCCGACATTGGAGGCACTACTTGTTGCCCAAAGAATTTGTCATCTTTTCCGACCATGAGGCCCTCAAATACCTCAACTCCCAACAAAAGCTAAATGCCCGACATGCCCGATGGGTTGAGTTCATCCAATCCTACACTTTTGTCATCAAACACAAAGCCGGGAGTGAGAATCGAGCAGCGGATGCCCTTAGTAGGAAAGTTTCCTTGTTATCCACTATCCAAGTGGAAGTGAGCGGATTTGATAGGATCAAGGATGAGTACCCTAGCTGCCCCGACTTTGGGCACATCTATACCACCTTGACCACCCATTCTAGCAAGGAACATGAGGGATTTGTCTTAGAGGATGGGTTCCTCTTCAAGGGACCCAAGCTTTGCATTCCACGGACCTCACTCCGAGACTTCTTGTTTGGGAATTACATGCGGGAGGGCTAGCCGGTCATTTTGGAGTCACAAGACCATTGCTCTAGTTGAGGGTCAGTTTCATTGGCCAAGTCTCAAGAGAGATGTAGGCAAGATAGTGGGTCAATGCGAACATGTGCTTCGGCCAAACAGGTGAAACAAAACACTGGCCTATATACCCCACTCCCCATCCCCGACCGTCCATGGCAAGACTTGAGTATGGACTTTGTGCTAGGATTACCCAAGACTCAAAAAAGGCATGACTCCATCTATGTGGTGGTTGATAGATTCTCCAAAATGGCCCATTTCATCCCATGCTCCAAAACCTCCGATGCCTCCCATGTGGCTCGATTGTTCTTTGATGAGGTTGTCCGTCTCCACGGGCTACCTAAGACCATAGTCTCCGATAGGGATGTCAAATTCACTAGCTACTTTTGAAAACTCTTTGGCACATGATGGGTACCCTCCTCAAATTCTCCACTGCCTACCACCCCCAAACAGATGGCCAAACCGAAGTTGTCAATCGGAGTCTAGGGAACCTTCTTAGGTGTCTTGTTGAGGATCGCCCCGGAAATTGGGATCTCATCTTACCCCAGGCCGAATTTGCATATAACAACTCCATCAATAAGTCCATAGGGATGAGTCCATTTGAAGCCGTGCATGGATACAAACCAAGAAAGCCTTCCGATCTCATTCCCCTCCCCCAGCATGCTAGAGTGTCCATTTCAGCTGAGTCTTTTGCACAACATATTAGAGAATTGCATGAAGAAATTCGCAAGCACATCAGCAAAAAGAATGAGGCTTATAAAAGGTTGGCCGACTCTCATCGGCGTCACCAAGAATTCCATGTGGGTGACTTTGTGATGGTAAGGACGGAGAGGCTCTCCCCGGGAGCCAACTCTAAACTGAGGCCACGTGGGGCTGGTCCCTTCCAGGTCTTGAGGCGCATTGGTGCAAATGCCTACGAGTTAGATCTCCCTGAGGAGTATGGAATAAGTCCCACATTCAATGTCGCCGACCTAGTGCCATATAAGGGGCCCACGGTGGTACCTAGTGAGGAGATTGAGCCTACTTCTTCCATTGAGAGAGCACCCACCCGTGAGGAGAGGCCACCAACCAAAAGAGCCCAGCGTGAACAAATTGAACAAATATTGGATGTACAAGTCACTACCACTCGGAGCAAGGTATATGAGCGCTATCTCGTCAGGTGGAAGGATCGGCCTCCTTCGGAGGATTCTTGGGTGAGTCGGGAGGATCTCCAGCGGTTGGATCCAGACCTCCTCGAGCAGTACCACAGCCGGATGGACCCCTACTCGACGGAGTCGAGCTCTTCACAGCCCAGGGGATTTGATGGAGGCATCATCCACAACTCCCTTTGGCTAGGGTCTTCTTCACACTCCGGCATCGTTTGAGTTCGGGCCTCTCTCTATAAAGGCCCAATTATCCCTTTTGTGCTATCTTCTTGAGTCATTTGATGTAATTTTCATTTTATTTGAGTCATGTCCCTAGGTCTTGCATTTATTTTCCTAAGTTTGAGTGTCATTAGATGGTCTAATGTGCTATTGGGCCCAATTCTTTGGGCTTGGCCCAAGAGCCCCCCCTACCCCTTCGGTTATTTGTCATTGAGTCTTTTGTAAGGGACTTATTGTAAAATGTGGGTTTCCTATATATAGGGCCCCATTTCCTTCATTTGGAGGTAATGAATGATTCAATACAAAAGATTTCCATTTGAGTGTTCAAATCTAGTTCTAGTGGAGTGAATCCTATAGTTGGGTGAGAAGCCCTAGGGGAGTGATTCCCCACCCCACCTCTCTCTCTATCCCTCTTTCTCTCTCCAAGGTTCGCCCCTTTCTCTCTCTCCTCCTCCCCCTCCCAACTTCCAACCCCCACCTACCCCATTAAAGGCCCTCCACTTCCCATAGCTGCCATTACTCCACCCCCATAGTCCCAAGGTAGAATCTCTCCCATTCCAACACTATCTTCTCTATTCCCACACAATCTTCCCCCATTCCAACACAATCACCCCCTTCCCCACACAATCCCTCAACTTCCAAGGTCATTTCAAATTTGAAATCCCTTCCCTCCAAGCTTTGGCCGCCCCTCCCTCTATCCCCTTTAGCCTAGGTCGCCCCCACCTCCCTCCATTCTTCATCCCCCCTTGCAATCCCCATCCCCCCTTACCTCCAGCTGAAGCCTGCGCCCTCCCCCTCTTCCTCCATCTCCCCTCCACCATTAGACCCCCTCCACACCTCCCACAACCCCCCCTCTCACCCTTCATCCACCTCCCCTTCACCACATACCCCATTCTCCTTCTTCTTTCTAGGCATTGGAAGCTGTCCCTAGGTTGCTGCTTGCAGTCCAGAAGTTGCAGGTGAACCAGCAACTTGCAGCGGCCACCACGACTTCCTCCGGATGAGTTTGAAGACCCAAGAGCCACCGTTGGAAGCGTCTACTGGTCTCCTTCGCAACGGCAGTGGTTTCGTCTTCTTCCGATCTGTGTGCTGCTCAGGAGCTCCGTTCTCCCACGACTGCGCATAGCTGTCCCTGCTGAGTACCAGAACCGGATTAGAAGCTCTGCCACGACGAACCTCGGAGGAATCAGCCCACAAGCTCTTCTACAAAGTTCTTCTCCTTCCTGTCTACTTTCAGAATCAAGAAGCAGAATCCCGTTCGGCATCCGGTAGCAGAAGTTATCATTTTTCTCCCTCAGCTCCATCATCCTGCTACCCACAGTCTGCATCCATCAATCGCCATTGTTCTGCATCCCCTAGTCTTCTCCGACATCGGTTGGCTTCTCCGTCAGTTTTTCTGCGAAGAGGACTCATCCACGATTCCAACGACTCTGACAGCGCTTGATTCCGAGGTCGGGAGCTGCCGGGGCGTTCTCTGCAATCTGCTGTTAGAAGTCTGCAACTGCAGGTCCGAGAATCTGAAGCTCTGTTCAAACCTCCATCCCGGTCAGCAGCGGCTCCAGAAGAAATTAAAGAAATTCTGAGGCATTCCCTTCCCAGCTACGAAGAGTTCCCCACTGGTCTCGCCCTCGGAAAAATTCCTGATCGAGTTCTGCAGCTTCAACACCATCTGTCAGTCCCCTATTGCAGAGGGCAGACAGATTTGGCATCACCACTTCTATATCGTTTTAGCCCTAGTTTTCCCCACCCCGCTTGGCCGGCTGAAGGCCCCTCCCTGTGCGGAGGTAGTTTTGATTGTAATCCATTAACCCCCATCCCAAGATCCCCCTCCTACGAGAGGTGTAGTATTGTACTCATTTGGGCAGGTCAAGCTACCCCGGCGCGGCGTGTGGGGATCCACCCGCCTCCCCGCTCGCCCTCGTCTCCGACCGGGACCGGTTTCTTCAAACCGGTCGAGTAAGTGCTCTAAACCCTTGCTCATTGTGCTTGTCTTTCAATATTAGTTCTTAATTCCGCTGGTATGCGAGTGAGAGCCCGATCCTCAAGCCCCGTTGTCTTGAGTGATCACCGTGGGAGAAGTGCAACCGGTGCCTTTGGCACTTTGTCGGCCCCCTTGAATTGGGCCTCCACACCCATTGGGAATCCAACTTGGCCTTGCTGGCCCTCTACCAGCAAGGGCCCAACCCCTCAACCTCACCTTGGCATTGCCAAGTCACCCCGGGCTTGGGTGAGTGTCGATAGAGCGGTGGCCCTATTCGGCCCATTTGAATGCGACTGTGCTTGCTTGCATTAGGTCCGAGGTTGTGTCACATTAGTCTAGCAGGTGGAGGGTGGGAGAGCTGCGAATTTGGTTGGAAGGGAGAGAGGGAAAGGGTATTTGAAAATGGGTTTAAGGGTGGGATTAGTTTCTGGTCTTGGGGATGGGAAGAGGTGTGTGGGGAAGGTAAAGGGGGGGCTTGGGGAGTGGAGAATTCTCTCTTGGGAGATGAGAGGGTGCCTGGGGAAGGGGAGGGGGTGGTTGGTGGTTGGAAGGTGGAGTGAGGAGTGGTGGAATCTCCCTTGGGGCTGGGGTGGAGTTAAGGTGGGGTGGTGGGGGAGTTGGGGATGAGTTATTAGAGGGGGGGAAGAGAGAGAAAGGTGATTGGGAGGGGAGGAGAGAGAAAGGGGCACATGTTTTAGAGAGAGAAAGTGGAGGAGAGATAAAATAGCTTCCTAGAGAGAGAGGTAGAGAGAGGGGGGGATAGGGGCTTCTCACCCACTCAATTGGCTTCTCACCAAAAGAAGAAGATTTAAATTAGACACTAGAAAATTCAAATACTCTTCAATTAACTTCAAATGGGGGGAATGGGGTCCTATATATAGGCAACCCACATTTTACAAAAAGTCCCTGACTCTTGCTACAATGACAAATAACCAAGGGGGTAGGAGGCGCCCCTGGGCCTAGCCCAATGAATTGGGCCCAATAGCTAATCTAATCAACCTAATGACACTCAAACTTAGGGGAATAAACAAACAACCTAGGGACATGACTCAAATGAAAGGGAAAATACAATGATATGACTCAAATAAAAATTACATAGGACTCAAAATAAATAACTAGACCATGCCGGATGTAACCGGGGCGAGGAGATGAGCCGTGAGTGTGGGCACGGGAGGTGATGTCCCCATCACTAAGTGTTATGAACAAGCATGGGGTTCACCCTTGGGGTCACCCCATTCAAAAGGATTATTTCTAAAACAAGAAATAGTAAATACCAGATCAAAACTTACTGAGATCAAGGCCATAATGAGTTACCCAAAAAGAATTTGTCATGGATAAACAACTGTACAAAGAAAATGGGGTTGGAATAGATCTCACCTACCATCCTCGTATCTCTTGGAGAGTAAGCCTCATTCCTGAGTTCTGTGGAAACACAATATCAGAGTCAGATTAACTCCTGGACAATTTCAACTCATAACACTTACTTCAGGGGGATTTTCTTGAACCTGCATGTTTCATCCTTGACTGCACTAGTGAATCATGATTTAAAGAGTAATAGAAATCAATTGCAAGTGGTTTATACTAGAGCAGTCCAAAATAGGATTTGTCAAATTTATTCAACATACATTCATTCTAGCCTCATATAGTGTTTGGTCATCATCAAAATCTATCAAATATGAACTTCCACACACAGTGGTTCAATAGTTGCTTTTCCAACACACTCTATTGCACTGTCTTCACTCATGCAGGTAGCTCGTTCATTCATCTGGTTGGAATTTTGTGAGATCTCTGTAGACAAGTGCAGCAGATCTCCCTTGGCTCTGAACTTGCTCTGAAAGAGTGTCGACCTCACTGTATAGTGATGTCGACCTCGGCTATCAGTGCATTGTGCTTTGCCGTTTCCACTTGAGCTATTCCCTTGTGTTTCGCTGTGCATTATGCCTAAAGCAGTCCATTCGTTTTATAAGCAGTGGGTTATATTTTATCTAGCTAAGATTTTATTTAGGCCAAAGTTTTTGGTAGGATCTATTCAACCCTCCCTTCTAGATCCTTTGCACCCAAGGTACCCAACAAGAATGTCCTACGCGAGCCCTAAGTTTTGGATCGCGCGTAGCAAAGGTAAGACATGGTCGTTTCAAGTTCTATCTTTAGAACTTTTTATTCCCTTTAGTATCTTCTAAAGTCCCTCTAAATCTCATGTTAGGAGGATGATCAACCCAGGAGATAGAGCGAGCGAAAGTTACTAGTTCCACGCAGGATGCACAAGAATAAGGGCTCCCTTCCGGTGAGAAATTCAAGGTCTAGGATCAACCAAAAAGGTAGGTGGAGAGGGGGGTTTCTGTAGCCCATCTAAGAGCGACCGAACTAGGTCCGTCGGGACCAAACAAGGCCCAGCTCATCCAAGTGATGGCCCCACAGGGCCCACTTAGGATAAAAAGCCCAATAAGATTACTCGAGATCAAACCCTTCCTCGGCGGCCCTTAGGCTCTGAAGGCCCGAACGTCGGTCAGAACGGAGGAAGACCCATGCACGAGTTATCCCCTCACCGGGATAGAGGCATGTGCTCAGTGCCCACTCCGTCCTACTTTCATCCGAGCTATGCCTATCGCCCGGACAGGGTTGGCACCCTTCATTCTTGGGTTTAACCGACGATTGCTTATCCACGCTGCCGTTTAAGAGCTCTTTATGAGCATGAGTTTTTGAGGATAAGGGACCCACGATCCCTCAAGGCCATAAAGATCCCACGATGAGGACGTAAAGAGCCCACGTTGAAGACGTAACTCCCGCCTGAAACTCCTCAGCTTACGGGACTCATGAGGCCAGCGCACTATTTAAACCTGGGACTCCCTCCAGTGAAAGGTAAGGCCCAATACACGCCTAAAACTCCCTGAACAAGAACCACTTCACCATCTTGGTGTAGAGGGATCTCGCGCCTCTCTTTTCATCCTCCCTTCAAAGCTTCCACCATTGCTCTACTGACTTAGGCATCGGAGGATTTACCCCAGGGAACCATCTCTGGGCCCCCTGATCCGTTTCCCTTTCTTGCAGTTCACTATTCGGTGATCATCCCCCAGCTCAGGTCCAGCGCGAGATTACGCCTCTTCATCTGGAGCCGTCTGTGGGAAACGGCCAAAGAGCCAGTATGGTGCGAAGAAGTTCAGGGAGGAGGTATGCTGGCGACAGGGGAAAGGCCATGGTGGCGGCGGGAGAAGGCCCCTCTCAGGCCTCACAAAACCCTCCCTCCAACGCCAACACCCCAGCCGACGAACTACCCCCTCCTCCCGTGGCGGTAGGGCTACCACTCAACGGTGGCGCTAACGCTTTCCAAGCCCTCAACGTAAAACTGGACATCCTCGTGGAACTCATGAGGACCCAAGCGGCCAGGGATAAAAGGTCACGCGCCCCTCCGGAGAGCCCTCCCCGCGAGAACGCGTCTCAGCACACCGCCGGAGGCCGCTTCACCCTCCGAGGCCGACAGATTATCCGTAACAGGTCAGGAGGACCTTCACAAGCCCCTCTCCCAAAGCAAGAGGCCTCCTCCATGCCGAAAAGATGAAGACCTGCGGCACGTCGTCCAAACCCAGAGACCAAAGCTCCCGGAGAAAGCCAAGGAAGTCCCCCCAGCCCCACAATGCTGCGACAGCCGGAGTTATCCCTCCGACTGCAAGAATTCGAGAGCCGTTCACAGAGCAAGAGCGCGCCCTACGCGCCTTACAAAATGTCTCTCCGGCAGAGGACGAGGAGAAATCCCCATTCTCCGATTACATCTTGAAGGCAGAGGTATCTTCCAGAACCTCCATTCCGACCTTCAAGTCCTACGACGGCCAAGGCGACCCGGCCGACCACTTCGACAGCTTCGACGCCCCGATGACCCTTCACGGAGCGTCTGACGCCATCAAGTGCAGAGCCTTTGTGACCACCTTGGTCCAAGGTGCCCAAGCATGGTTCCGGGTCCTCGCCCTCGGATCCATCCGGGATTTCAAGCAATTCGGGCGAGTATTCAAGGAGAGTTTTGCCGGTAGCGGTCCACCGAGGTCGGTAGCGGGGCTATTGGCTCTCAAACAGGCGCAAGGGGAGAAACTCCGGGCTTACATCAACTGATTCAAGTCGGAAGCCTTGAGAATCCCCCGCCTGGATGTAGCCTCGGCCATAACCGCGCTGACCGGGGCCACCCGGGACGAGAACCTCCGCCGCGAACTTGTCCTCCACCCTCCCTCGACCCTTGCCGAGCTAGTGACTCTGGCTTTACGCCACGCCGAGTGCAAAGAAGTACTCAGCGCATGCCGAGGTGCAACTGGCTCGGGTCGGGAGGGGGACAAGAAGTGGGCACTCGAGTCAAGCTCGGGCCAAGGAAAAAGGCGGAAGCGAGACGGAGAGCATAAGGAGCCATCCTGGAAGTACGAGCGGTACACTCCCTTAACCGCTCCAGTGTACGAGATATATGAAGACATCAAAGGCTCGGGCCTTCTCCGCCAACCCAAGCCAATGAGGTCGAAAAACCGCAATCACAGTAAGCACTGCCTGTTCCGCAGCGACCACGGGCATCATACCGGCGATTGCCACCAGCTCCAAGATGAGATCGAGCGCCTTGTCTGCCAGGGACACCTGTCCCGGTTCGTGGCTGGGCGTGAGGAAGACCGAGGCACCCCAGAGGAGATCGACAATGCCCCCCACGGGGTCCACATCAACGTCATTGCTGGAGGAGCTGCATCAGAAGGAGACAGTAGCCAGGGAAGGAAGCGTCATGCTAAGCGGGCGAGCCGAGCCATCGAGCCTCCCAAGGCCCCGCCAAGTGAGCCCCAGGTCATAGTCTTCTCCGACCAAGATCTGGAAGGGCTGACCATCCCGCATGACGACACCCTAGTCATATCGGCCACAATAAACCATTGTAACGTAGACAAAATTCTAGTTGACAATGGAAGTGCCCCTGATGTATTATCTTACGAATGTTTCCTTAAGATGGGGGAGAATCCGTCTAAACTCCGCCCGATCCGAACCCCCCTTTGCGGGTTCAATGGCCAGGCCACTTATCCCAAGGGAGCCCTAAGCCTGTCGGTTACTCTCGACACCCCACCCAAAACCGTTACGGTCATGGTGGACTTCATAGTGATCAAAGGTATGATAGCATACAACGCGATCTTTGGCCGAGGAATCCTTAGCCGAAAGAAAGCGGTGCCCTCTACCTATCATCAAAAGATGAAGTTCCCCACCAAAAATGGGATGGGGGAAGTCCGAGGTAACTAGGCGACGGCTAGAAGGTGCTATAATATCTCGGTAGAAGCCACAAGGCCGGACGGGAAGAACAAGGGTCCCCGGGAAGTCGAGGAAAAACTCGCAACCTCCGAGCCTAGAGGCAAGCTGCTAATGGTTTTCTAAACGACGACCCGACCCTAGGAGTAAAGATTGGAGCCGACCTACCGTCTGAGGTTCAGCAACAATACAAAGAGTTTCGTTTCGTGTATACTCGTGTCTTTGCATGGTCTGATGATCAACTCCCTGGAATATCGGAAGAGACGGTAATGCATAAGCTCAACCTCGACCCGACCGTGAAGCCCGTACAACAGCGCAGAAGGAAGCACGCGCCAGAGAAGCAAGCGATCATCAAGGAGCAGGTCACCAAGGGGCAACAGACTGATCTTTTTAGACCGGTCATGTACCCGACGTGGCTGGCTAACGTCGTCCTGGTGCCAAAAGCTTCAGGAAAGTGGCGAATGTGCGTGGACTTCATCGACTTGAACAAGGCCACACCAAAGGACTGCTATCCGTTATCGAGCATCGACCAACTGGTTGATTCAACCTCGGGCAACGAAATACTCATTTTCTGGACGCCTATTCAGGTTACCACCAGATCAGAATGGATCCAGGAGACGTCGAGAAGACCGCCTTTATTACCGACTTCGGCATATACTACTACACCCAGATGCCTTTCGGGTTAAAGAACGTTGGAGCCACGTACCAGAGGCTGGTCAATCATATGTTCGAAGGACAGCTCGGTCGGAACGTCGAGGCCTATATTGACGACATGCTCGTCAAGACCCCCAAGGCCGAGGATCACCTCACCGACCTAGCTGAGACCTTCAACACCCTCCTGAGGTACAATATGAAGCTCAATCCCACCAAGTGCGCCTTCGGAGTAAGATCCGGGAAGTTCTGAGTTTCTTAGTCACCCAGCGTGGGATCGAGGCCAACCCCGACAAGGTCCAGGCCATCCTGGACATGCGCCCACCCACCTGCATCAAAGACATCCAACGCCTCATTGGGCGCATTGCTGCGCTCAGTAGATTCCTGTCCCGCGCGGCCGAACGATGCCTACCATTATTCAAGCTGTTGAGGGGGTCCAAAATGGCATCTGCTACGTTCGTATGGGACAAGGAATGCCAAAGGGCATTCGCCGAGCTTAAGGAGTTCTGGCTTCACCCCCGGTGCTTTCCAAGCCTGTCCTAGGTGAAGCCTTGTATCTCTATCTCTCGGCGACTTCATCTACAGTTAGCTCGGTCCTGGTTAGAAATGACTCGGGAGTCAAGAGATCGATCTACTACACCAGCAAGGTGCTCAACGAGGCTGAAAGAAGGTATCCCGTAACCGAGAAACTCATGCTAGCGTTGGTTACCTCGGTCAAGCGCCTCCGACCCTATTTCCAAGGGCATTCCATCACCGTGCTGACCGGTGAACCTTTGAAGAGGATCCTCGCTCACCCTGAAGTCTCGGGATGCCTCGTCAAGTGGGCCATCATGCTCGGGGCCTACGATATATCATACCGGCCTCGCTCGGCTATCAAAGGACAGGCGCTCGCTGACTTCATCTCCGAGAGCACTATCCCGACCGAAGAAAAATCTCCGTCAGCGCCCGGGCCAACCTGGGAACTGTTCGTCGACGGATCCTCCAACTCAGCCGGAAGCGGCGCTGGAATCCTCCTGAAGTCCCCCGAAGGAGCAGAGCTACAATACACCTTGAAGTTCAACTTCCAGGCGTCCAACAACGCCTCCGAGTATGAAGCCCTTATCTCGGGAGCCCGCATGGCCCGGCGGCTGGGGGCTGAGCGAGTCAGAATTCACACTGACTCCCAACTAGTCGCTAGCCAGGTCAACGGTGATTACGAAGCTCGAGAAGCACCGATGGTCAAATACCTCCAGCAGGTCAGAGCCGTGGCATAGTAGTTCGAGAGCTTTGAGGTAGTCCAAATAGCTCGGGAAGAAAACTCCCGAGCGGACGCCCTCTCTCGGCTGGTCTCCTCTCTTGACCCCGAGGATACTCGATCGGTCCTTCTCGAAGAGCTAGAGCGATCGAGCATCGATGCGGAGCTCCTGGCTATTGACTAGGCCTCCCCAAGCGACTGGCGCACCCCCTACTTGTTGTGGCTCCAAGACTCTCAAGTACCAAGCTCGGCGGTTCATCATTCTGGACAGCACTCTCTACCGAAGATCCGTCTCCGGTCCTCTCTTGAAATGCCTCAGTGCTGACGAAGCCAATCGAGCGATTCGAGAAGTTCACGAAGGCCGGTGCGAAGTGCATTTGGGAGGAAGGTCACTCGCCAGGATCTTGCTACGGAAAGGTTATTGGTGGCCCACTCTGTAGCACGACTGCTCGACCTATGTACAGCACTGTGGCCGATGCCAGTGTTTTGACCACTTGGTCCATCAGTCGACAACGGAGCTCGTTACCCAAGCCGAGCCATACCCTTTCGCTCTGGGAATCGACACCCTCGGGCCGTTCCCCACGGCTCAAGCCCAGAAGAAGTTCATCATCATCGTCATCGACTACTTCACCAAATGGATCGAGGCCGAAGCCACAGTGAGAATCACTGAGATAGTCATCTGGAGTTTCATCTGGAAATCGATCATTTGTCGCTACGGCATCTCCCGAGTGATAGTGAGTGATAATAGTCAACAATTTGATTCTCGTTATTTCCGAGACAGATGCGTCGACTTAAACATCCGCAATCACTTACTTCGGTCGCCCACCCTCAGGCTAACGGACTGGTCGAAAATGCCAACAAGACTATCTTAAAAGGCATCAAGACCAGGCTCGGCAAAGCCAAGGGCAGCTGGCTTGAGGAATTGCCGAACGTACTTTGGTCACACAGAATGACTCCCAGAATGGAAACCGGTGAAAGTCCCTTTCAGTTGGTGTACAGCGTCGAGGCCGTTATTCCATTGGAGATTGCCAATCCCTCCCTCTGAGTCATATGTTTCTCGCACGAGGCAAACGACCAGAAATTGCTCGAAAACCTCGACCTAGCAGATGAGCTCCGAGAGATTGCCAGCATCCGAGCAACGGAATATCAACGCCGCCTCACTCGATACTACAACGCCAAAGTCTGAGATAAACACTTTCAACCGGGAGATTTCGTGCTCAGGAAAGCCGAAGCCTCTCGACCACTTGAGGCGGCAGGCAAGCTATCCCCTAATTGGGAAGGCCCCTACCGAGTAGTCGAGACGCTCGGGAAAAGAGCATACCGACTATCAACGATGGAAGGAGAGCCCATCCCTCAGACTTGAAACGTGACTACACTGCGCAAGTTCTACTTCTAAATACTGAGCATTGTGCAAATGACATAAAATAAAACAAAAGCCTCCTTTCCTTTATTCAAACAACTCGCTTGTACATCAGAAAGGCCGAAGCCAATAAAATACATGTCAAAAAAGTAAAAAATCCATCTGGCGCCGCCGTACGAGCCCATCGCTCGGCTGACTCGGTTGACCTTCCTACGTCCAGCCACTGACTCTGTCTTATGCAGAAACTGGCTCGGATAAAGGGTAATCGACCCCGTTGGCTCGGGTAGCTCGGAACAAAGGTGACAGAGGGATTAGGAAGGAGAAGGCTACCTTCCAAAATTGACAGAGATGGAGGAAGGGGAAGAGGGAACGCATATGAAGGCATCCTCCCCACCAATCTGTCAACTCTTTGGAATGAAGAGAGTGCAGGCAGCACCCGAAGAGTGAAAGAAATGATGAGAAGAGCAGAAGAGGGAAAAAGAAACCAACAGAGCTGGACAAGGAGGCAGGGGAAAGCCCGGAAAGGAGGGAGCTTAATTGACTTCCTCCTCCCCTCCATGGAGCGAGTAGGAAGGGACGGGCGGCAGGGATGCCTGATGCCCCCATCCATCCACCATCTCGCCCCCCCCCCCCCCCCCCCCCCCCGCAAGCGCCGCCGGAATTGACGTGCCTCCGCACGTCGATCCTTCTTTAAACCTGCCCGCCGGCCGTCGAACCCTCTTTAGACTCAAAGCAGCAAGGACTCTCTGCCCTCCGTCATCGGCAGCCTCATCTTCCAGAGCATCTTCCATGCTTCAAATATAGCGGCACAACGCTACGTGAAGAAAGAATGAGGAAAGACTGTCAGGGAAAACTCTAAGCGGTGGAGAGGAAGGGATGCCCTTCAGACCTTTTATAGGCGAAGGGAGGCTATTTGCCTTAAATTATTCTCTCCTCGAAAACACGCCAAAGGGATCTCTCCCTACGAACGGTCACCTCAAACTTCTCATTTCCACCCCAGCGGGACACACGAAGCGGCCAAGCATTCAAAGCATGAGAAAACGGAAAGACACCATGTCAGACGCTCACTCAACCATCAGGCAAGATCCACGCAGAAGGTATCGACACTTTCCAACCACTGCAGATACGCTGAACAAAATACAGCAACGGCGATACGAAACAGTTAAGTCTTCATCATAACGCTACTGCCTTACTTTTTTCCCCTATACAATAAGGAAAGTTTTTCTTCGAAAAAGGAAAAGACATATAAAAAGAGAAAGCAAAGCAGATACATTAGGCCTCTGACCCACCCTGAAGCTCGGAAGTGGAAGGCTCAGACGGTCTTCCCTCGGCACCCTCGGCGATGGCCGACCCTGGCACTGGTCCCACCGGCGTGGGAAATGCCTCGGTTGCGCGTCCTCCTGAGGCATCCGGAGTTGGCGACCCCTCAGACGAAGAGCCCCCCTGATGTTCTTCCTCTGACATAGAGGAACCAGAGGATGACAAGTCTGAGTCATAACATTGCCCGGATGGGAAATCGATTATCTCGACGCCTACTCCTCGGCATAAGAGACGGCATGGTCGTAGCCTTGTTTGAACCCCTTACGGATGCCTTGGCGAAGTCCCGACTCGTAGTAGGGGAGGGCAGCCTCCTTAAGGTCGACCCGGTAGGCCTCCGAGCGTTTGTACTGCTCGAGCGCCTCCGCCCAGACCAATCCCACTCTACCAACGAGCTCGGCCTTCTCTCGCTCCGCCTCGGCTAACCTCCATCCGACCTTAGCCGTCTGCTTCTCGGCCTCCACCGCCTGCTTCTATGCCTCATCCCGATCCGCCTCGGCCTCCCGCCGAAGGCGCTTGGCTTCCTCTGCTCGGTCCACCAGCTCTGCATGCTCGGCCTTCCACCGGCCATCTAGCTCGGTGCGAGCAACACGCTCCTCTTCAAGAAGCATGCTCTTCCTCTCGAGCGATTCACGGGCCCTAGCTAGTTGCTCGGTCAATGCTCGAGCCTCCATCTGGCTCGCCCGTGCCAGCTCCCTAATGGAGGAAAGCTCACGCCGGAGCCCATCACGCTCCTCGGCGAGCCGAGCCATCTTCCTGTCAGACCCGCCAAGGGTCCAGGCCAGGTTCGCCCGCTCTGACACCGACCGAGCGTAAGCTTCTGCCAGAGTGGCCCCATTTGGGCCATGACCAAGCCGCCCTCCATAACCGTCTCGAGGGCCACGGAAGGGGAGTGCTGCCTGTCTCCCCCCTTCACCTACGCGACTATACCGCGACATATTTTATACAGAGGGCCTTAGATGTCGAGCCTCTCCAGGGCCGCCGGAATAGAGACCCCCTCTTTGGTCGGCATCCCGTCGGACGGCCCGGATTGAGCCGCGGCTTCGTTCGCCCCTCGTGTCTCGGTCGGTCGGGGCTGCGTCGCCTTTTCTTGCAACCCCCTAGCCTGGACCGATTCGACACCTGCACTGCCACCTGGAGCGTCGCCCGCCTCAGTCAATGCCCCAATCTCGGCCGTGGTCCCAGCATCACCCGCCTAGTCTACGGCCCCCTCGGATCCTACCGAGGGGAGAGTCGGGCCAGCACCGTTGCCAGTCACAGAAGCAGCCCCGGCCCCCTCGGTTCCGGTCGAAGGAGGAGGCGAACCAGCATCGTCGTCGACCGCAGAAGCAGCCCCAACCTCCACGGCCCCCTCTTGCTTGGCGTGTGGGAGAGCTCACCAGGTAGGGTCGGCCCCATCATGCTCGGCGGAGGGGTGAGCCGCGGCAAGGTCACCTTTGACTGTGAGTAGGACCCCGGCCTTCTTGGCCCGCTTCCTGGCCTTCACGGCGGCCCGTATCATGCCCTCCATGGGATCCTTGCGCTTGGAGCCCCGCGGCCTGGAAGATTCACCCCGGGCCTCCCATTGCCCTTATCTCTGACTCGGGAGCGACCCGTGGGAGTAGCCGACTCATCGGCAGCAGAGTCATCGCCGAGATCGATCACCTCTGCGGCCTCCTCCAAGGCCGGCCGCCTGGTGTCTGCACAGAAGAAAGATATGATCAAGAAAGGGAGATGGTCTCAACATCCGGAGAAGAAACTGATTCATAGCGACCGAACCTGACGACTGCAACCGCGCAAGAAGACATCGCTCGATGTTCTCCGGAGTGACCAGCTCCTTCGTGGACTGGCGACGCTTCAGCAAAATGATCGCGTACTCCTCCACGTCCGGAGAAAACTCATTCTGCCTCGGAGGAATGTTTGGATGAAAATTGGGGATTACGGGACATCTCCAAGTCTCCTCCACCGAGAGGATCCCCACCCAGAAGAACTGGGTTTTCCACCCCTTGTGCAAAAAATCCCTCGCGGCCAAGGAGATACAGCTCCTATTCCGCCTCGTCTGGATGAAATTGAAGCCCTTCCCAGCCGAGGGATGTGCCTTCAACTCAAAAAAATAGTGGAAGAGGTCCAAGGAAGGAGGAACTTGTTGGGTTCGGTGCGGTGGATTCAGAGGGGGGGGTGAATGAATCTCCCCTATAAAAACTTTCGCCCAATTAAAAATCTTCCTAATACAAGCAGACCTTGATAACCTGAAGAACTAATTAAATCTTTCCTTCTTCAGATGGACACTGAGCAATTACGGAATTAATCAAACACACAGTGTGCAAAGCTAATCAAATCTGTTGAACCAATAAGCAAATATGTTGAGCGCACCTATGCATTCATCTAGCGCCAATCAGATAGAAGAAATCAAACCACTGCACAAAGGGTTTTTAGGTGGTTCGGTTCTCCAGACCTACGTCCACCCCACACTCAACCCGAGTGTGGATTACTGCTGACTCACAGCTTGAACCGCTGGGCATCACAGCTTGCCTACAAACCGCTGAGCCTCACAGCTTGCTGTCCGAGGTATCCTCCTCGCCCGCTGAGCAACACAGCTTGCTGTCCAGTGGAATCCACCACTGCAACCGCTGGAGATTACAGCTTGACCCGTCCAGAGGCAGCACCTCTGCAAACGCTGACTAACAGCTTGAAGAAAGGTATAAAATGGAAAACGAAAACATGAACCAAACAGCAACATAAAGCTATAAATAAAGCACAAGAAATATAGCTCTCGAAGGAGCAGTTCTGGCTTGGATTTGATCCAAATGCCAGACACCCACTATCTCTCTCTCTTTCTCTGCTCGAGCTCTCTATCTCTCTCTTTCTCTTCTTTCTCTTCTGCTCTTCTTCTCTTTCTCTTTTTCTTCTCTACTCTTCTCTTCTTTCTTTTTCTTCTTCTTCTCTCACGCTGGATCGTGCTGGCTATCCTCTGCTTCTATTTCGATCAGCCTTCTTCTGAGGAACAAGGCTTCATATATATAGCAGCAGCAAACAGATAGGGCGTGTGTCTTCCACAGTTCCCGCCCAAAGGCCTCAGTCCACGTGCAGCATTTCAGCTTGTTGCTGTACACGTGTCACGATCCTGGGCACTCCTATTATCCTCGGATCACGTGCCCTTCTTTAAGCTTCACGAAAAGTACCTGACAGATAGACGAAGAAACTATCAGTTTAAGGTTGAAACCTTGTACAGACTTTATGAAGGTAATGTAGTGTGTAGACTTTGCAATGTATAGACTTTGCAAAGCGATAGCAATGTAAAGACTCTGCATTGTATAGACTAGCTGAAGTGTAATGTGCAGACATTGTATAGACTATGTGAATGCGAAATAATGCCATGTACATACTTTATATATGCAACGCCAGAGCATGTATAGACTTCATATATGCAGTGCTAAGGCATGTGCAGACTTCATATATGCAAGGCTGAGATGTGTAGACTTCAGCTCGTGCAGCTAGCCGTTGTATAGACTTTGCAGTGTGTTATGCAGAATGCATCAAGCAAGGTATGAACATCAAGAATGAATGCACAATGGCTGTATGGACTTGGCATTCTGAAAAATGTACAATGTATAGACTTAGTCATGCGTACAGTAAAGACAATGTACATACTTATGCTATGCTCACAGCTAATGCATGTATAGACTTGTATGAGGAACAGGCTGTACAGACTTAGACAAATGAAACAAGCTACAATGTGTAGACTTGAAGAGCATTCAGCAGCCAATGTACAGACTTACACACTTGTGCAGACTAGCCATTGTATGGACTTGATGAGCATGCAGCACACAATGTGCAAACTTCGTGCAATGCATGAAGAAGCAATGTGTAGACTTAGACAGACTTCGCTAGCGTGGAATGTGCAGACTTCATGCAATGCAATGTGCAGACTTTAGAGACAATGCATGAACAAACGATGCAATGTACAGACTTGAGAGTTGAAGCAAGCCAATGAGGAATGTATAGACTTTCACAATGTATGGACTTGCCAAAGGAGTGATGGATGATGTACATACTTGAGCTAAGCAAGGTCTGTACAGACTTGAGAGTTCACAATGTATAGACTTAGGAGTGCAACGTAGGTAAAGTTACCAATGTATAGACTTGCGAGTGCAACGTCGGTAAAACTCCCAATGTATAGACTTCCAATGCATGAAACACACGATGTACAGACTTGCTCCATTTTCAACAGATGAATGTATAGACTTGAACAGTGAGACACAAAGAGAGACGCTGAATGAGATGCTGAAGTCTGTATAGACCTTAACAGTGAATGCATGCTGCAATGTATAGACATGCTCAGACGCAACATGAGACGATACAGTGTACAGACTAAGCAGCGTGCAGATAGACGACGGCCAAGACGATGTATAGACTTTGCATCTTATGTGAGACGAACGATGTATAGACTTTGTAGCAAGAACTGTGCACATGCATGAACAATGTACAGACTCTGTGTTGTGAACACAGGCTGTACAGACTTAATGTAATGCATGCAGACTTGCTATGAACAACCGATGCGATGTACAGACTTGCAACAAGACTCTGTACAGACTTCATATGATGCACTGACAATGTACAGACTTGTAGAACAAACGTTGCACATATGCCATGAATGTATAGACTTGTTCGATGAATGTATGAATAAGCCGATTCAACTAGACCCTGTACAGACTTGCACAAAAGGAGTGATGCATGAATAGTCCGATGTACAGACTTGCCAATGTATAGACTTTAAGAACATGCAAGAATGTATAGACTTTAAGAACAATGCAAGGGGCTGTACAGACTTTGTCTGTGATGTGCAATGCAAGGGGCTGTACAGACTTTGTCTGTGATGTGCAAACTTGCTATGTCTGCGACACATGCAATGTGCAGACTTGCTGGCCAGACGCTACAAAGACTCTGTACAGACTTAGCAACTTGGCCTGCAGATGTATGGACTTGTACTGGCTTGATAGCATGCATGAAATACCCTGTACAGACTAATTGCATGAAGCACAGACATATCAACAGGAATGTATAGACTTGCATATGCATGAAGACGAGTGTACAGACTTCAACTATTAAGGTTCAGGCATGCTGTCAGGAATGTATAGACTTGTTCTAAACGATGCACAAACACAACACAAGGTAATGTATAGACTCTATTGTTCATGCTGCAATGCAATGTGTAGACCTGGGTGTGTGTGCATGACAATGTACAGACTTGTGCATGCTTCAGGACAATGTATGGACTTTGAATGAACGTGCAGCAGTGTATAGACTTGCTCAGCCTGAAGCAGAGCAATGTACAGACTTCAGCGTGCAGACAGGACCTCACATGCATCAGTGTATAGACAGTATGAACTGATGAATGAACTGATGAATGCACCTATGCAATACTGTGAATGTATAGACTATATGCAATGCACAGACTAGAGCTAGCACACTCATGCATTCTCCACAGAAACAGATCAGACATATCATGCATTCTCCACAGAAACAGATCAGACATATGCATACTCAATGTGATGTTATTAGTTTAACAATATGGTGACTTATTCATGTTGCTATCATTAAAACATCACATTATCATCAAAGCATAAGGGGCACAACAATCTCTCCCTTTTTGATGATGGCAACATAATGAGTCACTATTCTCCCCCTTTGACATAAGCAGAAAGGAGATGGTTTGAGAGACAAAATTCAGCACACAAATACAGAGAATGAAACATATGTCACTGAAATACATAGAATAAAACATCTCTCCCCCTATCAATATGCATGCAGAACTACTCTCCTCTTAAATGCAGATAAACCATAACTCCCCCTGAAGTGCAGGAAGGAACTCTGGTTATCCAATAAATCAATCTGTGATCTGCCATTACAAACAATCTGAACTCTGGTTGTGACACCTCACATATGCATGAACAGAATGAAACAGGTGGAAAGTCCACAGAACCAGAACTTATTGCAAAACAAGATGGAAGATTCCAACAGTGTGGAGAGTAAAGTGATTGATGATAGGAAGGTAAAAGTAGACAACAATCATCACAAGACATCTCAATGAATAATCAATAGCAAGATTTATGTTGATCAGGCTATCTGGAAAGAATCTGATCATGAGGGATTTTATTGCTTGCACCACTACAATAAGTCTTAAGAAGAATAGACTCTTCTATCATAAAAGGTTATGAATTGGCAACTTAACCAATCTGATTTAATTATGATGTATACCAAATTTGTCAAATTAAACTCAATACTCATATCTGAATCTAGTTTTAATAAAGGTGAACCAAATATTCAGATAACACTCTAAATCAATCATCTTTATCTTACACACATGATCTCAATGACTCTTTTAAGAGTTACACAGATTAGTATTGATGTTAAACACTTTTTACAAGAATATGAGTTGACAGAATTTTAATATATTTTCATTTGAAGCATATTATATTTTTCCTGAGCAATTTAGGTTGATCAACACCTTCTTACATGAGGCACAACACGTCTCAGGTGAAGTGACCCAGTTACTCAATGTGATAACTGTCATTGCCTCTCAACTTCGAGAATAGAGTTAGCAATATAAGTGTCTTTTTACATGAGGAGACACCTTGATTAGAGGCCAGACTCCCCAGTTACTCAACACAGGCATGCCATTGCTCTGTCAGGTTTTTCAATAAATTTTCACCAGAGATAACTATGGCACCTCATGACATAAGTTACTTTATTTCATTGATAAGGAACCCAGTTTCTCAGTGACCAAGTCATTGCTCTAAATCACAATTTTTTTATTTAGTCAACATTTTTCAAGTTAATGTTTAACCACAGTACTCACTCTATGTATCTCTACCAAAGTAGCCTTGATTTCAAATTTTCAGATATCAGATGAGATAGTCTAAGGTTTACATGACACATGTGGTTAAAGTTTATTAAACCTTATCATTCAGATATTTTCAATTCATTTAATTACAAATCTGAGAATACATTAATCTTATATCAGTCTGATTCAGTGGTAATTCTTAAACTTATATGATAGAAATTTCTACAAAGATCTCAGACTGAATTGCATGACATGCAGCTTAAGTTCCTCATACCGAATACAGACACAGCTGATCAACAATCAACAGTAGAACCAAATCAGTCACACCAACTAATAGATATATGAATGATGAGTATAAGCTGGTGGAAGAGTCAATCACCAATAAAGAAGAGAGTTTATCAACAGACAGTAGCTAAGTCTGGAATTCAGACAGATCAACTATTTTGGTGAAGACAGCAGAGAATTCAATTGAACCAAACTGAGAGCATTAGAAGATCAAATAAACTAGACAGGAGGATTTCAGGTGAAAGTGAATGAGATAATCAGAAAACTTCCTCTGTCTAGATTCATCATGACAATAGCAAGGCATGAGCAGTAGAATGGTTGGTCAAGACAAGTTGAGCTCCCCCTGACTAAGTGCATGATGTGAAGGATAAAACATAAGCAGCAATATGATTGATCAAAAACAGTTGGACTCCCCCTGACTGTATGCATGAAATGTATTGAAAGCACATCACATGATATCAAATTTTGCATTCAGATATGATTCATGTAAATTAGACAGAAGAGAATTACCATAAGCATGATTGTTCAATTCATATTTAGAAAACTACAGTTTAGCACCAACAGATCAACATGATATGCAATACACTGCTCTATATGACTTGACCCATGGTACTATGCGAAGGACTTGGTCCAAGGACCACCTCACACATGGCAGTAGCATCCAGACATACTCCATCTGTCCTTCAGCACTGCTCCATTTAATATACCATGATGGTCATGCAAATCAGTGCAATACAACATGCAAGAAGTTTGACATATCATGCATCATGACGTAGATATGTAATGCATTCAGAGATAAACTACAATTATTTCCATGTGCATTTCAGATTTTCAATTAGATTCAGTTAGATGATGCATAAAAGAGTTAACATGATATGCATGCATTTAGAGCACACAAATTCAGAAGACAGAATTTAAGCAGAGTTTTCAGAACTAACCTGTAATGTAGTCATGGGGTTTTCATTCTTGAGTGCCTTGGTTGATTAACCCCCTTTATTCATTTCCAAGGCACACCTGCAAAGATTAATTATTTTGATCCTGCAGGAACCCAAGAAGTCTTGGGTCCTGAATTAACAGTGACACTCCTGGCAGGTTTTCTCAACAAATTTTTCACATGTTTATCATCACAACACATGATATGATAATTATACATGGAATGCCCTACCTGCCCACAATAATAACAAGAGATAACAGATTTCATGTTCTCCTTGTATACATTAGCATTGGCGTGAACATGGTGTGAGTGAACATGATTAATTCTGTTATTGACATGGAAATTTTTCTTTTCATAACCCGCCAGCCAACAGTTAACAGCTCTGTGCCCTGGCTTTCCATATTCAAAACATACAGTGTGCTTGCTTCTAGAACCAAACTTCTTTCTATCGAAAATGTTTTTATTAACAGGGAAATTAACAAATCCAGAATTAGTTTTCTTTCCCTGAGCATGCCAGCAGAAGGCAGCAATGTGACCAAACTTCCCACAGCAATAGTATTGAATTTTCTTTTCCTGATCAGTAGAAGGTTTCCTAAGATGATTTCTAGAATACTTTCTAACAACATTTCTTTCATCATTTATCAATGCTACACAGTTATGCATAATATGTCCAACCTTCTCACAATAGTGACATGTTATAGCCTTTTTATTCACATTCACTTGTTTGACAAAGTTGACATTCGCATGAGAGTGTGAATAAGTGTGGGAGCAGTTAGCAGCATGCACATGTGAATCAATGACAGATTTGGATTTATTTAAATCAACACTTTTCTTTTGTTTTTGAATCTTTTTCTGTTTCTTATCTGAATTTTCAGGTTTCTTTGCAGTGAATTGAAAGATAGAAGAACTATATTGGTTAGCCTGTTCAGAACTTTTCACGAATACAGTTGACTTCTTCTTTTCATTCACTTTCTTATTAACAGGTATATACCCAAGTCCTTCCTTCTGAAAATTCACCTTAGAGCCAAGCAGTTTATTTAAATTATCCTTTCCTTTCATAAATTTAGACATAGAAGCTTTTAGATCATCAATTTCAGTTTGCAATAACACAATGTCATCTTCACATGAGATTATTTGATTATGCAAGCCATCATTGAGTCTTTTCAAATTTTCATTTTCCTGTAATATCTTCAAGTTCTCATTAGCTTCTTTGTCAATCAAAATTGCCTTACCTTTTTCAATGTCCATCAGTTTTTCAGAAAGAACAATGTTCAAAACCATCAGTTTCTTGTTTTGATCTTTCAAGTGACCATTTTCTTCAAACAGTTTTTCTTTACTTTCTTCAACCTCAATTTTCTTGGCCAATAATAATTTGTTTTCTTCTTCCAGGGATTTGATTAATTCCTTTTACGAATTATCATCATGGTCTATATCATTAATCAAATCTTGGAGAATGGCACATGCTTTGCAAGAATTATTTTCACTGATGAGTTTGTTTCTAAGGTTCTCATTTTTAGATTTCAACTTGTTCAACTCATCTTTTTCTTTATTCATGTCAGATTTAAGTTTTCATTCTCTACCTTCAAACGAGTGACTTCATGAATCATTTCTTTTCTCATTTTTCTCTTTTCAGATTTGACTCTATCATATTTAATCAATAAATGCTCATTCATAGTAACTAAATCATCATAGCTGATATTCTCTATTTCAGAGTTTACTTGAGAGGAAGAATCCTCAGACTGATCTCTGACCATGAAGCACATTTCTCATCTCTCCATGATCTCTCCAATATTAGGTTGATGATTTCCGTTGCGCTCCTGCACTCATCAACAAATGGAAAGCAATGAGAGTCTATTGCCCTTTTTGTTAGATCTAGGGCGTTTTGATTTGCTTCAAATTTCAGTCTATCTGAGGACTTCCATTTGGATTTGTCCTCAGGGACTTCATATGGACTGTGAGCTCTGAGTATCCATAAATTAGAATTCATATGGATCACATAGTCTCTAAAATGACCGTACCAGCCATAGACATCTAAACCAGTGAATACAGGAATTTCAGCCATAAGTGCAAGATGAAACAGATCAGATCAAGAGCAATGCTAGTAGAGAGCTCAAAATAAATGCAAGCGAACAGAATCAACTCAGATCGCATCAAATCCAAATACGGATCGGATCTACAGGTCGTTGGACCCTTTGTGCAGACACCCGCTCTGATACCAAGTGTTGGGTTCGGTGTGGTGGATTCAGAGGGGGGGTGAATGAATCTCCCCTATAAAAACTTTCGCCCTAATTAAAAATCTTCCTAATACAAGCAGAACTTGATAACCTGAAGAACTAATTAAATCTTTCCTTCTTCAGATGGACACTGAGCAATTGCGGAATTAATCAAACACACAGTGTGCAAAGCTAATCAAATCTGTTGAACCAATAAGCAAATATGTTGAGCGCACCTATGCATTCATCTAGCGCCAAATAGATAGAAGAAATCAAACCACTACACAAAGGGTTTTTAGGTGGTTCGGTCCTCCAGACCTACGTCCACCCATACTCAACCCGAGTGTGGATTACTGCTGACTCACAGCTTGAACCGCTGGGCATCACAACTTGCCTACAAACCGCTGAGCCTCACAGCTTGCTGTCCGAGGTATCCTCCTCGCCCGCTGAGCAACACAGCTTGCTGTCCAGTGGAATCCACCACTGCAACCGCTGGGGATTACAGCTTGACCCGTCCAGAGGCAGCACCTCTGCAAACGCTGACTAACAGCTTGAAGAAAGGTATAAAATGGAAAATGAAAACATGAACCAAACAACAACAGAAAGCTATAAATAAAGCACAAGAAATATAGCTCTCGAAGGAGCAGTTCTGGCTTGGATTTGATCCAAATGCCAGACACCCACTATCTCTCTCTCTTTCTCTGCTCGAGCTCTCTATCTCTCTCTTTCTCTTCTTTCTCTTCTGCTCTTCTTCTCTTTCTCTTTTTCTTCTCTGCTCTTCTCTTCTTTCTTTTTCTTCTTCTTCTCTTCACGCTGGATCGTGCTGGCTATCCTCTACTTCTATTTCGATCAGCCTTCTTCTGAGGAACAAGGCTTCATATATATAGCAGTAGCAAACAGATAGGGCGTGTGTCTTCCACAGTTCCCGCCCAAAGGCCTCAGTCCACGTGGCAGTATTTCAGCTTGTTGCTGTACACGTGTCACGATCCTGGGCACTCTATTATCCTCGGATCACGTGCCCTTCTTTAAGCTTCACGAAAAGTACCTGACAGACAGACGAAGAAACTTATCAGTTTAAGGTTGAAACCTTGTACATACTTTATAAAGGTAATGCAGTGTGTAGACTTTGCAATGTATAGACTTTGCAAAACGACAGCAATGTAAAGACTCTGCATTGTATAGACTAGCTGAAGTGTAATGTGCAGACATTGTATAGACTATGTGAATGCGAAACAATGCCATGTACAGACTTTATATATGCAACGCCAGAGAATGTATAGACTTCATATATGCAGTGCTAAGGCATGTGCAGACTTCATATATGCAAGGCTGAGATGTGTAGACTTCAGCTCGTGCAGCTAGCCGTTGTATAGACTTTGCAGTGTGTTATGCAGAATG
This sequence comes from Amorphophallus konjac, assembly GCA_022559845.1. Classification (NCBI taxonomy): domain Eukaryota; kingdom Viridiplantae; phylum Streptophyta; class Magnoliopsida; order Alismatales; family Araceae; genus Amorphophallus; species Amorphophallus konjac. The sequence continues at coordinate 184,683,249 of CM040117.1, read as the reverse complement.
CATCAAGCAAGGTATGAACATCAAGAATGAATGCACAATGGCTGTATGGACTTGGCGTTCTGAACAATGTACAATGTATAGACTTAGTCATGCGTGCAGCAAAGACAATGTACATTCTTATGCCATGCTCACAGCTAATGCATGTACAGACTTGTATGAGGAACAGGCTGTACAGACTTAGACGAATGAAACAAGCTGCAATGTGTAGACTTGAAGAGCATTCAGCAGCCAATGTACAGACTTACACACTTGTGCAGACTAGCCAGTGTATGGACTTGATGAGCATGCAGCACACAATGTGCAAACTTCGTGCAATGCATGAAGAAGCAATGTGTAGACTTAGACAGACTTCGCTAGCGTGGAATGTGCAGACTTCATGCAATGCAATGTGTAGACTTTATAGACAATGCATGAACAAACGATGCAATGTACAGACTTGAGAGTTGAAGCAAGCCAATGAGGAATGTATAGACTTTGACAATGTATGGACTTGCCGAAGGAGTGATGGATGATGTACATACTTGAGCTAAGCAAGGTCTGTACAGACTTGAGAGTTCACAATGTATAGACTTAGGAGTGCAACGTAGGTAAAGTTACCAATGTATAGACTTGCGAGTGCAACGTCGGTAAAACTCCCAATGTATAGACTTCCAATGCATGAAACACATGATGTACAGACTTGCTCCATTTTCAACAGATGAATGTATAGACTTGAATAGTGAGACACAAAGAGAGACGCTGAATGAGATGCTGAAGTCTGTATAGACTTTAACAGTGAATGCATGCTGCAATGTACAGACATGCGGAGACGCAACATGAGACGATGCAGTGTACAGACTTAGCAGCGGGCAGACAGACGGCGGCCAAGACGATGTATAGACTTTGCATCTTATGTGAGACAACGATGTATAGACTTTGTAGCAAGAACTGTGCACATGCAAGAACAATGTACAGACTCTGTGTTACGAACACAGGCTGTACAGACTTAATGTAATGCATGCAGACTTGCTATGAACAACCGATGCGATGTACAGACTTGCAACAAGACTCTGTACAGACTTCATATGATGCACTGACAATGTACAGACTTGTAGAACAAACGTTGCACATTTGCCATGAATGTATAGACTTGTTCGATGAATGTATGAACAAGCCGATTCAACTAGACCCTGTACAGACTTGCACAAATGGAGTGATGCATGAAGAGTCCGAAGTACAGACTTGCCAATGTATAGACTTTAAGAACATGCAAGAATGTATAGACTTTAAGAACAATGCAAGGGGCTGTACAGACTTTGTCTGTGATGTGCAATGTAAGGGGCTGTACAGACTTTGTCTGTGATGTGCAGACTTGCTATGTCTGCGACACATGCAATATGCAAACTTGCTGGCCAGACGCTACAAAGACTCTGTACAGACTTAGCAACTTAGTCTGCAGATGTATGGACTTGTACTGGCTTGATAGCATGCATGAAATACCCTATACAGACTAATTGCATGAAGCACAGACATATCAACAGAATGTATAGACTTGCATATACATGAAGACGAGTGTACAGACTTCAACTATTAAGGTTCAGGCATGCTGTCAGGAATGTATAGACTTGTTCTAAACGATGCACAAACACAACACAAGGTAATGTATAGACTCTATTGTTCATGCTGCAATGCAATGTGTAGACCTGTGGGTGTGTGCATGACAATGTACATACTTGTGCATGCTACAGAAAATGTATGGACTTTGAATGAACGTGCAGTAGTGTATAGACTTGCTCAGCCTGAAGCAGAGCAATGTACAGACTTCAGCGTGCAGACAGGACCTCACATGCATCAGTGTATAGACAGTATGAACTGATGAATGAACTGATGAATGCACCTATGCAATACTGTGAATGTATAGACTATATGCAATGCACAGACTAGAGCTAGCACACTCATGCATTCTCCACAGAAACAGATCAGACATATCATGCATTCTCCACAGAAACAAATCAGACATACGCATACTCAATGTGATGTTATTAGTTTAACAATATGGTGACTTATTCATGTTGCTATCATTAAAACACCACATTATCATCAAAGCACAAGGGGCACAACAGAACTCTGCATTGACGGTAGAGGATGCGAAAGGCTGAAAGAAGAAGATAAGAGTTGGCTACCAATTGTACGGGCGCCAACTGAAAGAAATTGAGAAGTTTGAGAACAAAGGGCTCGAAGGGAAGGCGGAACCCACCCTTCCACGATAGTAGGAAGGTGCAGATGTGGCCTGTACGGGAGTCAAGCTCTACTCGTGCGGGGCAACCGCGGTGAAGAAAAATGTGTGGGGCAGACGAAACTGGTTCTCCAGCTGTTTCACCTCTGCCTCCCCAGTTCACTGCAGTTTGGAGCCGTCACCCTCACCGTAGGCTCGCCCTCCCACTCCTCGACATCTGGACACTGGTCCGCCATGGAATCTGGAGAGGAACTTGAAGAAAGATGCTCCCGGGACCCCGAAGACTCTAGAGGAAGGGGAAGCTATCAGACCGCCTCTACAGTTATCTCGCCAACTCCGCGAACGCCGTTGCGAGCCTATGCTCTTCCGTCGTGTCCTCACGATGCATCAAAGAGCCCCAAAAGCAAGCGTGAAGGAGAGCCAAACCCCAAAAATGGAGGGAGTCTGGAGCGACGATAAGTGCGCAACGCCTATATTCCCATGCGGAAGGCGGCGCGTCATTCCGACCTCCGAGAAAAGGGGGGCCCTTCAGTTCAAATCCGTCAGGATCATCATTATTACGGGCCCAGGTGACCACGACACGTGACTTACTAACACCGCCAGATCTCCACCCACCTGAGCCACGCTGGTCCAAAACCCTAAACAGCTACTCTTCCGAGCTTACTAAAGCTCAGGAGTATGAGGGGGACAAGTGGAGAGGGGGATTTCTATAGCCCATCTAAGAGCGGCCGAACTAGGTCCGTTAGGACCAAATAAGGCCCAGCTCATCCAAGTGATAGCCCCGCAGGGCCCACTAAGGATAAAAAGCCCAATAAGATTACTCGAGATCAAACCCTTCCTCGGCGACTCTTAGGCTCGGAAGGCCCAAACGTCGGTCAGAACGGAGGAAGACCCATGCCCGAGTTATCCCCTCATCGTGATAGAGGCAAGCGCTCAGCGCCCACTCCGTCCTACTTTAATCCGAGCTATGCCTATCGCCCGAACAGGGTTGGCACCCTTCATGCTTGGGTTTAACCAACGATTGCTTATCCACGCTGCCGTTGAGAGCCCTTTATGAGCAGGAGTTTTTGAGGATAACGGACCCACGACCCCTCAAGGCTATAAAGATCCTACGATGAGGACTTAAAGAGCCCACATTGAGGACGTAACTCCCGCCTGAAACTCCTCAGCTTATGGGACTCATGAGGCCAGCGCACTATTTAAACCTGGGACTCCCTCCAGCGAAAGGTAAGGCTCAATACACGCCTACAACTCCTGAGTAGGAACCACTTCACCATCTTGGTGTAGAGGGATCTCGCGCCTCTCTTTTCCTCCTCCCTTCAAAGCTTCCATCATTGCTCTACTGACTTAGACATCGGAGGGTTTACCCCAGGGAACCATCCCTGGGCCCCCTGATCTGTTTCCCTTTCTTGCAGTTCACTATTCGGTGATCATCCCCAGCTCAGGTCCAGCGTGAGATTACGCCTCTTCAATAGGTTGTCTCATGATCAACTTAAACATGATGTTAGGAGTAAAAGCCCTCTATCCTTGCTTGTTTTCATGCATCATGCACGAAGTATTTTAGGTTTTGCCATGACTGTGCAATAGGGTTTCTAGTTCATGGTGTCCATGCCATATTAACTAAAAAGATAATAACTTTGGTTGATTTCATGCCTTTTCATGTGTTATTCACGTATTAGCATGCTTTCCATTCGGTTTTATCCCAGTTTTCAAGTTCATTAGCCATAGAAAAGGGTCCTGCAAGGCCGGTGTTATCTCTTGTTGCTCCCAAGATTATGATGTGTGGCTTCATGAGTTTTGATGATGTCAAATACAATGTGGCTAAATGGTTTGATGTTTTAACTTGATTGTTTCGATGTGTTCATGGTTGTTGTAATGGGAATGTTCTTGATTCATTGTCGGTTTGAGATTAAAAATCCTAGATAACTTTGTGTTGAATGGTTGATATCTTTGTCATGTGGATTTGGTATAATCTCAGCACTTGGACTTGTCGATCCATGGCAAACTTGGAGTAATGCAGTACTCCTTGAAACCTTTGACAATGGCTTTTGGAAACCCATGGTTTAAGGAAAACAATGCTACTTTATATAAGTCGTTCACAAGGTCACATTTCAAAGTCGCTCGGATCAATAAATATATGCACTCAGGTATATATGCTGACTTGTGCATAAACTACTCATGGATGGTCAATGGAGTTCATATATATATACCTTTCCATCCGATATGTAAGAACTTGGTAAAAGCCACAAGGGTGAGTTTCCTTCATTATTCATAGATTCATGACTTAATGAGAAATGTATAAGTGAATTTGTACTATGAATGGGCATACAAATTTGACTTTCTTGGGGCATTCTTGCAGGTAAGAAGGACTTCTAATACCCAACATAAAATGGCAAAACCCCGGTGAGATTGTTTATTTTATTTCCAGTTCTTTGGGGTGTTTTAGGTTCACAACTGCTTGGTGTCGACACCTGGTGTCGACACCACTTTCTCTAAGTTCTGCCATTTGGTTTTTTATTCTGTCAGGAAGTTGGTGTCGACACCTGGTGTCGACACCCACTTGTCTTTGCACTGGCCAACAGTTTTCTGCTATAGGCCATGTCCTGGTGTCGACACCTGGTGTCGACACCATCTATGGTTTGAACTGGCTGACAGTTTTCTGCTATGGCCCTGGCCTTGTGTCGACACCTCTGCGGAGCCGCGGTTGTGGACTTTCGCGTCCACGGCCAAAATGTCAAACCAGTCCGGTCCTTCAGCCTCAAATCTCTCCTAGATTCGTGGATCTCGTCCCCAGGGTGTCCCTTGACCGATCTGGGTGCATAAAACCGTCTCATTGGGTCACAAACCCTAATCAAGCAGTGAGATCTAAAATTTGCATTTTGCTTTCTAACCCTTGTGAGTGCAGGTCGCAGGTAGTAGCTCCAGGGCTTCTTCCACATCGTTCTGAGCGTGAATGCGAAGGGAAGAACGAAGTTTCAAGTCCCCAAAAGTTCCTCTGCTGCAAGCTGCATAGAAATCCAAGATACAACAAGTGTCCGTGCAAGAATCGATCATCCTCCTTCAAGAATGGTCTTCATCCTGCAAAAGAGTTCAAGTACCTTCGAAGAAGTGAAAGGGGGAGCTCTAATCACTGCAAATCTTCTCTATTCTAATCTTCTCAAATCTCTGCTGTTTGAGCTTGAATATCTATTGTAATCTTTGAACTTAAAGAACCACAACTTTTTGTGTGTGTGCTCGTGATCTTTGATACGAGCGTGTGTGTGTGTGTGTGTGTGTGTGTGTGTGTGTGGTGGCCAAGATAGGCTGCCGTGTGTGTGTTGGCTGTTGTTACAACATGTGTGTGGCTCACCTCATAGTGGAGCATTAATCCTCACGTGTGAGGGGTGGATGTAGGGGACACGTTTGTGTACCCGAACCACCTAAAAAATCCTGTGCCTCCTTTGTGGTTTGTTCTTCGTGCTTTGTAACGAGTGGGCCTTACGTGTAGCTGAGTGATCTCTATCTCCGTCATAGCATTCATACCTTTATTTACGTGTACTCGCGAGAGAGATCTTGTTCCGGTAAGGTTGAGTGTTTGCTTAACTAGATCTCCTTCTATTTTGTGGTTTTCATTCCTACTAGCATTTCAGTTAGCAATTAATTTTTTATTGGCCAATCAATTCACCCCTCCCCTCTTGATTGCCACCCTTCGGGACACAACAATTGGTATCAGAGCTCTGGTCTCTGATTGACTCGACCTCACGGTCGAAGAGCTAGATCCTAGATCATGGCAAACAGAGGGATGATGCCCGAAGGGCATTCGGTACACAGACCTCCATTTTTCGATGGCACAAACTACACTTATTGGAAAAACAGAATGTATGTTTTCCTGCGTGCTCAAGAGTATGATGTGTGGAATGTGATCAATAAAGGTCCTTACAAGTTCCCTGACAATGAAGATGATTGGGATGATGAACATATCAATAATTATGCAGCAAACTTTAAGTCCATGAATATAATTCAATGTGCTATTCATCCAAACGAATACTCACGAATCTCTATGTGTTCCTCTGCACAGGAAATGTGGGACAAGCTACGCTTGATCTATGAAGGAACTTCTGAAGTCAAGGAGACCAAGGCAAATCTATTGGTCCGAGATTATGAGTTATTTATGATGAAGCCAGAAGAATCCATTTCTGAAATGTTCGCAAGGCTGATGGAAATTACAAATGGTTTGAAGGCTCTTGGGAAGGAGTATTCAAACCGAGATCTTATAAGAAAGGTACTGAGATCTCTATCACCACAGTGGCACACAAAGGCCACCGTAATTGAAGATTCAAAGGATCTCAGCACTTTGACTTTGGATGAATTAGTCGGCTCCTTGATGACATACGAGATTAACATCAAAAGGAGCGAGGAGGATCACAAAAAGAAGAAGGTAGCCACAACATTGGCATTGAAGGTAAACCAACAAGAATCTGATGACAGTGAGGAAGGCTCCACGGCCAACACTGAAGATGAGGAGCTTGTTGCTATGACCACCAAAAGAGCAAGAAAATTTGTCAAGAATACTAGGAAGTTCGGTGGTCAATTTAGAAAAGGACCAAGAAGGCAAGGTCCTAAGAAAAATGAAAGTAGCAAGAAGGATGAAGTAATTTGCTATGAATGCAAGAAACCTGGTCACATGCGGGGTGAGTGCCCGGATTTGATGAAGAGATTCAAGAAAGGAAAATTCAAAAAGCCCAATGCCATGGTCGCCACATGGAGTGACGAGGATGAGGAAGGATCTGGGAATGAAGATGACTTAGATGAGCTTGTTCAGAATCTATGCTTCATGGCAGACGAGGACAACTCAAATGAGGTAGATTCTGAATCCGAATCTCTTACTTGTGAACAATGGCAGATTGCTTATGAATCATTATATGGAAAATGCAAAAAATTGAAATCTAAAAATAAACTACTGAAAAAGAAGATGGATCAATCTATGCATGCTGAAAATTCTTGTGAAAGTTGCAATGCTTTGAAATTTGAAATTGAGAATCTCAAATAGGAAAATGAAATTCTTATGTCTAGAACTGAATTGTTTGAAGAAGAGAGTTCATGCATGCGTGAAGATCAAACCAATTTTGTCAAAATGCATGAAGACTTGAAGAGGGAATTAGAACAAGAAAGGTCGGAAAGAATTGCATGTAATCAAACTAAGGAAACAACTGAACACAAAATTGAAACCTTGATGCTAGAGATAAATGAGTTGAAAAATGTTCTTGCTACATTGAAAAAGGGAAACAAGTTATGAACACTTGGGTGGATCCTCATGAAGGAAGTTCTCTACACACCTTTGAAAAGAGAAAACCATCTCAATCCAAAACACACATGACTCCTTGGATTTCAAGAAGCTCGTTTTCCTCCTTGTCTAACATACATATGCATAACTCATTTATGAATGCAAATAGGAGGAGAAATCGTGGTAACAAAGTCACTACATGCTTTTATTGTGGAAGATTTGGCCATGATATGTATGATTGCAGAACCATGAGACTTGATGATGAACATTTTGCAAGAATGGTGAATAGGTCATATAGGCCTCCTTTGTCTAACCATCATGGACCCAAGCTTGCTTGGGTACCAAAAACCCCATAAGTATTTGTACTGAATTTGCAGGTCTACTTTGGAGCTCAAAAGAACAAATGGTATCTGGATAGTGGATGTTCAAGGCATATGACGGGAAACAAGGAAATGTTTGCAGACCTGCAAGAAAAGGATGGTGGAGTGGTAGCTTTTGGGGGAAAAGACAAAGGAAAAATTGTCAGAGAAGGTAAGATAGGTAAGAACCAAACTCAAGTCATTGAAAATGTTTTACTTGTAAAAGGCTTGCATCACAATCTCCTGAGCATCAGTCAACTCTGTGATAAAGGCTGCAATGTGTCTTTTGATTCTACTCACTGCACTGTGGTAGATAGAAACTCTCATGAAATTCAGTTCATAGGGTTTAGACACAATAATGTTTATATGATTGATCTAAATGATGTTTCACACAACAATCTGTGTTTGGTTGCTAAAAGATCTGATGATGCATGGCTTTGGCATCGCCGTCTTGGGCATGCCAATTTTAATGTGATGTTGAAGTTGTTCAGAAAAAATCTAGTTGTTGGTTTGCCCAAGTTGAAGCTTGTCGATGAAGGAATCTGTGGGGCATGCAGCTGGGGCAAATAGACAAGAACATCCTTCAAATGTAAGAGTGATGTAACCACTTCTAGGCCCCTTGAATTGATTCATATCGATCTGTTCGGACCAAGCAGAACACATAGCTTGGGTGGTAAGCTATATGGGTTTGTAATTGTGGATGATTTTTCAAGATACAGCTGGATGTATTTTCTCTCTCACAAAAGTGATACCTTGATGGAGTTTGATGCATTTTGCAGGATGGTTCAAAATGAAAAAGGATGTTGCATCAAGACCGTGCGGAGTGATCATGGTAAGGAATTTGATAATCATGAGTTCAGCAATTTCTGCAGGGCTCAAGGCTATATGCACAACTTCTCCGCACCAAGGACCCCGGAGCAAAATGGGGTAGTTGAGAGGAAGAACATGACACTAGTTGAAATGGCCAGGACTATGCTAAATGAGAATAATTTACCAAGGTATTTCTGGGCTGAAGCCGTGAACACTGCGTGCTACATAATCAACCGAGCCATGGTAAGGCCTTTGTTAAAGAAAACACCTTATGAGCTATATCGAGGTAAGAAACCGAATATTTCTTACTTCAAACCTTTTGGCTCCACTTGTTACATCCATAACAATGGCAAGGTGGACTTGGCTAAGTTTGACCCCAAGAGTGACAAGGGGATATTTCTTGGATACTCTCTTGGCTCAAGAGCCTATCGAGTGTATAACTTGAGAACTCTTGTAGTTGAGGAAAGTCCTCATGTCATAGTTGATGAATCATCATCCAAGAATACTAATGAAAAGTCTATCTTGCAGGAAGGAGAATCAGAAGATGATGATACGGGAAAGTTGTTAGAGAAAGTTAATACATCAGGAAGTGAAGAACAACAAGATGCTAGTGAAAATCAGCAAAATCAGATTGAACTGCAGCTACCAAGGCAATGGACTTTTGCTAAAGACCATCCACCGGAAGCTGTCATCGGCAATGTGGAAGAGGGAATAAGGACACGTTCCTCATTCAGGGAAGTTGAAAATCTAGATTACATAGCTTTACTTTCGCAATCTAAACCTCACTCTGTAGAAGATGCCTTAAAAGATGATTCCTGGATCATGGCTATGCAAGAAGAACTACACCAGTTCCAAAGGAACAAAGTGTGATTCCTTGTGCCTCGTCCTAGAGATCACTCTGTGATCGGAACCAAATGGATCTTTTGAAACAAAACAAACGATCAAGGGGTGGTAACTAGGAACAAGGCGAGGCTTATAGTCAAAGGTTATAGCCAAGAGCTAGGAATTGACTTTGATGAGTCATTTGCTCCAGTAGCAAGACTTGAGGCAGTGAGGATTCTTTTAGCATTTACGTGCTGCAATAACATTAAATTGTTTCAAATGGATGTTAAAAGTGCATTTTTAAATAGCTATATCCAGGAGGACGTGTTTGTGGAGCAACCGCCGGGGTTCGAGGATATGGAGCATCTAGATCATGTATATAAGCTAGACAAAGTTCTTTATGGTCTGAAACAAGCACCCCGTGCATGGTATGAACGGTTAAGTGAATTCCTCATTCAAAATGGATTCAAGCGAGGTAATGTCGATCAGACTCCTTTTACACAAATGAATGGTAAGGAAATTCTAATCGTTCAAGTGTATGTGGATGATATCATCTTTGGCTCCACAAAGGAATCTCTTAGTGAAAACTTTGCAAAACTAATGCAAAGTGAGTTTGAAATGAGTCTTATGGGAATGTTAACTTTCTTCTTGGGATTGCAGGTGACACAGACGACTGATGGTTTATTCATAAACCAAAAGAAATATGCTATGGAGCTGCTCAAGAAATTCAAACTATCTGAAACAAAGCCACAACCAACTCCCATGTCCACATCATTAAAGCTTGACCATGATGAGAAAGGTAAAGCCGTCAATGAAACAATTTTCAGAAGCATGATAGGATCTTTGTTGTATCTGACTGTCAGCAGGTCCGACATTCAATATGCAGTATGCTTATGTGCTAGATTTCAATCGAATCTTAAAGAATCTCATATGTCGGCCGTGAAGCGCATTTTTAGATATATTGCTGGCACTTGTGAACTTGGTTTATGGTTTCCACATAGTTCATGTCTTGAATTGGTTGGTTATTTCGATGCCGATTTTGCGGGTTGCAAAATAGACCGGAAGAGCACAAGTGGGTACTGCCAGTTCCTTGGAGGTTGCTTGGTCTCATGGGCTTCCAAGAAACAAAACTCTGTGGCATTATCAACCGCCGAGGCCGAATACGTGGCCGTAGGTAGTTGTGTTGCCCAAGTGCTCTGGATACAACAATAGCTGATTGATTTTGGCATCACACTTAAAAACACAGCCATCCTTTGTGTTAACACCTCTGCTATAAATCTTTCAAAAAACCCCGTGCATCATTCTCGCACTAAGCATATTGAGGTTAGGCACCATTTCCTGCGTGATCATGTCAGCAAAGGTGATGTCGTAATTCAGTTTGTTGATACTATAAACCAAGTTGCAGACATTTTCCCTAAACCTCTTAATGAAGATAAATTCACTTCTTTTAGGAGAGAATTGGGCATTTGTCATTTGGAAGGTTAGTGTATGTCTTGCATGTTCTGGTCTCATCTCATGCATTTGCATTTTCTTCACTCATCTAGAAGATATTTGCATTCGTAGTTTCCCTTGGTCATGCATATGCATCATGTTATTGTGTGTATGATGTGTAAATTGCTTGAATGTGGAATGTCAATGCATGGTGTGTGCTTCTTTGTATAAACCTATATAATGCACTCCTTGGCTTTCTATGTCCTCATATTCCTTGTTAAATAAAGCACAGCCACATGAAGGAACGGGTGACACATGGTCCGGGAAGGTTGGAATTAGTCATTGGTGTATGTGATTGTTTATGTTTGTGAACTTTCCCAAAATGACAAACCCAAATATTTTATCACATGAATTGCTCATATTCATTCCTAAGTCATTTGGGTATCAAGCCTTGTTCCTTGGAATTCAAATCTTTTCTTGTATCACACTGCTGAACACAATTATATAGCAGTCAGGGCGGTGTCGACACCTGGTGTCGACACCCCTCCCTGCTCTCTTATTTTTTTTTGGCGGGCAGAGCTTGGTGAAACCGGTGTCGACACCTGGTGTCGACACCGACCGGTCGCAACCCATTCATGAACCTATCCGTGGGGTTCGAACCCCATTCGAACCTGTTCGAACCCCCTCCCACACTTGCCCTAATGCCCCTCCTCAACCCGTACCGCCCTCCTTTCATCCCCACGCCCTCTTTCTTGCAAGCCCACAGCCTCTTCAAGCCCTAGAACATGCGGACATCCCCGTGGCACCCGTGAACTCCCCTTGTCGAGCATCCGTGGCTGCCCCCTTTCGGCCATCGTCCCCTGGAACGTGGGTGTTTCATGGAGAATCCGTCCAACCGGGGTAAGGGATCCTTCGTTGAACAGAGAGATCTATTCCTTGCTCCCTTCATCTCCCTTCGAAGTTGGTTCCTAATGGCTCTAAAGAGGCATGCATCCGGCAAGGAAAAGGTTGAAGAATCCCGTAGAAGGAAGGAGGTAAGGGCTAAATCGGATGAACAAAATGCCCTCCAGTAGAAGCCCACGCCCGCTCAGTTTTAGATGATGGATCGAAAGGTTCTTCGACCTCGAGCTGTTGATTTTCAAGATCTACATCGAGCTCTTCCAGAACTGTTACCGTTAATAGAAGCTCAGCCAAATTTGGGTACGTTCATGTCTGCTCATCGGAAGATCTATCATTCACTTGTTCTCCAATTTTATGGTAACATGGTTGTTAGAAAGAGCAAGTATACCACTATCGTCAATGGCCAAATTATCACTCTTTCCAGAAAGTTTCTTGCACGTGCTTTTGATTTACCTGATAATGGTGACACATATGAGAATGCAATGCATGCCGAACATGAGGTTTATCAGATCATGACAGGGGAATAAATGGGAGACAGGTCTGTAAGCGACTTAAATGCTAACCATTTTCCCCCTCTTCAGCGCATTCTCCATCACATGCTTACTACAATTTTACTTCCCAAGGCTGGAGGCAGAGAAAAGGTCATCGATCAGCAAATGTTTCTGTTATATGGTTTGCTGCAAGAAGAGCCAATCAATTTTCCGTCAGTTATTCTTGATCACATCACTAGTTGTACCCAAAATCGCAGTAGAACACTCCCTTATGCCGCCGCCTTAACCGCTATCTTTCGTGCGGCTAACATTTCACTCAAAGATGAGCCGTGTCAAACACTGCGGGAAGCTGACATTTATACGGTTAACTCAGTCTACAAGAACATGGGTTATGTACGGAATGCTCAAGGCCGCCTAGTCCGGACACTCAAAGCCGTGCCAGAAAAGGATCCCGATGATGCTTCTGATGATGAAGAGGCCGAAGCGCAACATGACGAAGGTGGCACTTCTGGAACTCATGCAGCCTCCACGGACTTATCTGGTTTTCGACTCTCGATGGAGACTATGGGTAGTGAGGTGGGTCACCTCAGGGAGACGATGGATGTTCTTACTCAGGATGTGGCGGAATTGAAGCTTCATTACACCACGTATCTCCAGAATTTCAGTCTATCAATACTTCTCTTGATGCTCTAAAGACTGCCATGGATGCTCAAACCGCTCAGTTCACTACCATAGTTGATTACATTCGCCGTCCACCTACTCCACCTTCCTCCGGATCGGACTGATCCTGTTATGACGTGTTGGCCATGCTACTTGTAACCCGGTTCCCCCTTATTTTTGTTGATGTCAAAGGGGGAGATATGTATCTCTATGTTGCTACTATTAAGATACTTATTATGTGTGTTTTGCATGCTTGCATGCTTGCTTGTTCACATGCATTTAGTTTGCTTTCGAGTCATTGCATCTAGTGTAAGAGTCTTGCTTAGATATTTCATAGCATGGCATGCTGAGCTGTGGTGTCCAGATATCCTCTGATTTCCTAATCTTCTAATGGAACTGTTACTTATGGCTGTGAAATCATTTTGATGTTGTTGCCATCCTGTTCAACAAATATGAAAGCTTGTGGTTCAATGCTTGAATGTTCAATCATTTTCTTGATAAGGTTGTCCTGGTTACTTGTCGATCCTACCATCACTTTCATGCTGTTCTATCTCATTCTTTTGAACAGTAGCACATAGCAATTTTGTCATCATCAAAAAGGGGGAGATTGTTGCTCCCAAGATTATGATGTGTGGCTTCATGAGTTTTGATGATGTCAAATACAATGTGGCTAAATGGTTTGATGTTTTAACTTGATTGTTTCGATGTGTTCATGGTTGTTGTAATGGGAATGTTCTTGATTCATTGTCGGTTTGAGATTAAAAATCCTAGATAACTTTGTGTTGAATGGTTGATATCTTTGTCATGTGGATTTGGTATAATCTCAGCACTTGGACTTGTCGATCCATGGCAAACTTGGAGTAATGCAATACTCCTTGAAACCTTTGACAATGGCTTTTGGAAACCCATGGTTTGAGGAAAACAATGCTACTTTATATAAGTCGTTCACAAGGTCACATTTCAAAGTCGCTCGGATCAATAAATATATGCACTCAGGTATATGTGCTGACTTGTGCATAAACTCCTCATGGATGGTCAATGGAGTTCATATATATATACCTTTCCATCCGACAGGTAAGAACTTGGTAAAAGCCACAAGGGTGAGTTTCCTTCATTATTCAAAGATTCATGACTTAATGAGAAATGTATAAGTGAATTTGTACTATGAATGGGCATACAAATTTGACTTTCTTGGGGCATTCTTGAAGGTAAGAAGGACTTCTAATACCCAACATAAAATGGCAAAACCCTAGTTAGATTGTTTATTTTATTTCCAGTTCTTTGGGGTGTTTTAGGTTCACAACTACTTGGTGTCGACACCTGGTGTCGACACCACTTTCTCTAAGTTCTGCCATTTGGTTTTTTATTCTGTCAGGAAGTTGGTGTCGACACCTGGTGTCGACACCCACTTGTCTTTGCACTGGCCAGCAATTTTCTACTATAGGCCATGTCCTGGTGTCGACACCATCTGTGGCTTGAACTGGCCGGCAGTTTTCTGCTATGGCCCTAGCCTTGGTGTCGACACCTCTGCAGAGCCGCGATTGTGGACTTTCGCGTCCACGGCCAAAATGTCAAACCAGTCCGATCCTTCAGCCTCAAATCTCTCTTAGATTTGTGGATTTGGTTCCCAGGGTGTCCCTTGACGAATCTGGGTGCATAAAACCGTCTCATTGGGTCACAAACCCTAATCAAGCAGTGAGATCTGAAATTTGCATTTTGCTTTCTAACCTTTGTGAGTGCAGGTCGCATGTAGCAGCTCCAGGGCTTCTTCCACATCGTTCTGAGCGAGAATGCGAAGGGAAGAACGAAGTCTCAAGTCCCCAAAAGTTCCTCTGCTGCAAGCTGCATAGAAATCCAAGATACAACAGGTGTCCTTGCAAGAATCGATCATCCTCCTTCAAGAACGGTCTTCATCCTGCAAAAGAGTTCAAGTACCTTCGAAGAAGAGAAAGGGGGAGCTCTAATCGCTGCAAATCTTCTCTATTCTAATCTTCTCAAAGCTCTACTATTTGAGCTTGAATATCTGTTGTAATCTTTGAACTTAAAGAACCGCATTTGTGTGTGTGTGTGCTCGTGATCTTTGATACGAGCGTGTGTGTGTATGTGTGGTGGCCAAGATAGGCTGCCATGTGTGTGTTGGATGTTGTTACAGCATGTGTGTGGCTCACCTCATAGTGGAGCATTAATCTTCACGTGTGAGGGGTGGACGTAAGGGACACGTTTGTGTACCCGAACCACCTAAAAAATCATGTGCCTCCTTTGTAGTTTGTTCTTCGTGCTTTGTAACGAGTGGGCCTCACGTGTAGCTGAGTGATCTCTATCTCCGTCATAGCATTCATACCTTTATTTACGTGTACTCGCGAGAGAGATCTTGTTCCGGTAAGGTTGAGTGTTTGCTTAACTAGATCTCCTTCAATTTTGTGGTTTTCATTCCTACTAGCATTTCAGTTAGCAATTAAGTTTTTATTGGCCAATCAATTCACCCCTCCCCTCTTGATTGCCACCCTTCGGGACACAACATCTCTGTTTGACGATAGAGTTATAGCAGTCGACCCAGGAGTCGTGACTTAAAGCCGCGGATGCCCGACTAACCGTGACCTTCCATAAGGTAGTCGTGGGAGAACCGCGATCTAGCTTCTGTTCACGCCAAACAGCAACCAGATCAACCTTCATGATTTCCTGCTATACATGAGTATCTAGGCTATATTTCATCCTATTTGGTTATGTTACGTTTTCTGCTATTTCTTATTTTATAAGGTTCATGTTTTGTGTTATATTATGCTTTAAAATGTTATTTTCACCATATGTTATTTCACCCCAAAAACCCTATAGTTTTGTACTTAAGGGATTTTCACTTTTGAGGGAACTTCTTGCTCATCGATCTCTATTTTGACACTATCATTCTCGTTTTCCTTTCTTTCATAGTACTTGTACATAGCCCGTACTCCGATACGTTGCTATTAGTCACTTGCACTTGATAGGAACACCCTCTTGGACATTGAATGCCTCTCCGTGGATATTCCTTTTATCGGACTAGGAATTCATGTTTCAAGGCCTTCGTATGTCTCCGTGAGCCTGGGATTCTAACTAGGACGCCGAGCTGGTTGTACCCTAAAAGTCCAAAAGTTAGATGATGTAGCAACCCTGATAAAAATAAGATTTTTAAATAAATCAAATTAAAATAAAAGATAAGTAAATAGATGACAAAGAGCCTGAATGGGTAAATCATTAATCAAGAAGAAATAACGCCTTTGGTCAAGGTGCGACTTCGAAAAGAAACGCCCTTACATAAGGCGTTAATTATAAAAAGGACGCCAACACCAAAGGGCGTCAATTCCCAAACGGCCGAAAATAAATAAAGGGCAAGTATAAGTGACGCCCTCTACATGGGCGCGTTTTACATAAGAAATGACGCTTGACAAGGCGTCAATTTAAATTAACGCCCTCGACTTAAGACGTTAATTCAGTTCGAGTTTCGTTCGACCCAGGAGACCATCCAAGGCAAGTTTTGGATAACTACTAAGGAGATGGATTATAGTAAGAACTCTATTAGGGAAATATTACTTCCAATACAACTCTAACCCTATTAGGATCCCCAAAAATCCTATAAATACCCTCCTAATCACCCAGATCGTTACTTTGGCAAACCTGTTCATCGTGCTGCTGTTGTCGACGTGAAGAACAGGTGATGTTCTTCCTCTTCTCTTCTTTTTCTTTGGTTATGAAGGATGAAGGAAACTAACGTCTTCATCTTCTGTAGGAAATCTGCAGTAACTCTCTGTCAAAGTGAAGATCGTGGATCTTCATCATCTTCTTCCTCCGGACTAGAAGGCTCTGTTGCAAGCAGAGTATCACTTCCTTGTCAAAACCTTCACGTTTCTTCTTCCAGATCTTCAAAAGGGTAGGTTTTCTCAAGAACGTAGCCCAAACTAGCTTAATATCTTTAATAATATCATCGATCCTCCATGCATATAGTTTTATTGTGGTTTCAACTGTTTCTATGCAATTTTCAAAGCAACGCCCTTGACCAGGGCGCTAATTTAAAGAAGCGACCCACACCAGGGCGCTAATTCTTGTTTTGACGCCCTACCTAGGAGTCGTCAATTTCATATAAATTGATAATTACCCATGTTTAAAATTCTATATCTATGAAACCATGAACCTAATCTAATGCATGTTCATCCTGATTGAATCCTGCTATTTTTCTGGTCCTGACCATGTACCTATTTCCTGAAAATTTAATATCTGAAATTTGGAAAATTATTGAATTAACGACCTGCACAAAGTCGTTTCTTATTGAACCGACGCCCCAGATCAGGGCGCAAATTGAAAGGTAACGCCCCTGACCAGGGCGCGTTTTTGTTAAATTCCATAATATTGGAAATTTTGGTAAAATAGAAATAAAGAATGGACGACTGCTGTATACGTCGTCAAATTGTGAATAAACGCCCCTGAGTAAGGCGTTAATTGGATAATTAATGACTTAGCTTAAGTCGCTATTTTCTGTATTACTATTTTACACTGATTACTGTCAACCGAAGGGTTTTATATATATATATATATCTATATCTATATCGGCACTATATTTCCACTCCGTGAATATAGTCCCATGTTTCATGATGTTTTTATCGCACTACCCTCAATTCTCATTGACATACAAGCTCTCCATTGGACATTTCGTTCCTTTGGACTAGCGAGTTAGTCATAGAGACCTCCGTAAGACTCCTCGAGCCTTGGATTCCCTCAAGGCCGACTGAGCTGGTTGTACCATAAAAACCCATTACACTATTTTGCCATGTCACTCTATAGAAACATGGTATACCGGCCCTCATGTTATGCAAAGTGTGTATCATGAGAATTCTATTAATGGGATGAGGTTATCATGCCATTTGATGTTGTTCTTGTAAACCCCAATTCTATATTCAACATGATGTTCTTGTGGACCTCAATTCTATATTAAGAATGAGGACGTCTTGCCATTGATGTGCTGTTCATGTGGACCTCAATTCTATGTAAAGAGTGTCCATACTTGTTTGTCATGGTACCCAAGTTAGGGAACCAATTCCACCTAGTTTTATCGATAATCGTGATTGTACCGTTATTATCGTCTGTCTATGTCAAGTTCCATATTTTGACTCTATTCTATCAAAGTCTATCCTACATGTCTACAAGCTTTATTCTTGAAATTCCATATTGGCTATACACAAAAGTGGATGTTAAAATACATGATTAATGCCTGCGCATATAGGGCCCGATCTGGTCCTGGGAGGAGCACCCGAAAGTACTTGTGCCCATGGGAGTTGATTGATCACGGTATTGGCATTATACCGAAGTGCATGACTAGCTTGATTGAACATTCCACAAATCTTGTACTTGTACTTGACTTGATATTACATGACTTGCGTGGCCCGAAAAAGGGTAATTTCATACTTGCGTGCTTGAACGTGATAGCCAAATTCCAACATGACATGATGAATACACTTGCTTGAATATCTTGATATCTTTTGATATAAGTTCTTGAAAGTTCATGACTAGTTCTCGTCGCTATCTTATTGTTATACACTCTCTCTATCTTGTCATTTTATGCGAGCATGCATAGCTATAGTGCATTCATGAAAGATGTAATTACTTAAACCCATTGCTAGTTCTTGAGATATAATTTCCTACTGAGCGTTCGCTCACTTAGTGTTTCCCTACTTTTCAGGTAAGTCCGACGATGAGGGAACTCAAACGGATGGGGAAAATCAAGAGTGAAAGAGATAGAGCTTCTTCCGTGTTATCTAGTCTTTTTCATATTTTCTTGAGTCAACCTTGTATTTTTCCTTTATTTTAGTTAGTACTTCAAAGGTTTGTAATAGACATATTCTTATGAAGGAATAAAGGATTGGGTTATCTTTACTTTTGCGCATCTCTGATTTTGGTGTCGAATACACTAATACTCTGATTGACATGATTGATATAAACTCGTCACGCGTCTCCGGGTATCTTCGCTCTCGGGGCGTGACAGTTTTTGTGGTATCAGAGCCTAGGGTATTCAATTCCTAGGAAAACCCAAGTCCAAGGATAGGTTCAAACCTTAACCAGTGAGATTGGGTAGAACCAAGGGTTGAGTTAACTTAAAAGCCCTTAACGCGAGTATATACTAATATAGTTATTGTAATTGTAGGATAATGGCTGCCGAACGTGCTCAGTGGCGCAACATGCAGCGTACACTTCAAGGCATGACTCAGGTGCTGCAACAAGTAGCACAGGAGGTGCACAACGAGCAGGGAGTCTCCACCAAGTCTTTAAAAACATGAACCCGCCTAAATTCACGGGTTCTACTGATCCGGACGACGCAGAGCACTGGATCAGGGAGACGGAACGTATATTCCGTGTTATGCAGTGCACGGATCAAGATAAAGTCTTATTAGCTACTTTCAGTTGGAAAGGGATGCCCGATGCTGGTGGGAATCAATAGAAACTACTTTAATCAAGACCAAGTTACTTGGGAAGAATTCGTTGAACATTTCAACGCTAAATATTTTTCGGACCGAGTATAGGAGAAGAAAGCTGCAGAATTTGCTGCACTGAAGCAACGGTCCTTGACAGTGGCCGAGTACGAGGCCCAATTTTCTAGATTATCTCGGTATGCTAAGCACTTAGTTAGCACCGAGAAGATGAAAGCTAGGAGGTTCCTAAATGGGCTCAGGCCCCAATATATTACACAACTGGCGCCAATGGATATCAAGTCTACTCAGAAATTATGCGCCGAGCTCAGCTATTAGAAGACGCCACGGAACTATCTGATAGAATCCGTGGGAAGGACAAGAAAGAACAAGTTACAAGTTCGGGTTCCTTCAAACCCAACTTCAAGAAGAGGCCTAGCAATGGAGGTACTTCCTCACAAGATCAGAAGTTTAAGAAGACCAAGCCCTTCTCCATCACCACTACCCCATCAAATATAGTGTGCAAGCATTGTGACAAGGCGGGCCATAGAGCAGAAGAATGCTGGAGGAAACTAGGAGCATGTCTCGCTGTGGGAGTCGCGATCATCGAATTCCCGATTGCCCATTACTTAATGATCAAGCCGGGGACGGGAAGCGCCCAGTAACCAAGAATGCTCGTCTTCACGCAATCAAGGAGACCGAACCAGAAGAAGAAGGCGGACTAGTAGAAGGTACATTGAAAGTTTGTTCCAAGTCTGCATATGTCTTAATTGATACTGGTGCTTCACATTCAATTGTTTCCAAGAAGTTCGCTGATCCGTTACCCCTAGAACCGGAATGGATAAAATTAGTCTTGTATACTCCTCTAGGAAACGAGACTGATATTACACACCATTACCAGAACTGTGAAGTATTGGTTCATGGTAAGAATCTCCCTATTGATCTTATATGTTTAGATCTAAAGGAGTATGATGTCATACTAGGAGCGGATTGGTTATCTAAATATCAGGCAATGGTCGATTGCCACAATAGCAAGGTTACTTTCAAGGAATTTCCAGAACTGATCTTTACTAGCCCCAAGAGGTGAAGCAAAACCCCTCTTATTTCGGCTCTCCGAGCTAGCAAGCTCATCAGGAAAGGATGTGTATCTTTCCTTGCATTCGTCACGATTAAGGAGGCTAAGGAAACTAAGATAGAAGACATTCCGGTGGTACAAGAATTTTCGGACGTATTTCCGGAAGATTTGCCCGGATTACCCCCACAAAGAGAAGTGGCCTTCACCATCGATTTAGTTCCTGGTGCGGGTCCAGTTTCTAAGGCACCGTATAGAATGTCACCTGCTGAACTCAAGGAGTTAAAGGAGCAATTGATGGAACTCATTAAGAAAGGATTCATAAGACCAAGTACTTCCCCATGGGGAGCGCCTGTACTATTTGTAAAGAAGAAAGATGGATCCATGAGGTTATGCATCGACTATCGACAGTTGAATCATCTCACTATCAAGAACAAGTATCCACTGCCGAGAATCGATGAGTTGTTTGATCAAATTTCAGGATCCAAGTACTTTTCCAAAATTGATCTTAGGTCGGGATATCATCAGTTAAGAATCAAGGATGAGGACATTCATAAGACTGCATTCAGAAGCAGGTACGGCCATTATGAATTTGTTGTTATGCCTTTCGGACTAACGAATGCCCTGCTGCCTTTATGCAGTTAATGAATAGTATATTCAGGCCTTATTTGGATCAATTCGTGGTGGTCTTTATTGATGATATATTGATTTATTCCGAGACCAAGGAAGAGCATGAGGAGCATTTAAGGATTGCATTACAAATATTGAGGGCAAACCACTTATATGCAAAACTCAGCAAGTGTGAATTCTGGCTTGAGAAGTGACTTTTCTCGGACATGTTATATCAAAGGATGGCTTATCAGTAGATCCATCAAAAGTTGAAGCTGTAAGAAATTGGGAAAGACCGACCAATGCTAGCGAGATCCGAAGTTTCTTAGGTCTTGCTGGCTATTACAGGCGATTCATCAAAGATTTCTCTAAGATCGCCGTACCACTTACGAGGTTAACTCGCAAGGAGATCCGTTACGAATGGAGTGAGGAATGTGAAAGAAGCTTCCAAACTCTCAAGGATCATCTTACTACAGCTCCTGTCTTAGCTTTACCAATGGAAGGAGAGAAATTCGAGGTATACACTGATGCTTCTGGCATTGGCCTCGGATGTGTTCTAATGCAACAAGGAAAGGTTATAGCTTACTCTTCTCGTCAATTAAAGAAGCATGAAGAGAACTACCCCGTCCATGACTTAGAATTAGCCGCGGTAGTATTTGCACTAAAGATATGGAGACATTATCTATATGGAGTACAGTTTACTGTATACTCCGATCACAAGAGTCTCAAGTATCTTTTCTCTCAAAAGGAACTAAATATGAGGCAAAGGCGTTGGCTAGAATATCTCAAGGACTTCGACTTCAATATACAATATCATCCCAGAAAGGGTAATCATGTAGCAGATGCCCTTAGTCGAAAGCCGAGAGCACTGTTAGCCAATTGTATGATTCAAGAATGGAAGTTGCTGGAGCAATTCTCTAAGCTCAATATAAGCATGGACACGACTTCAAATGTGTCACATTGTCTCATATAAGCATTCATCCAGACCTATTAACTGAAATACAAGCACTTCAGGATGATGACCCAATATTAGTGGAAATCAAGGGCAAACTAGAAGGACAATCTGATTTCCAATTAACTTCTGAAGGAAGATTATGTTCAGAATAGAACTTGCATACCGGATTGTCCCGAGTTAAAGAAGAAGATCTTAGATGAAGCTCATAGATCAAGGTACATGATTCATCCTGGATCTACCAAAATGTACCAAGATGTGAAAAGAAATTTTTGGTGGCCCAACATGAAAAGGGAAATAGCGACTATGTGTCACGCTGTCTCACATGCCAACAGGTCAAGGCAGAACACCAAAAGCCTGCTGGAAAATTACATCCTCTAGATATTCCCAAATGGAAGTGGGAGAATATTAGTATGGATTTCATCATGGGTTTATCTAAATCAAAAGGAGGACATGATGGAATATGGGTTATTATTGACCGATTGACTAAATCGGCGCATTTCTTGCCAATAAAGAGCCGATGGTCAGTTGATGTTTTGGCTGCATTATACATCAAGGAAATAGTCAGATTACATGGTATTCCTGTTTCAATCGTGTCTGACAGAGATCCCCGTTTTACTTCTCATTTTTGGAAGGGACTACAACATTCGTTGGGAACAAGGCTTAACTTTAGTACAGCTTTTCATCCTCAAACGGATGGTCAGACCGAGAGAACTAATCAGGTGGTTGAAGATATGCTCAGAGCTTGCATCATTGATTTCGATGGAAGCTGGCATGATCACTTGCCGTTGGTGGAATTTGCATACAATAATAGCTACCAGGCAAGTATACAAATGGCACCTTTCGAAGCCTTATACGGAAGGAGTTGCCGATCACCCTTATGCTGGGACGAAGTTGGAGAGAAACAACTGCTAGGTCCAGACATGGTAAGGGTTACCACTAGAAGAATACAATTGATTCGAGGAAGACTGCAAGTTGCTCAGTCTAGGCAAAAGGCTTATGCCGATACAAGAAGGAGAGATCTTGAATTCCAAGTCGGAGATCATGTATTTCTCAAGATATCGCCTGGACGTGGAATACGGAGATTTGGTGTTAAGGGCAAGCTTACACCAAGATTCATCGGACCCTTCGAGATACTGGAAAGAGTTGGCGAGGTTGCTTATCACATCGCATTGCCTCCTTAATTGTCCGATGGTCATAATGTGTTCCACATATCTATGTTGAAAAAGTATGTACACGATCCATCACATATTATTGACCATGGAGACTTAGTTATCCAGAAGGATCTCACATATGAGCAGAAGCCCATAAAGATACTAGATCGTGAAGTACGTACCCTAAGGAATAAGGTTATTCCCATGCTTAAGGTACAATGGAATAAGAACTCCGAACATGAAGCTACATGGGAGACCGAGGAATCCATGAGGAAGCGATTTCCAGAATTATTTTAAGGTATATACTCTACACTCTCCACTTATATATACTATTGAATTTGGGGACCAAATTCTTTTAAGTGGGGGAGGGTGTAGCAACCCTGATAAAAATAAGATTTTTAAATAAATCAAATTAAAATAAAAGATAAGTAAATAGATGACAAAGAGCCTAAATGGGTAAATCATTAATCAAGAGAAATAACGCCTTTGGTCAAGGTGTGACTTCGAAAAGAAACGCCCTTACATAAGGCGTTAATTCTAAAAAGGACGCCAACACCAAAGGGCGTCAATTCCCAAACGGTCGAAAATAAATAAAGGGCAAGTATAAGTGACGCCCTCTACATGGGCGCGTTTTACATAAGAAATGACGCTTGACAAGGCGCCAATTTAAATTAACGCCCTCGACTTAAGACGTTAATTCAGTTCGAGTTTCGTTCGACCCAGGAGACTATCCAGGGCAAGTTTTGGATAACTACTAAGGAGATGGATTATAGTAAGAACTCTATTAGGAAATATTACTTCCAATACAACTCTAACCCTATTAGGATCCCCAAAAAATCCTATAAATACCCTCCTAATCACCCAGATCGTTACTTTGGCAAACCTGTTCATCGTGCTGCTGTTGTCGACGTGAAGAACAGGTGATGTTCTTCCTCTTCTCTTCTTTTTCTTTGGTTATGAAGGATGAAGGAAACTAACGTCTTCATCTTCTGTAGGAAATCTGCAGTAACTCTCTGTCAAAGTGAAGATCGTGGATCTTCATCATCTTCTTCCTCCGGACTAGAAGGCTCTGTTGCAAGCAGAGTATCACTTCCTTGTCAAAACCTTCACGTTTCTTCTTCCAGATCTTCAAAAGGGTAGGTTTTCTCAAGAACGTAGCCCAAACTAGCTTAATATCTTTAATAATATCATCGATCCTCCATGCATATAGTTTTATTGTGGTTTCAACTATTTCTATGCAATTTTCAAAGCAACGCCCTTGACCAGGGCGCTAATTTAAAGAAGCGACCCACACCAGGGCGCTAATTCTTGTTTTGACGCCCTACCTAGGAGTCGTCAATTTCATATAAATTGATAATTACCCATGTTTAAAATTCTATATCTATGAAACCATGAACCTAATCTAATGCATGTTCATCCTGATTGAATCCTGCTATTTTTCTGGTCCTGACCATGTACCTGTTTCCTGAAAATTTAATATCTAAAATTTGGAAAATTATTGAATTAACGACCTGCACAAAGTCGTTTCTTATTGAACCGACGCCCCAGATCAGGGCGCAAATTGAAAGGTAACGCCCCTGACCAGGGCGCGTTTTTGTTAAATTCCATAATATTGGAAATTTTGGTAAAATAGAAATAAAGAATGGACGACTGCTATATACGTCGTCAAATTGTGAATAAACGCCCCTGAGTAAGGCGTTAATTGATAATTAATGACTTAGCTTAAGTCGCTATTTTCTGTATTACTATTTTACACTGATTACTGTCAACCGAAGGGTTTTATATATATATATATATATATATATATCTATATTGGCACTATATTTCCACTCCGTGAATATAGTCCCATGTTTCATGATATTTTTATCGCACTACCCTCAATTCTCATTGACATACAAGCTCTCCATTGGACATTCCGTTCCTTTGGACTAGCGAGTTAGTCATAGAGACCTCCGTAAGACTCCTCGAGCCTTGGATTCCCTCAAGACCGACTGAGCTGGTTGTACCATAAAAACCCATTACACTATTTTGCCATGTCACTCTATAGAAACATGGTATACCGGCCCTCATGTTATGCAA
Organism: Amorphophallus konjac; assembly: GCA_022559845.1. NCBI lineage: Eukaryota > Viridiplantae > Streptophyta > Magnoliopsida > Alismatales > Araceae > Amorphophallus > Amorphophallus konjac. The sequence continues at coordinate 184,658,004 of CM040117.1, read as the reverse complement.
AGTGTGTATCATGAGAATTCTATTAATGGGATGAGGTTATCATGCCATTTGATGCTGTTCTTGTAAACCCCAATTCTATATTCAACATGATGTTCTTGTGGACCTCAATTCTATATTAAGAATGAGGACGTATTGCCATTGATGTGCTGTTCATGTGGACCTCAATTCTATGTAAAGAGTGTCCATACTTGTTTGTCATGGTACCCAACTTAGGGAACCAATTCCACCTAGTTTTATCGATAATCGTGATTGTACCGTTATTATCGCCTATCTATGTCAAATGTCATATTTTGGACTCTATTCTATCAAAGTCTATCCTACATGTCTACAAGCTTTATTCTTGAAATTCCATATTGGCTATACACAAAAGTGGATGTTAAAATACATGATTAATGCCTGCGCATATAGGGCCCGATCTGGTCCTGGGAGGAGCACCCGAAAGTACTTGTGCCCATGGGAGTTGATTGATCACGGTATTGGCATTATACCGAAGTGCATGACTAGCTTGATTGAACATTCCACAAATCTTGTACTTGTACTTGACTTGATATTACATGACTTGCGTGGCCCGAAAAAGGGTAATTTCATACTTGCGTGCTTGAACGTGATAGCCAAATTTCAACATGACATGATGAATACACTTGCTTGAATATCTTGATATCTTTTGATATAAGTTCTTGAAAGTTCATGACTAGTTCTCGTCGCTATCTTATTGTTATACACTCTCTCTATCTTGTCATTTTATGCGAGCATGCATAGCTATAGTGCATTCATGAAAGATGTAATTACTTAAACCCATTGCTAGTTCTTGAGATATAATTTCCTACTGAGCGTTCGCTCACTTAGTGTTTCCCTACTTTTCAGGTAAGTCCGACGATGAGGGAACTCAAACGGATGGGAAAAATCAAGAGTGAAAGAGATAGAGCTTCTTCCGTGTTATCTAGTCTTTTTCATATTTTCTTGAGTCAACCTTGTATTTTTCCTTTATTTTAGTTAGTACTTCAAAGGTTTGTAATAGACATATTCTTATGAAGGAATAAAGGATTGTGTTATCTTTACTTTTGCGCATCTCTGATTTTGGTGTCGAATACACTAATACTCTGATTGACATGATTGATATAAACTCGTCACGCGTCTCCGGGTATCTTCCGCTCTCGGGACGTGACAGATGAACACTTCATGTTTCTGTACTCTGTCCTATTTGCGGCAAGTAAATCAACCACGACCTGTAGATCGCGGCTGGCCAATCACCGCATTCATCCAATATGTAATGCCCTGGTTCTCTCTCTCATT